>CM052811.1:102617921-102635950 GCA_028533885.1 Nasua narica | reverse complement strand
CCCCCCCCCCCCCCCCCCCCCCCCGGCTCTCAGACGGGACCTCCCCGGCCTCCATTCTGCTCCCTTTAAGGGGCTTAAAGCAAACAAGGCTTCAGATTCGGAAAGTGTCCACATCCAGAGTCAGCAGGTTGCATGCCCTTTGCCGAGCAAGAGCACGGCTACGCCCGCCAGCACCTGGTTGCCCAGCATGGCATTCACTGCCAGCCTCGGGCGCGCAGAGGGCGACGAATATTGCATTTCTTTCTTCCTGCAAATAACAGGCGAGAAGAGAGCGCTGTTTGCCGAGAACTGGGACCCCCACCAAGTCAGTATGAGGGAAATTGCGAGTGAAACAAAAGACAAATGTTTTGCCCTTTTCAGAGAGTCTGAGAAGTTTCTGTGGTGTGGCGGTGCTGCAGAGGTTGGTAGTGATAATTATTCCTTAGACACACACATACTCTCTGGAAGGAGCAGTGTTTTCATTATACACTTCAAAGTGTTTCCCTGCACCTCATCTCCTTAGAGCCTCGCCACAAACTTGTGAGGAGGGCGGGGCTGGTGTGATCATCTTCCTTTGGAGAAAAAGGAAGCGGGTTCACGGAGGCGAGATAATTTGCTCCAAGCCCCAGAGGCAGGAGAGGGAACATGGATGGCTGCCTGGCGTTCTGGGGAGTCTGCCCCTTTAAGAGCTAAGACAGGAGACCCAAAATAATTCTTGCAAGAGTTTGGCTCTCACTTAATAAAAGAAGGTGAACTTTGTGCACACATTCTTCCTGGGCCTCCCTGTGAGCATTGTATTTGGAGTTCTCACAGGGCGGGGTGCCCGGGGCGGGGGAATCAGTTGGTTAATAGACTGCCTTTGGCTCAGGTCATGATCCCGGAATCCCAGGATGAGTCCTGCATCCGTTCCCTGCTCCGTAGGGAGTCTGCTTCTCCCTCAGATCCTCCCCCCTCTCATGCTCTCTCTCTCTCCCTCTCTCTCTCTCTCTACCCCCCCCCCATTCTCTCTCTCAAATAGAATCTTAAAAAAAAAAATCTAGTTCTCATAGGGCAAGGAGAGTGGCTTCTTCCCTTTTCCTCTCCTACCGGCAAGTACAACATCTGCATTTAGCATGTTAAAAAGGACTTAGAGTGAACATTGCAACGTGTTCGTGCCTTGTTAAGTCAGAGCAGAACCGTGACTGAGGTGAGCCACGGCCTCACTTCGCTGGGTGTTGCCCAGATCAAAATATTCCTTAGTGCACCAGGCTGTAGAAACCATTCCAGTTCTGGAAGGGGAAAAAAAATCAAATGAAACCATTTGCATTCTAACTGTCTTTGGCACCAGGGAAAACTGTCAACTGTGTCACATGTAAATAGAAATCAGCTTCCCATTTTTGGTGTGTTTTTTTTTCATAATTTCCCTTGCCACTCTAATTATCAAAGATATTTTTGTTTTTAAACAAAAATTGTCTCCCACGCAGGCCCCATCTCCTTTCTGCGGTGAAGTGGAAACGATGAATTAGAATATTCTAATCACTTCTCCAGCAACCACTGCTGAGATTATAAGCACAAGATTATCCTAAGTAAAGAAAACTTAAATTGTTTAGGCACAAACCGGGCCAGAAAAATTTTCAAAGGGCCCCCTCCCACCTGCCTCCCTTGCCTCCTTAGCAGATGTCTATTAAACCCAAGGAAGAAAGCAAAACTGGCTTCCCCCCCAGAGTAAGACCCAAGTCTCCTGGGGGCACAGGGTTTTCATATTAACAAAATTAAAAACAGAAGTTAGCTCCATTCAGCAAGCATTTAAATTCCTGGTTGCTGTCCTACAATATGGGAGAGGCTCCTAGGTCGTCAAGAATAAAACTTGATTCATCATATATGTACTATCCAACCTCTTACTTGGTCGATAGGGATCACATGGGCTAGAGGCTGTGTAGGGCTGGATCTGTGTTTCCTCATTTAAGCCACAGCAAAACCGGGCATGAAGTACGTCCCCCGTTTTTAGAATGAAGAGACAGAGACCGAGCCCACTTTAATCTCTCCCAGCTACAGAGCAGTGATGGCCACGATAACGTGAATCCTGTGGGTAGCCCTTCACTAGACCATTCTTGGTGATGAACAGTTGACCTCTTCTTTAGATCCTTTTATAGGATATAATTTTTCAGTCGTCTTAAGCCATTATCATGGAGTGTCATAAATCACTTATTAAATATAAGAACTAGTTGGGTCAGGTATTCGTTGAGAGCTTACCGTGTGTCATCCCGGGTGCAGCAGTGAAGCGAAAAGGCACGGTCCCAGCCCTTGGGAGCTGTATCATGAGAAAGGGAGATGGTCAGGAGACAGTAATTGTTGGAGAGGTATCCTGAAAGAGAAAATAGGGGCAGCCACCTAAGCAAAATGGTCCAGGAAGGCCAGCCTCTCTGAGCAGGTGATACGTGCCAGCAGGGAGCCGCCATCCAGGGGAGGGTGCCTCATCAGCCGGGTGCCCAGGCCCTGGGCACATGGTCGGTCATTCAGAAATGGGATATGAGCGGAGGAGAGGCACGGGTAGTGACCCCAAAGTTCAGGCCAGGTTAAAGAACCTCGCCCTTGGGGGGCGTATGGTGTTGGGTGGCCTGGACCCTTCAGCTCTGTCCCTGTTGTGTAGGACACCAGTGCTCCGACTCCTGCTGCAGGAGAGTGCCTGGGTCTGACCCTGGTGTGAGCACGTCCAGACCACCAGGAACCCACCGCACTTGGTGGCCTGAAGGGGCGGAGCTACAGAGTCCAGCAGCAAGCTGGTGGCCCCCGGATGAGGACCTGGGGACTCGGGAGCGCGGGCTTGCCCTGTGAGCCTGGAATGTGGGGTGGGCCCTGGCAGTTTTCTTTGAAAACTCCTTCTTGATACCCCAGAACTTAACCGGTTTCTTTGGCAAGAGCTTGTTTGATGTCAGTATTGTTCTGCTCAGACTAATTTTCTTCTCGATGTCAATGGATATGAAACTCTTTATACGCTGTGGGGCCATCCTCATGGCCTTGTCTTACGAACTACAGTGGGTTTGCTCTGCCGTTCGAAGGGATTTGATGTTGTTATCAGGTTCTCCCCCAAATAACCCAGTAAGCAGCCTCTTCGGGAGAACAGCAGCCACTCTCCCTTCTTTCTGCTCACTTGAGACCGCAGCCCACCCTCCCTTCCATCTCTCCGCAGGGTTTTCCTCCACCTGATGAAGGTGGACCCGGACTCCACTTGGTTTCTCCTGCACGAACTTTACTGCCCCAAGCAGCTCACGCCTCCCCACCCCAGCCTCCACCCTGTGCAGCTGCGGGGGACCGCTGGGCCAGGGAACCCCTACGCGGCCAATGTGCTCCGCCTGCTCCAGGAGCTGCAGTGACCGCCCCCCCACACACACACCTGGATGCGGCAGGACAGTAGCCCCATCCTGCAGGCGGGGCTGACCCCACCCTGGCCCCAGGCGGTGGCAGAGAAGACGGGCGAAGGTGGATTAGACAGCCAATCGATTAATAAATTGATCGATCACACAACTGCTTAGAAATTGGATTGAAGGAAAGTAGCTGACTGTTATATTTATTTCATACCTGCTGTTTTCAAATGACATTGTCTGGCAGCTCTAAGGGCTTAACTCCTTCCTTTACCATCTGCTCACCCAACTGCCCCACTGGCCATCCCCGCCACACCCCCCACCCACAGCCAAGAGCTGAGGGGCACATGGAGGGAGGCCTCTACTAGGGGCCGAGTGTGTCCCTGGAGCACCCGAGGGCCACATGGAAGTACCGTGACCCAGGAGTCTTCAGAATGCAGCCCCACGTCCCAGACATGTGCACCCCTCACCTGGAACACAGCCGGAGCTGTTAGCGGAAGAAACCTGGTATTTGGAAGAAAATGAAATAAAGGTGCTTCTTGGATGAAAACTATGATCAAGAGCTCACTTTAAAGTTTGTTATTTAAATTGGGTGCTTTTGAAGAAATGAGTTTATGTTCTTGAATGAATAATACAGAGCTATGGCCTAAAATCCGAGCAGGACAAAACAGAAACAGTGACAAGTCAGTCTCCCCACCTTGTTCCCCAGACATACTCCCCAAAGACAACACTCATGACAATTTTTTGCATACCTGTTAAGTAGGAGATTGATTCGTTTTATCGTGGACCGTAGTGTACAGCAGGCCCCGTGTACCTGTAAACCAGCGCACCAGTTTCCAGCACATGGCGGGCTTCGCTTCATTGCTGTCCTCGTGCATTTATCTCCGCGGCTCACCCAGTCCCCAGAGTATTTTGAAGCACATCCCAAATCTCCTGTCTAAACCTTTTTTTTTTTTTTTACAGATTTTATTTATTTATTTATTTGACAGAGAACACAAGCAGGCAGAGAGGCAGGCAGAGAGAGGAGCAGGCGCCCTCCGGAGCAAGGAGCTGGATGCGGGACTCAATCCCAGGACGCCGGGATCATGCCCTGAGCCGAAGGCAGGTGCCTAACCAACTGAGTCATCCAGGCGTCCCTGTCTAAACCTTTTTTTAAAAAACGTACAACCACGGGGCGCCTGGGTGGCTCAAGTCAGTTAAGTGTCTGCCTTCGGCTCAGGTCATGATCTCAGGGTCCTGGGATCCCGCCCCGTATTGGGCTCCACGCCCTGTGGGGAGTCTGCTTGAGGTTCTCTCTCTCCCTCTGCCCCTCCTCCCCCTGCTTGCGCACTCTCTGTCTGTCTCTCAAATAAATCTTTTTAAAAAATAAAACGTGCAACCCCAATAGCATTATCACACCCAAACAAATTAGCAGCTGTCCTTTCATATCGTTCGCAATGAGTGTTTAAATTTCCCCAGTGCATTGAATCAGGATCCAAAGAAGGTATATGCATTCCTGTTATCTCTATGTCCCTTAATAAATCTCTTAATTTCTAGACTCCCTCTCCGCCTCTCTTTTCCTCTCCCGGTACATTTTTGTTGAGGCAACAAGGTCATTTATCCTACAGCAGTTCCCACAGTCTGGATCTTCTGATTACATCCCTGTGGGGGGTCATCTCACAGGCTCCTGTCACCTGTATGTCCCGTAAATAGGGAGGCAGAACAAGAGGCGTGATCTGGTTTGAGGTTTTGTTGTTGTTGTTTTGTTTTGTTCCTCCGTAAGTGTATTATTTACTTCCATCAGGAGGTGTATAATATCTGATTTCTTGCAAGACCAGCGGTCACTGTCACCTGGACCCTCTCTCTCCTTAGGGCTTGCGCAGTAGAGCTCTGTGGGGCCCACCGCGCTGGCTTTGCCGTTAGCGAGAGTACTTACGTGAAGGGAACATTCCCTGCATCAGCTATGCAGTAACCTTGAGGGAGTTTGTGTAGAAAAGGCAGGATAAATACTTGATTTTTTTTCAGCTGAGGAATTTAAAGCACAATTATGTAAATTTGGGTTCACTGCCACACACACACACACGCACACACACACACAAATGTGCTAAAGGATCCTAGGAATGATGAATGCTTCCTCGCCATATGCATGGTGAGACACCATCCGGAGAACTCCTCCAGTGCTGTAGCTAATCCCCACGCTCAATAAAACCCAGAAGGCAGCTGGCGTGGGGACAAACTGGAGCCCTGGGCCAGTTCCAGAGAGGCCCACTCATCTCCTACCCGGTCCCCCAGAAATGTTCCTCCTCTTCCCCCTCCTTCCAAGACTGCATTCATCCACCATCTCATCTCCTGCTGAGTGGGTCTGCTTAGCTGACCTCACAAATTCTATGGACAGTTCTAGAGCCTTCACCTATGAGCCTGCAGGGACCCCAAGTTACGAACCCCTGAAAGAGAGATAATCACTTAACTCTCTCCTAGTTTTAAGATTCTGGGATGATTTCCTTTGGGAGAGGGGGAAAATGCCCTCTAATTGAGAGGACTGTAAAAAGATTCGCAGCATTGTTCCCAGTTCCACTGGGGACACAAAGTGCTAGGCTAATTCAATCTCGAGGTCCTGACAAATGAGAAAACAGTTCAGAGAGGCGGTGGGACTTACTGAGTATTACCTGGCTTCTCGGGCGATTCAAGTAGTCTGCCTTCCCAGGGCACCTGGGCACGGCAGGCCAGAATGGTGTGCCAGGAGGCAAGGGGACACGCACGCACATCCTGCACCGCGATGCAGCTTGGGCCCTCGGGAGGCTCTTCAGGAGATAATATGTGTGGGAGGCTTTGCCACAGTCTTCCAAAAACCCATCTTGTCCTCGAAGAGTAAAGACATCCTGAGTTGCTTTTGGATTCCTGCAGGCAGATTGTTACACTTGATTAAAAAAAAAAAAAAAAAAACCTAATTAGAGTGCCTCTCCAGTCATTATTATATCCAGGCAACTTTAATTTGAACCCATCCAGCTGACTCATTCTAGTCCTTGTTTACTTGGGCTTCTCAAAGTGATCATTTCCCCCTGTTCAACCCGGTTGGTGCAGTGAGGGTTTTTCCTTTCATTCAGGGTTTCCGAGTGTTGGTTCAGCTGGTAGGTACTGAGAGGCCTTGGGTTTCAGGTTCAGCCATTGAGCTCTGATCTGCAGGCAGTGGATGCCTCCTGGGGGGCTCAGGAAAGCACAGAAATGGAACGAGGGATCCTGTGAAGGGTTGGGCATGGTCCTCAGGAGGCTTGTTTGTAGAAAGAGCAGAGGTGATCTGGAGCTCATCAGCACTGGGCTTGGTTTCTGACTCTGCCCCTTGGTGCCTGTGTGAGACCTTGGGCAAGTCACTTTCCTTCATTTTCCCTTCTCTAAAATGGAGTTGCTGCCTCTGCCTCTTTGAATGGCTGCAGCGGGAGGAGTGAGTGCTTTCATGTTCCTGGTGCCCGGGGCTTTGACACTGTGCAGCCCTTCCCTCCATCTAACCCCACTGCTCACATCTTCGACAGAATGCAATACATAGTCCTCTGGGCAGTTATCGCTGAGCAAGGAGGTGGTTAAATCTTGGAGCATAAACCCCCCTGGGAACTAAGGAGGACCTCGATGGAAGAGGGTAAGATCCCGGTAGGACAGGCAGACTGTTGGCAGCAGGAGAGGATGAAGGGCAGTCCAGACAAGGAAAATGACATGACGAAGGCAGCCGGGCATCCCTGCCAATATCTGCACTCATCAGAACTCCTTCGGTTGCAACTGACAGGAGACCCGACTCAAACTGGCTTGAGCAGAAAGAAATGTCTGGGCTTGTGTAACCAGCAGGGCCCCCGCGCTCCAGATCCCACAGCCAGGCTCCGTGTTTTAGCAGCCTCTCTCTATAAAGTGTCGAGGATGGCCACTAGTTCCAGGCGGAGGTTCTCTGCATTGAACAAGCCTAGGAGAGTGTGCAGCTCCTTCTGGCAGCTCCAAGCTCAAGTCCTAGGATGAGCTCCTCCCTCTCGGCAAGCCCTTCACCCCACCCCGAACCAAGCGCTGTGCTTCCAAGCAGGTTTCGGCAAACTTTCTCTGTATGGGGCCCGATGGCGAATATTTTAGGCTTTGCAGGCCATAGGATCTCTGTCGCATCTTCTTGGTTTTTTTTTTTGACAGTCTTTTAAATGTGTAAACTCCTTCAAAATAGGCTGTGGGCCATTCTTTTGCCCTTAGACCTTAGTTTGCTGCTTCCTGACCCATGGCAGTCTCCCGGCAGGCCTGGAGGTAGGTACTCAGATCCGCTCACCCAAACCACGTAGAGGCAGTGGAGCGGTTCCCCCCGGAAGGAAGCACTGCATTTGGTGACCAGGCAGTGCGTCACAGTGACAGACAGGCACTACCCCCACGTCTGTGGCAGGTGACCGCTGTGGCCCAGCAGCCCGGGAGGGTACGTGTAAGCAGCTTGTGCTCCCTGAGGCCACATTTATGAAGGGCGTTGAACACCAACCCAGGGATTCCAGCCTAAACAGATCAAGTGGTCTTGGAAGGTTTTGAACAGATGAGTAATGCCCTGAAAGCAGCATTTTAGGAATATTCATCTCGTGGCAGCATCCAGGAGCAGTCGGAAGGGGGAGAGACTGGCGATGAGATTGTGTTTTCGAAAGTCCCAGGACGAGAAAATGTACCTCTTCCATCAACCCCAAACTGTTTGACATGCCGCGGTTCATGGGCAACTTGAGGCACATAAATATGTGCTTTAAAGTTTAAAAGTAAGAAGTGAGATGAATGGAGCCTCTGATGAGGCTTCCTCCGGCTCGTGCCGGAGAGTTGAGAAGCCCTAGAAATGATTTTCCGCAGCTCCAGCTGTGATGAACAGCGCGGGGGCCCCTCTCCCTTTGTGTGACTTACCCTAGCCTCTGTGTCGGGCTTGATTGGAAGCAAAGTGCCCATACTGCCTTCCCTCCAGAGTACGGAATAGAGGCCAAATTTCGGAAAATAATTCTGAGTGATGGCTGACTCTGTCGAAGCGTTGATTGCTTTATAAATGGCATTCTTCTCTCTGCCCCCCCTGCCCCCCGCCACCACTGAAGTTTTGGAGGCAGCGGCTTTTCAAATTACGCTTGAAAAGCAGCCTGATTTCCCACAGGAATCATCTCCTAGATTAGGAGCTGTTCTACCTTTTCCGACAGTTTTACCCAGAGTACAAAGCCTGTCGGCAAAGGGCGAGGAGGGAGCGATGCTGTCCTCCCTTCAAAGCCTTCAGCACAAACCATTTATGAAAATGTCTCCCTCTAAAGCCATCTCCCAGCGTCTGTCCGGGGCTGCCTGCTTTTGCAGCAGGGAAGGGTTAAAAAGCACTGATGAATGGCTGCCTCCACCCCCCCCCCCCCACCCTTCCGCTTTCCCTCCTTATATAATTTACCATTCTTTTTGCACAACAGCTCCTGGGTCTCAACCTGCTCTCTCAATCAGTACCCTCACGTCCTCAGCTTCCTCCCACACAGGCGGGCTCAGAAGTAAGGAAAGCACCTTTCAGAATCTCTGAGGCCGTTTCCAAGGGAGAAGATGTTGGTGGGGGGAGAGGTGGAGAGAAGTAATGGAGAAGAGTCAGAAGTTCCTTCATGAAATAAAAATGTGGCATTCCCCAAGGCAGAGGTGGGGAGTAGACACAGACCTCCGCGTGCCCACCTCCCCTTTGCCCCATCTTCATGTCCTCTCTCGCCTCCTGGATCCCATCCAGGGCGCCCACACATTCCACCCAGGACACTGCTCAGTTCCCTAGAAGGGGACAGAGAGGCCCCAAATGCAAATTGAATCGTGCAATAGCTCATGGGTGACCTTGGGCACTCCCTCCCCATCCCTGGGCCTCAGTGCCTTTGTCTGCTCCATAAAGGGTTTGAACCAGTCAGTTTCCAAGCATTGTTCCACCCCCTAAAACATCTGTGACTTGATAATAAAGCGTTGGCAAGTATGTGGGGAAACGGGTGTATAAGGTGGTACAAGCTCTTTGGGGGTCAATTTGGCAGTATTACCAAATTTCAATGCATGCACCTTTTGACCAGCAATTCTGCTTCTAAGAATTTAATGCTCACACATGTGCACAAAGATGTACGTGCATAGGCAATTCACTGCAACATTGTGATTTACAGAAACTCACAAATTCCGACTGCCCGGTATGTGCCAGGTAGTATGCCTAATGCTTTGCATTAATATCTCGAGAGACTGGGTGCAAAAGATAGGAAATAACCTAATCATAGGATAGAAACATCCATCCAAAAAAGGCCCAAACACCCCCACTCCACCCCCACCTCACATCACAGAAATTCTAGAGAACTAAACATACTGAAGGATGATGCATCAAGAGTCATGAAATGTTACTGTTAACTATTTCCTAAAAGTAAATACGGAAATTGAAAAGAAAGCCGGAGAAGAGCTTGGGGAGGGAGGGATGGACTGGTTAAATAAACTACAGTACAACCCTATGACAAAATGAATAAAACAGCAATAGCTATCAGAATCTAAAATGCACATACCCTTTGACTCAGCAATCTTGCTATTAGGAATTTCCTTGTCCATGTGCAAAAACGATGAACAAAGTGTTCGCCGAAGCATTGTTTGCATTAACAAAAGGTTGGAAACAACTTAAAGGTCCATCCAGAGAGGCCCGGCTTAGTAAGTCTGTTACTAACATGTAGTTTGCCATGTGGCCTTTAAAAAGAAAGAGCTCGTTCTCTGTCTATATCTCCGGAATACATTATTAAAGAAAACGGCAAGCAGAAAAATGCAGCTATTTATGGGGGATGATGGTGCTTTATGTGTGAAATTTCTCTTAAAGAACACCCAAGTGGCAGCCTTTAGGAGGGTAACAGGATCCAGCGATAAGTCTTTTCACGTTATACCCTTTATACTCCTTCACATCTTTAAACGATGTACACATGTAACTTATTCACACCCAAAAATATTAAGGGTGTCTGGGTGGCTCAGTTGTTAAGCGTCTGCCTTAGCTTGTGTCATGGTCCCAGGGTCCTGGGATCAAGCCCCGCATCGGGCTCCCTGCTTGACGAGAAGCCTGCTTCTCCCTCTCCCACTCCCCCTGCTTGTGTTCCCTCTCTCGCCGTGTCTTTCTCTGTCCAATAAATAAAATCTTTTAAAATTTTTTTATTATTAAAATATAAGACATTTATGAGTCAATAACGCTGTGATAAACTCACATTTTGGTGACAGGAGCCTAATATCATTGGGATTTCCTCTCCTGTGCTTTGCATTTCTCAAGTAGAACGAGGGCTGGAGGTGGAGGAGTCATTGTTTGATCCAAAAATGCAAAGGGATCTCAGAGGGGAATCTCTTGGGGGGATGGCTGGGCACTGTTCAGGCAACCCCCATCTCCACCCCCCCTGGCTCCTGTGTGCATGCAGGAAAACCATTGCCCCTCTATGCCCTAGCTCATCTGAGTCTCTTAGAACCCCAAGAGAAGCAGGTCGAGCCTCAGAGACTTTTGTGACTGCCCAGACAGAATTTAGGGTTCATGCTTAGTGCTCTCAAGGCATTGCATGATGCCCTCTGTCCTGCCACAGCTCTGTCCGGGCTTGCCGCCTTTCCCCCATGGAGGAGTCGCCTTCCTTACCACATCTTCAGCACCTTGGACAGGGCTGGGGTTTGTGCCTTCCTCTCAACATCAGAATGACTGAGCTCTCCAGTGCAGGGCCCCAAAGCATCATGTAGAGGGCAAAGATAGGATTCGAACCTGAGGCTGCTAACATCACATGATCAGTTATATCAGATTTATGTGACAGAATCCAAAATCTGCAGGTTGGAAACCAATTAATTCAACAAGCATTTTCCAAGGATTTCTATGGGCCTGACCCGGAGAAAAAAAGACATAAATTCTGCCTCCTAGAGGCCAGGCTCAAAGAAGAGCTAAACAAGACATGTCACGAGGAGGCAGCTATCATCTGTATTAGGAGGACATCAGGAGCAACAGTTAAGAGCATGGTCTCTGGATATGGACAGCCCAGCTTTGAATCCTCACCCCACTGCTTTGGGCAAGTCTCTTCATCACACTGGGAATGGGATGAAATTGAAATAAAACGGGAATAAAAATAATACCTGATGAAATGAAAATAAAAATCATACCTCCCAGGGTGCCTGGGTGACTCAGTCAGCTAAACATCTGATTTTGGCTCAGGTCATGATCTCAGAGTCCTGGGATCAATCTCCTTATCAGGCTCTGTGCTCAGTGGGGTGTCTGCTTATCCTTCTTCCTGCCCCTGCCCCTGCTCATGCTCTCTCTCTCTCTCTGTCTCAAATAAATAAAATCTTTAATGAAATACATATATACCTCTCTGAGAGCATGGTGAGAAATCAACCAGTAAAGTGCTGGACTCAGGGGGCTGGCCCCTGGGCAGTATGCTCTAGGAGCTGGCCATCATGATGCAGTTGATGGTACCTTAAAGGTATAAATGGCATCACAGAGGTTGAACTGAAAGGAAACTGGGAGGCTTTGTGCAGGAGAAGCTATCTGAGCTAGCTTGCAGTATTTGCCTGTCAGACACAAAGGGAAGGACCCCTCTGGGTAGGGGAAGCAGCAAGTATAGAGGCTCACAAAGCACATTCAGGATGCTGCTCATGTCAATGGGAACCATGAACAGTGAGACTGAAGGAAAGGATGAAGCTTTGGGAAGGGAGGCTGGTCTGTCCAATACCCCTGTGAAAATTAGTAATGGGAAACATCACTATAATGGAGTGGGGAGGTTTCCTCAGGGGAGCTCTCATGCCCTTCCACTCATAGTCAATTGCAAACCCAGCAGGAAGAGACAGACTTGACCTTGGACAGGTTTGACCTTGCACGTGGATACTACTCCACTACCCCAGTGTGGGAAGAGATGTTTTCCTTATCCCCCCAGCAACAGCTCAGCCAATAAGAAGCCACCACACTTCAAACTGCCAGTTTACTCCAATGGATTTTTAGTTCATAACAGCTTCCCAACTTACCCCTTTTCTCCTTAAAAAAGCATGCCTCTCCTTTGTTCCCAACTTGCCTATGGCTTTGCCACAACTTGTTTGTCCCAGATTGCAATTCTCCTTTATTCCCAAATAGACCTGTCTTTTGCTGGTAAAATAACCGGTAATTTCACTTTTAAGGTTAACACTCCAAAGGTGGGCCTGGGCTCCCCTGCCAGTGGGCACCCAAAAGGTACCTGAGGAGTGGCTTGGTAGCATCCTCCTAGGAAGTTGTTCTCTAGGGCTTTTCTGCGGGGCTCTGGTGGGGAGGAGGGCAGAGTTCACCCTTGCCAAGTCACCCTGAAGCACCCCCCTCCCTGTCCACAGTTTCTGAGGCCTGTGGTGTGGGCAAAGTAGTCCTTCCAGAAGTGAAATGTACAGAGCTCTGAAGGCAGACTGCCTTTGCCATTTACATACTTTCCAGTGTGGGGCTCAAGGACAGGCCACCCCAAGATGGGCCACTTTGTCATGAACATTATTTTGAATTAAAAGCAATCAAATCTCGTTCAGGAAAAGCTTTTTACCTTCTCCTGAACTGCCTGCTTATACTGAGAAGAGAGTTATTCACAGAGATTCCTCTTTACCTAAGGAACTTATCTGCACAACAGGACAATCTTTGTTTTCCAAACATCTTCTCTCACCTTCCTGCTAACGGCCTTCCTTCCTTTGTATCCTCAGACCCCTAACCACTCTCCTTAGCTCATATAAGCATCATGCTGCTTCAATGAATTCAGAATATCTATGTCTGTGTGGAATCCCTGTGTGTACACTATTACATTTTATTTTCTCTGGTTAATCTCTCTCCTGTCAATCTGATTCTTAGTCCAGCTAGAAGGACCTTGAAGGGCAGAGAAAATTCTTTCCTCTCCAGCACTAACCATGTGATCTTTGACAAGTCGGTTTCTTCATCTGTAAGATAGAGATGATAATAGTAGCTCTCCCTGTAGCATTGTTTAAGGACTCGGTGATTTAATGCATGGCACGCACTAAGCCCTGAAACTAGTTAGCACTCAGACAAACAGCTGTTTCTTTTCTGTAGAGCTACCAGATCCCTGGGAACATTAGGATGAGTAAGACTCAGGAATGGCAGACCCACCTAATAAAGCACAAGACTGGGCAGAACAGCCATTATTCATAACATATGTATATATATATATATATATATATATATATATATATATATATATATATTCATAACCTCAAGGGTCAGAGATGGCTTCCTGAGGAGACGTCTCAGCGTGGCAAAGAGAAAAGACCCAGGGCAAGACCTCTCCCCTCCAAACCTCAGTCTCCACACCTGCAAACACATATGACAACAGCTACCTGGTTGCTTTGGCTGTGAGGATTAAATGACTAGTGCAAAGCAAGGGTGGGCACGACCTGGTCTGGGAGTACCCTCTACACATGGGACTGCTTTAAGGAAAGAGGAACCTGTTTGCTAACAAAACCCAAAGAGTTTAGACCAGTGAGGCTGCACGGTAGCTACATCCTCAAAATAGACTCCCTCCCCGCACAGTATTTCAAGGAGGATAATACCAAGGTGTGGGCTGACATTCCTGACTGCTCGTCTCCCTCTAATCTTCACTGCTAGCCATGAAATTGAATGTTGTGCCCATTGTATAGGAGCAGAAATCTAGCTCAGAGAGCTGGAGAAACAGGCCCCTCCCGTGAGAAGGGACTAGGGTCCTCACCTATGGTATTTCCAGCTTGTGAGCACCTGCTTTGCTGACATCTGGGAGGTCTATACAAAAGAGGGGGTGCAGCCCTTGAATTTACACTCCAATGTGGGAGGCCAGACTTCCCTGAGAAACATTTTCATTTACTAATGGATTTAATGAGTGCAGAACTTCCCGTTTTAAACAAACAAGTGATTAGCATTGACTACAGAAGTGAAAATGGATCCTAATGAATTGCTAATTAGCCTCCTCCTCTTCCTGGGGTCTTTAGCTGGTAAATTCCCTCTCTGGCTACTGGGAGTTAATCTGACTGGAATTCATTCATTCACTTTTTCTTTTTTTTTTATTCATTTGTTTTTATCACTCATCATACATTTCTTCAAGACCTACTATGGGTTGACAAAACAAGCAAGATCCCTTCCTTACAGTCCAACTGGGAAGGCAAGATTAACTAACCTCACATATAATGACACACGTATAGGACACGGAGCTGCGACAAAGTGCAACAGGAGGACTGATTCTTTTTTTTTTTTTTTTTTTTAGGATTGTATTCATTTTAATTTGACAGAAAGAGAGAGAGAGCACAAGCAGTGGGAGCAGCAGACAGAGGGAGAGGGAGAAGCGGGGAGTCCTCAATCATGACCTGAGCTGAAGGCAGACACTTAACCAACTGAGCCACCCAGGGGCCCCTTGGAGGACTTATTCTTGCTTTGGGGTGAGGATGGGGTGTCCCTCAGGGAAGGTTCCTTAGAGGAAAGGAACTTGGCTCATTTGAGCCAAGATCTGAATAATAAGTAGGACTTAACTAAATGAAGGGGAATGAGAAAGAGTAGAAGAGTGTCTCAGACATCTAAAACAGTATACGCAAATGTCCTGTGGTGGGAAGGAAGCAGGGTAAGTCTAAGGAAAAGGAAGAAGCCAGTGTGAGAAATGTACAAGGGCATACGTGGGGTGTGTGGGTGTGTATGTGTATGTATGTATGAGATGAGACTGGGGTTAAGAATGTCAGTCTTACTCCTTTGTAGCAGATAGCGGTGAGTGCCCAGCCCGTAACCCACTCATCTCACTACTTCAGTATGCTCCAGCCAACTTCCAGTTGCCTCGTGTTTGCATATCTTTGCCTGAGGACTTTCTATAGGTAAAGAAGGCCTTCTGTCTTCATACTAGGCAGTCCGGAAGCCCTGGTGAATTAACACCTGGAAGCAGCCCTCAGTCAATGACTAAGGAAGTTGAAGGAGAAAAACCACAAATCCCCAGCTCTTGGGCAGGGTGACTTTAGGTGTGTGCTCTGCCCTGACTCCTGGAGTTCCCCAGTAGGACCGAGCCCCACTTGCTCATGATGATCACTTGCCTGACTATGCGCGTTTTCCCTGTCTCACTTCTCCACCCCCTTACTGGGACTTCCTGGGATCACCTCCCAAGTAAACTCCTTGCCCTAAATTTTTGGCCCAGCATCTGCTCTGGAGGAACCCATGCTAAAACAGCTTTAAACAAGACACATATATACTTCCTACAGCTCTGTACTCTAGTCGCCCTTGCCTGGATACCCTCCTCTCTCTCATTTGTTTCCCTCACAGATTCTGGGGCCTGTAGACCATAGTGACCCAGCTGGGGTCGGCCTGGCATAGTATAGACCAGCCCTATCAGCTGCCCTCTTTTTTGGTACTCTGCCTCCGTTAATATGACCTGAGATGTCTTTCCTTCACAATAGTACTATCCAATAGAACCTTCTTCAGTGATGGAAATGTCCTATATCTGTGCTATCCAATACAGTCTCTACTGGTCACATGTGTCTATTGAACATTTGAAATGTGTCTGGTATAACTGAGGAACTGAATTACTTTATTTTATTTTATCTTATTTTCAATAGATCTATGCAGCTGGTGGCTACTGTATTAGACACTTAGCTCTGGGACATGCCTTACCCCCTGTAGGCTGCTAAGTTTCCCAAGGCCCAAATCTGATGAACTGTGAGAAGGGCAACCAAGTCGTTGCACCCAACTCAGTGACAGGATCCACCAGAGCTTCCTCAGGTAGGCCACGCAGGGTGCCAGGGAGCCCAGCAGTGTGGGCCCCCTAGAGGTATCCCATCATTCACGTCCTCCTTCTATAAATGCACTGTCCTTCAACTGCTCCCTGCCCCCTGTGGCTGGAGCAGACAACCTTGAGGGAGGAGCCAGGGTAGCTAGTCTGGGGGCAGGGGCTTGGGCCTATAAGTGCCGAATGAGACACCTCCTATATCCACCAGCCTGTTCTTTTGTATAGTGAATTGAAAGTTTCTCCCTGGAGTTGAGGAATAAACATGTTTTTCAAATAATACAGTGTCTTGAGCCTAAAGTGCCTAGAGTTCAGGACAAAGTCAGGCTCGCAGTGCGGCCTGCTGGAAGTGATCCAGTGTCTATCTTCCCTTTCCTCTGAGTAAAAGAGCCCTGCTATTTATCTAGGCACACAGCTGTCAAAATAAGGACCACATTTCTCCGTCTCCCTTGCAGTTAGATGTGGCCATGTGACTAAGTTCCATCCCATGATGGATAAGCAGAAATGATCTTCATTATCAAATAAGTGTCTTTAAAGAGAGATGTGCCCTTCTCGCCCTTTTTCTCCTTCCTGCTGGCTGAAATGCATGCCCCGTGCAGGGAGGTGGGGTGGCCTTCTTGAGCTGTGAACAGAAGCCTGACTGAAGGGATGGTAGAGCTCAGGGTAGAAATGCCAACTAGCTCAAAACAAGGGTTTTTGTGACATTTAGGGAAGGAGAAAACAAGGCTCCCCAAAACTTCCTGTGGTTAAATAAGAGGCAGTACGTCCAAACTTTAGCCCAACTCTTATGTGCTATTAGTGTTTGTCACAGGCAAATCTTTATTTGTTGAGTCATATCCAGAGTGTGTGCCTTCAACCCGGACTGGTGCTAGGCATTGTGGATGCAGCAGTAGACAGGACACTTAAGAGTCTGTGCCTTCATTACCCTGGCATTTTATAGCTCAGGATACGTTTTAAAGTGTTTTTACGGTCACCTCCAGCCAAGATGGCATTGAGTTCATGCTTTAAAAATAACCTGCTGATCAACCAGAACCCTCAGACATTGCAGGTGGAAATGCAAAATGGTGCCGCCACCTTGAAAACCGATTTGGCAGTTTCTTGTAAAGTCAAACATATGCTTAGCTTACTGCCCAGCAATCCCAGTCTTACATATTTACCCAAGAGAAATGAAAACATGTCCACACAAAGACTTGGGTATGAATGTATGTGGCCGATTTGTATATAATAGCCTCAAACTAGAAACAACCAGAATGTCCATCAGTAGAAAGGTGGATAAACCAATTGTGATAAATCCACAAACAAAATACTACTCAACAGTACAAAGGAATGAAGTTATTGGTGTACACAATACAGATAAATCTCAAAATCACTATGCTTAGTGAGAGAAGCCAAACACAGAAGAGTATCTACTGTCTGATTCAATTTATTTGAAACTGTAGAAAAGGCAAAACTAATCTGCAGATAGAAAGCAGATCAGTGATGACCTGGGGCTGGGGTTTGGGGAAGAGGATTGATAGTAAAGGGCCACAAGGGAAGTTTGGCTGGAGGTGATGGAAGTATTCTTTTATTGATTGTAATGGTGATTACATGACTATAGA
Source organism: Nasua narica (assembly GCA_028533885.1). NCBI lineage: Eukaryota > Metazoa > Chordata > Mammalia > Carnivora > Procyonidae > Nasua > Nasua narica. The sequence goes on along the minus strand of CM052811.1, from coordinate 102,618,355 downwards.
TTTATGAAAATGCATTGAATTTTACACTTTAAATTGGTAATTTGTTGGGCATAAATCATAATTCAATAAAACTGATATAGGAAAAATTAACCACATTGTCCATGAATTAGTGGGAAAAAAATAACCTCTGTTCATACACCTCAATAATATATATAAATAATGTTTTTAAAATAAAATTACATAGCCATGCTCACAAATATGGTAAAATTCTCTTTGGAATGGGAAGAGATGAGGAATACAAAGTAAATGGAGGCGAAGCCTCAGGCCTGCCAGGCTCAGGATCTGGAAGTGACTAGGAATTCAAGTCCTGCAGAGTAAATGGGACCAAATGGATTATTGGAGAACTGGAGGTCTAGCATCAGACTCATTGCTTAAAACTATATTTTAGGTAACAGGGGGCACAGATACAGATCTGGAAAGTGGACCTGAGCTAA
>CM052811.1:102566584-102617821 GCA_028533885.1 Nasua narica | reverse complement strand
GCCCCCAAACTGGAAATCTTTTTTTTTTTTTTAAAGATTTTATTTATTTATTTGACAGAGAGAACGAAATAGCACAAGCAGGCAGAGCAGCAGAAGGAGAGGGAGAAGCAGGCTCCCCACTGAGCAGGGAGCCCGATGCGGGGCTCGATCCCAGGACCCCGGGATCATGACCTGAGCCGAAGGCAGTCGCTTAACCAACTGAGCCACCCAGGCGCCCCCCAAACTGGAAATCTTGAGCTACCTTTAGGAAGCCTGGTTTTGGACTAAGGTTTCCAGGGTCTGTGTTTAGACAAGTGCAAAGAAAGAAAATAGACAGAAAGATTCCTCTTAAAAGTAAGACTGTGGAGAAAACTGACATTGAGACAGTCAGTAAAGTCAACTTTTATCTGGTTTCATTTGTGATAAGTGCAAATAATAGAGCAATCTGGAAGTGACTCTAAAATAAGCTTAAGATTTCAATAAAGGTAAAGGAAGGAATGACTTCCTTTCCTATAAAAGGAAAAAGTTATGAAGTAAAGTAGAATTAACTATTTTTTGAAGATTTTATTTATTTTAGAGAGAGAAAGCGTGCCTCTGTGTGTGAGGAGGGTAGGGGAGAGCACAGGGGGAGAGAGAGAGAGGGAGAAAATCTCCAGCAGACTCCACACTGAGCATGGAGCCCACACAGGGCTCAATCCCATGCCCTCAAGAGATTATGACCTGAGCCAAAACCAAGAGTTGGACAGTTAACTGACTGAACTACCCAGGTGCCCCAAAACAAAATTAACTATTGATGTGAAAAAAAAACAATGAGAAATATGAAAAATGAAAAATATCATTATTGAAATGAATTCAAATGGAATAAACTTTAAATTGGACACAGTTGAAGAGACAATGAGTGAATTGATAGATATTTCTGAGTAATTCACCCAAAGAGAGAGAGAAAGAAATAGAAAATACGAAAGAGCAGTTAAGACTTAGTAAATATTAAAAGATTCCAACATATGCATAATAGAAATTCCAGAAGGATAGAATAAAGGATGTAATGGGGTTATAATATTTAAGATATGGTGACTGAGAATATTTCAGAACCAAAAAGAAAGTCCTCAGATGAAAAACACATACCAATGGTTAAAACAGGATGCTAAAAAATAAATCTCAACCAGAAAAATTGTAATGATAGAGCAGAATGTCAAAGATAAAAAGAAAAATCTTAAGAGTTACAAAAGAATAAAGACAAATTGCCTATGAAAGAATGCCAGTTGAGCTCACAGCAGATTTCTCATCAACAGCAATGGATGACAGAGACGAGAGAGTAATATCCTAAACATTCAGAGGGAAAACATAGTCGGGGCGCCTGGGTGGCTCAGTTGGTTAAGTGTCTGCCTTTGGCTCAGGTCATGATCCCAGGGTCTTGGAATCGAGTCCCACTTTGGGCTCCCTGATTAGTGGGAGGCCTGCTTCTCCCTCTCCCTCTGCCTCTCCCTCTGCTCATGCTCTTGCTCTCTCTCTGTCTCAAATAAATAAAATCTTTAAAAAAAAAAAGAAAAACATTTAAAAAAAATGAAAAGAAAAGCATAATCAACCTCCCTCAAATACACAGCTAGAAGAACATTGAAAAAGAAGAGCAAATTACAGACATTTTCAGGCTTTCATAGATTAAGAAAGTTTACCACCCATACCCTCATTGAAAGGATTGCATGTACTTCAGCAGAACGGAAAGCAAAAGAAGAAAATCACTGAGTCAGAAATTGGACCAATATATTAATAAATCTAATTAATTTCTGATTATATAAATATTAACTTTTGTGAAAAACAGTATAATTAAAATTCTAGACAATAACAAGGAAGATGGGGTGGAGGGCAGTTCAACCAGTAGTTACATTGTGTTAAAGGGATTGTCTTGTCAAGAGGAAACTAGAGATACTGAATAACTTTAGACCGTTAAGAAAATACATAGTTAAATAAGTATGTTAAAAATTAAAATAGGGATGCCTGGGTGGCTCAATGGGTTAGGCCTCTGCCTTCGGCTCAGGTCATGATCTCAGGGTCCTGGGATCGAGCCCTGCATCGGGCTCTCTGCTCAGTGGGGAGTCTGCTTCCCCCTCTCTCTCTGCCTGCCTCTCTGCCTACTTGTGATCTCTCTCTCTCTGACAAATAAATAAATAAAATTATGAAAAAATTAAAATAAAACCACTAAAAGAAATGTGACTTCCAGCCTTCAAATAAGTGGTGAGGAAAAGGGATGGGGTTCTAAAGTCATCAAAAGTCAAGAAAGAAGAAAAAAATTAAACTAACCACACATGCTCTTCACCCTGCCCTCCACCAAATCTCATGGTAATAGGAAAAATACACATAACACACACACAAAACAAGATGGCAGAAAAGAAATCCAAATAAATCAGTAATCACAATAAATGTAAGTGGACTAAACTTATCTATTAAAGACAGAGACTACCAGATGAATTTTTTAAAAAAAAATCAAAATCCAGCTATAAGCTCTGTATAAGAGATACTATACCTAAGACAAGGACACACAAATGTTTAAAACAGACAGAAAAAGATCTCCCAGGCAAATACTAACCAAAGAAAACTAGTCTCAATGGTTAATATCAAGCAAATTAGAATATAATGCCAAAAGCACTGCTAAAGATAAAGTGAGTCATTATATTCATGATGAAACCAGGAATCCCATCAAGAAGGTGAAAACTCATGAACAGAATGCCTTTCCTAGAATTTGAATGGAATCCTTTTGCAGCTACACTTATTCAAGAATTAATGGTTCATTAAACTGAATCTTTGTGCAGGCTTAGGTCCCTTAATGTGGAAAAAGATGAGGCATGAGGACAAAGGGAGATTAAAAAATGAGGTTGCTTACTAAATTATTAACCATAAAGCTATGGGCTAAATCAACATAACTGCAACTAGAACAATAAAGGCCTAGCACACCCTCAATCACTTGTGGTGCATTTGCATATTAAATGAGAACGTTTATGTAACTGTAGCCTAGAAAATGGTCTTTATTAAAATGTCCCCACAGTTAACACTTTCAGGAACGAAACTCATGTGGCTCCAAATGCAATTCAGCAAGCCTAAGGTACTCTTTAGGGCAGGAGTGGAGACAGTGAAAGGGCTTAGTTGTAGTTGAAGGAGATATTGGAGGCTCAAGAAATCTAGGGCATTTGACAAAAATCACATTTGACAACCTTGTAGACAAGAAAGATGAATGAGCTGGATGAGGCACAATTAGGTAAATTTGTCTGGGGCCCCAAAAGGCAGCTGATTAATAGATGCCGTTAAGCAGGAGGAGAGTTCTTCATTGTAGAGTCTGTAGGCCAGGCTCAAATCCTGGGTCCCCCTGGTTTATTTACCATCTAGGTGACCTTGGGGATTTTTTTTATTTCTCTGGGTATTAATCTCCCCAGAGAGAGATAGCTTCCCATTTCAAGGATCATTGTAAGAATGAAATGGGATAACTCATTAAAGCACTCAACACGATAAACACTCAACAAGTGATACTTCCCATCCTCTAGAATATGGAGACAGTTTAGGAGCCCTCTGTATGATACAAGTTTCAGAGTTTGGGTGACTTGGAGTTCAACGGTATAAGACAGCAGTTTGTAATTTGGGCTGCAGTAGTAGGAGCATGCTGTCGATATTGAGAGAGGTGATAGCTCTGCTTAACACTAGTCAGACCCCAGCTTGAGTAGTGGTTTCATCCAGGGAAGCCATGTTTTTATAGGGACTGAGACCAGTGGTTCTCAAACTGTGGTCCCCAAGACTAGCAGCATCAGTGTGATGAAGGAATTTGTTAGAAAAGCAAATTATGGAGACCCATTCCAGCTTTATTGAATCTGAAACTCTCAGAGTAGAACCTTGAAAGGTATGTTTTAACAAGCTAATGTTAACAAACAGCATTATTCTGATGCATGCTGAAGTCTGAGAACCACTGACCTAGATCGACATACATGTTAGGGTTAGATACACATCTCATAACCATGTCTCTTGAGTCCAGCTGAAGGACCTGAAAATGTTCAGCCTCAAGGAAAGGAGATGTGACCAAACTATATAAGGGTCAGAAAGGAAGGAAAAGCTGACTTGTTTCTCCATGTCACTCCCATGATGGTTCACATCAAGCATGGAAAATGTGGGGGAACAAAAATAATGATGGGTTAAAGAAAGTGTTCTTGTCTGCAAGTAATTGACAAGTGATTAATCTGGCCTAAATCATAAGAGATTTATTCACTGATGATAGGAATCCAGGGGTAGGGAAATTCTTATCTGACTAATTCACCAGATCAACCACATCCTCAAAGACCTGGACTTTTCCCATCAGTTGCTTCTACATCTTAAGTGGATCAGGCCCTCTCTGCATGGTTGCCCAACGGTAGAAATTCCCAGCATACATGCACAGACACTAAGAAGCAGAGGAAGAAAGTATGACTTCCTTGTGCATCCTTTGAGGAAACTTTCCCAAGAGGGGTTCCACCCTCCCTCCAGCAGATGTCCCCTCAAATTTTATCGCAAAGGTAACACACCAGGTCACATGACACTTCCTAAGCTAGACCCCAGCTAAGATAATGGAATTGCCAACACTGGCTTGGACCACGGTTAATCCTCCTCTTCTGTGCCGTGGACCCCTTGGGAAGTCTGGAGAAACCTCTGGACCCTTTCTCAGAAGACTATTTTTGACTGCATAAAATACAATGATGGGATTACAAAGAAAACCAATTATATTGAAATACAGTTTCCGAAATATATTTTTGAAAACGTGTGATGTAGAAATAAACTCGCTTCTTTATTAGTGCATTAAATAACAAATTCTAGCAGCCGATCTAATAACAACCATAACTTTGAAGTAGTGATGAGTGTGAACGATGTTCTGAGATACTATAATAAGTTTCGCAGTATGAAAATATTTGTGATTTCTACTGGGGACAAAGTCACAAAGTTACTGCTGACACTACTGTGGTTTGTTGCTTACATTCATTGCAGGAGGAAATGCTAAATTTACGTTGGAGGCTAGTGAAAATAGAGATGGTTTTTTTTTTCTCCCGCACGCAAGTTTGTGAATCGCATGCAAACCATCCACGGACCCCTGATTGGGGTGAGCTGTGGACTCCATGTGAGGAGCCCCTAGCTTCAATTAATCAAGACTCACACGCCAGGGCTGGGAGTGGGCAAGTCTTCACCGAGACAAGTGGTCTCAAACAAGCGTGGATTCCTAGGCTACATCAGGGCCAAATCAAGCAAAACAGGAAGGGGGAGAGGGAAGGGGATGGCAGAACGGCGTGGAGGAAGAGTGGGGTGGGCATTCTGCTTCACGTAGTATCAAGGACTCCTTCAGGAGAACCCTCCTCACCACCAGAGGGAGGGACCTGGCAAGGCCACTCGGATTCCCTCCATTTTATTTACTTTGGTTTCCTGGTTGGTTTTTGAAAAATATCTCTATGCATATCAAGTTGCAGGTGGAACACTTGCCCTTTGCAAATACCCTGGGGCATGTCCCTTCTAGTCCACTCCTTAGAAGTGACCGCAGCTCTCGGCATGGCAGGGGAGAGGCGGGGGGGCGGGTCTTTTCAGACAACTCGGTAGGCACGCATGGCATCCCAACACCTCACAGGTGAGCCTGCGGGAAAGCTTGTGAGCAATGCAGATTCCTGGGACCTGTGTGGCTGAATGAAAGCAGCTTCCTTGTGCCCAATGCTAATTTCACGGTGTCCCCTTAAATTCTCCCCCTCCCCCCAGTTTTTTAAGATTGTCAAGGTTGCTTGGGGAGAACAGTTGGTTAGACTCTCGGATTGAAAGTGTAGATTCCTCTACCTGGTGCTAGTGGTCCCGTGTTGGAGGGTTTCCCACACACCTGAAGTCCCTCACGTGTGCCAAGCACGTCCTAAAACCGTATTTGGAGACTTACCACCTGTAACGGCAAATCACTAGAAATAACTTAGCTGTCCATCAGTAGGTGAGCCCTTAGGCTAATTGTGCTAGAATATGCATCCATGTGCTGGAAGGCTCTTTGCTTGGCAGTCCCGATGAGCACTGACAAGAAGCAAAGCCTGTTGCATGTGGGTGAGTGAAACAAACACCCACTCTCATATAAAAAGTCGTATTATTTTTTTAATTACATGCGTCTGTCTCTTTAAAGGATCATATGGTAAAGCTTCTCTCAAACTGCCATCCATTGGCCACCTCCCGTGGAATCCTGTGGGACATAGATTCCCGGGCTCCACTCTGGAACTCCTGGGTCAGAATCTCCAGGGATGGGGCCCCAAAACAGCGTTGCTCCCAAGCTCCCCAGACTCAGATACCCGGGTTTGGGCAAAGTGTGGGCCTGGGCGGGCAGGAGACCCCACTCATTTCCGGGGTCCCTGGTGGGGCTCTTGAGTCCCTTCCCCTTCCCCCTGGACCAGGCCCCCCATCATCCCTCGCCCCCAACCTCGTTCCTTATTCAGGTGCCAGGATGATTTTGGAACTGACCCCGGCCCCGGCCCTCTTAGGTAGCTAATCACATAGCCAGCCCTTGTCAGGACTAGGAGTATAGCCAGTCCCGCCCTGAACCAGGAGGGCCAGCCCCTGGGTTGAAACCTAGTGGCCACGCTTTCACCTCCTAAAATGGGGCATTCCTGCCTCACACTCCGAATCCTGGGGTAAAGGACCAAGAAGGGGAACAGAAGCCTTGTCCCTACTATCGGTTACTCCATCCCTACCCTGCACAGGGCAGAAAGGGAAGCTCTGGAACAGGGTCAGCAGGGGAGCCCTGAGAGGGGCACGCACCTGAGGGGGGCCCAGGCACAGGGTGTGGGAGGGGTTGGGGCCAGAATTCAGGGCCTTGGAGACCAAGGGAGTTGGGACTAGAGATGCAAGAGTAGGGGAGCTGTCCCTGGCCAGGGGTCTGCTGTCTCTCCACGCCATGAGAACCACCTGGGGGCACTAGCTCCCGACGTGGACAGGGACCTGAGGGCCAAGAGGGGGCTGGGGACATCTGAACCTATAACAAGCACACCACCGCTCTATTATTCTTACGGCACGGCACAAAGGGGACCACGGCCCTCAACTAACCTGGGGGCGTGCAGAGAGTTACTTGGGGCTCTAGAACAGGATGATTGTTACGAACTTCCCTGCCCCAGGACCCATGTTTCTCTTCTGCACTGGGGTGGGCCACAACTCGGCTCTGGCTTCCGTATAAAAATCACAGCAATATTAATAGGATTCAGAATTTCCTGGGGGCCTCCGATGTGCCTGGTGTGGGCCCTTGGGCACGGGGCTGTAGTTAGGAGCACCCCCCCCTTTCCCTCAACAGATTTATTGAGAGAATTCATACACCATCCAGTTTACCCATGTAAAGTGTACAAGTCAGCAGTTTGTAGGATATCAGTAGGGTGGTGCGTCCATCACCACAATCAATTTTAGGATATTTCAGTCACCCCGAAAAGAACCCCATACTCATTAGCCGTCACCGTCCACTCTCCTCTCTCCTGGCCCTGGCGACCACCAGTCTGCTTTCTGTCCCTATGGATATTCCTATTATGGACATTTCATATAAACGGTGTCATACACTATGGGACCTTTTGCGTCTGGCTGCTTTCCCTTAGAATAATGTTTCCATGGTTCATCTATGGGATAGCGTGTCAGTACTGCCATCCTCTTTATGGCCGAATAATATTCCAGCATCTGGAGACGCCACATTCTATCCACCCATTCATCGGTTGACGGGTGCCTGGATTGTTTCCATTTTTTGGCTATTATGCATAAGGCTGCTGTGAGCATTCACACACACATATTTGCATGGACATGGGTTTTCAGCTGTCTTGAGTATGTGCACGGGAGTGGAATGGCCGGGTCATACAGACACTCTCTATTTACCATTCTGAGAAACCCAGACTGTTTTCCCAAGCAGCTGCGTCACTTTATAATCCCACCAGGAGAGCATGAGGGTTCCAGTTTGGCCCCATCTTTGCCAACGCTTGCTGTTATCTGTCTTTTTGATTCTTGCCATCCTAGTGCATGCAAAGGGGTATCACCTGAGAGCCCCAGGAAGACACGCTCTCAGGCAGATCCTCAGCAGGACCGTGGCAGGTGGGACTTTTGTCTGGGATGGGCCAAGGGGGATCCGAGCCCAGGGCATGATGGGAGAGGCGGTGAGGTTTGGCAGGTGGAGTGGCGGGCTGGCGGGCGGGGCGGGGGAGCGTTCCAGACCCGGCAGAGCAGAGTTCAACAACTCGCTGACCTTGAACAAGCTACCTAAGCTCGCTGATACTACTTCCACAACTGTAAGAAGGTTTGGGCGATACCTGATGAGGGCAAACGGGATCCCTAATGGGCCGTGCGTCACCCTCCCGCCCCACAAACACACCCCGGACTCTCACGCTCGCGCGCATGGGGAGACATGGGCGAGAATGCCCAGGGCGGTGTTGCCGAGCACCCAGATGGGAACACACATTCTTGTCAACAGTAGGACAAATCAGTAAATTAAGCTGTGGGATATTCACGTCGTCATAAAAATGGCCAAATTACAGACCTGCAACAACACGGACGGCTCTCCCCAGCAGAGAGGTGCGTGCAAGGGTGATGGGCTATGACTCCATGCGTACGAAGTTCAAATGACAGACAAAACTCAATTCTGCTGCTTAAGATGATGTGCATATAGGTAGTAAAGCTGTAAAAGGGACATGAAAAATGTGCTTCCCTTAAAAGTCAGGGTGGTGGTTACTCTCTGAGAGGCAGAGAGGGTATGAGACACACGGGCTGGGCTAGGGGCTTCCGTTCTGCATTCCCGAGCTGGGTAGGTAGCAGGCTCACCTTGATTTGCTGTCTAATGTATTTATTGACCGAGCAGTGTAAACATGTCTTATGCACTCCTCTGGAAGTGTGAGTATCTCAAAATCTAAGAATAATTCCAGTACCCGGTAACTGGACAAAGGCCGGTTTCCCTTGGCCCTCTCTCTTGTCTACCAGCCGACTCTTGTCCTGCGCTGGGGGCACAGAGAGCAGGAGTGAGAAGCCGCAGAGGGAGGGCGGGTGTGGGCTGGCCCCTCCCCCGCCACACTGCTCCAGACACAAATGCCCCAGAAAGACACCACCCAGAGGTTTCTTTAAACCGCTTTATTCAGGTTGGCTGGTAGTCACGGCTTGGATCGTGTGTACAGGGTTACCCACATGCCCCTGGGCAGAACCCTCGGCCTCTCCCACATCCCACCTCCATCACTGAGGGGCGGCCAGAGGTTTGAGCCAGTTCCCAGAGGGTGTTGGGCCCAATAGAAATATTTACAAATTACCAGGGGGTGGGTGTCCCCCTAATCAGGAATTGTGAGGGGATTGGTATTGGGGGGCCTTTGGCTCCCAACAGCCCCAGGCCCTTGGGTGGGCATGGCATGGGTGGGCCCCAGGAGGGGGCTGGGACATTGGGAGCTGGCAGAGGGGGGCTCCTGGGAGAGCCTCGAAGACCCTGGAAGGGGTCCTGCTGGTGCAAATCTCTGCACGGGGCCACTGGGTCAGAGGGGAAAGCCCCTCCTTTGGGCTTGCCATATGAAGGGACAGATTCCTGGTGCCTCCGCCTCTGCGGAGGGTGGGATAGGGAGATGTTTCTTAGGTATAAGGAAGCTGAACATGAAGGAACCCCCCAGATATGGGGTGTCTCCCTCTCCTCCCAGGACCCCTGTGAGTGACCCTGTTCACAGGCCCCGGGCAGGGACAGCCAGGCTCTCCTGGGGGCTCTGTGCCCCCGTTCTTCTCCAGGGTAGAGGGCCTAGTTCTGCTCAGAAGATTCCAGTCCAAATTCGGGAAGGGGTCATAGTCCATACCCCCAGGTTCGAGCGGGGGATGACGCGGAAGGAGGGAGAGGAAGGCTGGGAGGCCCCGGCTCGGGACAGGGTGGGGGACAAGCAAGCAAAGCAAAACACTGGACTCCACGGAAGCTGGTGACAGAGAGGCAGCCTGGCCCCGGCATGGTGCCCACCCCAGCATTTGGGGTGGTCGTCCCCTTGGTGCCCGGGGCCACCTTCTCCGAGCCAGGTCACCGCAGGGGTCTGAAAAGGAAGGGTTCGGCAGGGCTTACATGCTGAGCAAGGGAGTGGTGGGCAGAGGGCCGACGTGGTGGCCACAGGCAGTCTTGGGGATGGGGAGGCGGCTGGACCCGGGCAGTCCCGTCCCCAGCGGTCCAGCGGCTCCTCATGCACTCTGTACAGCTGCAGGGGTATGGGGCGGGTGGGTGGCCGGGTAGGCATCAGTCTAGAGGCTGCAGGCCTCCTCCTCCACCGAACGCTTCCGCAGCTCCTTGCCCGGCTTTGGGGGGGGCGGGGCAGGCGCGGCGGGCGGGGCTTCGGGCAGGTGCAAGACCGAGTTCTCTCCGGGCTGCACCCGAAGGTAGGCCTTGACCTTGTGGTGCCGGGCCTTGCCGTCGCTGAAGTCGATGACCCGGCACTCGTAGGTGCCTTCGTCCGTGGGCTTCACCCTTGACAGACGCAGTTTGTGGGAGATGTTGCTGCCCACCACCTTGACCACCTGGGGAAGGGACAGAGAGACTGTGACCCGGCCATCAGCAGCAGCTGGGAAGATGGCGAGCGCTGGTTCTGGGAGCCCACTTGTAGCTCGGGGCCCCAGAGACACTCCCACAAGGGCACTGGGAGGCTTGCGGGAAAGCGAGTCAAATAGCAAAAAAAGCAGAAACCACTTCAGTGTCCATCAACAGCACGAATAGGTAGGTGGTAGTTGATTCGATGGAATACTGCCCAAGAGTTAAAAAGCCTGAGCTACAGCTGGGCTCCGAGACACGTGGGGAGGGAGGAGATCTCACTGCACAGCCCCTGCGGGGCCAGGCCGTTTCTGTAAACAAACGCATAAAAACACTCGGTCCTGGCTTTGGAGACAGACTGGAGGGAATGCGGGGGTCCCAGGGCTGTGGCTGTGTCTGGGCTGGAGCCCGGGGGAAGGCCGGGGACCCGGGAGACGCGGCCGGGTCGAGTCTCAGCTTCGTGTGAAAGGTCCTACTGCCTCGAACACACAAACACACAGGAAAGAAGGCTGACCACAAATATATCAGCATCCTAAGAACTCCACACTGCTCGCAGGGAGCAAGAGTGTCTGTACTAGTTGTCTTTGTACTCTGGCTCTTTGCCTCTTTATTTATTTGATTCGGTTTTTACATTTTTATTTTAAAATTGAAATATACCTTGTAGGCAGTAAAGCGCATAGAGTTTGACGGAATCGTATCCATGTACACCCGTGTGACCACCGCCCAGAGCAAAGCATGACACTTGGAACCTTCTAGAGCCCATCCTTGTGGCTCTTCCTCCTCAACAACCCCACCCGACTTTTGTCACTCCGGATTAGTTTGGTCTGTTCTTGAACTCTTTTGTGTGTGGCCGCTTTCCCACAAGGGAGTCTCAGTGAGGCTGCTCCGTGTTGTTTGCCCAAAGCCCTGTGCTTTTTCACTGCTGAGTAGTATTCCATCCGAGAAATAGCCCACAATTTGTTCATCCAGCCACCTGGATGGGCATGTGTGGGTAGTTTCCAGATCAGAGCTCTTACGAACAAACCTGCGGTGACTATAATGCCAATTTTTTTTTTCGATGAGAAGAGAAAAGGCAGTTGGCCGGTTTTATAAGTTATATCGCTGCAGAAGCCTGGGGAAGGGCATGGGGGACTCTACAATCTCTCGTAACTTTCTGTGAGTGCACAATTCAATGTAGGAAGTTCAAAAGTGGGAAGGGGGAGGCAGGCCTACAGAGGAGACGCGGGAAGGGGCTCCCATCCTTCCCTGGCCCCTTCTTACTTGCCCGTGAAAGGAGTCTCCCACCCCGACTCCTGCAGCCTGTGCCCTGCCCACACAGAACGGGGAGATCAGTCCCCAGCCCCGTGTCCCTGACCTCACCACCTGCCTCCCCACCTGGCATTACTGCAGGCTCGCCAGGCCCAGGCTGGAGCCCAGTGGGTGGCAGCCCTGCAGCCCCAGCCCTGAGCCCTACTGGCCCCTTTCCCCACTGCGTGGGGGGCGGGGCATAGAAAACCAGCTGTCGGATTCTTGCCGCAAGCCCCAGCTCTCGGAGGGGTGGCCCCTGCATGTCACCTTCGCCGTGAAGAGGCCAGGATGCAAAAGAGGACCGTCTCCACGTCTGCAGTGCTGGGCACGTGCACATGTGACTTCCAATATCTCACCGACCTGCTCAGGCCTCCTGCTCCTTTCATCGCCTCCAAATGCCAAGCTCTTCCTGACCTCATGGCCTTTGCGTGTGCTGGTCTCTCTGCCCCGGTGCTGTTCCCACCTCTCTTCACCTGCTTGACTCCCATTCATTTTCAACATCACCTCTTCCAAGAAGCCCTCCATCACAACCCTGTTTATTTTCGTAGCAGTCATTACAGTTTGAGAACCATTTATTTGTCTGTTGACCTGATTTTTGTTTCTCTCCACAGCCAAACTAGAAACACCAGGAGGGCAGGGATGATACTCATTTTGTTCATCTCTGTGGCCCTCTAGGGCCTTGTGCCCTATAAACGATGGCAACAACATTTGCTGAATGAGCGGACTCCCTCTATGTCCTTCTTTCTCCAAGTGAAGTGGTACCTGGATATCGTGCTTTCTAACTTGAAGTCACATACACACAACTATACCCACTTTACAGATGGGGAAATGAAGTCCGGGAAAGAGGAGGGGCCTCCCACGGGCAGTGAGTCAGCGAAGGGCAGAGCTGGGAACTAAACCCAGGCCTGACTGCATGCATGCTACCCCTCCAAACAGTACGACCGGTCCCTCCAAGGTCACCTAGCACTGGCAGGGCCAGAGGGGACGTGTCCCAGGCTCCAGAAGGGAAGAGGAGAGGTAGGTGGGCAGCAGCCAGGAGCCTGGCTCGTCTGAGCCCTCCAGCTGGCCATCACCCCCACGAAGCAGGAAAACGTGGGCTTCTGGTGGAGCAGGAGACACGAAGGGACACAGGCAGAGCTCCCGGCAGGAAGCAGCGGGAGGCTCCCCCAGCTGCCTCTCTTGGCGTGGGGCTGGGAACCGGCCTCCCCTGCCCCGCTGCGGGATTGGCCCAGCTGGAGGCCACAGGCCCCGCTGATTCCGTCACCTCTGACCAAGGGCACAGGGAGGCCCCGTGGCCCTGCCATGCTCTCAGGCGAGTTAGGAGATGCTGTTGCAAATGCACAGCGGGGAGCGAATTACCTCAACATCTGTTTCCCTCACGGATATTAATTATCCTTCATTTGTCAACCCTACAAGGCGCTAATGGAGTAATAATGCGAAGCGCTGGGAGCAGGCGCTGCTAGGGAGGGAGCACCAGACGCAGCCCACCCCTCCCACCCCCAGACCCCAGGCAAGGCCCTTCCCCAGCCGTCTGCGCCCCCCACCCCCGACCCTGTGGCCCCCTCGGCCAGCACACGAGGTGGCCTTTGGAAGAAGAGCCCTTCCCTTTGGAAAGGAGAGGAGGGAATCGGGGAGGGTGTTGGGAGCACCCAGCCTCCTGGGTCAGGTTTTTCCTGCATCTGGTAGACATTCAGCAGAGGCCTGCTCTGAGCTGGGTCCCAGGGTTACCACGGGAACCGGCCAGACCCCAGCAATGCTGCGTGGGGTCTCACAGAAAGCCAGACCCCACGCCGAACCCGGCACCTCGGGGAGAGTCCCGCATGAGACACTGCTCTCTCTGGCCCTGGTGTCTACCCCCCACCCACCCCCGAAGCACCATCCGGAGAAGGCAAAATAAAAACCCACAGCAGCAGTTAGAGCAGCGCCGGCAGCCCGTGTTCACCAAGCCCTCGATCACGGCGAGGTGATGGGCTAAAAGCTTCATACATCTTTTTTAAGTCCTGCAATAACCCTGTGTTATAGGCCTTGCCAGGATACCCTTTGTATGGGTCAGGAAATTGAGGCTCGGAGAGATAAGGTGCTGGGCCCAAGGCCACCCAGCTGGGGACAGAGACATCTGGTGAGCCTCCCATGACCAGTAACCTGCAAGGCTACCTTTCACCGCCTCCTACCTCCTTCCCTACATCCCCAGCTCTCCTTGTCCTAGGGAGCCCAGCCCATCCTCGGACCCATATCCTACAGGGGGTGCCCAGCATCCTGCCCCAGCTTCTTGGAAGGGGAGGGAGCAGCCTCTTGGATTTCCTCATTCACACACTGGGCAGAAAACCCTATGGCCCAGCCTTCCAGCGGGACTGGAGAGGCCAGGAGGCGAGGAGACCCCCACACTGAGGTCTGCCTATAAATCATAATCATCTGGGTGCAGGCATCGACAGGCCTCAGCGTGCAATTAAGCACCTAATTATCCTGAAAGAGACACGGCGAGTCCGTGCCATGACCAAGCCCAGCCTCCTCCCTGCCCATCCAGGGCCCAGGCCTTTCTGGGCATGGGAGGGGCGCCCAGGGGCCCTCAAGGTCGGAGTCTTCCTCCGGCGCCAGGCCGGAGGAATGAGTCATGCTGATGTAGGTCCATGGGGACAGACCTCTCTCCGACATGTGGCCTCGCGGCTGAGCCTGTGAGGGATGGGGAGGGTGGTCTCTGCCCCAGGCCAGGGCCTGCTCTGAGCTCTGCCGCTCCCAGGCCTCTGTCAGTGGCCCCCAGACATGGCCACCAGCCCTCTGTGCCCCACATGGCGTGTTCAGAAGCTAACTCAGGGTCCCTCTGAATCTGGAGCCCAGAAGGCCTCACCCACTCCAGCCAGACCCTTCCGAGTCATCTCCGCCCTTGCTCCTCGTGCACTCCCGCACAGTCAATTCCAGAATTCCACTGATCTTCCTTCTGAACATCACTGGAGCCCTCCCTTCCCTCCAGAGTCCAGCCCCCTCGCACCGACTAGGGCCCCAGCTTCTCCCATCTGGTCATCAAACCAGCCTCCTCCTGGTCTCCCCAAAGCCACTGTGGCCCCTTCCAATCTGCTCTCCATGACTGCTGGACAGATCTTTACACAATGCCCCCAACTTAGGGCCCTTCCTTCAATGGCTCCCGGCAGTGGCTGGTCGGGCCCTTCAAGGTCTCATTCCCACACCCGTCCCTTGGCTACACCAGCCTCCTGCAGTTCCTCCAACACACCCAGCCAAGATTCCCCCACTCTTAGTCAATGCCTCTAGACTTCAGTGCTTACTTTAAATAGCACCTCCTTCAGGAAGTCCTCTAGGCCCTCCAGACTAGCCAGGTCCTCTGTTACTGGCTCAGACCCCCAGGCAGCTCTCCTCATTTTGATGGTCACAGTTGTCATCTTACTTTCTATCACAGGTGATGACTGGGTTAACATCCGTCTCCCACACTGGCCTGTGAGCACCTGAACACAGGCACGGGTGTGTGTGACCATGGCCTTCGAGAGGCATCTTTGAGCCCCCGACCACTCTAGGGCTGTTTCAGGCATTCCTGAGGTAGACGGAGGGATTTGGGCTCCACGTGAATCTCACCTCCCTGGAGGAGCTCAGAACTTCATGCCCCGTGTATAGCGTGGACCACTGCAGGAATTTTAAGACAGAAACATCTAGAGCAGAAAATAAAAATCACAGTGAACCATGAGCCACCCCTTGGCCTGTTACTCCTTTGTGAAGGTTGCAGACCCTGTGCACTGCTCCAGCTGTCCCAGCCTTCCGCCCAAAACACCCAACGTCCACACGTGCCCCGCACACGGGAGCAGCTGGGCGAGGTTGGCGAAGGGGACCCATCTTAGAGCCACTCATGGAGATTTCACGGAGATCCCGGAGGGGGGCTGCCGATGCTTCCTGAGGGCTCTTCAGGGCTGTCCCTGGCTTTTGGGGGCTTGGCGGGAAGAGAGGAAGGCTTTAGGATGAGCGGGCCAGAGCACGGGGCCACGTGCATCTGGGGACCCAGGTGGCCCAGGCCTCTTTCCTACTAAAGCAGCTAACGTGCTAACGGCAGACAAAGAAGGGTTGGGTGGGGTGGATTTCAGCTTGCCTTAAAATTAGGAAGGTGGGGGGCGCCTGGGTGGCTCAGTGGGTTGAAGCCTCTGCCTTCGGCTCAGGTCATGATCTCAGGGTCCTGGGATCGAGCCCTGCATCGGGCTCCCTGCTCAGCGGGGAGCCTGCTTCCCCCCGCCCTCTGCCTGCCTCTCTGCCTACTTGTGATCTCTCTCTGTCAAATAAAAATTAAAAGAAAAAAAAATTAGGAAGGTGGGAATCAACACGGCTTGCAAAACTGGTTAAGGGGAAATTCACCTAAACTCTAAAACAGAGAACTTCAGTTAGGTGAACTAAACTAGAACCAAAACTTGAAAATAGCCAATCAGAAAAAGAATTTGCCCGAGCCACAGAAATGAGGCCCCGCGGGTGAAATCCTCAGCATATGCAAAGGACCAAGGGAGATGTTTTTAGGCCCGGGGTCCCTACCCAGGTCCCAAGTGAAATGATTCATGAAAAGTAAGGTTCGCTCCTCATGGTTCCTGGCATATGGCAGGCACTCAATAAATGTTAGCTGCTTTATTAGTATTATTATTTTATCACAGATGTCTGTCGTATCATATAACCCACCTCCCTACAAGACGCCGCGCTCTTTCATTCCCTCCCCTGTTCCCTGCACAGAGGCTGGGCCCCGTTTCGTGCTCCAGCCGCCCCCTGCCTGCTAGGAGTAGGAGTCTCGTGATGGACCAATTCATAAAAAGTTTTTACTCCAGTGACCACTGCCATTCACACAGCCCACCTCTAGGACTTCCCAGCGTATAAGGTGTTTGGGCTCAGGGATGCGAGGTGCCGCCCCCCCACCCCGTGTCCTCAGCACTGACGACTCGGCTCCTGCCCGGGGTCACCGCCGCAGGCGCAGCAGGTGACACAGCCCTCCTGCACCAGGCTCTGGGAAGTGGAGAGTACTTCCTCGCCCAGAGCCTGAGGTCCCACGGCACCCACAACGCCTCGCCAGTACGCGACACGTGCTCGGGTCCCGCGGTGTTTTTCAAAGTAGGTCCCAACAATTAAAAATCAGGAGCTGCCCATCACCATCAGGACTTTTGGAGGACAGAGCTACAGGGCCAAATTCCTGCCTGGAATCAGTTGACTCCTGGGTTCTAGGCTCTAGAACCCCCCCCCCCCCCCGCCATGAGCCACCTTGTGTCTTCATGTGACTTGCCACACACAGAGTGTTGGCAAGTCTTCGAACCAAAATCTGTGTCTAGGTTTACACCACTGTTGGCCTGGGTGACTGACAGTCATTCGGTTATTTATTGGGCACCTACTACGTGCCAGACGCTGTACCGGGCTCTGGAAACGTAAGTTACTCAGGCAGGCCCAGTCCCAGCCCCACTGAGTCCGCGGGCATCGGGGGAAGGATATAAAACAAATACACACAGGGACGACTGCAGATGGAAATGGGATGCCGGCCAAGCCACAGGGTCAAGGGTGGCGTCCTGAGCCGAGCTCTGAAGGAAGAGAGAGAGACCGTTTTCTGGGCAGAGGAACCGGCCTGTGCAAAGGCCAGGAGGTGGGTAGGAATGGGAAGGTGGCAAAGCAGCCAGAGCTGGGAGGGGAGAGGAAGCCAGGTCAAGCGAGATGAGACAGCCCAGGGGGTGGGCAGAATAAGCAGAGCAGAGCCTTGAAGGCCACGGAGAAAAGTTGGAGAAAAGTTGGAGCCTTCCAGCCTGCGGGAAACCGGGCTGTGTGTCTGTTTCCAGGAGTCGGTGAACTCCACATCTGTGTATGTAAGAACCGGCGTGTGCGTGACGCTGTCTGGACAAGGAGGTAGCCGATGCCCGAGTGTGAGTTTCCTCCCCGGACCCCCGGGACCCCAGCTGGAGCAGGAACTGCGGGGGCTGGGGGTGGGAGTGATTGCACAATCACGCTGAGCACATTTATTTTATTTAACTAATTAGCATCTTCGCATTCCCCTCACGTGGGGCCTAGCAGCCTCAAATTCTAATCCTCTAAGTCAATTAGATTATTCTTCCCTTTGCCTGAACCACTCCTTAAACCCCAAACCAAATCCTAGGGGAGAGAGCTGCAGGTGTATTAATATACGCACAGACCTCTACCCGCCCAGGCTTATCCGGTGGGCGTCTGGGCAAGGAACGGGGTATTGCCTGCGGCTGTGCCCTTGGCAGAGGGTAAGGGGCAGGGGTGTGGGGGGGAACTGCAGCTGCCCTAATCTGGAAGCGGCTGGAGTTTCCAGACCCCAGCTAGGAAGGGCCTTGGGCAGACTGCACGAATGTTGCTTTGATAAAGGCCCTCATTCTCCGATCTGCCCGCCTGCCCCCACTGGCCTCCCCGCCTCAGTTCCCCCGATTTCACTGCCCAGTATGGCACCCCCACCCCCCGCCTGCTGGGGCTCACTCTTTGCACTGTGACTTCTGCTCTGGGGCAAGGCTCTTCCGAGCACCTGTGTCTCATTGGCCTGGGGGTCCAGAGCTCCCCCACAAACCCTTGAAAAGTTGTGGAAGAGTCAGCAGAAAAGAGTGAATTTCGAGGTCACTCCTCGCCATGCACACTCATACCCCTGGGGGCACCTGCATTTCTGATGTCGCTAGCGGACTTACCAGCGACCTGGCAGACCTGATCCCCCACGCAGCGATCCAGCCCTCTTCCACAAAAACTGGCACTCCCTGAGTCCCCTGGGTCCCCACATGAGGCCCCAGCAGAGTCCGGGGCCAAGGAGCTCAAGCCCTGAAGACAGGTAGCTCAGCCACGTCATGGCCTCCAGCAAATCTTTGACCCCTCGAAGCCTCAGTTGCCCGACCTGTAAATTGGGCAAATGCTTGGCCGTTCCCTGCAGAGTCGTAGCAATGGTAAGACGAACCCATGCCGAAGACAACCTGGCCAGTCCCGAGATCCTTCGGCTGTAGTACCCCCGCCCCACCTCAGCCCTGGGAACCACATGACCCAAGCGACCGTGACATGCCACCAGTCAGTCATGAGGGGCCGAGAAAAGCCAGCTTAGTCCCATTAGACCCTACTGGTTCCCCAAATTAAAAATGCAGCTGACACAGCCACAAAGCATCTGGGCCACCCACAGCGTTGGCCCTGACACGAGAGAATGGGTCTTCTCTTCCCCCCTCATTTTTTGTGGCTGTCATTCAATGAACTTGAAAAACCCGCATCTTTTAAAAAAACAGAACGGGCCGTTTTTCCCCTCCCTTACTTGTTCCTTCTCCTCCATCTTCATGCCCAAGCTCCCAGCTGAACTGGACCCTTTTTTTTTTTTAAATTACAGCTGTGTCCTCCATTAGAGCCCTTGCAAGAACTCATTACCAGAACTCACACTTATTTTGGTGGCGTCCTTCCCTGTGTCTTCCTGCTGCGATGCTTTTAGCTGTCGGGAGGGAGCAGGAGGGGCAGAGAGAGCAGAGACAAGGCATTAGCATCCTGGGGTGGGAGCAGGGACAATGGCTAAGATTGTAGCTGCGAGGAGGAGGACGAGTGATGCTCCGGGGTCTGGAGCTGGACGTCCCTCGGCTCTGCCTATGTCGCCTCAGGTCGGGGTGGGGGTGAGTCAGAGTCAAGGGCGATGAAGAGGGTTCCCATAAAGCTGCATGTGCCGTGCATTTAGATATGTGGGATCTGGTGGGGAGGGGGGGAATCTGCCTGCTGAGTCTGTTGGAATGTCTGTCTCTACACTTGGGTCTCTGTCTGTGAACGTGCTTGCGTTTTGAGGTCTGTCGCACCCGTGATCGTGTGTCTGTGGCAAATCCCCTCAGCGTCCAGCCCACACGCTGCTCCCTGCAGGCTGACCGCAGATGCCGCCAACTGCAGAAAACGCGCAGGTCTCTGCCCCCGGGCTTCCTCTGACCCCCCGGAGTCCTCTGAGCCCTGTGAGGCAGGCTGCGAGCGCCGGAGAGTCGACACCCCCAGGAGCAAGAGAGAGTTTAATAGGCATTTGTGAGGGGCCCCTGGGGGCTCCAGTTGGTTAAGTGTCTGCCTTCGGCTCCGGTCATGATCTCAGGGTCCTGGGATCAAGCCCCGCATCGGGCTCCCTGCTCCGTGGGGAGCCCGCTTCCCCCTCTGCCTACGGCTCTCCCTGCTTGTGTGCTCGCTCTCTCTGTCTAATAAATACATACAGAAATAAAATCTTTAATACGTAGTTGTGAACATGTTAGAGGTGGTTTCATGAACATGCAAGAATGTGCGAGCACGCCCATGTGTGTGTGTGCGGGTGTGTGAATGTTCTCGGTGGAATGGGCGGGCAGACAGGCCTGTGTTCGTACATTATTTGCATTTACCCCGGAGTAAGAACGGAAGGGACTTCCTTTGGGGTCCCCCAGAAGCAGACCTTGAGACAAAGATTCAAGTGCAATTAGCCTCCCCGGGGGGGGGGGGCACCCAGGGAACATCAGGAGGGGAGTGGCCGGGAGGAAGTCAGTAGCGTGCATGTTGTCCAGCGGGGACCGCCGCGGGCCCCCCCCAGGGAGAGCATGGAGAACTCTCCTGTCACCTCGGCTGCAGGCGGGGCTGCTGGGGGACGTGGCCTCCAGCTCTGTCAGTATTGCTGGGTCTTGCCGGCCAGCAGGCTCTGTCACCCAGAGAAGACTCCGAGGCTGAGTGGCAGGGCTGGAGGTTGGCTGAGGAGCGGGTGGCAGGCGTGTGCGCCGGGCACCAACAGTGTCCCCTCCAGGCAGAGTGTGTGCAGTGACGGGGGCGCCCACCTTGCCCGGAACCCCTGGCCTCAGTTTCCCCACCTGTACACTGACGGGAAGGACTGTGCTCTTTGGAGGGCCCTTCTTGCTGCCGCCACCCCGAGTGTTCAGCCTGGCTCTGCCTCCTGCTCCGAGCTCAGAGAAACATCCGCACCCCCCGGGGCCCAGGGTCGTCCCAGCCCTGCTCGGGGGGAGGGGTCTCCCCAGGAGCCATACCTGGTTCGAGGCCCACGCCTGCTTATCGGTCCAGTCCCTGTGGCTCCGCACGTACCACCACTGGATCTCCAGCGAGTAGGAGGGCGAGCCGCTGCCGCGGAAGGAGCAGGCCATCTCCACGTCCTCGCCCGTCCGCGCCGTCAGGTCGTGGGGCGTCTCTGTGAACAGGGCTGTGTGGGGAAGCGGGGGAGGAGTAGTGGGGGCTCAGGAAACAGCAGGGCCCGTGGGCCCTGGGCTGGCGGGTCAGGGGGATGGGGAGAAAATAGGAGCAGCCGGGTGGGGAGTGGGAAGGGCCGGGCTTCAGGTGGGGCCCCTGGAGGAGCTCAGCGAGGCCGGGCCGGGGGTGTGCAACAGCAGCTGGCAAGACATGGGGGCAGTGGGGCGGGTCCAGGGCCCCGAGGGCCCCACACGAGCTGCGAGCTGCGTCCCTATCCCGGAGTCTGTGGTCGCCATGGAAAACCCGCCCAGGGCACTGAGGGATCCGGGGAGGGCTGGGTTGGAAGGCCCGAGCAAGGAGGCCCAGGAGGAAGTTGTGGTTTTCATCAATTCTTCCAGATTCGTCTAGTCTCCCCCACTGGTCTCTCTGCCAGTTTATTCCCAGCCCCAGGGCACAGGAGCCAGCGCCCCGTCTTAGTAAAACCAAGTCAGGCCAGGCCAACCCCCTGTCAGAACTTGCCCTGGCTCCCCACTGCCCCGGGGATGAAGCCCACCAGGTTGGGGTTCGGGGCCTGCCCACCGCCACCTGCTCTCCTCTCTGTCCTGTGGGCATGCCTCGCTTTCCCCTCGCTTTTGCCCTGACTGTGCCCAGTGGCTGGAATGCTCCGTCCTTGGTCTCCCTTCGCCCAGCTGGCTCCGCCAAGTCACTCAGGGCTCTAACTTGACCCTTTCCATCCTTGACCACCCGGGGCAGGCCGCCCCAACCCTGACCTCCTGTCTTCCCTGACCCCGCCCAGTCAGACCACATATCCATTCACGCCCTGCCCACCGCATTCCCTGAGAACAGGGGCCCGGAGCGCCTGGGGCCACACATTCTCCATCCTCTGAGGGCCCCCAGGGTGCCGTGGGAGCCACATCTGAGCCACATCGGCCTCCCGTCCCCTACAAGGCCCAGCTCCCCAGGGCAGGCGGTTCCCCCCTCCCCCCACGCAATGACACAGCAACAGCCCCGCCCCCGCCCCCCTCCCCACGCCACCAGGTAAATGAGAAAACAAATCCCCATTTAATGTGGCCCATGTCCCTCCCCGCCATATGTTCTGTCTCTCCTCTCTCCAAACAAATATTGTCCTGAGATGTAATTAGAATTCTTTCCTCTTCTCGGGAGAGATTATCTCACCCTGGAAAGATGCCTGGCAACGTGCAGGTCACCCGGGGAACGTGTGTCCATCAGTCCTCGCACCCTCTGCCCCTCCTGGATGCTGCGGCCTGCAGGGGGCCCGCCCTCCCCAGCGGCAGACGTGCCACCACCCAGCCCCAGGGTCCCTCCTGTATGTCGCCTTCCCAGCGCAGCTTGGGGCGGGAGGAACAGGGAGCCCGGGGCTGGGAGGTAGGGGTCCGGCTCTGGGGCCACTCGCCTCCCGTCCCTCCCCAGGATTCCAAGGGCTTTGGGGGCATCAGGAGGGACAAGCACCTCCATCTGAAGCTTCTGCTCTTTCCGCTCTACACGCAGGCTTTCCATGTGAGCCTGACTCCAAGACCCAGTTTCTGGGCTAAGAGAAAGTCTGCAAGGTCCCTAATCCCTGAGGTTAAAGGTTTATGAGGCACTTCCTGGAGCCTTCGCACATTTGGTGAGCCTGGGAAGGACTGGCCGCTGTCCCATAAACAAAGCCTGTGTAATGAGAGGGACTGAATTACTGAACACGTGCCCAGTGAGGTGCGAGGTGCCTTCATGTGCAGCCGATCTTAAAGTCGGGACTGTCCCTATTCCCACTGGGCAGGAGACCAAACCGGCCTCCGCCCGCCTTTGCCTGCCGGGTGGCCAGGCCCCAACCTGTAGAGCCATCCTCGACCCCCCTCACCCTCTCTTATAGCCCACATTCAGTCTGCAGGGAGCCCTGTGGACGCTGCCTCCTGAGTGTCTCCAGAACTCCCCCTCCACCCCCGTGCTGGGCCAGCGCCACCACCTCCTGCCTGTAACAGCTCAGTGGCCTCCTCACCGGCTTCTGCTTTCCCCTGCTCATTCTGTTCCCACCGCCATGGCCTCCTGGCTGTTCTCTGAACATCCCAGTTGAGATCCTACCTCAGGACCTTTGCACTTGCTTAGTATTCCCTCTGGCTGGAACACTCTCCTCCCCGCCCTAGATTCCCACATAGCTCCCACCCTCCTCCGCTTCAGGACCCCACTCAGATGTCACCTCCTCCAGGAGGCGTACGCTAACCACCTCATGTAGATTGCACCTCTCATCCAGACCCGTGCTTCCAGTCACTGTTCCCTTCCAGTACATTATTGGTGCCATCCGACAAACGTTCTTCAATGAGGAAAATGCTCTATATCTGAGTTAATCCAGAAACCACCAGCCACGCTTGTTTACTGAGCACCTGAAATGTGGCTAGTGCGAATGAGGAAGTGAATTTTAAATTTTATTTCATTTTAACTCACTTAAATTTAAGCAAATAGCCACTTGTAGGAAATGGGTACGGTACTGGACAGCACCACGAATATGTTTGTTTTGTGTTTATTGTCGCTCTCCCGGGAGGAGGGACTGTCCCTGAGCCTGTCTTATCCACTGATACATCCCCAGTGCCTACAACGGTGCCTGGCACCTAGTAGGTGCTCAGTAAATGCTTGTCGAGTGAACAAAAGGACAGATATGACTGGGCAGTGGTGGAGCAGGGTCCAGGGCCAAGAGGTCCCCACCCTGGGCATCCTGGGCCAGGCACAGCCCCCCTCATCTTCCCTGATGCCAACCTGCTGGCTCAGGCTGGACTGTGGGGGGCCATCGAGCCCCGGAGCCACCATGAGGGCCTGCGAGGGGATCACAGTGAGCCCTTGGCCCCTTGTCCTGGGACAGCTGGATTTTGCCTTGATCCAGACCCAGTGGCCTTTGCAAAGAGGGGAGGAGGAGACCTGGATCCAGAGCGGCCAGCGGTAGGACCTGGCTGTGAGACGGGGCTGTGAGACAGGGACATAGCTGTGACCTCCTCCAGGTGCCACTGCAGAGCCACAGGAATCAGAACTTGTTCACCATTTTCCCTCCTGCACCTGGTCCCGGGCTGCTAGGACGACAGACTAGGAAGGGCGGAGCCAGCCCTCGAACCTGGGCCTGTATGATTTCACCCCTGCTCTTCTCCTCCACCTAGAGGTGTGTGAGTGGAAGAAGCGTGTCTGGCCAACAGGTATGTGGGGGACTCACGGGAGCCAGGAAGGGCAGAGATGGGCTTTCCTTGGGTGGGAACTCCAACGGGGGCCAGGAGAAGGGCCAGGACTCCATCCACCTTAGCTCAGCCTCCCCTCCCCACGGGCAACCCCAACCTGAAAAATCCAATCCTAGCCTGGTTCTTTTGACTGATGTAGCAAGCAAGGCTCAGAGGGAGCGGAGTCTGGCCCGGGGTCACACAGAAGCCAGGGGACCTCAAGGTCAGGCCCAGGCCCCGAGTGCTTGACCAGGCCCTCTAACTCCCACACACACTTGGGGGATGACCGCGGGGGACCTGTCCCCTCCCCCATCCCAGTCATGTCCTCTAGAGGGCGCTGTCCAACAGAACAGAAGGCAAGCCAGGGTTGCAGACGCGCGCAGAAATTGCCATTTTCTAGTAGCCACATCTAAAAAGTTAAAAAGAAATTTTTTTAAACAGATGAAATTAATTTTAATCATGTATTTTATTTAACCCAGGATATCAAAAAAATTATTTCGACATGTAATAGAAATGATTAATGAGATATTTTACATTCGCTCTTGCGCTAAGTCTTAGAAATCCAGCATGAACTGGACACGATTACAGTACATCTCAATTTCGACAAGCCGCATTCCCGGTGCTCAGCTGTCACCGGGGTGGGGCGCGTCCCCGCAGGTGAATCTCTCCTCCCCATCACATGTCCCCGTCGCTCGACGGAGGCAGCCAAGCCCAGGCAGGACAATGACCCTTCCAAGGCCACACAGCAGAGCCTGGATTTGAACCCAGGCGTGTCTGACACCCAAGGCCATGTTCTTTCCAGAGTATTTAAACTCTTTCTGGTTCCAGAGGTCTTTCTTAAAAAGTAACAGTCTAAGATGGTCAACTTTATAGGGTTCTGTGCGACAGCCTGAGGAGCGCAAAGGCTTGGGAAAAGCACAGAGGAGGCATTTCACCCCGGAAGCAATCAGGGGAGACTTCTCAAAGGAGGTGCTCCCTGCCCACCCACCCCAGCCCCAGGTGGGGAGATGGTCTGGACCCAAGAGTAGGGGAAGGACTTTGGGGAGGAGGGGGGATAGATATCTGGCTGCTAGAACTCATGGAGCCAGGTGAGTCATCTGTGGGTGCAGAAACCAGCTCCCCCACCCCCACCGCGGACTCTGGTTCCAGGGTCTCTCTGGTCCCCTCGGATCCTGCCAGGAGCTACCTAGGTGGGATGGGGGAGGGGCCCCAAGATCCCGTTGTCTCTAACCTCAGTGGTGATGGGGCAATGTGTCTGCAAGACAAGTGGGGAAATGAGGTTCTAGGCATCTGAGGGCATAACCTGAGTCGCCCTGTCCCCAGCCCTGTCCCCAGGAGCCCCTGGTGGAGAAGCAGCTATATGCCGATGAGCACCCAGGGCACGGGCACAGGGCTGGAACCAGGGATAGAGGACGGAGCCTATTTCTGCCAACAGATGTGCCATGTGGCCTAGGGAGCATCTCTCCCCTTCACCGAGCCTCGGTTTGTTCCTCTGTACAATGGGGGTCAGTGCTGATGGTCTGAGAACCTCCCAGCACAGCCAATCTGGGGGGAAAAAGTGGTGTGGCTCCTAAGAGCACTGTCCCGGGCACTGGGAAGGGGAGGGGTTACTGCTGCTGGGGGGAGGAGCCCATCAGCCAGGCCCTGAGATGGGTGCATCCTGATGGGCAGAAGCAAGGAGACAAGGGATGGTGTGAGCCACGACGACGGAGGACGGAAATCCAGAGGGCTTTCTCGTTGTTTTTAAAAAGAATCCATACCATTTGTGAAGCATCTGCTACACGCCCAGCACGAATACTGCCTCTAATACTCTCTAAGCTGCTCACCCCACTTGACAGATGAGGCAAGTGAGGCTCAAAAAGGAGACAAGACTTGTCCAAGTTCACACAGAGCTGGGTTTTGAACCTGGGTCTGACCAGCAGTTGGGACCAAGACCGGGAGCTCCATCAGCCCCCATCAGGATTTGGTCTGAATTATCAGGGAAAGTCCAGCCACCAGGCTCCACATCTCTGCATCCCACTTGCATACTTGCACACCTCCAGAGATGGGGAGCTCAGTTCCTCCACCTCCACTACAAGCAGGCAGCTCTAACCAGCAAGAAGTTCTTGCTCTCTGTCCCACCTCTGTGAGAAAGGATACCCCATCAACACCAGACACTGGAAGGCGGTCCGCACTAAGTTTGATGATAACGATGGCACAGTGATAACGTCTAAGAAATAGAGTACTTGTGTCAGGCACTGTGCCAAGCTCTTCACGGACATTTGCTCCCACCATGATGCTGTGGGGGCGGGGGGGGGGTCATTATTATCCTCATTGTTCATGCGGGGAAGCTGAGGCCCAGAGAGGTTAAGGACTTGCCCAAGGCCACAGAGAAAGTGGTTACATTTGAACCCAGTTCCGGAGCACTTGAGAGTGGAGCCCATAACTTCTAGACCAGACCTTGCTCCTGCAGCCCCTCTTCCTTCCCTCCAGCCCAGACCCCCACCCCATCTCCAGTTAGCATCCCAGCTGCATTTGGGACATAAAATCATCTCTTCTCTTTGACTTCTTCCTGTCCTGAGCCCTCCCCGCCCCTCAGGTAACGCCTCTCAGCCGGTCTCCAGGGAGGCTGGTATAATTATCGATTTTTGAGAAGGAAGCAATTGCGTTCTCCTGCCCCAGGGCCTGAGCAGGGCTGGGCTCGCTGGGAAGACAATTAAAACCCGCGTCCACAAATTAAGATTCTGCGGAAGGAGAAAGGGGCTTGATTGAATGCAACCTCTTCTTCCTTTCTGCTTTTAATTGGGGGAGCAATGTACTCATTAACCCGAAGCCCGGTTTTCGGGGCACGGTCTGTAGGAAATAGCTCCCGGGTCCTGGCCCAAGTCAGTGGGTTTGGCTTCTGGCAAAGGCAGAGGAGGACCTGGAAAGCTCTTGTCTGCCCTTCAGGACCAGGGCCTGACCTCCTTCCTAACCTTCCAGGCCCCAATTCGATACCACATTGAGGGCTTTGCTTTCAGGTCTGGGTTCAAATCCTGTTTCCTCTGTTCCCCAGCTGTGTGACCTAGACTAGCCCCTTTGCCTCTCTGAACCTCAGTTCTTTATATGCAAAAAGGAGAGAAAGAGAGAGGAGGATGACACAAGGCAGCCCATGCCTCGTGCCCAGCACATAGTAGGTGCTTGACGAGTATCATTCTCTTCGCTCACATTCTAGCTCCAAGTTTTGTCATCGCCAGAAAGATTGTAAAGATGCTTCCTCGTAGCTCCATCAGATCATGCAGGGCGCACAGCGTCTCTACTTGCCTCCTGCCTGGGCCGTGTGCAACCTCTTACCCGTCAGTCCTGTACCTCCGCTCCTTCTCATTGGCTCCCGACAGCTGCTGACGCACAGGCAGGCCACAGTGGACTTGTCCACCGGAGGCAGCCCCCGCCCGGCACCCCCTCCTGCACCTCTGAGGCCACCCCCCAGCCCCAAATCTCCTCTCTCCCTCCTCACAGCCTTCCTTGCCCTTCTCATCTTCAAATCTGTGGTCTGAGGCTGCCTCCTCCATGAAGCCTGCAGGGACTGGACCCCAGGCCGCCCATCAGTCTCTGCCAGAGCGACAGCAGCCGCCCCTCGGTCCCCACTCAGCCCATCTCTCAGCAGGTCCTACTGTGTCGTGGCCTGCTCCAGCGATGAATGGACACTCAAAATGCGGTCTCTCCGCACAACGGAATACTATTCAGCCTTAAAAGGAGGGACATTTCCCACATGAATGAACCTGGAGGACGTGACGCTGAGTGAAATGAGCCTGGAGCAAGAGGACAAATATCGTCTGATTCCCCGAGGCCCCCGGAGCAGCCGAACTCAGGGACAGAAGGTGGAAGGGTGGCTGGGGGGGGGGGGGGCGGGGGAGCGTTGAAGGGATGGGAGCAGAGCCTCCGCCGGGGAAGATGCCAAAGTTCTGGAGACGGATGGTGGGGCGGGTGCACAGCAATCTGAACGTATTTGACGCCACGGACGCCGAAAAATGGTGCAAATGGTAAATTTGATGTTGTTTCATCACAAAAATTTTTTAAAAGCCTCTTGGGCTTCCCCGGCCTGCAGCAGTGGCTTTCACACCACAAGCCTCTCCCTGGACTTTGTGCCGGGAGTGGTTCCCAGTGCACAGGGGGGCGGGGGGGGGGGGACACGGCCGTCAACGGGGAACGGACACGGCCGTCAAGTCTTGGCTCCAGGGTCACGGCCTGAGTCCTCCCTACTCCGTCTGTCCCCCTCTTCTCCCCTTCCCGCTTTTCCCTTACCACTAACATGTCTGACTTCCCTCACCTGCTGTCCCTCTCCCCGCCGAGTGCAAGCCCCCCCAAAGGCGGGAGACGGGAGTCGGCTTTGCTGACCTCGGTGTCCCGGCAGCTGGAAGGCACAGGAGGCGCGCAGTAGGTGTTTGCTGGACGCTGGCTGCTGTGACACCAGACATACACAGTGGCTCTGGCAGAAGCAGAGAAAGGATCCCGTCCTCTCGGCTCCGGGCCACCTCGGAGCTCCAGGAAACCCTCACGCTCGGGGTGCCCCCATGGGGAACTGCCAGCTCTCGGAGCCAGAGTCAGGCTCTCGGGCTGGGCGTCCAAAGTCTGCGGCTCTGGTTCTGCTGGACCCCAGCTGTGTGGCCCTCCTGTCTCTCCCGACACCTCCTCGAAATGTCCACACACCGCCAGCCCCCGTGCTGGGCGCGGTTCCCAGAGTCATGGCTCCCTGGGGGCCCTGCCCAGGCAGGGGCGGAAGCTGCCCTTGGGGCCCCGGATGGCCCCCTGGAGTGTGTCCTGTGACGGACACTAAGGTGTCTGTGTCTCCCCCGGCCTGGGAGCTCCCCCAGCGTGGCGCCCCGGCATGGCCCAGCTCTCCGGCATGTGCCGAATGAGTGAACGAATGCATGAAGAGAGGAAGGTCCCACAGAAACCCAGGGGACTTCAGTTCTCAAAACTATAAGGAAAAAACCAAGGGAGACAGAAGTCGTTCATTTCCTGGGCACCTACTATGTGCCAGAAGGGAGTTTCTGCGGGAACTGTGCCCCTAAGAGCAGGGATAGGGACAGACGAATGCATAATGGGGACACAGGCATCCTGGGAGGCCCCAAGTGGGGCCCCGGTAGGCCAGACCCCTTCCCACCTTCCCTCCTTCTGGCCCTCCTGACCACTGGCCGCCCAAGCCCAGCCTGGCCCACAGGCGCCCCAAGAGGGCCCCTAAAGTTGTCATATGAAATGTGACCAGGAGTGAAATGGGGCAATAAATGAAGGTCCACAGGGCCAGGAAGAGCTGTGGCGGCCTCCCGGGCAGCTCTCTGCACCCTTGAGGCCCAGGGCCGGCACCAGCCCCGCTGCAGGCTCACTTTCTCACCAGAGAGAGGCCCGCAAGGCACCGGACAGCTGATGGGTCTGATCCCACACAAGCCTCAGAGCGACACTGCAGGTCAGGGGTCTTGGACTCTTTACTACAGGTGCGGAAACTGAGGCTCACAGAGGGTCACGGCAGGTCAGGGACAGGAGCTGGGACTGGGACCCGGCCTTTGAGGAGCTGGGATTCAGACTCAGGTCTTGGGACCCCAGAATGCAAAGTTCCCCCCCACCCCCACCCCGTCCTCTGCCGGTGCCAGTGCTACAAGTGATGAAGCCTGCCCCCACCCCCAGCGACTTGAGCGACAGCGCTCAGAGAAGCTGGGGGCGGCCCCAGGACGGCAGGAGGCAAGCCCCTCCAGGCACCGTGCACAGGACCCAAGGACCTGAGGAGCTGGTGCTCGCCTGCCCCATCTCACAGAGCGAGGTAGCGGGGTTCTGAGAGGGAGCGTCAGTGCCTGAGGTCACACAGGATGAAGGGTCAAAGCCAGCCGTCAGCCCCAAGGTTGACTGAAGAATCTCCCAAGCAGAACCCGTGTCCTCCCTCAGCCCTCTTCCCCTTCAGCTCTACACAGTGTGACTCCTTGGGGGTCATTTCCAGGAAGCCTGCTCTGCGCCCAGCTCAGCTGGGGCCGGGGCTGCAGAAGGCCCACGGCCACCGTGACTCCCGGCTGGGAAGCAGGACAGGGAAAGGCCGCAGAGGGAGTGTTTGAGGAAGCCCCGGCTCGCCCGCCAACCCCACCTTGCTCCTGAAATCAGGCGATGTAAAATGTCCCTAAGAGGAAAACCCGGATACACGGAATGAAAAAGCCGCCAGGGACTGAGCGGCCAGGCTTGTACAAGGAGCCCTCTCCTCCCTGGGGACGGGCGCCCTCTCTGCTCCGGGATGGGCAGGGCTCCGGGAGCCTTCTCCGTTTCCCCCTGGCCGCTGGCCGGCTGCCGGGAGCAAGAGGGGTCAAGCTGTGAGTCGATGGAGGTTGTTTGATCTTGGAGTGGACAGTTCTCCTCAAGAAGTGCAAGGAGGCCGTTGGTACAAATGCTCAGGGAATTGCAGTGCGCCTTAGTGCAAAGATGGCAGCCTGGGCGTGCAGAAGGAGCTCAGTCTTCCCCAAAAAACGAATGAAGGAGATCAACCTTCATGGACCCCTCCTCGTGCTGGGCTTCCCAGGATGCTCTGGCCAGGCCCTGGCCCTCAAGGGGCCCAGAGTCCACAGGAAGGGCAGACACACAGGCCAGTGACCACTGTATGGACAACAGCTGGGACTAAGCCTGCATGGGCATGTACAGTTGTTCAGGATGTGCACCATTCACAGAGCCATGAATCGTGGTCCCCCCTCCCCCTCCCCAGAGATACGCAGTTCTGGACAGAGGTACAAGTGTTAGGGAGGATGAAGGCAGACCATCCGCCTGGACTCAGGGCTGACTTCTGGGAGGTGGGCCACGCTTGGACTCGAAGGCTGGTTGGAGTTGGCATAGTTATGAGGAGCTCCGAACAGGAAAGGGCATGCCCGAGAGAGAGAGTCTCACAAGTCCAACATTTGGGGACCCCCCTCACCATTTCTGCAGGATCCCTGAAGCACCTGCACTATTATTTACTTAATATTTATTTTCAAAGCACCTTTCCCTTTTTTACTTAAATAAATTCAGCTTAAAAGGAGACTTTTATTGCTGCCATAAATGGAAAATCAGCATCACTTGCCATAAATAGAGGGTAACTGTAAAAATAAACACCAGGAGAACCACACAGCGTCTGTAAATTCCAGCCAGGGAAGGCGGGCTGCTGAAGGCTACGGGCCTCAGTGTCCATTTTCTCGCAAGAACAGGAGAGGCTGGTGGGACCTGTGCCTCAAATTCACAGCAGGGCCAGACTGAGACTCTTCTCGGTCAGAAAGGCTTGGGATGCAGGGTGCTGCGGGGCGGGCCTGGCTCTGGCTTCCTTGGCCACTGACCCTCTCCTACCTTCATCCTCTGTCCCCATCTCCCAGCCCTGGCTTTCAGAGTCCCTGCCACTCACCTGTCACAACCCTACGGATCCTGCCAGTCCTGACCGACCGGGCAGCATCCTATCTGATGCACTGCGTCTTGCGCGAGGGGAGGACTGACACCCATCTCAGGCCCGATGAGGCCCGAAGAAGGGCCCCTTGCAGGAGGAGGCAACAAAGAAAGGAAGGGCGGATGCCCTCATGGTCTCCGCTGCTCAAACCAGGGAAGCGACCTCCTGAGGCATGGATTTCCCTCCCCCCAAATGGGGAAAGAACATTATTTTTGTATTAAAACAAACATGAATATATTATGGAATAGAATACAGAATTCATGAATTTTGAATGACATAGGAGCACATCAAAGAAACGCTGCCCCTGGTGGGGCGCTATTCGCTCTGCTGCACGGGGCTGACCCCTCAGTCCAGGGCCCTCTGCCCAATCCAGTCAGAGGCCTCCTTTGTCTCCGCCGCCTGGGGCTCCGCGAGAGGGAGCTGGAGTACTGATGTGTTGGCTAACCAGGGAGGCAGGGGGAGGGGGGGAGGCGGACCAGGAGGAGGCAGAGGGACTAAGGGTGGGGGGCGCCGATGCCCAGCACTTACACGTGGGCACGCAAGCTGCGGTTCTGCCCTGACTTGCGGTGTGGCTTCGTGTAAGTTGCCTGCCTTCTCTGAGTGTCAGTTTCCATGTGGCTCATTGTGACAATGAAATGAATGAATGCAGGTGAAGAGTTGGTTTTGGCGTCGGGACGCAGGAGAGCCTCCTCGCCTGCCGTTTCCCGGTGGTGGCTACTCACCGCTGAGTAACACACACACACACACACACACACACACAGACACATGCCCAGGTTGTGGGGGGGGGCGGTGTCCCTGCCCTGCCCTACTAACTGGGAAGGAGGGCGGCCTCAACCAATAAAAATAGCTGGGCCACTGGGTGGCTCAGCTGGTTGAGCATCGGCCTCTGAAGCTCAGGTCATGATCTTGGAGCCCCAGGATCGAGCCCTGCATCAGGCTCCCTGCTCGGTGGGGAGTCTGCTTCTCCCTCTGACCCCCCTCCCTCTCATGCTCTCTCTCTCTCTCTCTCTCTAATAAATAAATAAAAACTTTAAGAAATCCAAATAGCTAACATTGGCACAATCACTTTGTGCTAAGTGCTTGGCGATACTGTGTCTCGGTTTACTCATCTGTAAAATGGGACGAGCTCGCTGTAAGGGTCAGGTACGCAGACAGTTATAAAGTAGACGATGTGGCACAGAGGACTGCTATAGAGATGGGTCCTTTCCACTTAGTTTGTCACTGAAGTAGAATTCACATCACAAAATTAACCGCTCTCCCGTGACCGAGCCGGGGGCCCTGAGGGCATTCACGATGTTGTGTGGCCCACCTCCATCTAGTCCCCCCACATTCTCATCCCCCCAAAGGGAAACCCTGCGCCCTTAAGCAGTTATGCTCCCTTCTCCCCTCCCCTGGCAACCACCAATCTATGCCGAGTCTCTGGCTGGATCTGCTATTCTGGAAAGTTCCCACAAATGGAAGAATATAATACATGCTCTTTGGGGACCCGCTGTTTTCACTTAGCCTTGTGTTTTCAAGATTCATCCACACTGTGCCATGTATCAGATTGCATTCCTTTTTTATAGAGATGCTTCTTTCATCAGATAAAATCTCTCACCGGATCCCCAAACAACCTGGGAAGTAGCCACTCTCACTCTCTTCTTGGAGATGAAGAAACTGAGGCACAGAGAGAGCGGTGGGGACTGGCCCGCTCCCCAACCCGCCCGCCCCGGCAGTCCTGACACCACTGGGCGGGCAGTGCAGGCGCCTGCGCTGGGGGCAGGGCGCCTCCCAAGGCCATGGGCACATATTGAGGGAGACAGCAGTGGAATTACGAATCTAGGGAGATTTAAGGAGAGTGAAAATTTTCTGGCACTTGCAGGACTGTGGTAGCGGAGCAGGTTTCCCCAGTGGAATTCCCGCCTCCTCTTCCCACACATCTGGGCCACGGGGAGGGAAGGGTTGGGAGGGAGGGAGACAAGGGTGGGAAGGCGCAGGGAGCCAGGGACAGAGCAGGAACCAGAATGGGGAAACGGGGACAGGAGAAGGCAAACAGGCATCCTGATGTTCGTGCAGTTCTTTTCCTGCTCACCTGTACGGCCTGCGAAGCCGGCGGGGTGAGCCCATTGCACAGAGGGTGCGTGAGGCTCGGAGAGCTCGAGGGAGCTCAGGATCTGAGCCCAAGAGTCTGACCCCAAAGCCCAGGCACGCACCATCCTTGCTGCGTACCAGAGGCAGAGAGGGGATGAATGGGGGAGGCAGAGGGAAGCTATGACAGCCACAAGGAAGTAACCACCTCGGAGCCCAGAAGGGAGCATCCCCAGGTCCACTGCGAAGGAGAAAGGCAAGGGAGGGGGGGGAGGCACCAAGGCAGGGGCCAAAAAGCTCTAGGGCCATGAAGACCAGAGCAGAAGGGGCGAGGGCACATGAAAGACAAGTGCAGAGACCAATAGGAAGGGAGAAACTGAGGCCGACTCTGGCAGCCATGTCGTCTCCCTGGGACCTGGTGTGGGGCAAATGCAGCCCCACTTGGGCCCCGGGGCCTGCCCTGCCCTGGCCCTCCCACGCCTGCTCCGCTGCGTGTGAGAAATGTAAACGTATGAGCTCTAGTGTCAGGCCAACCCCAAGGTGAACCCCAACTGTACCTCCTTGTGGTGTGCAGATCGCTAAGCATCAGTGCCCTCACCTGGAAAATGGGTATTGTGGGGACTCAAGAGGATCACACATGCCTGTAAACGTCCGGCACCTAGGGCGCTCCGTGGAGCATTATTAGGCTCTCACAGGCCGGCCTTGTTCCAGCTTCTTTCTCCAAGGCTCCCACCACCCCTTTCCTCCCCTAGAAGACTAAACTGGCCTGGCCTCTTGAAACACAAGGACTATTCTGGAATCAGAGAATCCCTAGCTAAAGGGGTTCTGCCCCAGGGCCTTTGCACTTACTGTTCCTCCGCCCGGGAGGGGATTTAACAGAAAGCAGCAGGGCCAGGATGCGGCTCAGGACTCCCAGAGCCTAACTGGAGTTAGGGACCAGTGCTGGGGTCTCTGGGGACATAAGAAGACCAGCTGGTGAGTCTCAGATCCCCTGCCCCAGAGGCCTTCCATCAGCTGTCAGCCAGCCTGCCTTCCCCCTCCCTCTCCTCTGCCTGCCAGGAGACCATTAGTGTGGGTTTGTTTTGAGCACAGTTTCCACTACGGTGCACTCTGGCCGCCGGGCCTCCATTAGGGACCCTTTCCTGGGGCCAATGACAGGCGGCACACAACTCCCCAGGGAGCCGGCCCTAATTGCTGCTGCCTCTGAGGCCGGAAATCATTTTTTTAAAACCCCACAAAGCAAAAGAGACACCCTGCAGTCTGTTCTCCCCTTCCCTGCCCTGGGCCAGGAACCAAGCCTGAGGGCTGTGAGGAAGAGGGCTTCAGTCAAGACCCCAACCCCAAGCTGGCTAGTGAGGCTCAGAGAGCCTGAGTGGGGGCCGGGATTTGAGCCCAGGAGCGTCTGACCCCAGAGCCCAGGCAGGCACCATCCCCTACCGCCTTAGCACGCCCAGTTATGGGGACAGAAGTTTGGGTTCCGCTCCCTGGCTTAGACTGAGGTGTGGGCCCCAGCCGACCGCACCTCTGAAGCCTGACTTCTCCTGTGCAAGATGGCCGTGTTGATGGGGGCCCGGGGTGCTTGCTGGGGCCACCACGGCCAGGCTCTGACAGGTGCTGGGGCCCCGCGAGGAGGCCCGCGGAGCACAAAGGGGAGAGCCAGAGGGCAGGAGGGGTAGGGGGAGAGCCTGCTGGGCAGGTGAAATCGCTGGGCAGAAGGTCCTGAGGAGGGAGCCTGGGGATGGCAAGCATTAGAAAGGAAGCAGTGTAGGTATACACACACACACACACACACACACACACACACATGCACGCAGGCACGCATGCCCAGCTCCCGTCTCCTGCCCAGCCTGTGTTTCCATCACCCGCCGGACGCTGCGGGCAGCCTCGGCATCCTGCGAGCCTGCAAACTCGGCCCTAGTCCAGGAAGCTGCCGCTCGCCCTCCGACAGCCCCCTCCCCAGCCTCCAAGTCCTGTTTGACCCCCACTTCAGTCCCATGGTCGGTCGCACCCACAAGCCAGACACACCCCGCGCCTTCCCCATTGGAAAGCTCCAGGTGGTGGGTTTCCAAGCTCCGCCGCCTGCTTTGCCGGATACACATGCACGGCTCTCCGGATGAAGCCCCTGCCAGACCCAGGCAGTCGGGGGACGCTCCTGTGGGCTCTGGAGTCCCCGCTCAGCCCCGGCAGGGCCTGGAGACCAGGAGCCCACTTCCCCCAGGAAGTCTTCCTGACTGCACCGGGACACAGCCACCACTCTGGTGGGAGAGGGGAGAGACCCCCTCGGAAGAGTCCACCTGCCCGAGCCACTTCCAGGGCGCACAGCTCCGGCTTGCTGTCCTCCCTGACCTCTCCCCCATCCCACCCGCTGAAGACACTCACCGGGAGCTCCCCAGGGAAGGAGAGGGAAGCTTGTTATGGAAGGGCTGCGGCAGGGGGCGGCGGGGTAGGGGGGACTCCACATCCACTCCCGGCTCTGCTGAGCACTGACCCTGCATCCCCGGCCCGGCCGGGCTCCTCCCTGGGCCTCGGTTTCCTCCCAGGTGAAATGAAGGCTGCTTCCCTTGGAGCCACAGGTGAGCCCTGGGGGCCTCCCCGAACCCGCTGGAACGAACCCAAACGATGTGGCATTTTTCTGAGGGAACGATCCAGTTTTCATCAGATGCTCCAGAGGACGGCGACCTCCAAGACAATTAAGAACCACGAGTCTAGGCAAGCTCCAGCGTGCCCTGGAGCTCCTCCCCTTGATCATTCGTTCCTCCACTTCATTCATTCACCCGACGTCTACGGAGTGCCTGCTCTGCAGGGGCATCACGATGACACAGAACAGACGCGTGTGTAACCCCGAGGTGTCACCTGGAGAGAGGAGCGTGTGTGTGCGCGGGCCTGTGTGCGCGTGAAGACAGAGACGGGGAGGGGGAGAGACAGGAGGAGGGAGGTGGATGCAGCAGACACAGGGAGAGGGACAAAGAAAGATGGAGAGAGTTTGAAAGAGAGAGAGCGCGCGTCCAACCCGGGGAGAGAGCGAGCCGGAGAGAGGGGCAGGCAGAACACTTGCCACAGATGGGCACTGCCAGCCCCTAATTGATAGCTCTGAGCGAGCCCCCCCAGCTCCGGCTCTAACCTTCCAGATGCTCCCAGAGCCTCTATGCCTCGCGTCCCAAGGGCACCTGCTTGCAGGGGCTGGGGAGGCGGGTCCGCACGCCGAGGCCACGGCACAGAGGGCACAGCCTGGCCCCCTCGGCCTCGGCTACTCGGCCACCCGGGCTCCTTCCCTCCCACAGCTTCTCCACCGTGCACAGGATCAAACACCCACACTCACGCCCTCCGGACCGGCGCTCAGGCAAAGCCACCAGCCCCTTGCAGAATTCCCAGGCAGGTGCGCCCAGGGCCCCACGCGTACCCCCAAGATCCCAGCACCCCCACCGGCAGGGCCGGGCTTGGATCCAGGAGCCTTGGCTCTCAGACCGCCCTCGAGCTGCCAGACCCAGGCCTTCCCATCATTTTGGCCTCCTGGACCCCCAGAGACTCCAGGGAAGCCGGGGGGCCACTCCAGAACAAAGCGACGGTCCCCACGCCCACCGGGCTCGGCGGCCAGGAGCAGGGCAGATGGGCGGGGAGGACCGCCAGCCCTGCGGCCCCGCAAGCTGGGCTCAAGCCTGGCTCCGCTGGTCAACAGCTGCGTGGCCTCAGGCCGGTCCCGGCTCGCCCGCAGCCCCGTGTCCTGGTCTGTAAAATGGGAACATCCTCCGCACGGGGCTGCGCGAGGCCGAAAGGAGGAGGTGAGGGAGATGCCGGGCACAGAGAAAATGCTCCGTGAATGCTGTCTGGCGGCTCGGTTCCCAGACCCCTGAAGGCCACTGAGACTAAGTGCCACGTGTGGGCGGGACGGAATCCCTCACGGCCACCGGCTCCCTCCGCACCTGCTGCCAGGAGGACAAAGGGAAGGGCTACAGAGGGAAGGATTCCGGAGGCTTAGAGCCTGGGTGAACCCGCCATCGTCGGGGGTCCCTGAGGCCCAGAGGAGGGCAGGGATGCGCCCAGCTACCCAGGAAGGCAGAGGATCAAGTCTCGGGGTCTACTTTTCTCGCCCGAACTCGGGCACTGTAACTCGGGGCTGAAGTGAGTCACAAAGGAGCCACTGCCCCCGCTTTTCCACACAGGAGACAGCAAAGGCCCTCACCCCTGCCACGGCCCCCCCAGTTGGGGGAGGGGTGGCCAGGCAACCTTGAGTTGGGAGCTCCGCCCCCCGGGGGGCCGTCACTAAATCACTGTATGACACATCCTTATGAACCACCCACTGTGTTCTGACTTCTCTGCCCACTTCACCAGTCTGTGCTCCTTGGGGAAATAAGGCAGGGATTCCCTCCATAACACCCCCAGCCAATACATGGTGGGCTCCGGCTTGCATCTCTTGTGTGACAGGGAGCTCACTACCGGTTGCCCTCGCTGGCCCGGGAGTGCCTTTTCCGGGCTGAACATCATCTCTGCTTCTTCACTCTTATCACAATTTATACTTATATATTTTTTATAGGTTTAGTTGTCTGAGCAAGAACCTTATCTGTCTTCTTCGCTGATATGTCCCCAGTGGCTAAAAGAGCCCGGTACATGGCAGGTGCTCAGGGGCTGTTTGTTGAATGAATGAAGGAATAAATGAATGGTCGCTTCCAATAGCTGACAGCAGCCTCTGTCAGGCCAGCAGCTCCCGACCACAGCACAGAGTACGAGGCAGCGGGGTGGGGTGCAGCCCGTGGGCCAAGAGCCCCCACATCCAGTCATTCCTGCCCACGGACCTGCCTGGGCACCACCCTCACTCTCCTGTCCTTGATGTTTTCCTACAAACTAACCCACTATTTTTGAATATCCCCGTCAGTCTCATCCTAAGCAATCGTATCTGCGAAACCACAGTTTTGATGTGCTGGGTTTATTTTTCCAATCCACATTAAAATAAACGCATAACTATTAAAATGTAAAAGATTTATCTGGGTTCTGCCTAAAGCCATCTCTTAGATAGGACCCAATCCTGCCGAGGGTCCTGAGGGTTCCCGAGCAGGGGTTTCCACTGGGCATGGTGGGGCAGAGTCCCAGAGACTCCTCTGCCGATTTCCAGGAAGGGGAAGGGGCCCCGTCGTGGGGAGCGGGTCCTGGGGGCTCCTCTGCCTCCTCAGCCCCTCCTCCCTTCCCCACAGCAGCAGGCGCACCAGAGGGACCTCAGGGTCGCCAGCTGGTAGAGGGGTAAATTTCCTCCCCCAGTGAGATCACGGCCCCTTTTTCTGATGGAAGAGTCTCGCCTCACCAGGGTCAGGGAGAGGAGGACACACCCTGGCACCCCATTACCCTCAGGGTTGTAGCATCTCATATGGACTCCAAGGAGCCGGGCCTGGGTCAGCCCACTGCAAAGTGAAGTCAGCCTTGCCCGCCCCGGGAAGTCCTCCTCCTAGTCCATAAGGATGAGGGAGGGGCTCCAATCTTGGGATTGTTCTACTAAAACTGTGAATTCCTTATGAAATTAAAATTATGTGACTGCTTAAAACTACATTAACTTGGAATACACAGAAGTTAGCCTTCAGACCTCAGACTCCTCCCTCCTCCTCTCTGGGACTCAGCAGCACTGTGACCTGGGCTCCGGGCTCACATTCCTGGGACCAAATCCAGGGTCCAACCCTGGGGCGAGCCTTGTAACCTCACGGGGACTCAGTTCCCTCCTGAATGCCCCGGGTCAGGGAAATGCCCCTCCTCTGAGGGCTCTCGTGGGGGTCAAATGCCATTTAAAGCCCTGGCAGGACACTCAGTCAATATTTGCTTCCGTGTATCTCTCACCTTATTTGCACCGAGTTGGATAAAGTGACCTCAAAAGCCGAGCACTGACCTCCCCACCAACTTGGGTAAAATGTACCCTTGCCCATGGCCCCCATCTCGGGTCCCGGGGGCTGACAACTGACAACTCGCCCTTGACCCTTCACCCTTGACCCTGCCCAGGGTCACCAGGAGTTTCCCCAACACCCCAGCTGTCACCATGTCACCGTGGAGATGAGGCAAATTCCTGCCCTGCTGGCCGCCCGGGCTCCCGTTGCTTCGGGAAGAGGCCGCCAGAGCCGCTGATAGGCAAGGTGTCAAAACCAATTGGTGTGAAAGACTCGGGGAAAACCGCTTGGGAGGGCCAATTCCCCACAGGAGGCCGGAACCTTCAGCCCAAGGCCGAGTGTTTACGGGCGTAATTGACAGAATAATCACCAACACCCGAGACAACGCGAACACATTTTTAACATCATAACCTTCGGAAGACAGCACTCAATTTTCTCCATCTTCCAGCCACCAAACTGGCCGGCTTATTGATGGCGAGATACCCACAGCTTGGTAAGGAACGAGAGAATGCCGGGGTGGGTGTTCAGCTCACGGGCTGTTCGCCAAATGGCCCGCGGCCCCTGCCCCTGCCTCCACACCCCGCTGCTCCCTCCTGGCAACAGAGAGGACTTCCGGACAGCGAATCTCTCAATGGACAAAGCGTCGGGCCAAGCCAGGATCGGTGTCTGCATTGGGGTGTATTAATAATTGAAGGTGCTGGCCTAGGTGTGTGTGTGTGTGTGGCCGGGCGGGGTGGGAGGACGGATGTCTGCTGCAGTGTAAGGCTTCCCAGGGCTCCGCTCAGGGTCCACACGCCTGCTTCAGCTTGGCCCTCTCCCTGTCTCGAAATCAAACCAACCCGGCAGTGGCAAACGATGTCCCATCCCTCTGGGCTGGCTGAGTGTGTAAGGTCGCGGCGCCCAAACTCCAGGCTGCGTGGGAATCATCTGGGGAAGCTCAGGAAAGTGCCAGATTCCAGGGTCTCATCAACAATCATTTTGCCAGTGGGTCTGGGTGGAGGGACCCTGGGATCTGCATTTTAACAAATCCCCCGGTGACTCCAAGGCAGGAGGTCTGCAAAGATCCTCGCAAAGATCCTGCCTTCTGGACCCCTGCCCTGGCCAAGATCTGGAAAAAGGACCAGAGAAGGAGTCCAACCCAGCTGTCTTTTTCTAACTTGCACGTGGCCGCAGCAAGATCCTGTCCATCACCTTTCCAATAGGTGCCGGTTCCTCTTGGGGGCCCCCACGGCTTTACCTGTTCTCTGCGGAGCTGGAAGGGAGAGCTGAGATAGGGCTGTGCAGAAGGAATGAGTCCTGTCACGTGACTGGCCAAGCCTGACTCGAGGTCGTCCTGGAGGAGGCAGGCACTGCTCTCTGGCTCTCTGGACACACTCAGTGACCTTGGGCAAGTCACTGGCCCTCTCTGAACCTCAGTATCCTCATATGCCCAACACCAGCCTTGCGTGGATGACATCAGCCTTAGGGAGTTAACACTGGCAAGCGGTTTGGCAGCTCCGAGCACACAGTAGGCAGTTCGTAAATGCTGGCCCTGCCCCCCGCCACCCCACCTCGGCTGTGCTGATGGCAATGAGCTGACCCTTTCTCATAACGAGTAATCAAAACAGCTCCCGTTCATTGAGTACCTAGTAGGTACAAACACAGACCAGCACGACCCCGGCCTCCCAATCCCTTGTGCCTCTCTGAGGGGCATGCACCATTCACCCCCCATTCATCCCTCATGCCTTTAAAAGGCACTCTGCGAAGTGGGCTGAGTGGAGATAGCAGGGAGACGGGAGGCGAGACAGATGTCCTTGCCGACCCATCTGACCACAGGCTCTCCCGGTGACAGGTCCCAGCTGGGGGCAAGCCATTAGCCTGGCGGCTGGGCTGGGCTGAGGAGCCACCAAGTGGTCGGGGTCCATGGGCTCCTCGGGAGGAGCCCCCACTTCCAGCCCCCATCCCCACCCCCAGACACAGAGACACCTCCCTAACCCGGCCACATTTCCTGAATCAGCTGAGGACACATGGAGCCCAGGAATAATGAAACGATCAGGCTCCAATCTGCTAAACAGCAATTTCTGGGCTTTTTCAGCGCACACAGCTTTTATCAAATTGGTATTCTCCTCCTGAACACAAATGGCTTATTAGACATGACCCACTTATTCGCCGCGTCTCACTATCATTAATAACAGTTTCTTTTTGTGATTAAGTGAGTGGCTCCAAAACCTTCCTGTGGTTGGGTGCTTGGCCCAGCAGAGGGGCAGCCGTGGGGGGCTCCTTGGTATCCGCTACTTGGTGACTTTGAACCTGGCAATGCTGGGAGAAGGCAGTCTGGTCCCTGCAGGGCAGCCTGGCCTGCTCGTTTCAGGTGGACAGACGGAGCCCCAGAGGGCTGACCCACGCGTCCAGAACTGCACAGGGGTTCGGTGAGAGAAGTCAGGTTCCCCCGTGGTCGGTGCTGTGTCCTCTCTGTCCGGCCCCTCCTCTGGGCCTTAGTGGGACCTGGCCAGGGTTCAGAGGCGACATCGTAGCCGGCAGGGCAGAGCTGTGCCCCTAACTAAGTACGCCTGGCACCAGGGGGCAGGCAGAGACTGCCACACAAAGAGCAAAGCCTGATTTCCTATGGGGGGGGCACCTTGGGGCCTCAGAAATGACACAATAGCACCCAAATCCTTGGGGCCT
Source organism: Nasua narica (assembly GCA_028533885.1). Taxonomy (NCBI): domain Eukaryota; kingdom Metazoa; phylum Chordata; class Mammalia; order Carnivora; family Procyonidae; genus Nasua; species Nasua narica. Next base: position 102,575,737 of record CM052811.1, on the reverse strand, counting down.
GATGCTCCAGAGACAGGATGACCATAAACCTCAGAGCCCCAGTCCTCGTATCTCTTGGGACTACAAACTCAGGAAAACCCTTCTTTGGAAAACCCTCCTAGTCTAAGTTCTAACCATGCCAAGGAACTGAGCAGAGCGAGGAGGGGAGCGGAAGGAGGAATTCCCAGTTTCCTTTAAATGGGAGGGAATCTCACAGGGAGATGAATATCCTGGGAAAAGCTCTGCCTTTGCCCAGCAGACCCTGTGGCCAGTCCCAGCTCCAGCACTCACTCACTGTGTGACCTTGGGCAAGTCCCTTCACCTCTCGGAACCTTGGTTTCTCCATCTGTGAGTTGAGGGTCAAAATAATCCTTCCCCTATTTACCAGTGCTCCAGCCAGGTCAGTAGAAATTCGATGAGGGGTATGAAGGGTGCAGAGATGAAACATAGAGCACTTACACCAAACGTGGTAAGGCAGAAGGGTGCAGGGAGTCAAGCTTCCCAAAAAGCAGACACCCGGAGAAGGGCTTTGGAAGCACCCACACCCCCTGCAACAATCGCACTCGGGCGTCAGGCCCCAGCAAAGCCTCCTCTAATTACCTGCACCCCCCCACTTTCCCATCCAAATAAACCACACAGTTCTCTGCTCTTTGTGCAAACCTCCGCGGGCACCCAGCTCTGGGATACAGTGCCCAGCGCCGGCGCTGCAGCCTCTCCCACCACACTGGGAAGGGACTGGTGGAAGAAGGGTCTCCATTTTCATTTACGCTCTGGTCCCCATCCTGGAGCCTGGCTCACAGGGTAGGGGGAGCCCCCACAGCTCCCAGCCTCAGATGCTACAACTCTGCTGCCAACTTGGGCTCCTTGGGGGCTGAAAGGAGCTTCTGACACTCAGGCAACCAATGTGGGATTGCTTGCTTGCTCCCTGGCTCCCATGGTGGCTGAGTTGATTTCCCACCTTTCCAGTCCTCGGGGCCAGGGATGAGGACGAGTGGGTACCCGATAGAAGGGTGGCAGGGGCTTTCTGTCCACCCCCAGAGACAGACAAAAGCCCCTGGCATCCTTTTCCCCCTGCCATGCCTGTGGCTGGAAGCAGCAATCCCAACTATTCCAATGTCTTTGAGGGGCTCCCACCAAGCTTCCGTCACCCACCCTGCAGGGGCACTTGCAGCCCTAGACTACTGGTCCTCAAGACGCAGGGTCTGCTGTCCCCCAGGACCTTTCCCAGTGGTTCCCAGCGGTAATAAGGAGCAGGGGAGGAGTGGGAGGGGAAGAGGGCAGCTGCAGGGTTAAGCCCACAAAAGGGAAAGGCAGATGGGCAGAGAGGAGTGGGTGAGCAAAGTGTGTTCACAAGTGTGTGTGTGTGTGTGTGTGTGTGTCTGCAGGCAGCAGGGCAGGCAAGAGTTGTGCAGAGTGTGTGCACCGGGGCGCCAGCTGGCAGGGTGTGAGCCCACCGACTGTAGCGCCTGTGTGTGTGTGCAGCGGGCATAAGTGTGAGCGTTTATGAGTGAGGAGGGGGATCTGAGAAGGTGTCTGGAGATGTGTGAGGGCAGGAGTTGTGAGTGTGGGAACAGTGAGTGTGCCCCTGGCTGCGAATATGTGTGTAGTCCTGAAGGTGGGTGCATCGGCGCGAGTGTGCCGGGGAATAGGGGGCTCTCCGCCAGGGCGGGATCGGGGTTGCACAGGGGGTACCCCCTCCTCTGCAGCGGTGGTCGGGGTGCCAAGGCAGGTCCATGGACCCGGCAGGGGGCGCCACTGGACTCCCGCCAGGGCCGCCGCGGGTTCCAGCCCCGGGGACAGCCAAGTTGGAGCCGCGCAGCCCGGGGTGGGGTTGGGTGGGGAAGTCCGCGGGGGCGGCGACCGAACTCACCGTGGCCGGAGACGTGGTTGTCCCAGGGCGCGTGGCCGGCGGGCCGCGTGGCGCCTCCGAGTTGCAGGAAAAGTGCCAGGTAGTGGAGGGCGCCCAGCGCCACGGCGAGCGGGGCCCCCATGGTGCGCGCTCCGGCCGGGGCGCCGCCGCCTCACATCGGGGCTCAGGAGACCGCAGACCCTGCGCCCGCCGCTCCCTGCCCGATGCGGCCTGGCTGCTCAGCTCCGGCCGCTGCCCCCTCGCCCGCCGAACCTAGCCCGGCCCCGGCCCCAGCCCTCGCCCGGCTCCGGCCCAGCCCCGGCTGCGGGTAGCGAGCGCACGCCCAGCCGGCCGCCTCCGACTGCGGGACTCTTCCCTTCCGCGGAAGGCCACTCCGCTCGGCGCCGCTGCCGCCGCACCCCCTCCCTCCCACTCCCTCCCGCCCGCCCAGAGGAGGCGGCGGCGGAGGGATCTGCCGCTTGATTTATCATCAAAGTTTTGCCCAGGCTGGGATTTTTAAAGCGGTACCCGCAACTTCCTCCGCCCGAGAGTGCAAATGGGGGAGCGAAGTGGGGTGGAGGAAGCCCCCCTAGGGACCCAGTTCCAGCAAAGCATAACACAACTGGCTTCAGAAACAGATATACTATCCAGCGGGATAAGGAGAAAAACCAATTCACCTGCCGCCAGACCCAGCGCGCTCAGAGAGACTCCCAACTTTGCTAGCAGGGCATTGCTGGGGTCAGGGGGTCGGTGGAGGTGGGGGTGAGGTAGGGCAGGAACCTGGGCTGAGGCACAGGGGACCTGGTGATAGTTCCACCGCAGTCTTTAATTCCCGGTGTGATCGTGTCCGGATGTCTAACCCCGTCTAAGTCTCAAAGTTTTCATCTGAGAAATGGGAATAGCAGTTACCTACAGGGGTCCTGGTGAGGATTTATGAAATCGTATATGTTAATGCTCTTAGCATAATGCCGTCCTCATGGTAGGAGCTGGATAGATATTACTGTTGTTATCCTCTCTGTGTCTCAGTTTTCCTGTCTGCATAATGGGAGTGAGGCTGGCCAGTTGCTCAGGCTCCTTCTAGCTTAGAGATGCTGGGCCCTACGCGGTGGATTGGATCGCCCCCTTCTGGACTGTAAGTCTCCGTTCCTCGGACCCACAGGCCTAGATGAAATGTTGGAAGGGCGGACAGGTAACAAAGCCACTCCCATCCCCAAGACCAGGAATCCAACGAGATCCTCCGATTGCGATTCCTTCCCTGGCGGTTTTTCCTGGGGCTGTTGGGACAGACTTTCAGTACAGACACGAAGGCAGACCGGTGGCCTTCTTTAAAAGATGAGAAAGCACATTAAATCGGAGACGTAGTTTCTCCGAGGTCCCACAGCGAGTCTGAGGCGAGGTCCCTGATGCCAGGGAAGAGTCTCTTCCTGCTCTCATCCCTCATTCTTTCTCTGGCCTCGGCCTTGCTCCTGACATGGCCCTGTCCGCTGCGGTTTCAGCACCATGGAGGAGGAGAGCGTCAACTCCGGCACCCATCTTTTTGGCTTCAAGTACCTCGCTTGGGCGGGCTCTTAGATTCGAGGATTCAGCACCATGGACAGACCTTCCGGTTTCCTCTCCCGCCCCACCTAATAGGAGTGAGCACTGCAGACAGCCCACACCCCTCTCCACAGACTACAGGTGGACTCAGCATTGTGGACAGAGCCACAAGTTTGAGAATGAGATTAGAACCCGAGGGACAGTTCCCCACCCCATCTTTACTCTGTCCTTGCATCCCTTTCCAGTATTATGGCGGGCAGCACACTGGATGGGGGTTGTGGTCGCCAGCAGCAATCAGGTTCGTTCAAAACTATGGACAGCCCCTTAAAGCCCCCAATTATGAGTGCTGTGTTTCAGCACAACTGAGTCCCAACAGGACGCTACTTTCAGCACCAGGGACAGATCCCAGTCGTTGCCCCACCTTCCCGCCCACATTCACTAGAGGAAGGGGCTGGTTTTGCCCAGTTGATCCCCTTTTCACTTCCTTCCCACACAGAGATAGTACTTAGGTTATCCTGGGATGGCCAGGGGTCTTGGACTCTACAAAAGTGTTTTCTCATTCATTAACTTGAACCTCACTCCCATGAGTGAGCTCCAATGAGGAAATGGGCTCCCATGCCCCCATTATAAAGATGAAGGAACAGAATCTTTGAAATCACAGAGCAGCACCAAGACTGAAACCCAGATGCTCAATTCCAGCCTGAGGCCTCTCCAGGACAATGTGGTGGTAGAAGTCGGGCTCAAATCCAGGGCTTTCTCTTCTTAACCCACAGATTGTAGGGGGGAGCACAGGCAAGAGGACAGAGAGGGAGGAGATTAGAAGAGAGAAAACAAGAGACTCCACTCGGGGGCTGCTGAGGCAGAAGGTCAGGGTGGGAGCGCAGAACACTGCTGCTCTGACACTAACCCATTGCTTGACCTTCAAGAATCATTTCTCCTCATAGTCTGGGACAGGGTTAAACACAGTAACCTCTAAATCTCCTTCAAGGACAGACGTCCAGGGATTGTCTGACTTTGAAAAGGCTTATGCCATTTAGGTTCTGCCCAAAACCTTCCAATGGCCTTGTTTATTACAGAAATTCCAGCTTCTCTAGCTTGCATTCCAGGTCCCAGCCTCACCTCCTGCACGTGCCCTCGGTCCAACTACCATTTCTGCCCTGAGCAACCTGATCTTCATTATGTCCTCACCCTTCCCAGTGCTTCCCCTCCTCTTACATGCCTTCCTCTCTGTCTAGCTGAGTCTTCCATTGACCAAGGTCCAGTCTGAGTCCCCCACAGGAAGAAATGACTTCTCCCAGCCCCCCAAGCCTCTGTTGGCCCACCACTTGTGCACAACACTGTGCTAAGAACTTTAATTATCCCACTAATTATCCCAATTCTATCTTCAGGACAACCAGGCCAAATAGAGTGGAATAGTGTGGTTCTAAGTATGGATACTAGTTTTGAATCCTGCCACGTGTTAGTTGTGCGACCTTAGACAAGTTACTTTGCCTTTCTGTGCCTGAACTTCCTCATCTGTACAATAAAGATTGTAATACTTCCATCACAAGGTTATTGTGAGGGCTAAATGAAAAGCACTACATGGAAAGCCCTTAGTGGCACAAAGTAAATGCATGATACATGTTGGCTATTATTATTGTTATCATCACCACTAATATTATTATTTACAGACAAAAGCAGATGATCAGAGAGGTTAGTTATCTTATCCAATGTCACACAGCAAGGCAGTTGTACAACCACGATATGTTTGATTCTAGACCCCATGCTCTTACATATAATACCGAAGCTCATCTAATTCAACCACCCTCTTTGAGGAAACTTAGGAAACTAAGACCAGAGAAGGTAAGTGACTCCCTCAGAGTCACACAGCCAACCATGACAGAACTAGATCCAGGTCCCCTGTCTCCCAGCTCGGGGCTCTCCCACTATACCAGACTGTCCCATTTGTATTTCCTACAGCACCTGAATTGCAGTTTATAAGTCACATTCACATCCATGATCTCATATAACTCACATAGCAAACCCTGAGGCCAATATTATTACCTTCCTTCTTTACAGATAAGGAAACTGCAGCTCAGAGAGATGAAGTAACATGCACAAGGTGGCACAGTGAGGCAGGGTGGAAGCTGGAGGTGAAACCAGAATCCCCAGCCCGTATTCCTCCCCTGTGTAATTCTGTCTTTTCTGCTCCTGGATTCAAGGGCAGGCACTGCGGAAACTAGATGCCTGGTGGAGGCAGGAGGGAACCAAAGACTATCCCAGAAAATAGTGTGCAGGAATTCACTAGGGTGGGTGGGTCTCGTCATTCTGGGAGTGCTCCAGGAGAGAGTAAACTCTCATCCTGTGAAGTCCCATCCCTGGAGGCAATTAAACAAGCATCCCGTGGTCACGTGGATGCCATGAGACAAATATCACTGCTATTCCCATTTCCCAAATGAGACTCCAAAGATGAATATCATGTCAGGCATTACAGGTGGGAAAGACGATCCTTTGATTTTAATGTATATTAAATATATATAATATATAATACAAAGACATATATATATATTTTTTTTATTTGAGAGAAAGAGCATGAGCGGGGGGGAAGGAGAGGGAGAAGCAGACTCCCCTGCTGAGCAGGGAGCCCGACGTGGGACTCGATCCCAGGACCCTGGGATCATCACCTGAGACTAAGGCAGACGCTTAACAGACCGGGCCACCCAGATGCCCCAAGATGATCTTTTTCAAGTTCACCCCAGGTGGGGCATCTTGCACTGTCCCCTGCCTCTGACCCAAGCTCCCTGGAGAGCCTCTGCCCTCCCCGTGACTCTGGGAGGCCACCCTCTCCCTCCCCTCCTTGAGAGGTGTCACTTGAGCACCATGGCTCTGTCAGTGGTAACAGCCGTAAGATTTGTCCTTTTAATCCAGAATCAATAACAAATTTCATTTAAAAATAAATTAAACCAGGCATTGGAAATCATTCACCGTGTGGGCCAGGGCCCTATATAGCGCCGTCTAAATGGCTTCCTTTTGCTCATCTATCAATGCCAAGAGGGGGGAAATACCTAAGCTGCCTGATTCATGGAGAAACTACTTAAATGTATCAGCCCCTAACAATGAGCAATGTGAGCCCAGAGTTGTGCCTTTTAACACACCAATAACATGTGCAGCACGGTTTCATGAGAGCTTATCAGAGACCCCACGGTCACTGGCTTCGAGGGAGCCCATTTATAAGGGGGGAACAATGGCTTCAGTATGTAGTTGCCTAATTTCCAGAATGCATTACTGAGCTTCGAGGAGCACCGGAATTTCTATTAAACTCTTATCTGCCATGGGAGGGTGTGAAACCGGCGGGGAAATCCAGACTTGGCGTGGACATGCCCAGAAAGCACGGGGCTGACCCGTGGAGGTGGGTGAACAAACCTGGAGGAAGGGGGGTGCAGGCGGGGCCCCGGATGTGTGAAAATATGTGCATTAATAGAGCTCCGGTTTCCAGCGATTACGTTTACATCAGCGAATAAAACTTGGCAATAAAACATCGGAGCTGCGTCTCAGACAGCATTTCCTTTTACAGCCCGGTGTATTTCACTCATTATAACAGGAGGCAAGGAGCTTCAGGTGTCCCCGTTTCTCCCCCTTTAATTAAATTTCCTAAATTACTGCCCAAGATTTGGATAAAGCGAAAGACTTACAGCTCCGCTAATCGCCATCGCAAGCTCCACCCCCCCTCCGTGGTGGCCCCGACTGTACTAGGTTCCGATATTATTAAAATGAAATACCACGAGCTCTGCCTGCCTGGGCTCTGGTTTGTAAAAGGAGATGGAGCCTCGGGAGAGAAATTGGCCCAGGCTCAGGAAAGAGGCCTGGGTTTCAAGATGGGCTTTTCCATCAGCTCGCTGTGTGACCTTGGGCAAGTTACTTTCCCTCTCTGAGCCTCACAAGTTCCCCCCTTTCCCTAAACATCCATCCTGAAGCACTTAGAACTTATCTGGGGCTGGGGTAGCCCATAAATGCACACTGGGGGGACTTGGGGGAGCTTTAAAAATATGCATGCTGAAGCCACCCCCCAGATATACTGATAATCGGTCTGGGGTGAGGCCTGGGTTTAAGGCTCCTAAAACATCCCCCAGGTGATTGATGCCGGTGGCCAGCTGGCCTCGACACAGTTATGAAATGTTAGCAGACTAGAGCCTCTGAGGAGTCTAGTTGTGTCTGCAGAGACCCCGCCCCCGCCCCGGGGGGACTTCTCTTTCAGTCTGGCTGGAACAGGTGTCTGGATCCAAGGGTGGTCTCCTGCAGGGACCCAGGGGCCACAACGAGGACTGCAACAGGGGGGAAAGATGAGGCTCTTCCTCTCCTGTTCCTTAAATTGGGCCCAGCCAGGCTCTGGGGTCAAGGAAGCCACCTGCACTCATCTGGAGGGTGGCCCGTGGGGCCGAACGGTGACTCCCACCCAGCTCTGGGGGTGCTCCTTTCTTCTGCTGATCAATTTGTCCATTCCCCACAAGGGGGGCGGGATCCAGAGGTGGCCTCCACAGCTGGGCCATGTACCTGTCATAGGAGCCTCCGGGTTCTGACGTCTCTGCCCACCTGCCCCACCCTTGATGCCGACCCCGGTTGCCGTCTGCGTGGGTCCAGACCCTTCCTCTGTGCTCTCTCTTGGAATGCATGTTCCAACTAGGAAAGGCCGAGCAAGGGCCAGGCCTGGGCCAGAGGCCCGGGGCGGAGGGAGGTCGACCAGCCAGTCCCTGTCCCTGCCAGACTGCGTAACCTCGTGAAGACCCATGGGCCACCCACTAGGAGATTTTGCTTCTGGATTCGAGCCTGAGTGCACCACAGAGTGAAGGCATCATCTAGAACCTAGAATTTAAAATGTCACCATTTTTTAACAGAGAAAGGTCATCAAGGATCAGTCCCTATTTCTCCCATTGTAGAGACAGGGAAACTGAGGCCCAGAGAGAGACGATGGCAAGCCTACAATCTCCCAGGGTAGAAATGGTAGAGCCAGGCCGAGGCCCAGGCCCCCTGATTCTAGGAGGGGTCTTTCCTTCACATGTCATTGCCTGAGGAGGGCGGAGAGGGTCCAAAGACCTCCCACCCTGTGGCTTCCTGAAGGGGACACCTCTCGAGGTCCAGAGAGCCCTTGTAGGCCCTGGCCTTCAAACTATAACCCGAGCCCAGAAGGTGGGCTCTACCCAGGCCAGTAAGGTGTGCACATGCTGTGTAACTGTGTTGTCCCAGCAAGGAGCTGCGACAGTGATAATCTCCATCAAAGGCAATTAATTGCATCAGAGAGACAGGGTTCCTGGGTCCTTTGCCCCACAAGCTGGGTGCTTATTAGACATGATGGGACAGCTGAGGCTCTGCCAATTCAAGGCTTTGCTTTGTAGGAGTGTTTTTTTTAAATGCCGAAATGACTTTAATGGCACGTGTCACGCCAGTCTAAATATTCCATGGCTGGGACTGATTAGCTAGACTGATGCCGTCCAGTGGAAAGCAAATGCAGGCTGCTGGTGTAATTTTAAATTTTCTAGTAGCCACAATAAAAAACAAAGTAAACAGAAACAGGTGAAATTAGTTTAATAATATATACATACCCCAAATATTGTCATTTCAGCACATAACCAATCAAAACGTTGTTTGTGAGATATTTTACGTTCCTTGTATGTACCTCGTCATCAGAATCTAGGGTGTATTTTATACACGGCGCCTCCCAGTTTGGGCGGGCCATCCTTCTGGGGCTCAACAGCCCCATGGGGGGCAGGGCCTCCCCAGCAGACCATGCCGAACTGGACCACTCCAAGGGCAGG
>CM052811.1:102540175-102566484 GCA_028533885.1 Nasua narica | reverse complement strand
CCCCCCCCCCCCCCCCCGCCCTGGTTACCCTGGCCTCCTGGCAGCTCTCCAAATGCCCCAGGAATGCTCCTGCCTCAGGGCCTTTGCATTTGCTCTTTGTGTTCCCTAGAACACGGTTCTTTCAGATCTTCCGGTCTCTGATCAAATGTCACCCCGACCATCTTACCTGAAATGCCCCTCACCTTTCTCTGTCTCAGCGCTTATCATTATCTGTCACTGTCCTTGTTGATTTCAACCCCATGAGAACAAGGGCTTAATCTGTCTTGTGCTCCAACCTGGGCCCCGGGGCGCAGTGTGTGCTCAATAAGTGATTATTGAGTGAACATACAAGTGTGAATTTTGTTTGTGCCTGTCTCCCCCACAGGTCGGGAGACCCTCGAGGGAGGGACCAGGCTGGTTCCAACAGTGGCCACCCACCCAGTATCTGTCCTTTGCTGGTGCAATGACGAGAGCTTACCCACGGGGTCCAAATCCGAACTCACTGGGACCCCATGCAGGTGTCCTCACCTCTCTGGGCCTCCGTTTCCCTGTCTGGGACACGCGCGCTTCCCCTCCCTTCACCCTAGTGCTGTTGCAGGATCAGAGGACATAGAATCCGGGCACCCAATTTAACAAGCAGGCACCGGGCCAGCTCTCGCCATACCGGCTCATTGCAACAGCCCTGGGTTGGGGGCCCATGAGTCTCCCTGGTTTGTGATGGAGAAGTGGAGACAGGGGAGGTCAAGGAACTTGACCAGAGAAGCACATTTGCTTGCTCTCGCTCACTTCCACGCACACCCACTGCACTTTTCTCCTCATGCTCCCATCCAAGCCCTTCCCCAAATACCGCCTGCCCCAAACCCTTGCCATGGCCCAATTTCCTGGGTCACTGGTCTGATTTAGTGGATGTTCCCCAGGTGGCCTCCTGTTCGGGTCTGGAGAAGTCTGAGGAGGGAGGGAAGCTGAGAGTCAGACTTGCACGGATGACCACAGTGCTGCCCGGAACATGTTCGTACCTCTTCCAGAACTTGCTCCTGTGCCAATTCCTGGAGGGGCCAACTCTCCCCTCAGGGCTCTCCTTGCCCCTCATCTTCTCCTCAAGGTCCTCAGGGGGCTTCCAGTCCCACTGGCAACAACAGGAATGAGACTGTTGACCAGGCCATGTGTCCACTGGTAGTATTAACAGGAGCATACAGCCTAGAACAAGGGAGGAGATGGTTTGTCCTATTCTCCTCTGTCCAGCTCTGGTCTCCCCTATCCCTGCCCCAGACTCTTTTGCCCCTTTCAGGGAAGGCGGCATGAGGACGGGATGGGCCTGCAGATCGCATGCTTTCAGCATCTGGGAGGACTGACCCGTCTGGCTCTGGCTCTTATCAGCCCTGGCCCAGGCATCACCGGTCTACAGCACAGGTGGCCTCTCACGCCCAACACGCCTCCCTCTGAGGTTCTGCTCTTCCCCTCAGTCCTGCCCTGCTCTAGGCTTCCCTGTCTCAGGCATGCCGCCTCCCCGAACCCACCAGCTAGTCTGCCCCCAGAGAGGGAGTCGCCCTTAAGCCCCGCTCACGGAACCCCTCTCGTCATGCACGCTCTCCAAGCTGGGGGACCGGTGGGCACCTCCCAGCTGCAGGAACTTCCCATGTCCCCGTGTCCCCGGTGCCCAGCCCACATCCCACCAGCGTTTCTACAAATGCAAATCCCATCCTCCTCCCCCACTTAGAGCTCTGGATGGTTCCTACTGCTTAGAATAAAATCCAAACAGCTTCCTTAGGTGACCTCACCTCCCACTAGCTCCCCCTCACTCTTGCTTCCAGCCATTTGGCCTTCTGGCGGTTTCTGGAATGTACCTCGCTCCCTCTGCCTGGAACATGCTCGCACCTCTTCCAGAACTTGGCTCCTGTGCCAGATCCTGGAGGGGCTAACTCTCCCCCTCAGGGCTCTCCTCGCCCCTCGTCCTCTCCCGAGCAGCCCTGCCACCCTGACGGGGCCGTGAGCACCTCCACAGGAAGGTCAGACTGTCCTCGCTCTCGCATTCTCTGAGGCTGGCACAGGGTGGGGCCCCAGTAAATCCCACTGAGTGAGTAGGGGAGGGAGGTCATGGTGGAGAAACGCAGAGCTGTGACCGTTTGGGGGGTAGACGCTCTGGGCCCCAGCGGGGCCTGGTCGCCGTATTCCAGACATGGGGGTGTCGGGCCCCGCTGTGACACCAGCCCCTTGTGCCACTCTGGCGTTCCGGTCCTCCTCTGGGTCTCGGGTTCCCCAGGAGGATGAGGGGGTTGTGCGACACCTTGAAGGCTTCCCTTCCCCCTGGGGGTCTCTATTCTGGGATGTGAAGGAGGCGGGCAGGTGACAGAGCCCTGGAGGTGGGGCTGGGGAGGTCCATACAAGGACAAACGTTCCCCGGGCCAGAGCTGTCAGCCACTGGACAGGCTGCCTTGGGAGGAAGTGAGCTCACCGCTGCTGGAGGTGTGTAAGCAAGGGGCCCACCGGGAGGACCCCGACTGCCTGGACAGTCAGACTCGTGACGGGGCGCCCGGTCTAGAACTCAGAAAGACACAGGCTTGGGAGGTTGGTCTCAGCTCCGTTCGTATTGGCTGTGTGGCCTTGGGCACGATGCTTCAGCTCTCTGAGTCCCTCAGAGGGTGTAACCCAGAACACAGAGGAAGAGCTTTGAACTCATGAGAAGATGCACGGGGCCTGGAGTGGTGTAAGTGCGCGATAAGCAGGATGATGAAAGTTCGGGGCCGCACACGGGGCAGGTCGGCTGCTTCATCCCTGGAGCCCAGCCGGCGCCCAGCCTCGAGTCACAGGGGGTGTAGGGTGCTCCCCCGGATGGACCCATGTGCCCAAGAGAATGGGCAGGCTTGAGCAGGCCCCTCACTCTGCTGGGTGCCCTCCCCGTCCATGGGCCTGTGAGTGCCTCCTCCCGCACCCCTCCTCCCTCACCTCTGAACAGGGAGCCCCCTCCTTTCCACGCCTCCCAATCACGGCGAACTGCCTCATCAATCATGTTCTCTCTAATTAACTTCTAATTTACCTCTTTAGTCAAATCTGTTTACAATCAGAGACAAGAAAACACGCAGCAGCTCGAGGGGCGGACGTGGGGACCGGCTCCGGGGACCGTGGCAGATCAATCAGCCCTTGACCTGGGGGTGGGCGCCCTGCTTCCCCTCCCCTCCCAGGGAGGCCTGAGGGCTCTAAAGGGCAGGGGTGGGGGGTACGATGGCCCAGTGCCCTGGCATCCAGCGCCCCTGCCCCCAGGGCCCACCCCGCACCCCTCAGCCTCCCGCAGCCTCCCTTCCCTCTGGGCTTTCCGCCCCATGGTGTGGGGAGCTCCTCGGTGTGGGGAGCTCCTCGTGGGCAGGCCCACGCCCACATCCTGGCTGTGCAGCCTCAGAAAATACCTCGGCGCCTCGGAACTTCCCTTTCCCTGTTTGCAAAGTCAGGGATCAAATAACGTCGCCCTCCTTGTGGCTAGGTGGTGAGTCCAAAAGGAGTCCCCGTCCCCAGGCCGGCCTGGCTGGGCCTGAACACAGCCCAGCACAGAAGGTTCATGGGCCTTGTTTGGTTGGGTTTTGTTTCCATATTTTGAGTGTTTAAAATGTTTGAAAATTTGAATTTGTCTTCAACTTATGGGGAATTGCAAGCATAGTATGTGGTATACCACTGTGTCCGAATATTCCAGCATGCATTTTCTAGAACGAAGACCTATCTAACTACAATACGGGCACCGAATCAGAGAACTCGTGTTGAAACATCACTACTCTTTAATCTCAGCCAGGGCCCGAGTTTTAATCCCTCTGCCCCTCTTACTGGCCGTGTGCCCTGGGCCGAGCCGCATGATCCCGCTGAGGCCCAGTTCCAGCCTCTGCGAAGGGGATGGAAGAGATAAGAACCCGAAGTCTACCGCAGGGCCGCTGTGTGAAGTCCACGGCCGGCGCACGGGAAGCGAGGGGTGCGGGGCACCGTGGCGGAAAGGGAGGCCCAGGGAGGCCAGGCCTTGTTCTGGGTCACGTGGCATGACGGCCGCAGGCAGATCCCGTGGCCTTGAACGGGCAGGGCCCCGGGTCCTGGGTGGCTCTCACGTTCTCCTCTCAGAGATGGACCACCGGGGGCTCAGAAAGCCCCAAGGCTCGTCTTCAGGCTCCGTGACCTACGCGGAGGGTGCAAACCTCAGCGGCGCAAAGACAGAGGCAGAGAGGAAGGTGAGGGGTAATGATTATTAATGGCACACCAATAATACTAACGATAAATAATGAGCAGAGTCACCTTCAAGGAGATCCCTCGGAGGGGTGGCATCCGGGGCTGCAGCAGCGGGGAGGGCACGGCGGGGGCACCGTGCCCTGCGAGGGACTCTCAGGGGAGCCCGTGAGCCATCTGGTCGCGGCCCCCTACGGCAGAGAGCAAGGGGACCCCCATAGGCTCCGGGCCTGTCCCCCCACAGCGCACTCCCCTCTGTTCCCCTCGCCCGCCCACATACCCACCCATCGGTTCACTCGACTTGCGCGCACCCAGAATGCCCCCCCAGCTCCGTCCTCGGCTGCCCCTGCTGCTGTCCAGGTCTCAGCTCAAACATCTCCCGAGAGAGGCCTTCCAGAACTATCTGATCTCAAGGAGCGCCCCCCGCCCCCCCGCCGATTCAATTCACTCTTCATCCCATCGCCTTGTTTTCTTCATCTCACTTATTTCTATCCAAAGTCACATCATTTAATTCTCTTCTAACTGGCCTGCTCAGGGTCTGTGTCCCCCTGGCTCACGGGTTTCTCCAGAGCAGGGACCTCTGTTTGGTGCATTCCTGTCTCCCCAAACCCGGCACGAATGCAGGGTGGATGCTCATTAAATACGGCAAAATGAATACCGAATTTGCCGGGCCGTTACCGTCTGCTCCAGTGCCTGTCGGTCGAGGCAGGGGACGTGGAAATGGGATCTCACAGGGTCCCTGCCCTCCCCGGCTCACGGTCCTGCTCAGCATAAAATCACAGGTTCTCGCGGTGGGGGGGACAGTCCAGCCCAGGCCCTGCACCCAGCGCTGCCACTGGGACAGAAGCTGCTGCAGCAGGCGGCCCTCCCGCTGGGAGACGACACCCTGGTTCCAGGGTCGGCCTGTGCGGCTGCGGCCCAGCTCGCGGCCCCAGCTCTGCTCCCGCTTGATGCCTTGACTGCCGGAGGCCTGGAATGACACCTGTTCCCCCTCGGGGTCCGGGTCCGAGGACGCGCCTTTGTCATGGGGTCCTGGCTGGCGGCAACTTTCCTGGGCTCCCTCCAGCTGGGGAGCCCCTTCCTGGGAGCGGGGACCTTATTCAAGGACCAGGAGATGCGCCCGGTCCTCCTGTCTGGGGGCCTCGGGGAGATGACAGCTTCTGGCGATGGGGAGGGCCCTCTGCTGCCGGCTGCACTGTGTGTTCATATTCCTATTTCCCTGCCCATGTTTCTCATTCCAGACTGTGTAATTAGGTGTCCAGGGGTGTCTGATTCTGTTCCGATAGAATTTGCCTTGTTTAATCGGTAACAGGATGGCTGCCTCTGACAGCTGTTTTTCCTAGGGAAAAAAAGGCTGTTAGGGATGATGCGGCGGCTTGGGTGGCGGGCGGGCCGGTATCCAGCTCCTTGGCTTGAATTTCCCTCTGTCATGGACTTGGGGGTGAGCCTGGGGCCCGGCCCGCCCCCTCCCTGGGCCGCGGTGTGCTCACTGGTAGAATGAGGGGAGTGGGACCTTGCCACCCCTTGGCGGTGACTCAGACAGGAGGGTGGGCCGTGCACCCACAGAGGGAGCGGTGCTGAGGTGGGGGGTGGGCTGAGCTCCTGGAAAGTCATTCGTGGATGCATTTAAGTCCAAGGTGGCATTTTTATCACTGTGTTCTTTTTTTTAAATCATTTTTTTTAAGATTTTATTTATTTATTTGAGATAGAGACAGTGAGAGAGAGCATGAGAGGGGAGAAGGTCAAAGGGAGAAGCAGACTCCCCATGGAGCTGGGAGCCCGACGTGGGGCTGGATCCCAGGACTCCGGGATCATGACCTGAGCCGAAGGCAGTTGCTTAACCAACTGAGCCACCCAGGCGCCCTATCACTATGTTCTTAATTGTAATTTCCATTTAATTAGATTAATGATAATTAATAATGCTAATAACGTACTGTCCTTTGGGATGATGACATTGCAAACCCACCTTCCGGAGGTGAAACCGGGCCGTGCTGAGCCCCCCTCGATCCCCTTTTCTCTCCCCACTTCCTCCGATCACCTGTGCTCCCCACACCCGGGTGGGATCTCCTCTTGTCACGGCGGTCTTCCCATTAGACCGTGAAGTGCTCCAGAGGGCCAGGGACCAGCGCAGGCGTTCCCGTAGCCTACCCCCCAACACAGAGAGAGACTGGCCCCAGGAGGAGACTAACACACGCCGGATGGAAGGAAGGAGAAGCCGTGGTGGGTGGACAGGTGGTCAGAGAGGTGGTGAAGGAATGGCTCTAGTCTCCGGCCAGGGGAGGTGACCGAGCCAACGGACCCTCTCGGGAATGCAACCTGTGCTCCCACGCTCCCTCCCAACCAAGCCGGGCCCACTCTAACTCCATAATAGCCTTCGAATATGCCCTCTCCTCCCCGTCCTCAAGGTCACCACCAAGGCCTACCTAGGCTACAGCAGCAGCCCTCTCCCGATCTTCCAGCCTCCTGACCTACCCCCTTCCATCTGTCACGCGTGAAACCGGAGGGACTTCCAGACTCTCAGACTCCATATGACCTGCCTCTCAATGGTTCAGGGTCCTCACCAGGGCCCCACTGGGCCCCAGAATAGAGTGCCACCACTTGGCCTTGACCTTTCCGCATTCCCAATCTGGCTCCTGCCCACGTCCCAGTCCCCTTTTCTGCCTCCTCTCCTTCCTCCCTGCCTGCTCACCCAGCCCTTCCTCAGTGTGCTTCCTCCTTCTGCAACCTCCTCCGCTGCCTGACTGTCCACCCAGCAAGGGTTGGACTCGCCACCCTTCCGGGTTGAGTTCAAATGCCACCTCCTCCATGATGCACTCCGTGATACCCCAAGAAGAATAAGCTGCTCAGCAATGCCTCCAGTGTGTGTGTGTGTGTGTGTGTGTGTGTGTGTGTCTGTCTGTCTTTGACATTATCCTCCCTCCTGCCTGCCATGCAGACTCCCACACCCACAAGAGTGTTGGGATATGTTTTATTGACGACTCTTGGGCTTTGAGGTCAAGGTTCAGCTCTTGTCTAGAACAGTTGTGTGGCCATCCAGCTCCTTCCCTTTCCCAAGCCCTGGTTCTCTCGTCCATACAATGGGGACAGCAGCTTGTCCTTCGCAGAGTTGTGGTGACAGTTAATTGGATTTGGGCCTGTAAGGCCCCCAGCTCAGAGCCGGGCTCTTTCCTGCCCCCTGCCTCTGCCCCTCTCAGAGCCTCTCCCGGGAGCCCCTCCTGTCTCCCTTCCTGGTGAAATCCCCCTGGCCCTTTCATCCCCGGGCCACGGCCACCTCCTCCTGGAAGCGAAGCACCAGGAACTCCCAAGATTCGGGTCAGATGTTCCCCAAACCACCGCTTCCCACCCTGACTCAAGCTGCCTTTGTGTCTGTCACTCTGACCACCATGGGCCCCGCTAGGTGCGGCCACGCAGACAGTGGGCAAGAAGGGACATAGAGGTCAAGGACGGGAGGGACCCAGTCCTGCTGTATTCGTCGTGGTGTCTCCCTCAGGCAGGCAGCCGGCTCGCTCCTCTGCGCTTTGCTCTGCCGTTCATTCCTTTATCCTCTCGTCCTTCACCCATCCCCTCGCACCCTCCCTCCTTCACTCGGTCGTTATATTCCACACACGCTCCCTGTGATCGTTTTTTCCTCCACTGCTTAAAACCCTCCCGTGGCTTCCCATTGTATGGAAGAAAATCCAAATTCCTCACTGTGGCTACTAAGGCCCTGTACAGCCTGCTCCCTGCCCATCTCTGCAAACTTGCCTAGCTCTCCTCATTCACCGGGCACCTGGCTGTTCCTTAAATATGCAAATCATACTCCTGCCCCAGGACCTTTGCACTGGCTCTTCCCTCTGCCTAGAATCCTATTCCCAACTTCCCTCGGCAGCTGCTCCGCTTATCAATCCTGTCTCAGCTCCAGCATCACCGCCCTTCCCTGACCATCCAGACCGAAGGAGCTACTCTTCCTTCCTGTCACTCTCTTTTATTTTGTGTATAGCTCCCAAGGCCACCTCGAGCTGCCTTGCTGGTTTGAAGGACAAGGAGCCTTGTTTGTTCTCCAGCCCCACAGCCGCGCACGGGGCCCAGCACATGGTAGGGGCTCAGAAAAGATTTGCTGAGGAAATGTTGCAGGGCTGGGCACTCAGCGAAGAAATGGAGGAAGGCAGCCCCCACCCGCAGGCAGCTCACGGGGCAGGTCAGGATAAGCAGGCGCAGGGAAGGGTCAGAGAGCAGAGAGGGGGTGAGAGAGGAACTGGGGGCCTCGAGTGGAGAGCAGAGTGCATGGGGTTCTCAGGACCTCTGCTCGCCGCGTTCTGGTTGATGTGGGGTCTGTCTGCCGCGCTCCTGCCCCCAGGGAGGGTGGTGTCTGGCCCTGGGGTGAGGGAGCACCAGAGAGGCTGTAAGCAGTGGCGGGACAGGGACAGTTGGTCGGGTGAGGCCCCCCCCACGGCGCTCTGGCTCAACAGCCCAGCCCCTTAGAGAACAGCCGTGGTGTGCGGGTGCACTGCTCACGGGGGCTTTGCTCCTAAAGGACCTCGGCGTGGGTGTTTGCTGATGGAAGGACTGATGCCCTCACAGGCTCGCTCATTCCTTCCGGAAGGTATAAATAAAGATGAAATCAGCGGGAAAAGGGAACCAGAAAATCCAGTAACGTAAGGATAACGGTTAATGATGGTATGACCGTTGATCAGCACTTAACCGTTGGCCAAGGACTCTACCCATGAGCTTGTCTCAGGTCGAGACGGTGAGTAGTATCGTAGAGCACTATGCCCATTTTATAGACGAGGACACCGAGGCTCAGAATGGAGAAGCCACTCGCCCGGTTCGCACAGCTGGGGAGGAGCGGGGCTGGATGTGAACCCAGGGAGCCTGTCTCCAGCACCCATGCCCAGTGCCCACTGGTCCGCAGGGCCAACCAGGTGAAGCTTGCTTGCCTATCTTTTCATCTTTCTCAATTACAGAGAGACATTGGCTTACAGCTGGTGAAAGCAGAAACCTGTCCTCAGGCCTCGCTCCCGAGAGGGCTGGGGTGAGGTGAGGAGGGAAGCAGCTGGCCGGGGCCATGTCCTGCCTGGCCACTTAATGAGCTTAACTGATAACCATGGGCTCAGGCAGGTTGCCAGCTGTGCCCGTCCGTTTGGCCAGGCTTCCTGGCCGGGATACCACTGGCTGGAGGAGGGGGGCCGTGGGGCCGGGGGGAGGATCCCCAGCTGTTTGAGCGAAAAGCCGGCCTCCGTGACACAGCTGTGTGACCTCGGACATATTCTTCGACTTCTCTGTGCTTCCTTTGCCCATTTATAAAATGGTGGTGAGCATGGCAACGTTCTTGGAAGATGCTCCTGGGACGCAGCCAAGGGGCTGGGGACGGTGGCCTTCAGTTTGGAGACTACCTGGCACGTAGTAGGCCATTGGTTCATCTTCTACTCCAGTCTTCGGAAGGTCTCGGGAAAAAGAATCTCAGCTACAGAACACTTGCGTAAAGGCGAGAAAGGTGGCTGTGGTCGGGCGGAGACAGACTGCCCTCTGGCTGTCGCTAACAGAGGCGGTGACCGGATCCCACGCCTGGGCCTCAGTGTTCTCATCCGCAAAACGGTCTGGCGCCATTTCCTTGCCTCCCCCTACACTCCGGCTGTGGAGCCCAGCATGCTGGTCCCGCACGGGGCAGAGCCAGGCACTGGGCGCTAAATAAAGGAGCCCCACCATGGTGGTTTGGGAGCGCTGGATGGTCATCAGTGATCTCAGGACAGCCCCAAATTTCCTGGGCCTCTGTTTCCTCGTTTGTACATTGGCCTGACCCCAGGCGTGCTTTCTCCCAGCTCTGTTGCTCCTGGAAGTCAGCAGCGTCGGTTACTATCTTCCCTGAAACCCATCTCATCTGCCCTAGTGGGGAGGGGGTGAAGTCTCCACCATCCTGGGGGGACTGCAGGTGGAGGGGGGCAGGAATCGCTGTGTCTGATTCCCAAGGGGAGTGAGGTCCCTGCCCACCGCTGCTCATTGCCTGTTCTCGTGGGGTTGGGGGGGGCTGGGGCAGGAAAGGACCAGACTTCCGCGGGGGAGGGGGGGAGGTGGGGGGCCCAGGAAGGCCTGGGGAGGAGGGCCCGGGGCCGGATTCTCCGGGGAGCGGGGCTGAGCGGCCCAGCGGGGAGGCGGGGCCTGGGGGTGGGCGGGCAGATTTATTGCAGCCATTCCTCTCCCCCTGCAGCGCCTGCTTCTAATGAAATTTTACGGCAGGTGGAAATGATAGGACTCCGCCAGCCCTAAAAGCACTTCTATTTATTCATTAAAGATATTTATATACTGAGCAGCTCTCTCTGCCAGCCCCACCCGCCTCTGGCTGGGCCGTTAAGTGGCTCCCAGCCCTGGGTGTTGGGGAACAGGCCCCTCCCTGCATGGTGACCCGTAGCTCTGCCTCGACCTGTCCCCACAGGCCACCTTATCCTGGCTCCCAGCACTAGCGTCTCCTCCCCAGGCGCGCGCCCCAGCCTCTTCCTGGGGCTCCCGCGCCCACGCTGTTCCCCACAAGTCCTCCATCAAGCGAAGGGATCTTTCAAAAATCAGATGGCATTCCTTCCATGGGCCTCAGGGCCCTCAGATCTGGCCCGAGCCCCCCTCCCCGGCCTGCTCCCCCAGCAGCCCCTGCCTCACGCGGGGGTCCAGCCACACGGCTCCTGGCTCTTCCTGGAGAACGATGCTCTTCCTCTGCCCCGCAGCCTTCGCGTCTGGGCCTCTGCTGAGACCCCTCTTTCCCCCTTGATGTCCTTCAGAGCTTAGCTCAAAAGCGCCTCATCGAAGAGGGCTTAGCCCACGCAACCTCCACCGGGCGCCGCGGCTCTGTCACTTTGTTCCCTTTCAGAGCACCCCAGTACTCATTCTTTACCTGTTCGTCGTCTCTCGGTCTGTCCCAGGAGGTCGGGAGCTCCTTGAGGCCAGCAACAACGGCTGTCTTCGGGGGGTTGAGTTGAGGATGGGGTGGGCACCCTGGATTTCCACAGGCTGCCCCCTCAGGGACGCCCTCGTTCCGCCCTGGAATGATGGAGAGCCGAGACTCCAAGAGCTAAGGGCCCAGCTCTTGTCCCGCAGAGGCTGGACTCGAGGCCCCAGGGTCCTGCCCTCCTGCTCCCGGGCATTTCCGGGCTGGGCCTGCTCCCCGAGACCCCACCCCGGAGCGGGGGCCAGGCTTAATAAAGCCTTCCTCGGCGGTGGCCGGACCTTGGTCCCGCTTCTGCAGACCCGCCTCTGGTGGCTTTTCCCACCCGCTCCCTGGGGGCCTCCCACAGCCTTCCTGCTGCCTTAGGGGCCAAGGCCCCGCTTGTCGCTCAGCTGTCACTAGCGTACCTGGGGCCTGGTTACTTCCCGGACAAACTTGCGAGGCCGGATCCTGCTTCAGGGGTCAGAATCTGTTTCTGCATCATTCAAGGGCTGTGGGAGCCTGCAGGAAGGGGAGGCACCACGTCCTAGAGCAAGCTCTGTGACTAGACATGACCCCGCGCTCCCAGAAAGCAGGGGAAGCCACATGCATGGGATTCGGTTGGGTTTGGCCACGGCCAGGAGCTCATTCAGCCCTCACCCTGCGGACCTCAGAGCAGTCTCAGCATCCCCAAAGGCGCGTTTTACCCGGCCCCCGGCCCTTTGCCTGTGCGGTTCCCTCTGCCTCAAAGGACTTTCTCCCTCTCATTTTTGGAGACTCGGGGCCATCTTAAGAGCATGTGAAGGTCCCTCAAGATACAGATATGGTGCGCTGTCCTGCCTTTCCTGATCCCTCCTGTCAGGTTTGGGGGCCCTCTCCGTCCCTTGTGTCTCTTAAAGCTCGTTATCACTTCCTCGTGACGCCCTGTTGGGCAACTGTGGGGAGTTCACACGGCCTTCCAGCCTGGGGTGCACGCCCCCTCCTCCTCCCCAGCCTGGGCGCCGCCCGGAGAGGTGTGCAGCAGACAAGCCCCGGGGGAGGGGGGCGGGGCGGCAGGAAGACGTGCCCTGGGAGGTCACAGTAACACCTAACATGGGTTGGGGGTGCAGGGGGGGAGTCCGAGCTCCGTGGACAGGCGGGGGGCACGTGGATGGGGGAAGGTAGGCAAGGATCCTTACTGTAAGCAGCTGGAGGGTGGCTCCTCCTTCCCATTGCCGCAGAGAGAAAGCCTAACCTTCCAGATGTTTCTTGGACTTCCCCCTTCGCATGGTGGAGCAGCCAGGGCCACGTTCACGTGACTGCGCATCCCTAGCCAGGAAACCTGGCATCGGGGCCCCCCACGCAGGCGAGTGTTGCAGCCAGCTGCTCAGATGTGGGAGCGAGGGGCTCAGGGAGCAGGGCCCCGCACTGCCACCATGGGCTTCGGTCACGAGGCCGTCATGGGCTGCTTCTTTGGGGCTTCCTGCACAAGTGCGCCGAAGGCTTCTGCTTCCGATGCGTTCTGTATGGACGGGAACGGGGGTGGGGGGCTCCCCAGTGGCCCGCCGCCACTCTCCAGCCTCACTCGAGCCCCTTCTCTGCCAGTTGGTTGGGAGACAGGGTGGCTCTGAGGTGAGGAGTGTGGAATTCGGAGCCAGTCTGCTTCTGTTCCAGGCCCAGCTTTGTCACTTTGTAAGCCACAGGCCCCGGCGTCCGGTCTCATCTGTGACAGGGCAGCTGATGATAAAGTACTTACCCCTTAGGAATGGGGGTGCGATGAGCCGACTGGAGAGAAGCACAGAGCTCACAGGATGGGCTCCAGGAGTATTAGCTAATACGGCCCACGCGCAATCCGTTTCTTCTTCTAAAACACTGGAGGACTGCACTCCTAAGAGAAATGCAAATGAAGACGACAAGCACCGTGGCCACCAGAGATGCCAGGGCTGACGCCGCGCTGGAGAGGGTGCGGCACACGTGCCGTCGATGGAGGGCAGCCCACGGGGCAGTAGGTGTCGCGGTGAAATACGTGCATTCTCTCCGACTTAGCAATTCCGCTTGGGAGTTCAAACTCACACGTGTGTGAAATGACCAAGGGTGTTCACTGCAGCATTGTAACAGCCGAAGATCGGAGACACCGAAACGTCCCTGAATGTGATCAGCTGAATTATGTGTGGTCACAGACGAGCTCAGCGACGGAAGGAGGGGGGCCGCTGGGTGCGTCTGGCGGGTGGCGAACGGACTGCAAGGTGCAGGACTGAGGACATGACAGGCTCCTGTTCATGTTAAACATATTTTTATTCGCTTAAATACACATCCCTAAAAGGGTGGCCCAGGTATTCAGCAGTGGTTGCTGGGGAGGGGAGCTGGGGGCCCAGGAGATACAGTGGGAGGGAGATCGGCACACGGGACGCCCTCACGGACCTTCTCAAGTTTACACTAAGGGCACGCGTCACCTAATCAAGAAAAAAGTGGCTGGAGGAGCCCGCCTTTTCCGCAGCACCGAGAACGGAGGCCCGGCGCTGAGACACCAGCCACTTCCCGTGTGGACCAAGGAGGAAGACAGGTTGAAGACGGGCTCTGCTCTTCCCTCTGCTGTTGGGTAAGAAAATCTAATCAGGAAGTTTTCGCCTTTAGGAAAGTGAGTCTCGCCTCTCGGTTGACACTAAATTGATGCTCTTGGTAACGGCAGAGGACGCCACCCAGGCATGGGTGCTCCGGAGGGGGTGACCCAAGAAGGGCGGCTCCCAGCTCCCCCAGCAAAGTGCTTCCCCCCAGATAAAGAGGGAGTGGAGCCTGCATGCCAGTCTCTTTAAATTAGACACGGTCCATCTCGCTGCCACTGCATTCGGGGGCGCTGACCAGCCCAGAGCAGCAAGCTGTGAAGGAAGAGGTACGTACGTGACATTCTCACTTCCCTCGGGAGGAAATTCTAATACTGTGTAAAGGCTACTTTACTGCCGTGTTCGGATAGGAAAAGGCACAGCGCCCTGCCGGGATGGTGGGTGCCGGTACCATGCAGCTATGGGGACTAGGATGGCCATGGGGGGCTCTGCTCGAAGGGAAGAGTTTGGGGGCCCCAACAGTGAGCAGATGCAGAAGTCAAGTTCAGAAGCACGTGGCAAGGGCAGCCTTTACTGGATGCCCAAGAAGTCCATCTCGGGGCGTTGGGGCTGCTTGGTGAGACAGACAGGGTCTTAGCTATGAGCAGACACAAAAGGTAGGCCCATACGCCAAGGGCCGACGTGTTAGCAGGTTAGTAATGAGTATATTTACCTTGTTCTCAAAAGCTTTTCTTAGTCTCGTGTGGTGGGTTGTGAAGATCAGAGAGCAGAGGGTCAAGGTTCCTCCTCATTCGTCCCTGGAGCACCTCTGAACCACAACCCCTTCTGAATCCCAAGGGGTTATACCTCATGTTCCCCCCCCGCCGCCACGCCTCCTGTCACAAAACTGATGGAAAAGGGGACCACTTCCTCATTTGTAAAGTGAAGACAGGAATCGAAACTTGCTTTTGGCAGAGGAACTTGTCAAATAAACCCCAGGAGGCACCCCTACGTGGGAAGCAAGGTGGAGTGGGGCGACTGTGGTTAAAGTGGGGTGAGCGGCCCCGACCCCGACCCCCTTCTCTTCTGTGCTGGCTTCTGATGTGCTTCTGGGAAACCCAGAGCCTCGGGAGAAGGCGGCTGGACAGCTGCTAGACACAACTCTGGATGGATGACCAGGCGACAGTGGCTGCCTCCAGGGGAAGGGAGGTCTAGGGGCTGGGACGTGGGAGAGGAGACTGCTCGCTGCCTACCTTTTTGTTGAATTTTGAACTTCCGTACTGTGTACAAGTCTTATCTGGCTAAAAACAAATAGAATTTTAAAAAAGAGGATAATGCTGAAGGACGAATGCTCTCCAAAGTATCATCCTTAATTCAAGAAGTCTCTGATTCTGCAGGTTACATCTGGGCATGCTTTATTCTTTGTGAATTCATTACACCACATATCGACAGTGGAACCGATCGAAGTGTCAGGTCAGTCAGTGATCCGCGGTGGTCTCCCAGATGGAGCGGCGGGGAGGAGGGGACAGCGCGGCTTGCACATGCAGGCAGACCCGGCTGCGAACACAGGCGCTGCTGCTGCTGCTCGGCGCCGGCACCTCGCACGGGTTCCTTACCCTCTCCGGGACCCCAGTTCCCACTCTCATAGTCGGGGAGAGCGGTGCCAGCGGGCCTGTCGTGCATGTTAGAACGTACGTATAGCAAGCAGCAGAGAGCAGGTGTTTGATACACGGGTGCTATTGTAGTTACAGGAAAGCGAAATAAAAAACCCAAATGCCTAAATCCAAAACGACACCGTAAGGCCATTCTGATTCTGGCTAGGTCCTGGGGCGACGTGCACCTTACGACAGGGACGGGCACGCTGTCCTTTTCCCGCTGGGCTGGACGAGAGCACCAGGCGGGCGGGGAGGTCTTCCTCGACGCCCTCCCACCTGCCCAACGCCAGGCACGACGCACGGGCCATCTTATTCGGCGTCCTCTCAGGCGGCCGCCCGGAATGGCAACGGGTGTCCCGTCTCTGGCCAGATGGCGAGGGCCGCCTGCAGCCTCTGCTTGGGGTTCAGAGAGAAGCACGAGCTGGGCCGCCTGGCAGTGCTGGCCACGGGCACAGGCAGGGCGTGCGGCACCCCCTTATAGCCTGTGTGCTGACCCGGGGCCATTTTAATGAAAAACATGCCATTTTAATGAAATGCCGCTTTTCTGAATTGGCCGTTCTCCCACCTCCTCGCTCACGAGGACGCTCTTCTTTGGGATACACTAAAAACCTGCTACCAGCCCGCTGACTTCCGGCATCTGCTCACACCCTGTGTAAGACGAGTGGGGCTCCAATGCTGCAGCCCCAGCGTGGCAGGGAAGAACAAAGGAAATCCTACGTTCCTACTACGTGCGGCACGCTCAGATGACTCAGCTCGTCCCCCTAAACACCACCTCTCCTCTGCAGGGGAAGGAAGGTAAACTGGCAGGCGCGGCTGGAATCTGGACCAAGGCCTGTTTACTCCCAGCCAGTGGCGCTCACCCTGATGCACAGAACTGCCCGGGGGCTAGAACCCGAGCGGGCCCCGGCCACACCCAGATCCCGATCTCATCATTCTGGGTGGGGCCCCGACGACAACGTGTTTGTTCACGCTCCCCTCCCGACCAGTGGTTCCGGCGGGCACCAGGGTTCAGGACGCGGCTCCAAGGTCTGTGCTCCGGGTAGCAGGTCTCGCTGTGCCACGGAGGCCTCCCAGGGGTGCCTCCGCCCGAGCCACGTGCCTCGTGTCACTGTTGGGGCCAGGGCTGGAAGGCCTAGCGGGGTCACCGGTCCGTGTGCTCCCCGCCCTGCGGGACCACGGAGCAGCCGCGGCCACTGTGTGCTGCTCCGCTGGCTCCCGGAGACGCTCTCTGAGCCGCGGTTCCCTCCCGGGGAGAGTGAGGCCCACCACCGACCTTCCTCAGAGGTGTCCCGGGACAGCCGCTGGGAAAGTGCCAGGAAAGAGCAGAGGGTACTGCTCTGCTACAAAGAATGCCAGTCAGGAATACCAAAACTAGCTTTAATTTGTCCAAAAGTCACATTGAGCCGTGTAAAAACTTTCTGGGATGGACGCCCAGAGAGAGTCCATGCTGCCTGAGGCCAAGGGGTTTCTAGAAGTTCTCCAGCAAGCCGAGGATGCGCTTTTGCTCGTTCTCCCGGAACTCCGGGCTCCGGCCGTCGCCGATGTTCTCCGCATACTCTAGGGAGACAAAGGCAGCGTGAGGCATGGATCCGAGATGCGCCCCTGCCGAGGTGCGTGCTGTGCCAAAGCCTCCGACGCCCGCCCTCCCCGCCCGGGGCAGCTGTGGCCAAACTCCTCGGTCCTGCATGCGAGGGGCTCCGTGATCAGGGCCCAGCTCCCCCCGGCCTCACTCAGAGCCCTCCCCAGCCGCACCCCTCCCTCGCGCACGAGGAGCGGAGGCCTGCCACGGGCACGTTTGTTCCGGCCCGTGTTTGTCACTGACCCCGACCAGCAGCAGCAGGCAGGAACTTGTTAGAAACGCGGATTGTGGGGCCCAACTCAGCCCCACTTACAGACCCAGCAGTCTGTGTGAACAAGCCCTCCAGGGGATGAGGCACCGAAGTTTGAGAAGCACCATTTGAGGCAATGGGGATAAAGTAACGATCAAAAGAGATGAAAACCTCTACTCTTGTGAAGCCTACTTTCTAGTGGGGGAAACCACCACGTAAATAACACGGGGGGGGGGGGGGGGCGCTGTCGGAACGCCTCGCAGAGACGAGATGAAGATGTGAAGCAAACTCCCGTGGGCAGGTCTGCGAGCGGGCAGCCGAGGGCCGGCCAGCCAAGAGACTGAGCGGGGGGCTCGCCCGGCCCGGTGGAGCCTGAGTAGGAGGTCCGTGTGGCCGGACGGGGACGGGGCAGGCACAGACCACAGGGCCTGTGGGCCGTTGCAAGGACTTTGGCCTTTCCCCTGCGACCAGAACCGTGGGAGGGCTCTGCTCCAGCAGCTATGTGGGAGGTGCCCTGAAGGGGCCACGGGCAGAAGGCGGGGAATGTGATCTGATGGTGGCCGGGACCAAGCGGATCACAGTGGGGGCAAGAAGTCTTCAGATTTTACATGCATTCCGAAGACAGGTTGGCAGTGGGGCGGTAGAGAGCCATGTGGATAGTGACGTCGCCGAGAAGTACGACCGAGTAGTGGAGAAGGTGACAGCAAGCCTCGAACTACCCCCATGAAGTGAACAGGCGCTGCGCCACCAAGGAGGGGTCAGGGTACCGTCCCCGACGTGAGATTCAAACAGCTGGAGGTTTGTAGGTAAATGAGGAGGTGGGAGAAAAGAGCCACCAGTGGCGAGCGCCCCCCGGGAGAGGTGGGTTGCAGAGCACGAAGGCAAGGAGAATGCTCCAAGAGGGAGGAGGACAGAGGATGACATGGAAGACAGATGCCCAGAGAACACCGTCAGGGTGGCCAGGCAGGAGACCACGTGATCCTTTACTCAGTTAACCCAGCACGAGACTTCGGGCTCTCCATTTCATTTTCAAAAGTATCCCCTCCAATTACATCGTCACCCTGGTTTCAGGAGGGGGGTGGGGCGTAGGGACTGGAGTGCAGGAAATGGGGGTAGGGTGGGCTTCCTGTAGCGAGTCCCAGGAGGAGGGACACAGAATGTGCCAGAAGGGAAGGGAGGCCAGCGTTCCACGGCCCACAGTCCCACAGAGGGGAGACGGTGCGACATCACGGGCTGGGTTTGAACTCTGTCTCCAACTCACAACCCTAAGTGACCTTGGGAGGGTCTCCTCTAAAAATGTATGGAAAGTACTTGGCAAATAACAGATGTTCAAGACACACTAGCTCCCTCCCCGAGGCTCCTTTGCTCAGGCCAGCAGAGTCACGCGTGGAGAGCCCACATATCCCCGCAGGGTCCCTCTCAAAGGCCATCTTCGCAGATGAAGATGGTCCTACCTGGTCCTCTCTTCCTCTGGCTCCCGTCCTCAGGCCAGAGTTCCCCACCACAGGCCTGCCTTCTAGACCACCCTGAACTCGTTCTCCTCTCCCTCGAGACGGGAGCTTCAGGAAGGCAGACGCACGTGCCTTACTTTTGGCTGAACACCCAGCAGGGTCTGGCTGAGTCAGCTGTCAGCGCGCGGGGTGGGTGAGCTCCCCGAGTAGTGGCTTTGGGTGACAGCTCGCGTCTCTGCCCCACGCCCCGCTCTCCACACTGGGCACCCTGAGGTAGAATAGACAAGCTTGGGCAAGAGGCTGTTACATAAGAGAACATCTGCTGAGCCGGATCAGAGATTGGGGCGAGAGAAGAAAGCGTGCAACCCCGCCCCCGCTCCCTCCCGCCCCCACCATGCTGGGGAACAACTCTGCTCCTGCCACTTCTTCCTTTTTCCTCCTTCCTCTTTATTACTTTGGACAGGTGCCGGAAAACGGGATTTGGGATTCAGACATGTGCCAGCTGTGTGTCTCCCCCTGGAAATCATCCTCTTCCGTTAGATGCATCCCTCACCTCCAGCAGCAAATGGTTGTGGTGCCTTCTATTAAAGGCCCTTAAGGAAAGGGCTGGGGTGACGGGAGAACAGGGGCTGGGCTGCGGAGACAGCTACGGGGCTGTGCGTGCATGCTAGCTCTTACTCACGTGTGAATGGTCTAGTAGCTGCTGCTCGGGAGACAGAGAAATGACCATTATAGCATTTAATGCCCCCAGAGGCATGGTCTGGAAGCAAGAGTCTTAATGGATTGAACTAACACTTTGCTCTCCTAATGTATTCTCAGACCCAGGAGGGAGGGAACTAGAGAAACAGTCTGATCCTTTGGGGCAGTGATTTTCCAACTCAAGCCAGCTTCCCTGTAGGGACCTAATCTCTTTCTAGAGACCCACAAGGTAGAGGAAAGCAAAGTCCGTATCAAGGGGATTAGAAAACGCCACGGCCTTAGGAAAAATACAAGCACACAGAGCACCCACCCCACGGCCTGTCTCCCGTCGCTCTCTGTGGGGAAGGAGGAAACCGTCGGATTTGCTGTTCTCCGGAAACGGGCGCTGAATGAGCAGGTGCGAGCGGAAGAGCGGCTGTCTCCTCCGCAGTGTGTGTGTGTGTGTGTGTGTGTGTGTGTGTGTGTGTGTGTGTGTGCCGGGGGGGGGGGCTCGTCGGATCTTTGCGGCATCACACAAGCGAGAGAAGCCATCCCGGTTTGCAGACGAGGAAACGGAAGCTTACTAGAGAACTGGAGCAGCGTGCCCAAGTCTGGGACGGGAGAGAGGCGGAGATTCACCCCAAAAGGTGTGTGAGTTGGGAAACGGCACCTGAAGAGCTGGGGGCGGGGAGCCAGTCCCCGAAGTGGCATCCTCTCACCTAAGCAAGATGCGCCCTGGCTGCTCCCCCTCCCTCGGCACGCCTAAGCAGCCCGGCCCTACAGGGCTTCTGGCTAAAAGTCTCCCGGAGGCTAAGACCCCAACTGCCATGTCCTGCGGTAAAGGGCCAGTGGCCACGGATGTGGAGCGGCTCAGAATGTCAGAACTGGCAGGGCTCTCAGAAGTGCAGTGCAACTCTGAAGGCCAGGTGACCGGCCAGGGTCCCACAGCAAGCCAGCCGTGGAGCCGGGCCCCGAACCAGGTCTGACGAGGCCCCAGTGCTCTTCCACGACCGCTGGCAGCCGGCACTGCGCCCTGCGCCCTGGCCCTCTGCCCCCTACTCCTACTCATTCTTTGTTTCCATAGTAGAATCCTATTTGGAGCAAATCTTGGTGGTGCCAGCTACCTCTGGTTATTATATCTGCTGCAGCAGTTTATAAATATTGAACAGATCCCTCCCAGAGGTCTTGGGGAAGAGTTCTCTTTGCTCTGTGTGTGTGTGTGTGTGTGTGTGTAAGAAGGGAAGAGAGAGTACAGGAGAAAGAGATGCTAGATGAAGGGGGAACTAGGACTGGGGGGCCAGGGGGAGAGCGGGAGAGAAGAGGGCGAGTCGGGCTGGAGAGAGAGATGGTGCGTGCATCAACTCCCTTCTCTACTGCCCCAGCATTTTCAACGGCTCTTCTAATAAAGGCTTTGATGGAGCTCAAAAACAGGCAGCAGTGCTGAACGCATAAATATTAAAGCAAACTTTAGACAGCAGGTTTACTATTCAGACACGGAATACAAGCTGTTCTGTTTATGTTAAGAGGGAGAGGGAGGGGGCCTGGGGCTGGCGGGTGGGGAGAACGGTCTTCGGGGCAGAGACGTGGGCTGCGCTCACAAGCCTGGTTCAGACCCCTGAAACTGAAGCCTCAAATGCTCACCTTTTAAAAAATGCAGGAGGAAGGGGGGTGGAAGGGAGAAGAATGCCCCTATTTTGCACACTGAAAACTCGGGAAGACACAGGCATAACCACAGACTAGAAACTGGGACAGGAAAATCCATGTCTAACACATTCCTTAATGACAGCGATGAACCTGGAAGGTCTGGTGTCCCACTTCCCTAGGAAGACACTCACCTGTAGCTACAGGACACGAGTGCATCAAGGATTCCACTGAGGTGACACCCATTTAAAGGGGAGGGATACTATCCTCTGCTTATCACGCTGACAGGGGTCATGTTCCCATTGTCCCGAGGACACCTGGGCTGGTGGGAAAGCACCCCCCTCCCCTCCCAGGCCCCAGGAGTCTGTCCGGGTGCTGAGTCCAGGCTGCCGTCACCTCTAGGTCAAAGGATTAGACTGAGGAAGCCAGGGAAGGAGCCTCCATTTGCTGAGCACACACTCTGTCCCAGGCGCCCGACTGGAGCTGCACGTGAGCCTTCCCGAGGGGCAATATTCACCCCACGTCTGTGTTTTACAGGGAGGAAACCAAGGCTCAAACACTTTATCTACTAACTTAGCCAAAGTTGCACGGAGAGCCAGAATCACACAGGTCCCAGCGGTAGAGCCCCCGACGTGCAGCAAGCACGGGCTGTGCCAGCCGCGCGCCGGGGCTGTGCGTGCGGACGGCGCCTCCCGGACCCTCACGGAGCCTGGCGAGAGGCAGGCTCGCTCCGCCTCGCAGATGAAGGGCGGGGGCCCACGGGGGTAACGAGCTGCCCGCGGTGGAACGCACGCCTCTCTCCTGCCTGCGGACACGCTAGTGGTCACAGCAGCCGTGACCTGGGGCGGGTCGCGCACAAATCAACATGTCATCAAAGGAGAAATCCTGTCAGCTTCCGTAGCTTCAAAATCGCAGAGGCAGTGCTCAGGCTACCAAGAGCCCCAAGTCAACATGGAAATAAATGTTTATGAGCTTCTAGAGAAGACTTCAAGCCATAACGAACAAAACAAATCAAAGGGCCAGGAGCCAATTTCTGAAGGCATTTTGAAGTCTTTGGCTCAGTCTTCTTGCCGCCAGTGAAAGAGTTTTGAGTCAGTAACCCTCTGAGCTTTCAGTGAAAGAGTTTTGAGTCAGTAACCCTCTGAGCTTTCCCCTGCACGACAGCCCAGCGGCCATGTGGTCTTCCGACAACTTTCTCAGTGACCAATACACTGAAGAGACTTGCCAGCAGCTTCCACGGTGACCCCTGGCACAAGTATTTATGCTAAACAGCACTTGCAGGCCGTAGCTCCTACAGCACGTCCAAGGAGGTGGCCCCTCGACGATGGGCACCTGTCTGTCCTTAGAGGTCTGTCACACGCTTTCAGAAGCCACCTCCTTAGTCACTTACTAGCTTCAGAGACAGAAAGGACAAGGGTGGCTGCCAGGAACCGGGGAAATGGGGGGAGGAGGGATTGGGGGTGAGTGTTTAATGGGTACAGAGTTTCAGTTCTGCAAGATGAAAATTAAAGGTGGGGAAAGTGGTGGTGATGGTTGCAATGGCTAAAATGGTAAATCTGACATATATTTTACCGCCAAAAAAAGAAAGTACCGCCTCCGTGCAGCCTCCCTGGATCCTAGTTCCTTTTAATCTGCAGTGCCTTCGTGATTTCCGTTCTGTGTCTTAGCGCTGACTTCACGCTGCCTCGTGTAGGGATCAGTCATCTCACCTGTGATGGGACTGTAGGCTCCCCGGGGACAGGGCCTCCTAAGTGTCTCATTCATCTTAGGAGCCCGCCTCGTGCCCTGTGATGCCAAGTGGGTGCTCTATAAAAGTGGATGCCCTCAATTTTCTTTCTTAAAAGATGGGAGGACTGTATCAGCCAATCAACAAAGTCAAGAGGTTTCCTTTCTGCCAGATGGAAGACCGACTGTGTTTAGTTCTAAGTTTTGATCTGGCTTTCAACATTTTTAGTGACTCAGCTAATGTCCCTTAACCCCCGTTAAGTCTTGGTTTCCTCATCTGAAGAATGGAGATTGTGATCCTGCTTTCCAGGGCGGTTGTGAGAACCGGAGCACACACGTCAGAGGCCTGGCCCAGAGGATGCACTCGGGAGTGACCCCTCTACCTACCATGGTCCTGGATTTCTGGAAGAGCACAAAGAAGCCTGAAGCACTAGCTCAGCACACCCTCCCCTCCTCCAGAGTAAGCACTAACTGAGCCCCTTGTCTGCATCGGTCACGGGCCAGGAATAAGACGAGAGGCAGGAAGACTGTCACTGCCCTCGTGGAGCACACGGTGTGGCCCGCCCTTCTCCAGGGAAGAGACCACCCTCTCCTGCGTGGGAGCCACGGTGCTCAGGCCTGGAGCAGCTGCCAGCTCCAGGGAAGGCTGGACTTTGGGAGCGCCGAGTAAGCAGTCTGCAGAAAGAGGGACTTTAATGAGCCATCAATTATTCCCAGCTCTCTTGGCACCCCCAATAGAAGAGGAGGGAGGAAACCGGTGAGAAAGGGGACGGTGATCCAGCGGGAAAAGTCCCTGCTGGGCTTGCCTCATCAGCGTTTTCCTGGGACCTCAAGGGATACATCAGCTGTCATCCTGCCAGCAAAACTTAGGAAATATGTAGGCCATAAAATCAAAGAAAAAGCTTGCATCTAATTAGTATGTTCAAAAAAAAAGGAAGCAACCCAAACTGAAAAACAAAATTAAAATCAAAGAGGACAGACTGATGAGCTGGTTTTCTTTATGAGGCTTTGTTTTCTCAAGCTTTTTGATGGAAAGAAAGGTGGAGGAAGTAGGGGGAGGGAGCGAGGGCTTTTAAGGGGGAGGGCCCAAGCAGAGCCCAGCCATCCACCCTGCCTGCCAGCCTGACCCCTTTCAACACCAACAGGGCGCTGAGGGGCTCGCTGGCTGCAGACAGGCAGGGCACAGGTGTTGGAAGGGCCCCTGAGGTGGGAGCGAGCCAGGACGGGCTCCTGCGGTGCAGGAGGGTCAGGGTCGATAACCCTTTGATGTCCTATCCTCCCCTGGGTCTCCTCTCTCTTTGCCTGGGGTATGTCTTTCCCCCTGGAATACCCTTCCCAGTCCTGGGAGGAGACTCTCCCTCCCCGGGAGTCCACGGGATGGCCTCTCCCTCCCCCCCATGGCCTCTCCCTCCCCCGGAGGGATGGCCTCTCTATCCCCTCCATGGCCTCTCCCTCCCCCCCATGGCCTCTCCCTCCCCCGGAGGGATGGCCTCTCCCTCCCCCGGAGTCCGCAGGATGGCCTCTCCCTCCCCGGAAGTCTGTGGGATGGCCTCTCCCTCCCCGGGAGTCTGCGGGATGGCCTCTCCCTCCCCCGGAGTCCGCGGGATGGCCTCTCCCTCCCCGAAGTCCGAGGGATGGCCTGTGCCTCTGGAACTGCTCTTACCACTCCATTAGCACGCCTTTCACAACTTCGACCAGTGACCAGCACTTAGCACGTTGTAATTAGTTGCGAGTATCCCTCCCCACCAGACTGTGACTGCCTTAAAAATATGGCTCGTTGGCCTCGCTAGCCTTGAACCCAGAGCCGGGCACTCGGCAAATGCCAGCTGAGTAGCTGCTGCAGCGTGTCTTTCATTTCGCTTGAACCACGGCTGGTCACTTACACACCCGTGTCCCCCCGATTATAATCTCCAGGGCAGGCACCGTGCGGATCCCGAGCACAGTATCTGGCATGGTGCTTAGTCCGAGCAAAGGCTCGGCAAACATCTGCCAGATTCAACTTGCACAAGGGTGGGGCTGAGTTAACAACCTGTGAAAGATTCGTGGGTTCTCCTTCCGTGCCCAGCACTGCTCTGGGGGCTGAGGAGACGCGGCGAACAAGCCAGACAATGTCCCTACGTCACAGAGCTTACATTTTCATGTATGAGACACACGAAACGAGTAAACAAAGACGTAAATAAAAACAATTACAGATTGTGATAAGGGCTAGGAAGGAAATAAACTGGGGGCTATGATGGGAAGTAACAGATGGAGAGAGCCACACGGATTCAGGATGGAGTCTAGAGGCAGAAGCGCCGGATTTACTACTCCGTACGAAGGGCTGGCCCGAGGCTCCGGCACAGCTGCGGGGGAAGAAAGCCACAGAGGACAGGACCAAGGGTGGCGGGAACGAACACGGCATCTGTGCAGGCCGCTCCGTCAACAAGCAAATCTCCACTCAGCGTCCAGTGTGTGCCCGACACCCCACGAGGCGCTGGGGGCCTAGGCCGCGCTCTATGGGAGGCAGAGGCTGGCTTACGACAACTGAAAACTCCGAATAGCCTCAGGTATATGTGTGAGGTTCTCACAAAGGGAAACATCCACCTACTACGTGTCAGTACCAGTTAAAAACACCTTTTCTTCCCCAGAAGATCATTGTTTTGACTGCAGGGATGGAGGTGCAGGGAGAAGCCTAAATGCAAGAGAGGAGAGCTGAGAGTGATAAAGAGTTCTAATTGAACAAGTGGGCGTTAGACGTAAATGCCATTTAAGAACCGGAGTTGGCAACTACACCTCGGGGAGGAGGCGGCGGGACAGGCGCACAGTAATTCAGCCGAACGAGACACGGAGAGGGAAGGAGCACCCGGGATGCCGTGGAAGGCAGGGTGCTGGGCTTGCTTCGTGAACGGTTGCCCTTTCCTCTTTCTCTGAGGGAGAAAACAAGAGTCCAATACCTCAAGCTCTGCATCTGCAAAATGGACATGATGGCGGTCCCGCTGGCACCTGCCCGGGGCGGCAACTGTGCTAAACATGGGGTTTCCTGCTCCCGTGCCTTCACACACACTGTTCCTTCGTTCTGGGATGTCCTGGTCCCGGTTGCTAAGACCCACTTCGACGCCACTTTCACAAGACTTCCCGTGAGACTGCAGCCGTGCCTCACTTATAATAACGATGATGACAATGATATTTCATGATATTCATAATAGCTAACATTTACGGAAAACTTATTAAGGGTCAGATATTTCAATCTATCATCTTACTTAATCTTCTCACTCATCATGAGGTCACAGAGCAACTGGGTACCCTGGCCCAGGTAACACAGTAAGTAACAGGGCCAGGATTCGGTTCCAGGAGGCGGATCCCAGAGACCACGGCTCTTAACTTCTTCCCACTTTACTGTATGTAGTATATGTTTATCTGCACATTTCATCTCCCACCTGAAATGAGAGTTATGAGCCACTTCCAGGCAAACCCTTTGAGTAAACCTAGCCTACTCCTTTACCTTAGGAATGGACAGAATATGGGCCAGGGCAGGAAAATGAAAACCCACCCACCTCGACCAGTCTGCCCTGGTTCTCTGACCTCTGGCAGGAGCTGTCCCACGGAGTCCAATACGGGCCTCTCCTGCCGTGTGTGTGAGTCTGTGCTAAGGGGCCCACGGGCACCGCCGCATCAGAGTCCAGCTCCGGTGCCCTTGTGGTTGCGAGCCTGCTCACCAATGCAGGCCTCGGGAGCCACTCCAGCTGAGGAAGGTCCCCCAGGTGTCA
>CM052811.1:102517888-102539675 GCA_028533885.1 Nasua narica | reverse complement strand
GAAAGGGAAAGGACGTCTGTCAGGGCTGCCGGCTCTCAGGAGCACGAACTGGGTGAGGGCCTCGTTCCGCATGACTCGCAGACTGGCTCGAGAGGACAGGAGCTTGACACGTGCTTTTGACGACAACAATCCATTTCCTAATTCCGGCAGTAGTTTTATGGCCGCGGTTCCCTCTGACAGCTCGGGCTCCTGTCACCGATGGAAGCCCCTGGGACCCTGCTTTCCACTCTCCCAAACTTGGAGGACTTACCGCTTGGTCATCAATCTCCAACGAGAATCCTCCAGAGACTATTTAGATGCAGATAATGCACTTCTTTATTTGCCCAAGGGGCCAGCCTGTAGCAACACAAGGCTACTTTTCATCTCGCTCCTAAAGGCCTCTGTCTGAGGCAAAGGAGGGCCGCACTGTCTGGCAAACCAGCACCGCTGATTCCTAGCTTCGTTTAGTAGCAAATTCTTCGGTAATCTGGTAATAGTGTTAACGTTCACGAGGTAGTCATGGAGCACTGGACTGATGTCCGAGGAGTTTAAAAATAGAAGGGTCTCTTTACTTTCTCATTTACTCATAATCGTAACTTCCTGCTCCAGAACTCCTGAGTGTTCAGCAGCAGGGGGGGCACGGGAAGCAAAATTACTCCTGACTTCCACTCATGCAAAAAGCATTTGCTGCTAATACTTTACATTTCTATAATGCTGTAGAGTTTAAAGTGTCATTATATATACAGTTCTGACTACCACGTTTAAAGAGAGCAGGGAGGGGATTATTAATCCTATTGTACAAATCAAAATCCAAGGCACACAGAGGTTAAGTAAGTTGCTCGTAATGACATGATTACCAGTGACTAGAATATGGACCCCCTGGGGACAGGAATCCTGTCTGACTCACCTCAGAGGTGGGAATGATTAATATAACACCAAGTGCTCAGATCCCAGCTCAGCTAAGTGCCCAGCGGCAAGGGTGCCATTCTAAGCACTGACTTAAGGCAGAAAAAGAATGAAAATGGACACCCAGGTCTTTGTCATGGAGTCATGGAGGGGCGGACTGTCTGGGGAGGCCACAAGGACCCAGGAAATGACCAGAGAGTAAGGGGATATTAAAGACAATGACAGGTGGTGGGTGCTGATCAGGGTTGGCTAAGACGGGAGGGCATCCGGGAAGCAGTGACTCCCCGGCAGCCTTTCCAGCTCCTGAGAGACAGCAGAATGAAGGCCTGAAGGATGAGGCCTCCCAGGGCTCTGAGGCCTCCACTGCTCTCTCTCACCAGCAACCTCCCCCCACACCGCTGCCCACAGGCCTTGCACACAGAACAGACAGGCCTGCCCTCTGCTCTCTGTCTCCTCACCTTTGCTTGAGATGCTGGTACTTTTCCCACCTCCCAATCTCTATCATAATATAGCTAAAGTCTATAATGTGTTATTTCTTTCAAAACTTTTCCTGAGAGTTTTGAAAACTTTTCAAAGCTTTCCAACTTGTAAACTTTCCCAACTAGATATTAGGATTTTTCAATCCGGAAAACTCCCAACACTTGGATTTATCCTTTTATGGCACCTCCCATGACTCATCTTATAGCAGTTTTTCCGATGTGTGCCTCTTTCCTGTGTAGGCTCCTTGAAAGCAAGAGGTGGGCCAGGTACTGTATGATGTGCTGGGGGGCGGCAATGATTTAAAATAAGAGTCTATACAATCAAGGAGATTATAGCCTAATAATACTGCCAAATTATTAATTTTTAAAGAATGTAATAATGCCTAGGATCAAGGGCCTCTCAAACTGTACCGCATGCTGTGGGCTCCCAGAAGGACACACTTGGGTCTGTCTGGGGGGGCGGGGGGGGAGGGCGGGTGTCAAAAGACTTCAAAGGAAATGCGCATTTGAGGTGGACTCTGTAGGAGTCTGACAGGCTGGAAAGGACATTCTAAACAGAAGGACTAACAGCATGGATCAAGCATGGAAAAGCTTGGCTAGGGTAAGAGAGATCAACAGTGGAACATCAGTATCACTAAAAGAAAGGTTAAAAAGGAGGAAGGGAGTGTGGTTTTTGCTTATAAAGATGCTGGCTATCGGCAGATGATATTATTTTTGATTGATTGCTACATATGAGGCACTGCGGGAGGCGGTCTGAATACAGACCTCTGCCGCCACCATCCATCCACCTCGGAGGGGCAGCCAGCGTTTACTGAGGGCTCGTTACGTGTCAAACCGAGTCTAAGTGCTTTTAAATTCCTTTGCTTCTCACAAATATTGAAGGAAACGGGACGCGGCAGAGCAGCCACCCCAAGGCCGGTGGGTGGCAGAACTGGGATTCAAACCCAAGTCCGTGTTCTTTTCATGCCGCCATGTTTGTGTGGGTGCAGATTTCGGAACTGTCTGTGAGAACAAAGGAAGATGCTAAGTCAGAGTGGGAGAGGCTCAAGAATGGAGCGCAGCAAAATTAGGTTTCTTCCTTCCTGGTGCTTTCTCCTTTTCCATACTCTCCCCTACAATCTGATCTTCTTTTAACCAGACAGGCACATACTGTACCTTCCCATTTCTCTAAATATTGTCATCCAGAAAGGATGCACCCAAGAGAGCAATGCCAAACTCCATTTTTTCCTTTCTCCTTAGAACTTCAAGACTCTGACAACGTTCAAGTCAACATTCTACTTTTAGATATACGGCCAGATGATTTGAAAGTGAAAATTTCAAATGGAGATCTGAGATACGACTTTAGCTCATCTCCAAGAAAGGCATCACCATCGCCGCGCTGAACATGCACAAAGATGAAACAGAGATTGGCTTCTGAGATGAAGTCTCTGCCCTGACAGTTTTAGAAGCATCATAGAAACCAGCAAGCAGAGAAGGTGACTGCTGTCAGGATAGCACCTTATCTAGCCTGTTACAACTCTGTGGCAGGGAATATTTACTGCCGACTGGATTCAGAAAAGTTGAGCACAAACGTGCACTCTGTGTTTAAAGGGAAATAGAAGAAGCAGGATGGTTATGTATCGTTCTGATGGAAAATAAGGAAGTTTGGGGACAGGTCTTGGTGGAACATCTTCTCAAGTTCTGGTCTGTCTTAAGAAGAAGTAGGATCATATATCACCTTTGTTATAAATGGATCAATGAATTTCTGGCTCCTTTTCTGGATTCTAAGACACCAGATTAAAAAAAATGACCTGGAGATAAGGAAGTAGAACTAACCTCGGAGAGACTCGTCGGGGTGTGTGAGACTCCAAGTTAGCTGCCGGTACAACCCACCTCATGACCGTCTGGCTAGGATTCAGTCGTTGAAGTAAGATAAAAGTAACATAAGCATTCTAGGATCATCACAAGCTTCTCCCCACCCTCTTATTTTCCACACAGAAGGCTCTGGAAGAACTGAAGGAGTCCGATGTAGAACACCCTGATGGTTACATACTAGTAGCGCACAAGCGGACTTGCCTCACTCCGGTAGGGAGCGAATGACTTCTGCCCAACTGACCAGTAAGACGTGCTTCAAAGTGACTGACAGAGAAAAGAGTGAAGCTGGCCGGCCCATGCGGAGATCAAACCTGCGGCTCCACGCCTCAGCACGTGGGCGCCCAACCTAGTAACATGGGTACAACAGGCCCAAATACCTCCTTCTAGAAAGATACCCAACCTCTCTGGCCTTCTTTCCCTCTTACATTTCCCTCTGACATTACAAGAAGCATTTAATTAGACACTGGGAGTTTTCGAAATGATGATGTATTAATTCTACAAACAGGTTCAGGTGCCAAGACAGGACAGAGGACTAAACAGACTAACACTCACTAACTTACTAGTGTCCTTAGGCAGGTCACCTAACTTTTCGTGGCGTCGGCTTCTTTGCTTGGAAATGAGAAGCCTGCCCTGGCTCGGGAGGGAACCAGGTCTCACTCGGAGCGCCCGCGCTCACGCACCGCCGTGGCTGTCAGGTGCTCTATGTGGAAAAGGGCTGGGCAGCCGACTGGGGATTGTGCGGGAGGAGCCCTGAGACCAGTCAGCTGTGTCTCCGCCGACTGCAGGGTGGGCAGTGGCAGGAGGCCGCACCTGTCTTCCCTGATCTCCTGCTCGAGAAGGTTCCTCTCGGCTTTGATAAAGCAGGGCAAATCTAGGACTGAGCCACCTCCATCACCAGACGGGATGGCTTTCAGCCTGTATGTGGGTGTCGTGGACAGACCGAAGCTGTTGACTGGTGGTGCTCCCAGGCGGTCCGAAGAGCCACTGTGACAAAGGCCTCAGGTGGGAGAGGGAGCGTCACCCTGACACGACACAGTGGTCAGCCCTGACAATGAGCTCAGCCTCTCGCAGTCCATTAGACTTCCTTGTGACAAAGAGACGAGCCCTGGATCTGCTGCTACATTAGGCCATCTTGAAACAATCTAGACATGAAAATCGAGTGCTCTTCAAATGGCGATACGATTAATAGAGATTAAAGAGAAATTCCAAAACTCCAGTAACTTCCTAAAGTATCGTAAACATACCTTACTTTAAAAAATTTCATAGTGAAAATCTGTGTGTGCACTAAACTCATCTGAAATGAGACAGGCGAGTTAAGATGTAAAGGAAGTCTTTCACAAATTCGTTCATTCAACTCTCATCTCTAAGGAGAGTCAAGGTGACGGACGGTCTTCTTTGTGAAGCAATGACAACTCAACATCCACAGGAGCGCTTTCTACTTTTGGAAGCAGAGTA
Organism: Nasua narica; assembly: GCA_028533885.1. Classification (NCBI taxonomy): domain Eukaryota; kingdom Metazoa; phylum Chordata; class Mammalia; order Carnivora; family Procyonidae; genus Nasua; species Nasua narica. Next base: position 102,535,002 of record CM052811.1, on the reverse strand, counting down.
TCTTCATTAACCTCACTTGCTGTATATGTCCTGTGTCGCGTATGCACATTTCAAATACCATTTTCAGATTTCACAGATGGAAAAACTGAGACAGATGTCAAATGACTGTCACTGAGTTTCGGTTAAAGACTCTGATGGAACGTGACCTCCTCGTCCAAGACCTTTTTCTATTTGGCCTTTCACTCTGGCAAGAGATGGGATGCGACACACGGATAATGACAATAGCAACCTTTCTCGAGTCCTCACTTGTGTGCCAGGCACTGGGCTAAGCACTTTCATGGATTTTTCCTCACAAGGAGTTGGGAACTTTGACTGTGTCCACCTTTCAGATGGGAAAGGAAGTCTCAGAGAGGTGAAATATCTTGTAAGGCCACAAAGCTTATGGTTGAGTAGGAGTTGGAGATAGGATAAAACACACAAAGTTGGGCTCCAAGCCTATGATTCCTTTCATAGTCCAAAGAAGGAAAACAGTTTGTTTTACAGACCTTTTCCAGTAATAGCATATGAATAAATATGAATGAATAGCATACGAATAAATAGCATTTTTTTTTCTGGATACCATATCTAGGTCTAATGCAAACCAGCTGTATTAAATGCGCGGTTAAAAAGGGGGGGGCAAGAGGTGCCTGGGTCATGATCACAGGATCCTGGGATAGAGCCCCACATCGGGCTCCCTGCTCAGCTGGGAGCCTGCTTCTCCCTCTCCCTCTGCCGCTCCCCCTGCTTGTGCTCTCTCTTTGCAAGCATGCTCTCTCTCTCAGATAAATAAATAAATCTTTAAGAAGAAAAAAAGGACGCGGGGGGCGAGGTATGAATCTACAACTAGGGCAGCAAACTCCACATGCAATTTGGAAGAGTCAAAAAAACGGAAGACACTCAGAAAGGTTTTGTGTTGCTCATTCCACGAGAGAGGGCTAGAATAAAAACTTAGATGGTAATTCAGCGAATGGCGCATTAAGTAGAACAGATTGCAATTCACAGCAGCATAAGCCTGTTTGGGGGCCGCTAAAATCAACAGATTCCTCTCCAAAGATACACAAGGAGGTGGTACGTGTGGTGTCAAGGTGCCATTTCTGCAGGGTTGTGTGTTGTTTTCCCCTCCCCCAGCCACATCCTCACTTTAAATGTTAATCTGTCGTCAGGAGCACTACGAAATCACCACCTTTCCACGCGCCTCTCTCTCTCTCAGCAGGCAAGTCGCAGGCCTCCAAATGAGCATGTGGATGCCATTTCTAATCTGCCCCTGACAGGCAGCGAGCTGCCCCTCGCTGATGCAAGGAGACAGTCATAAAAGAAGCTGCTATGAAGCCACTAAGAATCCCTCTTGCCTTAATAAGAGGGGACGTGACTCAGAGCCCCGATGGGTCACAGTTACGGTCTGTAGTCATGGGTAAGAACGCCCCACCATTTACAAATGGCCCATCTCTTTTTTCTTCAAAAGCAAGGGAAGAGTTTAAGCCATCGGAGAGACAGGTAAGTGGAGATGTGTGTGTTGGGGGGTGCGGGGGGAGGTGTGCACAAACACCAGCAAATAAAACCTTCTTCTAAGAGCTTCTAAAATAGGGCAGACTGTTAGAGAAGGATCCTAGAGACGGCCAGTCGTTTTTAGCTGGGGAAACCAAGGCTGAAGGAATAATAAAAGGGATTTTTTTAGGGGAGGGGGGAGAATGCATAACTAACTGACAGCAGCTCCGATAAAGGTCTAAGAATCTCAGGTCAGACCTTTGCCCACAGAGGAGAACTATGTGTTAGGCCAGCCCTAGCATACAAGCATGTGACTGGTTGTTATAAACAATCTCATTAATCTTCAAAATGACCCTCTGGTAAAGTTACCGTGAAAACTGAAACACGCACAGGGCAAGTCATCTCCCCCCAAACAGAGGTCATGCGTGGCTGAGCTGGGATTTAACCTTGGGCCGTATGACCTCAGGATTCATGTTTCCTTCCAGCTACCATGATGCCTCCATGATGCATGTGTCTTCCATTTCTAAATTTACTGGAAAAACAAAACAAAAAATACCCACGACTGCTCGTCTGAATCTTAACATATAAGCCAGCCTTGAGAGAACTAGAGCTTCCGTGACAGCAGATACAAGAACACAAGGCCAGAAAATAACAATCCTGTCGGGGGTGCAGAGGAAGGAAGATCAGGCCAGGCTTGTGGAGACTCAGCTTTAGAGGGAGAGAGAGACAAGCACATAAGCCAAAACCACTCACAATAACAGCTACCACTTATGGCGTACTTGCTTGTGCCAGAAACGATTCTAAGTGATTTCCGTATATTGATCTATTTCATCTTCCCTGCAACCCTTCAAGATAGGTTATTACCATTGTCCTTTTCCTGATGAGGAAACTGAAACACAGGCAAGATTTGGGTCTATGGCGTGCAGGCTGCCGCGCTCTGGGGGCACAGGGGTACAGCACGGGGGCCGGGAGGCTTTCTGCGGGCACTGGCACGGCAACACTAAGCAGCATGCTTGGCACATGGTACACACTCAACCTGCATCTATGGACAGACTTTTCTGCCAAAGCTCTTGAGGATACAGAGGAATTAGCCAGCTGCAGGAGAGGACTGTGGGAAACATGGTACACAGAGGTATTCTGGGCAAAGGAGAGAAAGGTTAGGAAGGCACGGGTGGTACAGAGCTGGTTTTGCACGTCACAAGGGGAGGAGTGGTGAAGGACGCAGCCTTGGGGGGCCAGGGGGCCAGGCAGGGGCCCCAATGGGAGAGGCCTAGCAAGGCCTGGAAAGAACTTCCTGCAGGTAACAGAGCCAGTGTATACTGGGTTCGGGTAGGTGAGTGGCATAGCTGTATTTTCAGTTTAGAAAAATCTCTGGTTACTGTGTAAGAAATGGATTGGAGAGGACAAACCTAGGGACAGGGAAACTAGTTAGTGAGTAGGGCGCTGCTCCTACAAGAAGAGATGCTGGCTGCCCAAGTGTCCCCAGGGGTAGTGAGGACAGGGGAACACGAAGAGGACGCACAGAGATCAGGTAAAACTTACCAGATGGACTCAGCAGGCGGAAAGGAGGGAACAGATGTAGCCCAGGTTTTTGAGCTGGTCAAACTGGTGACGGGCCCTGGTGCGGTGAAGGAGGGGAGGAGATGGTACACGGGCCACAGACCAGGCTTTGGGCTGGCAGAGCCACACAAGCCTCTGCGTGATGGCCCGTGGGAGGGGCCATGAGAGCCAGCAGACATTGCGAGTCTCCGGCGTACAGCCCCTAGAGCCTATGAACCCCACTGGAACAGGAGGGCAGGGAGGATGACAAAAGCCAAACAAGAGCTCGCAGGGTCACACTGCAAGGCAAGTGGCAGAGGCACAGGATCAGAACTGAGCTCCTCTGACTCCTCCTCTACCGGCAGAAAGGATGACTGATTGGGAAGCAGGGAGGCAGGGGGTTACAGAGGGAAGGTGCATGTGGCTACATCGGTGGGCATCTGAAAGAGGAAAAGCACCAGGACACACCCTCCCCCAGCATCACTGGCTTCTACTGGCTATCAGCTGTGTTCTGGCAAATTCTCAGAATCAGAAAGTCTGGGACTGGCTTAAAGAACAGCTGAGAGGAACTCTCAGCAAGATTCTCTTTTGAAAGCACGCCCCAGAAGCCTGCAGCACGGTTAGCAGAAGAATCAATGGCAGTCTTCTCCTGTCTACGTCCTTACCCAGTGCTTTAGAATCACGTACCCCAGGCATCCTTTCCTGTGCTCCACCCCCTCCGCACAGATCTTTAAATGAGTTTCAAATGCTAAGGAAATAGTCCGAGTCTGTTTCAGACACAAAGTCCTATGGATACTGTTTCATTCCAAGGAGTCCATCTTCTCTTTCCAGGATAAATCCTAGAATGATTTAACTGTGGCAAAATTAGCATGCAATTTGTAAGTCATTACAGTGCAAAGTATGTGGTGAGAACACTTTATTGAATAAACCTGCTGAGTATAATTTTCCCAGGAACTAAAAAAGGGAAACCTCTCTCCAAGGCTCTTCTCCTTCTTTTAAAATCCCTGCCAGTACCTATATAATTATGTCTCACTTTGACAGTCAGAAGCCAGGCATCTCTGTACATTTAACCGAGAGAAGCCAGAAGGAGCCAATGAGAAGTCAGGATATCTTCCCAATAACAGGGACCTTGCTGTTTTCTGGCTTGGTGTTGGTTTGGGAGTCAGGAAATCTGCTGAGACAAGCATCTTGAATATTTACAGATCATGGAGAACTGCTGCTCACTAGAAGAGTCTAAGAATTACATGCCCTTTAAAAGTTCAGGTCAAATCTTGTTAACCAGGAGCCCCGAGGGCATGTCCAGATACACTGTGGCCCCGGAATCGAGCAGTCACTGAAGACAACATGAATGCAGTGGGCCACTGCCCTGGACGGGGGAAGTCCCTGCCAGTCGCAGATTATTGCCGTAATGTGATTTCAACTGAATGTGTATACACGTACAGCTTGTCCTGTAGACTCTTCTAAATAGTAGTGTCTCACCTTACTGGACACTGCTACAGGTAGGCCACTGAACCTACACAGAGGTCCTGACATACTTTTGATGATGGGACTAATCACAGAGCAAACCAAAAAAGAGGGTTAAAAATGAGAGTTAAGGAACAATGTAGGAAAAAAACCTTGGACCTTCAATTTTCCTTAATACTCAGGGACAAATACTAATTTCATCTCATGAGCGATGGTCCTTCATTTAGTGCATGTCAATCATTATATAAGTCCTGAGAATATGATGAATAAGGGAGGTTCCAGCCCCAGAGACAGAGAGTAAACAAATCAATACTGAGAGGTGATGAAGGGCCCTGGAGATTGCGGTGATGCTACTGCACGTATGGTGAGGACTGAACACTCTCTGACGAGGTGACACTTGGGCTGAGACCTGAAGGTGGAGGGAAGCGCCAGCAAGAAAGAGCCAGGACAGTGGGGAGAAGCAAATGCACAGGTGCTACGGCAGGAAGGAGTGCCCAGGTCCAGGAAGGGACACTCAAGAAACCGGGGGCACCCAGATCATGTGAAATGCTGCAGTCCTAGGGGCGTTAGAAAGCATGTGTGTATGCAGGGGTGATGGGGTGCAGACAGTCCTTAAAGAGGCAAGGAAAGCTTCTCTGGCCACTGGCTATGTGCCAAGCCCTGTGACCAGCTTTCAGGTGTCAGGTCACCAAATCCCACCTTCTGAATTCCCCAAAGTCCACAGGTTGGGACGTACACCTTAGAAAGAAAACACCACTGAGCAAGAAAAAGGCTGAGAAGTTAAGCTACTTGTGTGCAGTCAGAAAGCAGAAAGAAGCCGGGCTCTAGAGCCCACGCTCTCCCCTCACCCTCTGCTCCTGGGGTTTAACTTCCCACTTGCTCCCCGAACTTGGCTCCCCCGCCCCTCCTTTGCTCCTGCTATTCTTCAGTTGCAAACGCCTGATGTGTCTCTATCTTTTAACGTGCAGCTCGAACCCTGCGTCCTGCGCGAAACAGCTGAGGGCGCCCCCGGGTGCAGTCGATAGCTCCCAGCTCCCTGGGTACCCGTAGCCCCCGTCAGCAGCACGGCTCCTGGGGCCCCTTCTTCCACGGGCACTTCCAACTCTCACGCCCTGCCGGTAAGCTGGCCTGGTGCCTCGCAGAGAGCAGGCGCCTGAGAAATATTTGCCAAATGACTGGATTCTCTCCAGTGAATCCTGGTCATTTGCAAACCACGGCCATTTGCACCGTGCCCGTGGAAGTCTGAAGTGCACAGGGGAGATGGGGGCTCTGAGCCACTAAAACTGCCAATACCTGACCCTCCTTGTCTGGGGGCAGTCCCTGACCCTGTTACCTGAGGTCTTTTTTGTTGCAGACTTGGTGAAGTGTGGAAGTGTGGGAGATATTTATTCATTACTGATCTGACCATCAATGTCATCGAATGCCTGAGAAATAAGCATTCAATTCGAGTCAACAAATATTTGCTGAGCTCCCAATGGGTGTAGGACATCCAAGTTTAATGGAGATGGGGTGGGGTGAGGCAACAAATTGTTTACGACTTAAGAGAGCAGAGTGCATGAAGGAGAGGTGAAAAAGAGGTCATTCTGTTTCGAGTCACTCTACCCCTGCCAGGCGGCTGCACCTGCCTGGACGGAGCCCGAGTGCTGGCAGAGAGCACCGCTCGCTAATGCATCCCTCATCCCTCACCCCCCACCCCACCCTGTCTCTCTGAGCAACACTGAGGCTGCTGAGCACTAATGGCCTTGGAATGTTTGCCAGTGCCCAGCAAAACGGCCTTGGCATCAAGGAGACAGATGTTTGTCAGGGAACGGCAGGAGCCCCGGTGCCCGTGGCACACAGGAGCTCTACGAAGGCCGGGTGAGAGTGGCTGCGGCGATTACTCTCCGTCAGTGCTAATCAATTTCACACCCTCTTCAGCGCTGATAATAGATAATCTTGTGGGAAGCGGGCCAAGTTTCCTAACGGCTACATGCAAGCTGCTGCCTCACGCCCAACGGCTTACTTGGTCTCCGTCGGAAAAACCATCTACTCCAGCTTCCCCTCAAATGAAGTGTATGATGGGGCCAACACTCTGGTCTGTTAGGGGGACTCCTTCTGGGACAGATGGCAAGGAGGATGCCCTCAGGAGAAGGACCGCCTGGCTAGCTTTAAAAGCTGCACAAGAACGACAAAGGAAGCTAGGAGCACCAAGCAGCAGCGGCTCTCAGAATTGGAGCGAGGTGCTTCACACACTTCATGCTTCGTCTTTACAATAACCCCCAAAGGGAGGTGTTATTTCCATTTTACAGATGAGGCAAACAAAGTTTAGAGAGGTCAGTTCATTTGTCCAAGGTCTCTGAGCTAGGACGTGGCAGAGCTGGAATCCAAATCCAGGGTTCTGTGACTCCCCACTCACCCAACCTTTTCTCAGAGGCTGCCGCTCCTCTGTATGAAGGGCCGCGTGGTCACTGATCACCCCCCCCACTGCTACTAGCCGGCAGAGTGACCAAAGGATGTGCACTTGAACCTGAGGGGCAACACTGAGCTGAAGAGGATCTGAGAGATGACCTTTGCTGATACCACGTCACAGCTAAGAAGCCGGCTACACGAAGCATGGTGACAAGCCACGGCCACGCAGTGATGGAGAGGTGCTGCCTGCCTAAAATTCTAGGTCCCTCAACTCCCAGGCACTCTTTCTACCCCTAAAAATCTCTCGCAGATAAAAGGTCTTCCGTCAGAGCTGGAGTTCTAAATATCTTGTGGCTGTTTCCCTACAAAAGTCTAGGGAAATTTCAATTTCTTTCTAATGATCATTCAGACGAAGAGAAAGAAGACATTACTATGCCACTTAAATAGTCACTAAGTGTCCACCATGCACAAGTTACTGTGAAGGGAAGAAAAGATGGAAAAGGAAACCTCAGTCAAAGGACAAAATAAAGGGGCGGGAGGGCAGAACAAAAGAACTGCGTGTGCAACACGCTGGCATCTGCAGTCTAGCCTCAGAATTCGGAGCCTCAGCCTTTTATCTTGTGGGAGCATCACGGCATAAACGAAGACTGTCCCAGTCAATTCAATCAATCAACAAACATCTGACGACTTACTGGGGGAAGGAGATCCCGCGCACGACACCCACAGCGACCTGTCCCCTGGCATTCATAAAGGAAGGTATAGCTTGTAAAGGGAGGCGTGGTCACAAAGGGGTGAAGAGAAAGAGGACACAGACAAGAGGGTGGCTGTCTCCCCACAAGCTCCGGGCTCTCACCGTGGCCTGAGGCCTAGCGTGGGGGCAAATGCTAGTGCAGTTCCCGGGGCACCGGGCTTGTCCCGCAGCTGCAAGGCTCCACCACGCGTGGGAGCTGGCTCAAAAGCCTCCAGTGCATCTTTAAGGCAAGAGGAACGAAAGAGAATGGAGCAATAGAGCAAATCAAGATCACAGAGAAAATGAAGTCTATTAGAGACTTTGAAAAACAAGCAAGGACAGGATCCTTTGGCAACGTGACCGAAGACTGAGGAACGTCTTGCGGGGAGGAGAATACAGACGGGACATTAAACAACATGAATGCCTGCCCCGATGAAGGTGACAGACGAGAAAGGAAGAGGCCAGAGACGGCAGAGAACAACATGGAAGCAGGTGGAAAGTACAGAAGGCAGGATACCAGCACACGGAGCACAGCCCCTCAAGAAACCAACCCGACAGGTTTCGTTTCCCTCAGCAGCCACGAGCGGAAGAAATGAGGGTCGGCCCTCCGGAGCCTGGTACTCAGGCTTGGCTGCAATGCCTCTGAGGCTCCTTTCTCCAGGTCTCCAGTTCTTCATCAGCTAATGAGTCACCTCGACCTTTCCTTCCAGTTCTTATCCCCTGTGATCACCCTTCCCCCAACGCTTCCCCCCCGACTACAGAAGCCGGCAGGGGTGAGAGCCAAGACTCCGCCAGCTCTGCCAACATGGAACCAAGTCACCGCACTGCACTTCGGCCACATGTTTTCAGAGCAGCTCATGTCAAGGGTACTCGTGCTGCCACCTGGACCCCCCGGCCGGACAGGGATCGATCCCACACGTCCTCCCTCTTAAAAGACGTGCACTCCTATCAGAAGAGCTGGTGTAAGCACTGGCAGACTGCCACCCGCTCTAACAGGCGACGTGGCACGTGAGGGTAGGTGGTGCCCGTGCCCTTGCCTGTCCTGTGGGAACAGAGAAGGTACAAAGGGACCCAAACGAAATGCAAGTCGACAGTCGGCGAAAGACAGGCAGGGATACGTACGTGTTTCTCCCCTTCAATCTTCTTGTCCGCCACCTGCATTGCATCCAGATACTTAAAATGCAACTCCATCAGCCTGTCAACCTGAAAGAGAGATGTTTCAGACATGAGTGAGAAGGGAAACGAATACCAAGGCAAGAGAACAGTGGGGCTCCCATTCATCTCACTGTCACTCCTTACAATAGGTGCCCCACTCGCCCACTTCTGACATCGGGATGAGCTCTGCTTAGGAACACGGCAGGAATGGATTGAAGAGCTGGGGCAGACTAAGCCCACACCTGGGACGGGTGCAGTCCAAACACAGGCCCATTCCCCAACGGACAATGCATTCCCAGCCCTTCGAGGGCTCCGGTGAATTCGAGTTGTTAAAAACAAATAGATAAATAAAAATTCAAGTCCCTTCTTGCAAAGAGAAGGAGCTTGAAGTTACATACTTGGTATTCACTTAGAACTTTACAGAAATTTCTTTCTTCCAACTGAAACCTTTCATGTTCAGATTCTACCCCAGAGCTGATCTTTTTTTAAAAAGGTCTGAGTAAAATCTCTTTAGTTGCTTTCGAGTTAGAAGAGAGTACACGAAAAAAACTCTTTCAGCAACTTAAAAAAAGGCCCTGACTTCTGCTCAGCAATAACTTAAAAATCAGTTTTCAACTTAGCAAAAGTCATGCTTCAAACATGGCCCAAGGAACACTCAAGGGGTTTGAAAAAGTTTCATTTTTCCCTAAGACCTCCAAAAGACTGAACAAACACCGTGAAACCTAGAAACCTAGAAAGCCTAGATTTCTACACTATCTCTTTCCTAGGTTGGCACCACCACAGCTCTTGGCAACCCTGGTATTTACTCAAGAGCTTACAGCGGTTAACAGCAGATGGTGCTTCAACACGGCCTCAGGGTCCAGGAGGACTGTGCCCAAATCCTCTCTGGATAACAACGACGATCCCAAGATCTTATATATTTCAGTTTATGGAGTATCTTCGTGTCCATTATTTCCTTACACCTTAAAAAACCCTGAGAATGTAGGCAGGAAAGACAGTGACCCTAACTTTAAAGATGAAGAAACTGAAGCACAGACGTTAAGTGTCACCAGGGTGATGTGACTGCTGAGGCGTTCTGTGCCTGACCTCATCATGGCCTCTTCCCCATGCATACTGCTAGTGAGGCCGGAGGAAACAGTGAGATGCAAGCTCAGAGAGACAGCCATAACCCTCCCTCTGAAGGAGGACAAACTTTCAGCCTTTCATTGGACACAGAAAGGAAAGAAATTATGGTAAGTTATAAAAGGCGTTTGGGTCTTTAATTTTATTCATCTAGAATGATCTAATTCATAACTTAGCGGCATGACCATAGTAGACCGTGATCGTGGGCAAGCCACATAACGCCTCCAAGCCTGCTTCCTCACCTGCAGATATGGACGAAAGCCACAGAGGGTAAACCCCAAGGTGCCGGGAGAATGTGTGCAACAACGAAAGGGACCTGCTAAGCCTCCCGATCATTAAATACATGCTGACTCTTGTTACTGTTAAAACTCTTAAGGTTTGGCATGCTAAGTCACAATGTAAAAGATGCGCCTAATCTCATTTATGTGATCATTCCCTTATCCCATAGGCCATCAAGGACAGGCTCTCCCTTCTCTATGTCCATACCAGAACCTTCCATGACTTCCACCCAGCAAGGCCTCGTTTCTCTATGTCCATACCAGAACCTTCCATGACTTCCACCCAGGAAGGCCTCGTTTAGTCTTCCCTTCCTTGACTCTTCAAGATGGAAATTAACATGTCGTTTCAAAGACAGGGAAAACAAGGCTCCGAGCGGCACATGTGTTGAAAATAGCAAAACCAGGTTCAAATCCAGACATCTGAATCCAAAGCCTATGGTTCTCGATGACTTTGCCATCCGGTGCAACCCCCAATCCAAATCCTATTACAACCCACTCTCACTGGGTCTAAAAATCTCCCTGACGTACTAGCTGCCGTCACCCCAAGGTGCTACTACTCCCGGAAGGACGGATCTGGAGAGGAGAGGCAGAGTCACAGAAAAACCCGAGACCCACAGCCCTGCTAGAGAAGATACTTTAGGGCAGGAGCGCTCAGCCCAGCACCCCCAGACGGCATCAGGTAAAGAGCCCTTCTAACGCCCCAGCCCCGGGCCTGGCCTTACCGCGCAGCAGGCACACCCACCTTCTCACTGTCATTTTCCGTGAATTTATTCAGAAGCCGGGTTCGCTGCTGCCCTCTCAGGTTCCGCAGGAGGGAAGCCAGGATCGAACAGACATGCTCTGGGTTGGGAAGGAGAAAAGGGAACATGCTGTGATCAGAGCGGTAATTATTACCTCTCTTCAAGCCTCATCTGGTTCTATCGGAGGAGGAATAAGTAGGCCTTCCCTGACTGCTGCTATTGATTAATAAGACAAGAACTTAAATTGTGTCCTTGGAAACCCGAACTGACCTTGACCGGCTGCACAAGAAACATATTCAGAAGGGAAGATACCTTCAAGGACAACTTGAGCAAGTGAATCAAAACTCAGTTAGAACTTCTAGTCCGCCTGGAATTCATTGATTTTCATTGTCCACCATAGAACCTTAAACTAATCCCCCGTTTACAGAAATAACCTGTGAACACAGTATGAATGTCTGCGATGAGATGAGTATAAAAGGAACAAACAAGACGTGTTCTATCACATCCTCAAATTCCCTCATACTGTCCCCAAGTCCATACCCCGGAATCAGTAAGAGACACGCCAGGGCGCCAGGGCTATCACTTCCGTTCTGGGGCAGCTAAAATTCCTCCAAATTTGAAAGCAGCTGGCCAGTAAGTACTTCGAAATGGTTAACAATGCTTTTGGAGTTCATGTAACCCACAGGCTTCTATTATGAGCTACTATTTTTCTACCTTGGGAAGAAGAGGGTAATTGAAGGGTATATTATAGGCTTTAGCTGTGAAGAGATTCTTTTCTTTAAAAAGAATTTTTAAAAATCAAGAATAATGACCTTGAAAAGGAGCGGCAGAAGTCTAGTCGTGGAGAAATGACAGAGTGAAGTTTATTTTGAGATAATGCCCAGAGCGTGGGCAACAAATACTCTATTTGAAAAGTGACTGAAGAACATCTTCACATGCCAAACTCCCCGTGAGTTTTCAAAAAGTCACCTATTAATTAAAGGTACCGGTAGGCATTCACCACACAACAGAAAGGACTGTGTTCCCCTCATTTATGTCGGAAGCATTCCCTGCCTCTCTGCACCCCCCGTCTCGTACTGCTGGAGGCAGGCCAGCATCCTCTCTTCTACCTACAGTCACCTCCCTGGGGAGCCCCACGCTAGTCCCACAGCTTTAAAAACCACCTACACGCGGACGGCTCCCCAAATTGGGTGTACCGGGCAGTCCTGTTCTCTGGAAGCAGATCCATGTGCTCCCCGTTCTACCTGCTCTCTCCACGGGGTTGTCAGCAGGCCTTAAGGCTGAACACACCCCAAATCCAGCTCCTGATCCGCCTCAAACGTCAAACCTGTCTGAGACTGTGAGGTGCCCACAGTCTTTCCTACCTGGTTAGTGGCAACCAGGTTTTCCAGTTCCTCAGGCTGGAAACAGTGGAGATGTCCCTTCTCGTCTCCTCCTTCACAGGTCTCGCAGGAAACATTGTCAGTTTTACCTTCAAATTATACCCAGAATCCCGCCTCTTCTTCCTGCTGCCCCCACAGCTGCTACTCAGCTCCACGCCACTGTCATCTCTTGCTTGGAATATTCAGTTCAATATTCTCTGCTTCCACCCTTGCTCCCTCTGGCCTGATCTCCATAGAGCGGTCAGAACGATCCTTTAGGTTAAAACCCGAAGTCAGAGCCCATCATTTCTCTGTTTAAAGCCCTCTGACGGCTCCCCAACTCACTTGGACTAAATGCCGTTTCGAACGTCAGGCAAGCTCCCGCTCTGGGGCCTGTGCCCTGGCCGATTCTTCTACCTCAAACGCTCGTCACCAGATTCTCTGCGTGGCTCCATCATCACGCCCAGTTTTACTCAGCTGTCATCGCCTCCATGAGGCTTCTCCTTGACCACTCCATTTAAAAACACAACAGCCTGACACTACCTAGTTCCAAGTCTTAGCCGCTTTATTTTTCTCTTCAGCATAATCACCTTCTAAAGCACTGTATTATTTATGTTTGTTTGTTTATTCATTCATTCATTCACTCGTTTATTCTGTTCACTGTCTTCCTTCAATTAGTATATCAGCTCCTCAAAGGCAGGAATCTTTGTCTGCTTTTTTCATTGGTATATCCCTCCCTGGTCCCAAACAATGCCCCAGGTTTACCCCAATATCTCTCTTTCAACTCCCGTGTGAGGCTGAGATTGAGATTCATTTTGTTCCATCTTGAACAAAATGAAGGGAGAACAGGGAACAGGATGGGGTGAGTGCAGAAAGTGGAGAGTGGAGAGCACAGGACCTGTTTGGATAAGAAGGCAAAAACTGTCATGGAACCCAGGGTAAGGCCAGTGAACCAAACAACTCAGCTCAGGCTGAGAATGTAGGATAAGACAAGGCCGTCTTTGGAGGCACATGTCAGGGAGTTCTCCGACCTGTATGCATGCCCAGGAGAGGAGAGAAAAGCAGAGTAGGGGACATAATGAGTTCTCCAGTCTTAGGCTCTGATCTCTTCAGCTGGTGAGCAGATGCGGGACAGGCCGTAATCAATGCAGTGAACTCCAACAAGCTCAGTTCTGAAACTTTGAAATCACTCAGCGTAACAACTGGCAATAATCTCCATGTGTATATATGACCACCTGACAACCACAGAGGAAGAAAAAGAAATCAGCCAGAGTGCTCATAGACTATCTGGGCCAAATCTCTCATTGTTCAGACGGAGTAAAGAGCGCAGTGACTGGTCTGCAAGGCTAACTGGTGAAAGAGGCAGAACTCAACCTTCAGAAGACTCACTCGATCATTCACTGACTACCTGCTTATCTTTGTGCCTCGCAAGCACTTGGTGCTCGGGGCCCCCAAACAAACATTATCCCTAATCTTTTTTATTTTTTTAAGATTTTTATTTATTTATTTGACAGAGAGAGATCACAAGCAGGCAGAGAGGCAGGCAGAGAGAGAGGGGGAAGCAGGCTCCCCGCTGAGCAGAGAGCCCGATGCGGGGCTCGATCCCAGGATCCCGAGATCATGAGCTGAGCCGAAGGCAGAGGCTTTCACCCACTGAGCCGCCCAGGCGCCCCCACATTATCTCTAATCTTAAGGAGCTCTTTATGTAGCGCAGAAACAAAACAATGATTACAGTGTAGAGTGACAAGTCCCATCACTGAGGTAGGCACAGGGGACTTGGGGAGCACAGAGAAAGGACACGGGACCTAAAAGGGTTCCCACTGGAGGTAACAACAACTGAACATCTTCGAAAAGCTCCGATACAACAGCTGCGGCCGACAACCAGGTAGAGAAGAGGAGAGAGCACTGCAGGCCGATGGAGCAATACATGCAAAGGCCAGTTTGGATGGAGTTTCACACCCACGTGGAAGAGGGAAGGCCCAGTGGGTGGCAAAGGGTGGGTCAGGAAAAGAAGTCACAAGGGTCTACCTATGAGTTTTAAGCTGGGGAGAGACAAGACAAAATCTGAGTTTAGACCAACCCTTGGTGCTAGAGTCCTTTTAGAGATGAAGATCAGGAAAATGTTTCTCTTTCCTGATGAATTTTTTATGCTTACCAGGGTTTCCTCTTTGCCTTGGCTAGTGGGAAGCTCAAAGATGAGTTTACGCTCACCCATAGAAGCAATTTCTTTTACTGCCCTATTAGGGATTCCCTCCATGATCCACCAATGGATTTTAAAACAAAAATAAGGGTGTATGTGGGTCATTCAGTCAATTAAGCATGTCCTTTTGGCTTAGGTCATGATCCCAGGGTGCTGGATCGAGCCCATGTTGGGTTCCCCGCTTGGCAGGGAGTATGCTTCTCCCTCTGCCCCTCCCACCGCTTGCATTCTCTCACACTCTCTCAAATAAATAAAATCTTTAAAAAATTAGATAAAATAGAACTAATGGATATACATGGTAAAAACCAGACTATTCACAAAGGCATAAAACACATTCAACAAGTATTTATTGAACACCTAATATTTGTCTTTTCCCATACTCCTCTCATCATCCTTTTCTTCTCTCCCAAGGGTAAAAAACCTCCAAGGTATCTTGTGTACATTCTTAGAGGAAAAAAAAAAATATACATGTGTGTGTGTATATATCTATATCTATATCTGTGTATATATCTATATCTATATCTATCTATCTTTCCATATTGGTACATACTTCATTTTTTCTAATGACTATCTAGAACTCCACTGATCTTATTTATCATAATTTAACTAGTCCCCTGCTCAATCATGAGTATTTTAGGTGGTTTCCAGTTTTTGGTTATTGGTTTTGTTTTTGCTGTCAGAAACAACGCTGCAATAAACACCCATGTACACATATTCTGGCACGTGTACTTTTTTCTGGCATCAATACACCTTTGCATGTGTATTCTTACAGCAAATTCCTAGCAGTGGAATTGGGTGAGTCAAAAGGTATTCACATAGAATATATTGAAAGACGCTGACAAATTATTTGCCAAAAAGGTTATACCAATTTTATGTCCACTCTCAGTGTCACACATACACACACTCAGTGTCACACACACAGAATGGAAGCAAAATTTTATATACACACACACACACACAATAGATATATGAGTGTATGTATGTACATGTATATATATACTCATATATAAATATACAAATATTTATACTCTTATATATATATAAAGAGTATCTGTTTTCCCATATCCTCTCTCAGATTGGATACTATCCAACTTAAAAATTATGACAATCTAGTTGGTGAAAAGTGAGATCTTCTGATTAGCATGTTTTTGTTCTTGTTATGAACAAGGTTAAGCAGCTTTTCTGATGTTTACTGACCACTTGTATTGCTTTCTGGGTGAATTGCTTGGCCTTATTGCCAGTTTAATTTCTATGAGCTCTCTGTAAATTAAGAATATTATCCTTTTGTCATATACGTGGCAAATATTTTCCCCAGTTTGACGTTTGTGTTTTGGCAAATTCTTATTCAAAGCTAAGGTTTATCACCTTAGTATCACCATATTGTTTTGCTATAAGTAGCTTCAAATACCTAGTTGAAATTAAGTAGGATACAGTAATAACTGTCACCAATTGACAGTAGTATCATAGTAGTATCTATGACAGTAGGCTTGGGTCTGTACACCATTTTCTCATCGAATCCTCACTACTAAGCTATGAGAAAGGTACCATTCTCAAGGCTCAGAGAGGTTAATCAATTTACTTACGGTTATGCCCTTCAGTCAGTGGTGGGAGCTTAGGTTTGAACCCCAGATGCCTGACTCTAAACAGTAAGCTTTCCTACTATGTTGTTATATGCTTTCCAGATATAAAAGGTAACCATCAAAGCTTTTAAAGAAGAAAAAGAGACCAGAAACTAAACCATGCATAGCCTGACAATGTGCTTCATGTGGGGTTGTGTCCGAAAGATTGGCACTATGTAAATGTGGATTTAAAAAAAAAATTCAACAATTTTAATGAGAAAATGAAGCAAAAGACTATATGGAGTAAGACGTGAATAACAACCCCTCTTCTTTCTTCTACTGAATTACTCTTTCCAGAGGTGATGTCTACCAGAGTCCAAATAAAGAAGAGACTTTGGGTTTTAGGCAGTTCTGCAAATACTGAACCAGAACTTCTCAAATTGCCCTTTCAATCTTGCTGATTATGATGGAGGGTAAAGAGTTGCAAGAAAATGTTCTCTATATACCCGAACAAGATGGGAAGGTGGGGTGCCGGTGGAACAGTGAGGATATCAGGAGCTGTAATTTTCAAAGAGGGAAGTGTAATATACAGAATAATTATCTGTTTTGGCACTAGATCATATTAGCATGCATTTCTACAGCTCATCCCAGCCTGGAGCAGGAGCTACCTTTATCTATTGCAGAGTATATACTAAGAACAAATGGCATTTACCTATTTGGGGTTTTAAGCAAAGAACAGGTTGTTAATTTCAGGAGACTTGAAGCTGCTTAGGTAGCTTAGGTACCTTCTGTCTCTCTCTCTCTCTCTCTGGGTGCTGTGGCTGCTGTAGGTCACTGGTGCCTGACAGATAGGAAAACACTTCAGCCACCCCAAGTTTTATACTTATACACACGCATGCGCGTGCACGCGCATTCACACACACACACACACACACACACACACACAGTTTCATTAGCCACTAATAAATGTAGCCTCCCTAGGAACAGATTTCAGCCCAAGGTGGTGTCAATTTTTCATGCACCAAGAAGATGGGGAGAGCTGCTGGCACAGAGAGCAGGGGAGATAACAGGTTTATCTGCTGGCCAGCACCGCTCAGCTGCTCTGTCATTTCGA
>CM052811.1:102503472-102517388 GCA_028533885.1 Nasua narica | reverse complement strand
GGGAGGACAGTTAGGACACCATGACAATGGTGTAAGTGAAAAATGACAAAGAGTTATTTTTATACCATTCTGGTATTTAAAAAGCCATATTTGTGAGACATGAAATCTTAAATATCAGGAGTAGGGTAAACAAAGTTCCAAATTCAGCAGAAAGTGGTTTTCTGCACCAAGCTGGAATTCTAACAGGAAACAAGGCAAATAATACATTTGTTTTCACCGCAGCTGGACTTGAGCATCCTACTTCACAAACCTGAATTTGCAAAGGTTATAACTAGGGCACATAATGATACGAGCAGAAATTAGGAAACTGAGCGATAATATCCTCATTGTTTAGTTACTAGGAAAAGGCCTCCTGACATGAAGGATGGTGTGTACCGGGCACCTTCGGTTACCATGCAGCATACACTCAAACCATTTCACAAATAACTACAGAAATCCCGGAAATACTAAGGGTAAAAGACTCTGATTTAGCCAAGTCTCTCTCTCTCTTTTTTCCTGCCTAAGCAAATTCAGCAAACAAAAGATTTAAAAAGTAAAACCCTTCTTCACGTAGACAATGCAAGACACGTTTAAAGGGGGCAGTAATTGCATATTGATCACCATTTAGGCAAGCTGCATGGAGGTGAACTTTGGAATATTCATTGGGCTTAAGTTCAGGCTTTTAGCAATCAATAGCTGTTTGGCCCGACTTTCTTGGGTTGACTTTATTTGAAATATTTATTCTACTGGAGGACAAGTAGTTTATCTTAGTCTTGTCTGGGTTCATCAGGTTGTCGATCACGCCAGGACCAAAGTGAACGCTAGCCTCTATAAAAGTGGGTGGTTGTGGGAAATGACACAGAGTCATCTACTGCTCCTTATTCTGCCAAAATGAACCTTATGATGAGGAGGAGGGGATAGGGAGAGGAAAGTTCCAATGGCTGTTTTAACTAGTTTGTTCTTTATTATGCAAAACCACTTTTGCAATAAACACACATTTTGACTATAATTTTTTTTGGTTCATTGGTTCTTTCCATCAAATATATGAGGTACCTACCAGGTGCCAGATATAAGTTGATGACATCGAGGCAGGCACAGTTCATGTGTGTCAGGAACTTAGCCCACAGGCAGGACAGATATGTATACAATGAGTATAATGAGAAAAGCCAAGCACCACAGTGAAGGTTTTGTTAGACGAAGTAGAAGCCCCCAGGACTGGATCTGAGACACAGAGGCCTCACAAGAGATGATGCCTGAACCGTCACCCATTCACTGGGTGTCTTTCCCAGACAGGTGAAAAGGGAGAGGGTGTTTCAAGCAGACGGAAACAACAGCACACGCAAAGACACAAGTAAGCTGGGAACATTCAGGAAGGCGGTGCACAGTACAGTTAGAATACAAAGAGCAAGAGGGGCAGCAGCAAAACACGAAGCCTGCTGCTTCTGTGTATTAGAAAGATTACACCTGCCACAGTGGATCGAACAGTACTTGGTGGTGGTGAGGGGAGCAGAAAACAGAGGGAAAATATATAGAGGCAGAAAGATGGGGGGGAAAAAAGCACAGTAATAGTAGAGTAGAAGTGGGGCGCCTGGGTGGCTCCGTGGGTTAAAGCCTCTGCCTTCGGCTCAGGTCATGGTCTCAGGGTCCTGGGATCGAGCCCCGCATCGGGCTCTCTGCTCAGCGGGGAGCCTGCTTCCTCCTCTCTCTGCCTGCTTCTCTGCCTACTTGTGATCTCTCTCTCTCTGTCAAATAAATAAATAAAATTAAAAAAAAAAATAGTAGAGTAGAAGCAAAAAGGACTGAATTCAGATTGAACCTGAGGTGCCTATGAGACATAGCATCGATGTCCAGCTTAAGCTTATGGGTCTGAAGTCTAGGAATGAGATTAAAAGTAGGGGCAAATTTGGAAGAATTCTTCAATCTATGGGCAGTGTCTGAATCCACAGTGTAAATACGACTACCATGAAAGGGTATAGAAAAAAGGGAAAGAACCCTAGAGGAAAGTGACTTGAAGAACAAGTCAAAGAAGTAAAGTTTACTCCCTTCCTAAGCAAAAGGGACTGGCGAACGGGGGGAAAAAAAAGTGACAGGCAGTCTTTAGAAGATACTGGGAACCACAAATTAATCCTGTCAAGAAACTTGGATAATGCCATATGAAATAATTTTTGTTTGCTTTACAATGTACACAGTAAAGTTCACTTCCTTCTAGCTCCCAGAATAGAAGATCACTTTCTAGGATCCAGGATTTCTATGAATGAGACAGTGAGATCAATGTAACTAAATTCATAATTGCTCTCAAACTCTTGTGCCAAAGAACACTGGTGCTCTGGGAGATGCTAAGAGATACTCCACCGCTAAAACACAATAATGGAGATCTTCTATGTTGCTAGACATAGTTTTTCAATTTTCCATTTCTATTCCCATCCATTTTTCATAAACTCCTCGTACCAACCACTGCTTGACTAACTGCCAGAGAGCAAAACAAATATGTAGAAAACAGAGGTTCAGATTTTGGTGTATAGCACTATGGGGGGCCAGACATGCACAGACACAACTCAGCATGGCTGAGCTCACAGGGAAGTAAGATAAACAATCAGTGACCAAAACCAGGGCTCTGAAGAGCACGGGCTGGCAAACATTATGCAAAGGGCCAGACAGAAAATACTGTGGGTTTCATGGGCCATCTATGGTTTCTGTAGCATCCTTTTCTTTGTGTGTGTTTTAAAATATAGGTGATACTTCTAAGGTACCAAAACCATTCTTAGCTTGTTGGTCACAGAAAAACAGGCCTCAGCCAAATTTGTTCCCCAGGCCTTAGCTGCCAATCCCTAATAAAGAGGATCAACAGAGCTCAAATCTAGTTCTTCAAAAAGACCAATAAAATGGACAAACCTCTGGCCAGAGTGATTAAGAAACAGAAAAAAGGCACACACACAAAAAACAATAACGGGCATGATAGGAAAGGGAGAGAACTACAGATAGAGCAGATATTAAAACAGAGCATAAGGAACAACTTTATGCCAAAAACTTGGAAAACAGGTGAGATGGACAAATACCTAGGAAAATATAAATTGCCCCAACTAACTCAATGAAAAGAAAAAAGAAAACCTGAATAGGTCTACTGCCATTCAGAAAACTCAATCAGGAGTTAAAATCTTCTCTCAAAGACAGTTAGTCCAGAATGATCACTATCAAGTTCTATCAAATATTTAAGAAGGAAATAATTCCAATTTTACTTAAACTCCTACATTATTCAACTCATTTAATAAAGCTAAAACAAACAAAACCTTTCTGAGAGTAAACTTACAGGCCAAACTCACTCAGGTACAGGTATCAAATTCCTACATAAAATACAGAATCCTAAAAAACATAAAAAAGATGGGCTTCTCCCAGGAAAGCAAGGTTAGTTCAACATTAGAAAATCCATTAATGCAATTTTCACTATATTAACTTTAAAAAACCATCTGGATAAATGCAGAAAAAGCATTTGATAAAATTGGTTGATCAATTATGTAAAAGCTGTGACATCAATAAGAGAAGAAATTTCCTTAATCTGCTAAGTGCTGTCTCTAAATAACTCAAAACAAATATTATACTCAATAAAATGCATTCCCTTTAACACTAGGAATAAGAGAAGTTTGCCCTTAATCACTACTCCTCCCTATTTAACCCTGCATTAGAAGTCATAGCTAGTAAAATGTAAATACACACACACACAAAGTAAAAATTGTTGAAATGAAATGTGACAGAAAATAATCTTGTTCCCACCTATTAACTGCTACTCCCTAGTAGGGGCATATACCCAGGGGTTTCCTGGTAAAAGTTCAACAACTAGCTGATTTGTCTTATTTTCCAATTTACATGGTATAAATACTCCCACTATACCGGATTTCAAGTTACCAATGTGGTATTGGAAAGAGAGGTACAGGGAGCTTTCATGAGCCTGTATGAACTAGCTCAAACATATTACTGTTTATACTTCCCTCTCTGCACCGTGGACATCAAGCTTGGCCATGTGACTTTTTATGGCCAATAAAATGTGAGCACAAGTAATATATGTGTCTTTAGAGGAGAAGTTTAAAGATTTATTGCATTATTCAGCCTTTTCTTTCTGCTATGAGAAAGTCACATCCCATTGAACACTGTTCCTTTAGTATGAATCCCAAAACAAAGATGTGGAGCAGAACTTCAGATGGCCAGTGATGGATGTATCAGGAGTTAAAAATAAACATCTGTCACTGAAAGTCCTTGAGGTTGCAGAGTTGCTATTGCAACAAAACCAGACTGATATGTGACAGAGCAAAGTTGCTTAATAAGATCAATATATAAAAGTTATCTGTATTACTGTCCACTAACATTGGATAGTAAGAAAATGTATACTAGAAAGTATTTTTTTATAAAGATTTTATTTATTTATTTGACATAGGGAGAGAGAGAACACATGCCAGGGGGAGAGGCAGATGGAGAAGCCGACTCCTCACTGAGTAGGGAGCCCAATGCGGTGCTTGATCCCAGGACCCTGGGATCATGACCTGAGCTGAAAGCAGACGCCCAACCGACTGATCCACCCAGGCGCCCCAACTAGAAAGTATTTTTTTAAAAATAGATAATATGCTCTTGAACTTCCACTTTGGGCCAAGATGGAGTAATAGGGACTAAATTTATATCCCCCCCCCAAATAAACTAACAAAAGGACAAAACATATATAAAAATGGTTTTCAGACACTTGACATCAGGTAGCACAAGACAGTGATCCCCGAGAGAAGGAAACACATGCAATGAGCCCAGCTGGCTGTGTGGAGAGTCTCCAGGCCTCAGAGCAGGACAGAGACACAGGGCAGAGTAGTAGGGGAGACCATGCAGCTGGAGCTCACAGGGCAGATTGCCAGACCACGAGCTGCACAGAGATGTGCACAGGGTCTCTTTGAGCCTTCAGCTGAGCGCTAATTAGGACATGCATGTGAGGAAACTAACCAAAGCTGTAGAAAGGAGCCACCTGAAAGAAGGGGAAGCAATGCCTAAAACTCACCCAGGGCCAGAAATAGTCTGTGTTCCCACCAGCTGGAGTGGAAAACCTTTGTGAATTCACAGTGCATCAGGGGTTGTCCTCACGAGGGTACTGCTTCAGTCCTGAGGCAAAATTAACCAGAGACCAAAGGCTAGTCTGGTCCCACCTAACAGAGCTTAAAAGTAGTCCTCTGAAGGAACAAAATACTCTCTTAATTTAACTATATCCTAGAAAAAAGCTTAAGAATATTTATAAGAAAACACAGACACACACATCCAGTATCCAACAAGGTAAAATTCACAATATTTAAATTTCAGGAAAAAATTAACAGGCATTTAAAGAGGCAGGAAAATATTAACCATAAAGAGGAGAAAAATAATAAAAATAACATAGATGACAGAATCAGAAGACACTGGTTTTATTATAACTATATTTGATATATTCAAGAAGGTTAAAAAAAGCTTCAGTATGCTAACTAGAAACAGGGAAGATATCTATAGAAGAAAAATACAATGTCTGGTAAATACACTAGATGAGATTAAGTGCAGAAGAAAACAGTGAGCTTGAATACATAACAACAGAAACTAAAATAAAACATAGAAAAAAAAGACAAATTAATTAATAGATTACCAGGAATGGTGGCTGGGCAACTTCAAATAGCCTAATATATATGTAACTGGAGTTCTTGACAGGAGGATGGGGACAGAAAAAAAAAATAAAAAATACAATGATTTCAAAAATTTCCACATTTGATGAGAACTATAAGCCCACCGATCCAAGAAGCTCAATGAAGTTCAAACACAAGAGACATGAAGGAAACTACATCAGGGTATCTCATAACCAGACTGTTCAAAATCAGCAAGAGAGAGGATCCTAAAAACATCCAGACAAAAAGGGACACATTACATACAGAAGAACTAACATAAGAATGACAGCAGACTTCTCATGGCTAACCAAGCAATCCAGAAGACAGCGAAGCAATATTGTTAAGAGAACTGAAACAAACAAACAAACAAACAAAAAACCTATTAAAACAGAATTCTATACCTGTTGAAAATATCATTCAAAGGTGAAGGCAAATATTTTTTCAGACATACCCAAGTTAATGAAAGTCATCACCAATAGACCAGCATTAAAAGAGATATTGAAGGAAATCATTTGGGAAGACACTGATACCAGATGAAAATCTGAATCTACACAAAAGAATTCTCAAAGAGGACTGGCGATGGCAAATATGTTGGTAAAAATAAAAGATTTTTTTCTAACTTAAAAAAAAACTCTACAAAAGATATTGATTAAACAAAAAGATAAGCAATATGCACTGATATTTATAACATATATAGAAGTAAAATATATGACAACAGTAGCAAAAAAACCAGGAGGGAGAAATGGAAGTTTATTGTTACGAAGTTCTTACACTATAGACAAAATGGTATACTACTATCTGGAGATAGACTGTAATATATTAAAGATGTATATTATAAATTTGAAAACAACCACTAAAAAAGCAAAGAGAAAGAGCTAAGAAGCCACCTAAGAAAATAACACGGAATAATAAAAAAATGTTAATCTAAAGGAAGGCAGACGTGGGGCACCTGCCGGGCTCAGTTGGTACAGCAAGTGACTCTTGATCTCAGGGCTGTGAGTTGAAGCCCCATGTTGGGAGTAGAGATTACTTAGAAAACAAAATCTAAAATGGCCAATTTTATCTTAAAAAATTAAAATAAAATAAAAAAAGAAGGCAAACAAAGCAAAAATGTAAATGGTATAAACATCTCAATTAAAAGGTAGAAATTGTTATGGAAGACTCCAATGTATAATGTCCACAAAAAACACCCCACATTTTAAATATAAAGACACATAGGCTTGCAGATGGCTGTCTTCTCAACGCGTCCTCCCACAGCCTTTTCTCTGTGTACCCATATTCCTGATAATGTCTCTTCCTCTTCTCAGAAGACCACCAATTCTATTGGATTACAGACCTACCCCTATGACCCCATTTAACCTTAATTACCATCTTAAAGGCCCTATTTCCAAATATAGCCACCTTGGGAATCAGGGCTTCAAATATGAATAGAGGAGGGGACAAAATTTATTCTGTGATAGATGGTAAATGATGTAGTATGCCTACACTAATCAAGAGAAAGTTGTGGTGGCTATACTAGTAACAAACAAAGTAGGTTTCAGATCAAAGAACATTATCAGGGATAAAGAGAGTTATTTCATAAGGACCAAAGAGTCAATTAAACAAAACAGCATATACTCCTAAATGTTTGAGCACCTGAAAGAATTTCAAAATATGTAAAGTAAAAACTGACAGACCTCAAAGGAGAAACAGACATATTCACAATTACAGTCAGAGGTTTCAACACCCCTTTTATAACTGATAGAATAAGTAGACAGAAAATCTGTGAGGATATAGAAGACTTAAATATCACCATTAACTTAACCTACTTGATATTTACAGAACATTCTTTTCAGATGCACACGGAATATTTAGCAACATGGGCTATGTCCTGGGCCAAAAACAAGTTTTAATAAATTTAAAAGGATATAAAGTATGTTCTCTGACCACAATGGTATTAAAGTAGAAATAAAAACCAGAAAGATCATTTGGGAAATCCCCAAATATTTGGAAACTAAATAACACACTTCTAAATAACTCATGGGTCAAGGATGAAATGAAAAGATAAATCAGAAAGTATTCTGAACTGAGTAATTTTTTTAAAAAAGATTTTATTTATTCATTTGACAGAGGGAGCAAGAGGGCACAAGCAGGGAGAGAGGGACAAGCAAGCTCTCTCTCTTTTTTTTTTTAAAGATTTTATTTATTTATTTGAGAGAGAGAGAAAGTGAGAGAAAGCATGAGAAGAGAGGAGGTTAGAGGAAGAAGCAGACTCCCTGTGGAGCTGGGAGCCCGATGTAGGACTCGATCCCGGAACTCAAGGATCATGACCTGAGCCGAAGGCAGTTGCTCAACCAACTGAGCCACCCCGGCACCCGAAAAGCAAGCTCTCTATTGAGGAGGGAGCCCAACTCGGGGCTCAATCCCAGGACCCTGGGATCAAGACTTGAGCTGAAGGCGATGCTTAACCATATGAGTCACCCAGGTGCCCCCAAATAAAAGTATTTTGAACTGAATATACAGCATATCAAAATGTGTGTGACAAGGCTTAAAGCAGCAATCAGAGGGAAATTTATAGCATCAAATATATTTAAAAAATCAGATCTCAGGACTCCTGAATGGCTCAGTTGGTTAAGCGGTCAACTTTTTTTTTTTTTTTAAAGATTTTATTTATTTATTTGACAGAAGAGATCACAAGTAGGCAGAGAGGCAGGCAGACAGAGAGGGGGAGCAGGCTCCCCGCGGAGCAGAGCGCCTGATGTGGGGCTCGATCCCAGGACCTGAGATCATGACCTGAGCCGAAGGCAGAGGCTCCAACCCACTGAGCCACCCAGGCGCCCCAGCGGTCAACTCTTGTTTTGGGCTCACGTCATGTTCCCAGGGTGGTGAGATCAAGACCCACATGAGGCTCTGCACTCAGCAGGGAGTCTGCTTGAGACTCTCCCTCTCCCCCTGTCAATCCCCCTGGTTGTGTGCTCTCTCTCTAAAATAAATAAACAAAATAAATAAATATTTAAAAAAATAAGACCTCAATTAAATGATCTTCAATTCCCACCTTGAGAAATCAGAAGAATAGCAAATTAAACCCCCAAGTAATCAGAAGAAAAAAAAAATGATCATAGAAATTAAAAAAAAAGGAGATAAATTAGTAAGAAAAACCTGATTCTCTGACAAGATCAACAAAATGGATAGCCAGCCCGGTTAGGAAAAATAGAAGACATCAATGGCCAACATTGGGAATAAGGGAGAGCATTCAGTACAGATTCTACAGATATTAAAGAATAATAAGGGAATATTCAGGAACAACTTTATGCCAATTGGTTCAACCACTAAGATAAAATGAATTCCTTGAAAGATACTGACTACCTAAATTTACTCAAATGGAAAAAAAAAAAACAATGGAATAAATTTAAAAATTATTTCATCAAAATTTTAAACTTTTCAAAAAACTATGAAAATGAAAAGGCAAGTTATGGGCTCAGAGAAACAACATGTAAAACATGTATCTGACAAAAGATTTTATCTATGATATATAAAGAACTGTTATAATTCAACAATAAGACAAACGACTCCCCCTTCTCCCACCAAAATGGGCAAGAGATTGAATAGACACCACCAAAGAAGATGTAGGAGTGGCAAATAAGCACATGGAAAAAGCCCATTTTCATTAGCCACAGGAGAAATGAAAATTAAAAGCACAAGATACCTATACATACCCATTAGAATGACTAAAACAAAAAACACTGCCCACCCAAGAATTAGTGAAGATATGGAGTAAATGGAAGTTTCATACACTGCTGGTGAGAATATGAAAATGGTATGGTATAACAATTCTGTAAGAACAGGTTGATAGTGTCTTAAAAAGTTAACCATATGCCCATCATATGACCCAGACATTCAACTCACAGGCATTTATCCAAGAGAAATGAAAAATATGTACACCTAAAGATATGTACCTAAATATTCGTAACTTTGTTAATTTTAGAGCAAAAAACTAGAAACCCAAATGTGTATCAACAAGTGAATAAACTGTGATATATTCATAAAATGGAATGCTACCTAGCAAAGAAAAAGGAACAAACTATTGATACACACGGAATGAATCTCAAAATAATTACGGTTAAATATGTCAGACCCAAAAAAAAAGGGTACATACTGTATGACTCCATTTACATAAAGTTCTAGAAAATGCAAACTAACCTATAATAGACAGAAAGTAAATCAATGGTTGCCTAGAGACTTGACGTAGAGAGAGAGGAATTATGGATTACCATGGGGCCCAAGGAAACATTTGGGTACAATAAATGTTTGTTGTCATGTTTGCAGTGATGGTATAATAGGTCGACACGAACTGCAAAACTCATCAACCTGTGTACTTTAAATATGTACAATTTAGCAGCCCTGGAATAATGAATAGCTATAAAGTCTGATGGAAGGGCTCCGACAGGTCCTCCACCATTTCCTGCCAAGTAATCTTGCTTCAGTTTGATCTGTCTTCCCAGCCACAGCACTTTCCATTTATGAAGAGGTAACGCCAGCCTGGAGGGTTGTTGGAAGGATTACTTTGTGCTTTGAAGCGTTTTTCTGGTTTCCAGAGAGCAGGTGCAAACTACTATTATCCATCTAAGAAAGAATGATAATATTCAGTGAATGGGGAAAGGGAACGCTTGCTTGTTGGACAAACAACGAGCAAGTCGTGTGTATGCAGCTTGGAGCACACACTGTATACAACCCCATCAGGGGGCTCAACTGATTTCTAAAATGTTTGCATTATTATTTTGCTTTTTCAGTTAAATTCTAGAGACTGAAAGAAGAAAAGGCTCTAGCTCTTAAAACAACAACAACAAAACCCAGAAAAGGACCACAAGAATAAAAATGCAATTGAGTTTGGACCCTCCCATGCTCATTAAGAACATAACCAACACAGAACAAGGTAAAAACAAAGGGAAAAAAATTTCAAGATTTAAAAGTTCCCCAGGCTGGCCTGCCTAACTTTACACTTTGGTTCAAGCCCACGATCCAGAACCGGGGCTCCAAAGCTGACTTTACAGATGGTATACCATCGTCATTTTTTTTTCTTTGTCAGACACTTTTCTTTAGATTAAGGAAAATCTTACTGAGAAACCTCGGTGGCGGTGTGTGCGTGGGGGGAATTGGTGGTTTCTAAAGGGATGGGTCTGTGTACCCTTCTCTTTCTTTCTTTCTTTTTTTTTCCCCTGTCTATACAGTTAATAACCAAGATGGGTTCACTGTGTTTCTGCTACACAACCCCAAGCTGCATTTATACACATCCCTTGGGATCTCAGTGGTCTCTTCTCTTTCTGACTGGAACAGGATTTTACAACAGAAGTAATAAGCTTCATGTCAACATTTTCAAGGAAACTGACAATGTAATTCTTCTGTCTCCCACTGGCTTTGTTGTTTCTTAAAGAACACTGAACCATTTGAAACAAGGACATACTATTAAAAAAGTGCTTTGTGGTCACAGAAAACAAATGATTTGGAGTACAGTCTATAATTAAACCTGATAAATTGAAATCTTCTGTTTGTAGCAACCATCTTACCAGAGAGACATCTATAACCAAGAGTGTAGAAATGGCAAATCGGTCTCCATCCAGGGGCAAAGGGGACTTTGTATAGCTCTACCTTCATGTCTGGCTAAATTCTATAATGGCCATTCCCCCATAAGTATAAGTTAGTTTTATTTCTGTGAACTGGACTCTCTGAATCTGATCATTCTGTTAAACTTCACAATAAATTGTGACTTCCCTAAATTTTCTTTTTCTCTCCATTATCCCTGGCTACAAAAATGCCATAGTCGTATCTTAACTCTTCTGTTGCTAGCCAAAGACCATGCAAACCTCCTCTCTGTACCGTAACTCTTGACACTCAAAGCAAAAGAATGAGCAGTATTTTTTCCATCAGGGGAATATATATATATATGTATCACACACACACACACAGAGTATGTATTGTCCAAGATGTTCTGCACCTTCTACCATCACCCCATCTTTTCTCTTTCCTTATCAAAACACTATGACTAAATAAGAAATTCCTTTTGGGTGGGGGAGGGGGGAGTTCCTAGATGCTAAGATGGCTATCTGCTGCTTTATCCAAAGCATGAGTTCCATTTTTAAATATCACCTCTACAATCTTTTCTTCCTTTCCAAAATGTCTTCATCTGTCCTTTGACATAGAAAAACAAAAAATGAAAAGCTTTTTTTTTTTCTTATTGATTCTATCAAGTACAGTAAAATCCAAACACACTTAACACAGGAGTGAAAAAAAAAGTCACCTGACAACTAAACTAACACCTGGGTGGGAGGGTAAAGCAGAGGAGAAAGGCCTGTCCGGTAAAGACGAAGAGGTAGCAAACCTTCTTACATTCCCTATAAACAAATGCTGAGAGACTGCAAATCTGTATGAAGAATTCTCTGGACTTTGAGTAGAAAGGCTACAAGAAATGAATGCCTAAACCATAACCCTGAAACACCGTGGAGGGTGATGGAGGAAGAATGTTGAGAGGTTCAAGTGTCCCAAGGGGGATAAAGTGAAGTGCGGACACTTGAGTTGGCTTCTCCTCTGCGGCACAGCACGAGAACGGGCCAAACAGGGCAGCAAGCCCAGGACTGCAGCTGATGCCTGGCTTCCCTAGAGCCTTGAAGATCAGGTTCAAAACCTGATCTGACAGGGAAGAGCGCCTGGGTAGCTCAGTTAGTTGAGCAGCTGTCTCCTGATTTCGGCTCGGGTCATGACCCCAGGGTCCTGGGATCATGCATTTGGCTCTGGGCTCAGCGTGGAATCTTCTTGAGGATTCTCTCTCTTTCCCTCTGCCCCTCCCCCTGCACGCTCTCTAAAATCAATCAATCAATCTTTAAAACCCATCTGACAGGGAAAACTAGGACTAAATACATCTAGACAGAAGACTGAGCTCTCAACTATATGGCTTTTAATAAATCACTTCTCATTCTTTGGGTCTATGAATGGAATTTGCTAGAAATTCTATAACCCAATGATTTAAAACATCAAAAATGTTTCTCAGATCCTTCTCTCATTCATTTAGAAAATGCTTACTGGGAACTTAATGTGTATCTATTGCTAGGTACTAAGGATAAAAGAGAAGAAGACCTGGTTTCTGTTTTCAAGAGTCTTCTAGTATAGTCAAACAGATGCCTACCACACAGAATGGTAAATGCTCCCACAGTGGAAAAGCACAGGATGCTAGAACCTTATCCTCAACATTTGGGAGTGGGTGGGTGTAAGGACAGGGCCGAGGAAGTAACATAAGGGGGGAATATTCTTAAAGAAATGTAGCCTAATCATCAAGTGTTAAGGAGGATATGCTGGAATTCTCATGCCTTGCTGGAGTGGGGAGAAGGTGGAGAATAGAAAATGATACAACCATTTTGGAAAACAGCCTGGTAGTTTCTAATAATGAATTTACATTTCCAATATGACCTAGTCATTCCACTCCTAGGTAAATACCTAGGAGATGAGGAATGAAATGAAATGAAATGAAAAGATAATGTTTAAAAAGACTTTAAAGCAGCTTTATTATTAATAGCAAGACACTGGAAACAACCCAAATGTTCATCAATAGGTGAATAAAAACAGATACACTCTGAAATCCAAAAATTTAGTGGAATACTGCAAAAAGTGAGTATGAACCAAATTACGGATACATGCAAAATGAATGAATCTCAGAATCTGTTGAGTGACACAAGCTAAACAAAACACAGACTAAATAAATTTAAATTTAAACACTGATACTTGATTCAGTTATTAGGAAACATTTAAGTATGTTTGGAGAAACTTAAGTATGGGAATCTACTTTTCAACCATAAATCTTATGAAATCTAGATACAAAGCAAGTACTTTATGAAAATTTAGCACTGAATTGAGATGTAAATATGCACTGGATTTCAAAGACTTAGTAGGAAAAAGAGTAAATGGCTCATACTTTTTACTTAAAAAAGTAAAAAGTAGTATTTTTTATTGATTACCTATAGAGATGATTTTTATTATACTGGGTTAAATAAAATGTATTATTAAAATTAATTTTGTTTCTGTTAACCTTTTTACAATGCTACTGCAAAATATAAAACTATATACTTTGCTTGCATTACATTTCTATTGGACATTGCCATTTTATATCTTCATTGTGTTGAAAACAAAGATGGTTACATCTGTCAAAATTAAAACTGTCCACTTAAAATGGGCATGCTTTATTATAAATAAATTATGCTTCAATAAAGTTGATAAATATTAAATTGAGTAGTAGATGTGTATGTGTGATAATGTATG
>CM052811.1:102409335-102503372 GCA_028533885.1 Nasua narica | reverse complement strand
GGGGGGCTCGATACCAGGACTCTGAGATTATGACCTGAGCCAAAGGCAGAGGCTTTAACCCACTGAGCCGCCCAGGCACCCCACTTTATCAGTGTTTTAATAACTGCAGAACTGTCCCAGGCACATTACAGTTTAATTTCCATAAATCCTTGCGAATTGGGCATTGCTACTTTTATTTTTCAGATGAAAAACTGAGGGTCAGAGGTCAGAAAGGTTAGAGTAACTCACCAAATATCCACTAATCAGTGAAAGAGCTACGTTCCAAACCCACATCTACCTCAGCTCCCAAAGCCCACGCCTGATGCTATCCCACACTGCCACCTTTCCAGGAGGGCATCTCATGACTGCTCAAAGCCTAAATCACAGTAAAGACTAATGCTTAGGAGCAGTGGAACCACAGGAACTTTCCTGAACTTCTAGCGCTACAGCCTCCAAGTCCTAAACAGGGTTCTCTCTAGACAAGAGCAATTTGGCAGCTCTTGCTAGAAGATCAGGATGAATCCAGTCGGAGGAAAAAAATTCCCTCCCAATTAATAATACTTTCCATTTGGGAGTCTGAAGAAGAAGAAGAACACAGAACAAGGAAGCATGGGAGACAGAAAAAAGGGAATGCTGAATCTGCTATAATAGCTAGTTAATGCAAAAAAATTAATCTAACCGTAACTTCAGCATTCAGAAACGAAAAGTTAGAAGATCCTACAGAGGTACAGCTTCTAAGGCTTTTGGAGTACCTTTTTAATTAGGCTCCCAGAATCTCAGCATTCCTATTTGAATAATCCATATTTCTGGTTATTTATTCAGCTCCCCACTGCTGCACATTACCAAGCCATATGCTACAGGAATACATCACTTCATATTTGCGTTCAACCATCCAAAGACACTGGCAGTTCAGACCTTTAAGAAGCTTAAGGAAAAGTCCCTGTAGAGTATAGTTTTAAGGTTAGAAGGCCCAGGAAGCCAAATGCATCTTCTTTGTATGCTATTTACTCGAGAGAAGGTGGGTCATTTCAAGAAAAGGACAGGCAATTAGAAGGGGAAAGGAGATAAACAAACAAAAGACTCAAGAGAATAAAGCTAGCAAAAATCAGCTGAACACTAAAGGCCTCCAAATAATTCCAATGCCCCTCTCTGCACTTTAAAAGATTTTTTAGAGCAATTCCACAAAGGCAGATTTTCAATCAATCCAAGGTCTGATGTGCACTGGACAAATGAAGAGGTTTACTGTGCCCCCAGCCCTACACAGGCCTAAAGAGAAGATATTTTAGAAACATATACCTTGATAAGCTTATATACAAAAATAGTTTTAAACAAAAACATGATCATTGTAGAATTTGCTTCAATATCAAAACAATGGAAATAGTCTCAATATTACCAACAGAATACTAAGTAAGCTATATTTCCTTAGTCCATTATGTGGTTATTGAAGACTCTCACAAAGATTATGTCACCACATGGGAAATGCCATGTTAAGTTCAAAAAGAAACAGTATAGAAAATTACATGTGTGACAGGACTAAAAAGCTGGTAAAAATAAGGAAATAATTACAGAAAAAAAAGAGTGAAAGAAATCTACCCCCAAAGTTGGGCTGTGTTTACGTGACAAGAGCTGCTTTTTTAGTATCTTAGAAGCAAGAATCCTGTCTGATTCATTTCTTTATAAGCACAGCACTTAACATAGTACCTTAGCATTTTAACAGCAGTTTTGCATGTCTATATTCTACATTATGTTTAACAGATATATTTTTGAATTTATAAAAATTTTTTTCAAAGAACTAGTTTAACAGAGTTTTGCATGTACAGGAACAGAAGTTTCAAGAGTGCTCTAGCTCGATTTCATGAAGAATAATAATGATTAGTGTCTTCCAGCCACACAAACATGCTCTAGTGGCTCTCAGTTTAAAAAAACACCACACTCTAGTCACCACACTTTCTGTCCCCATTTCTCTAGCCCCCACCCAAACCAGATTTCTCAAGAGTTATTGACATAAGCTACCGCCCATTTACTTCCAACATTAGGATTCTATGAAATATACTAAACATGATATCCATTTTAAATACCTTAAGGTATTTAGGATCCTAAATTTAGGATCCTAAATTAAGGATCCTAATCCTTAAGGAATTAGAACATAAATAATAAGATCTATAAGGAAAGTACTATAAAGAAAAGTTCTAGAACTGTCTTGCACATTTTCGTATCTCCTATGCTAGCCACACAGCACATGTGCAATTTACAGAAAATAATAATGAAAAATATGTATAAATAAAAAAATGATATTCTGTTGGCAACAAGAAAAATACAGACAAACATATGGCATAGATAGGTCTATGTGTGATATAAAGTTTAGAAATTAACATAGATTATGTTTGGAAGATCACGACTAGATTTCCCAAACCAACACAGTAAGAGAAGGAGCAAAAAGACATTTCCCTTCAATGGAGTGGTCTTATCACCAACTGACACAAAAGGGCACAAACAGACCAAAATGTACTTTCTATTCACCTACTCTAACTTGAGAGAAGACCACACACACACACACACACACACACACGTGCCACACGCGCACACACACATACCCCCTGAAGGCTTTACTGTTGTTCATATCTAAGAAACTCAATGAACTCAAAGACCATAGATATGTGTTATGGAATTCGGGCTAACAGTGAGGAGCTGGACAAAAAAACAAAACAAAACAAAACAAACCAGAGCACTAGGAGATAAGAAACCTACCTGAGCATGAGATTCATCAGCTGCAGACCCTCACCCTTCAGGAAGCGCTCACGATTGGAACTGAGCATTAGGCAGGAACAGAGTGAATCAAACAGATTCTCCATCATCTCCTGCTCCTCAGCAGTGCTAGGATTGTGTCTTTTAAACACCTGTCAAGGGAAGACACCAGAAAGCACAGAGCTATAAGAGAATATCTTTTCATCCACTAGCCCTCAACAATTTCCAAAGTCTGCCTGTCCTGATAACCCCAACGACTGAGGCAGCAGAAGCTCACCAAACAAAATTCACACAGCAGCTTCCATGTTAGAGAAACTGAACTTTCTGAGTCTCGGGTATTAGACAGCTATCAGTTTAAATAAAAAAACAAAACACCCAACTGACCACTGGGTCCCATGAGTGATTGATAGCTCCAAGGAGGCAGATTAAAAAAAACCCCAAAAAACCAATAATAAAAAAAAAAACCCCAAAAACCCAAACCAACAAAACCCTTTTACTATGAACTAGAACACAGATACAGACAATTCCATAAAAGGCAGATACAGGTGAAACCACCATCTCCGGGTCAAAAAACAACTCTGCCAGCTACCTCCAAAGCCCTCTATTTGCCCAGTCCAACCACGACTCGTTTTACTCCTTCTAAACGAAACCACAATCCAGAAGCCACAACCTAAGGAAGAGTTTCCTGACCATCGGGGCTACTGAACTGCCTCACACAGCAGCTGTGGCTCTAAGTCATGGGAATAGCTGAAAGCAGACGTTTTGTCTTTGCCAGACATATACAGCATGTTAAGAGGAAAGCCTTTTAACAGTATATACATACCCATAGACTCTACTACGAAATGATCAATAATCTTGCAGGAACAGGACTAAGCACCTTCCCAGAAAACTGGAAACAGATATTCACATTTCAAAGCTCTATTTTTTGGGGTGGAGGCCAAGCCACTCAGGCTGCTGGCACCAAGATGGCAGCTGTATGCAAACTGACATCTCAGACACTCCCAACACTCAAGATTTTATCCAAATGGTCTATTTTCAGTCTGGGTTTTGGAATAGCACAGATGAGATTTGTTAGAAGAAATCTTAACGGTATTTTCAGAATGCCAGCAGAACATTTCAACTAGATTTACATTTCTTACAATGAGAAAATGGCATTTTCTAATTTCTTACTCCAGCCTTTAGAACCACATCTTTCCCTATCCTCCCCTGTGACCTCTACCCCACTGCATTGGAACTTGTACTCCTTGAGCTTATCTGGATTCTAAATAAAGAGAATCCATTTTACTGGCAGACTGAAAGAAAGGGAAGTGAGAATCTTGGGAGTGGGTCAACTGGAAATAATTCGGTATTCTCACCCCAAGAACATACTCTTAAACAGGAAGCACGCCTCTTCTGAATTGACATATCAAAAGGTGGAGAAAATCCAAAGCAGATACACAAGAGATATCTGGTCATAAAGAGCAAATGATTAAGAAAAGGAGGCAAACTACGTAGCTCCACTGAAACCTCAAACCTGCCAATGTACTCCATATGGCTTGCATCATATGGCCTATTTCTTCCCACAATTTCCAGCTCCACCTCCCATTTAAAGCAGGCCATGTATCTTCATGGCAGACAGGAAGCATAAGAATTACTCACGGATAACTGCTGAAGAAGCACATCGATTCCATCCAGTTCCCCAAGCAATTCCCTGTTTTCTAAAAGGGGAAAAAAATAGAGGAAGAAAAAAATGAAGCTAACTGTCAGATTTTACAGCCGTCTAACACTGATACATCAGCAAACAAAATCAATACAGCTTGACAGAGTACAAAAGCTGCACAGAGAGCGAGAGGGAGAGCAAGGGGATGCCAAAGGCAAGAGAGCTTGCTGTCATGATCTGAAACAAGACTGGCTCCTATCCTAACAGAATATCAATACCGAGAGGGAGCCTCACCATCATTGTCCTGGAGCAATATGGCCAGCACTTCACTACAATACAGTTTGTTGGCATCGAAAGGCATCTTTGCCTGTGGGGAAATGGGAGAAATGAGAAAAAATGTTGAGGGCCTTGCTTCCTTCCTTAGGACGAATTTTTCACAAGAACTAGGATCTGAGTTAAAAAGAAGTAGAAGCTAGAAAGCAAAAAGGCAGGCTAAGGGTGGGAAAAAAAAAAAAGTCTGCCTCTGCTCTCAGGAGATCAGACTCAAATACTACATGGTAAAACCATAAATGGCAGATGTACTCAATGGCTCTTTCATTGCTAATGCCCAGATATGAAAGTCACCTCCTCAGCGAAGCCTTCCCAGATTCCCCATTTTGAGTCCAGGGACTGTTGTCTAGCAGATAGTATATACTCACATGTGAACTAGAGGAATGATTGAAAGTTTTGAAATTTTAAGACTAAAATCCATTATGAAGCTTGGTTCACACATTACAATCATAAAATTAGGCTGTAAATTAGCTGACAGATGATCAGAGAAGGTGAAAAGAAAGCAAGTTCTTGTTTAGATTAGTTGAATGTATTTATAACAAAGTAGTTCCTTTTGGATTTTTTTTAATGCTTAAAATTTAATTTGAAATCATAAACCTATCTGTTTGTATGCCATAATCTGCCTACTATTTAAAAAGGAAACCACATTAAAAATGCAGAAACGTGTTAATATTTTAACACCCAAATTACTACCCACAATTCTCTCCCTGCTGCATGCTCTGCTACTTGGTGTTTCAGAGGGGACATATCTACTGCAGAGACTATCTTTTATGGCTGTCCATACCGTTGCTTCAGTAGCGAGACTCAAATATCTCACCACTAATAAGGCCCGTTTGGATAAAGGTGCCCAGAGAGGAGCAAACCTCATCGATGTGTTTTTATTTACTGTCCCTTGATCCTTAAAATGCAGGCACATACATAATAACTGTTAATCAGCAGCAACCCTGCTACCTACCCAGGTTTCTGAAATGACAAATCATTTCTGTGCCCGGAAAAGAAAGGGAAGTGTTCGTCTTAGAGCTAACACCTCCATCACCTTAGAGCTACTCCCAGTTCCGTTTGGACATTGATTTTGTACTTAAGAAGGAAGAGCGGCCCCTAATAAAGCAGCACCCAGCAACTTTTCAGTTTTCTATGCATGGCTTTCTCGTCAAGCCTAAGTGCACCCCATAGGGTTTCGGGAAACTGATCATCTTAGGTTAAAAGATCTGTTAATGCAAAGTCTTAGGTGTACTGACTGTAGGGTATGCTCCCCGGGCAAGCTTGAGGCCTTGTTTCTAGAAATTCAGTGTAACAGCCAGGGTTTAAATGCAATCTGTAGTGTGTTTCACTTTAAGGAAAGCAATTTTATAAAAATCAAAACACAGTGATAAGCCAAGGGGTAAGTATGTCTATCCGAATCAAGGATTTGCTAATAAAATTACTTACCCAAATTATTTAAATTACAAAAATTGGTATTTTAAATACTTAAGCCAAACCACTTCACTTACATGCAGTTTTTCAAGGGTCAGGGCTCTTGTTTGAAACAAGATGCACTTAACTAAAAGCAGCCAAAAGACATCATAGCCTTTCTGTGGTTTCAATGCCTCTTGTCCTTTATTTGATTTTATAAATCTTATCTCCAAGATAAGGGAGAGATTTTCTTTTTTTTTCAACGAGTATTTACTGGGCATCTGCTACACACAAGACAAAGAACTAAACACGAACGTACACAGGTGAATTAGATGTGAACCTTGTCCATTATCAATGGCATTTAAAAATATTACACTGAATTAAAATTAATTTTAATAAGTAATACGGTCATGTTAAAAAAGAAAAGAAAAGAATGTGAATCTAGGATTGATGCACCTAGGTCTGACTCATGAGCATGTACTATCTACATGAGACAAAGTCTGCAGTTCCCAAACTGTGTGCCAAGGTACCTAGGATGTCAAACTCAAATCACGGGGGCACTGCAGGATACTTTAAAATTTCCAAAGAAAGCACAGTGACATCTGACATCTGTTGAACGCTGCATTAACTACTAGCTCTAGGTGTACTCTTTTGATGACATCCTGTCTTTGTGAAGCTGGTTTTTGGTGGTTGCTGGAATAAAAGACCGTGAAAATCAGTATGCAGCAGGAATGAGGCTGGTGGTGTTCACCTATATTCCAAGGTTGCAGAAGTTGTGCAGCACTCAAAAGGCACACACATCTATTACTTACTAATGATAAATGATATTTTTTAACTAATGATAAAAATATTTTTTCTTTTAATTCATGTGCATTACTTTTCCAAATGGCTACTAAATTGTTAGGACATAAATATGTATTAAATCATTTGGATCTAACTACTTAATAAACATGATTGTTAGGTCCTCTCTGGCACAGAGGCACGGTGTCATATAAACATGTAGAATTGAAATTCCTAAGACATCCAGGGCACCATGAACTGAGAGTGGACATCTATGAACCAAGAAACATATCTCGGTCTTAAGTTTCCTTATCTGTAAAAAGCAAATAATAAAATAATGTCCTAATAAAAATAAAATAATAAAATAAATAAGTAACATAACTTCAGCAGAGTTACTATGAGAAATAAATAAGGTAATATATAGAAGTACCTAACATAAATTAGGTACTAGAAGTTTTTCTCCTGACTGGAATCGGAAATATCCAGGCTAGAATTCCAGCCGTAATAGTTTCCAGCTACATGATCTTGGGCAAATTATTTTGCCTCTCTTGCTCGATTTCTCTTAAGTACAAACACGTAATAATTTCCTCATGGGATAGTTGGATTAAATTAACCAGACTGTACATCACAGGCACCCAACAACTAGTTCCCCTCTACTGAGAATTCCTGATTCCCCCAGGAAATCTCCAGCTTTTGCTGTGATACTTCAAGGAGTTTCCAATTTGTCCAAAGTAAATTTTTAAAAATCAAAATAATAATTTCATCACTTTTTCTGTTAAAATATAGGTTCTTTGAAAAACTGGCATGAAGGAGGAATCTAATCAGAAAGTCAAAATGATTAGACCCCATATCTCCCCAACACTGAGCCCTAAAATGCTTCAGAGCCTGAAAGGGGTACCAGCTAAAGTACCTTGCAAGAGGGGGAGGCTTTGAAGATACCCAGGCCCAACTGTCACAGGCTCTGCCACGTAATTTCCGTGGGTTTAGGGCAATCACTTCCCCTCCGTGGAATTCTTCCCATATCTGTAACCTGAGGATAGCAGCACTCACTTGGAAGGTTATAAGGATCAGAAATAACATAAGTGAGGTATACAGAATAACGCTTCCCACATAATCAATAGCCAACATATGACACTCATATCAGATGGGGAAAACCCAATGGTTGATGATAATGACAACCAAATTTTTTAATCTTGTGGAAAAGAACTAAGGAAACTGTAGATCCGGTGGGAAGGAAAGAATCTACTCTTTCATGTCTAGCCAAAGACAAAGTCACCAAGGAAGTTTTATTTCTACTTAAATAACAGTCAGAGATGATGGCCTCCAAGCTTATAAAATATCAAACTGCCAAATTACAAGGATATTTAGTGGAAATCAGGAGGAAGGAAAATTCATTTAGGAGGTATGGTCTCTTGGAGTTTGCAAAGTTACCCAATGGGACTTGAAGCTTCTGGGGCTCTCTTCTATCCAGGAGCCTGGTGATCCTAAATCTTTCTGCTGTCAGAGTAATTACAGAGTCAAGCAAAGGTTTGTACTCAGCATGTACTAGCCTTGAATAAAATTAAACTTCACCTTTTTGGGAACTGCTGCTTTTTTGGAAAGTACAAAACAATTATGCTACCACCCGCAGCCAGAAGCTGCAGGTTATTTCTGCAGCTCACCTCTGGTACCTGGAACACACGGGGCAGGTTCAGATACATCCACAGCTCTGTAAAACTGCTGAAGCAGATTGTGCCCTGTAAAATCCCAGCTCCTGGTCATAGGAGGCTAAGAATTTCCCATCAACCAGTTGTACATGTAGTATCATGTAGCCAATTCTCAATTCATCAGCTCATAGGCTGAATGTTGCAACTGTTTCTGAAACACTGACTTAACTGGGAAACAAAGGGAATCGTAGTTCTTGTTTCTTTAGAAAAGGAAAAATAAAACTTTGGATTTGAGTGTTATTTTCAATAGTACACAGCATCCTAATAAGCTTGTACTCCCCATAAAAATGAACCGTGATGGTCTCACTCACAGTCCTGTTATCTGCTCACTTGCTAACCCACTTAATGCAATCGTCTGCGGTGGGTTTCATTCTCATGAGCACAAATTAGTGACATTTCATTTAGTGGATGAAGAAATCCGCACCTCTATATACTGCTTGGCTACCAGCACAAAAAGAGGATTCATCAGGGTACCACTCACTGAAGAATTACTCAAAGACTACTGAATAAATATGGGATGATCAGTTAAAGAGCAAGGCTTAACCGGAAACAAACTATGGTGTTCTCGGAGGTTAACTTGCCTCCCACTCACCTGGAGGGCTTCTTAAAACTGACTACCAATCCACCCATGAGGGATGGTGTCAGCGGATCAAGGGGTAGGTTCAATAATTTGCATTTTTAACATGTTGCCAGGGAAACCACAACTTGAGAACAACTGGAAGATGCAAAA
Source organism: Nasua narica (assembly GCA_028533885.1). NCBI lineage: Eukaryota > Metazoa > Chordata > Mammalia > Carnivora > Procyonidae > Nasua > Nasua narica. Next base: position 102,494,071 of record CM052811.1, on the reverse strand, counting down.
ATAATGGAGACCCAGTCCTTGCTTTTAAAGAGTTGAAGGGATCTTAAAGAAGACAATAAGCACATATACCAAGAAGGCCTGCCAGGTGATGAAGAAAAAATCCCTCATGAGGATAAACGTCAGAGTTACAGGTACATGTCAGAACCCAGGTCTGCTGCCTCCCACAAGAGTACCAGCACGGAAAAAGTAAAATGGCTGATATTCAGACAAGAAAGAGTGGTATCGGCTGGGGGAAAGTAGTGCCATGGAAAGGGTGCATGAAGAAAGTCTGGATTTAATTCCAGCTCTATGTCTAACTAGCTGTATGAATTTGGGCAAGGCACTTAATCTCTACAGGTCTCGATTTTTTTTTTTAAATCTGTGATAGAAGTTATAAATTTCCTTTCAGTTCTAAAAACGATGGTGGCTACATGGAAGATTAGGGATTTAAACTGGTTAATGAAGGCTGTGTATAACTGAGAAGTGTGTAAGAAAGGCAGGAGTCATTCCTGGTGGAAGGAGGAGCATGAACAACAGATACAGAGGTCAAAATCACTCTGACTTTTGCAGAGCAGGGGTAGGTAAAAAAGGATGTCTGAAAAGTAATAAGGCCAACGTTTAAAAAGTGAGACATGAAAGTCAGACTAGGCCAGGTATAAGGGGACTTGAAAAGTAGGCAGAGAAGGCGGGTTCTGATGGAGAGGTCATCTGCATCTTGTAGAGGGAGGTTCTTGAAGAGGGAATGGCACACTGAAAATGGAGTGTTAAATCTAGTGCAGGAGTAGTGCAGAATAGATACGGCTAACAGTAATTTTCACAACTCCAGAGACCAGAGGGTATCAGTGAAGGTTGTCCATTAGCATCGCAGGTGGAACTTCTCTAAAAGATAGCAAAGACAGAGACTGAGACAATGGGTCTGGAAAACTGATTTTGTTTTTTTAGAGTTTATTTATCTGAGAGAAAGAGACAGTGTGTGTGTGGGAGAAGTGCACGAGACAGGGAGCGTCAGAGGGAGAAGCAGACTCCCTGCTGAGCAGGGAGCCAGATGTGAGGCTGGATCCTGAGACTCCGGGATCATGACCTCAGCTGAAGGCAGACGCTTAACCAACTGAGCCACCCAGGCGCCCCATGGAAATCTGTATTTTTTAGAGTTCCACCGGTGAAAGTCAGGATCTATGCCCAGCACTCGGATTCAATATGTTCATGATGGTGAAAACTATAACAAGCACTTTCCAAGATGATGAGAAAAAAGAGCGAGGCATTGTTTTTTAAAATCATGCCTTCTTGCTGGCCTCACCCTTAAGCAGGATTCTCATTAATGATCTGGGCAGCATGGGATTTTTCTAAGGGCACTTGTTTACTAGTAAAATAACTGAATAGCATTTTAATGTTTAGACACCCTGAAACCTTGAAAAAAACTGTTTTAGAGACAGCAACATGGCTATTTATGCCCTGAGGATTACATAAACGCTGTGCCTAAAAGGCAAGATTCACTAGCTTGTTAGACTATCAAGTGGGACTCTTTATTACTCTCATTAGGGTAATGTAATCCAAGCCAAGCCCCTAAAGATCTCAATTTCCCTTCCTGTTACCAATTCAAAAAAAGACTGACAAGTGTCAACACCTTTCAAAGGGCAGAGGAGGCCTGACATTCTGGTTTAATGCAGGATCCCTGAAGTAGTATCAAGTCTCAAGGAACTGAAAGAAATTGGTTTTGACTTCAGAGACAAAAGCCATTGGATTGTTTTGTATATTTTAAGGTTGGAGCTCTCACCTATGCCCCCCTTCATGAACAGCTCAGGTTCCTGTAATCTAACCCATCTCCTCAACACTGTGTCCTACTTTCTTCCCCTCCACTCCTCACTCCCAGAATGTTTTAAGGCGTTGGAGAATAAAAATGTGTTGAATGTTGAGGAAAGAAAAAAACTGAGAATTACATGGGGAAACAGGTCTAGTCCTAAAAGCAAAGGACATCAAGACTCATGCGAGGAGGTCAAAAGGAAGTTGCAAAGATGACAATGCACGAATTAACCAGACCTGATTTTTTTCCCCTAAAAGGCAGGGGTGTGTGTGTGTGTGTGTGTGTGTGTGTGTGTGTGTGTGTGTGTGTATGAAGGGAGTTGCAATCTACAGAACTAGGCACTGAGTTTATATTCTGCCAGGCAAATGTGCCCATACTCACTGATGGTAGTATCGGGACTAGCTGAATATGAATATGTCCAAGTCAAGCTACGTAAGTCTGTGTTATAGATTTCATGAGAACAAATGGTTAAATAAGTAGGGTTAGGGAAGACTTAGATGGTCAGAAAGAAGGGTAATGGTGGGGCATATGCTATCTTGGGCAGAACATTCTTCCTGAGCCCTGCCAAGACAATGGGAGGTAAATCTGACCCGAAGTCCTGATGTCCCTTAGACTTTCTGGCTCTCTGTGACACTCTGAAGCATAGCAAGGCCATGAATATTTAGAGAATCAATCTATCTATGAACAAATGCCTCCTTCTCACAGAAAAGCTGGGAATCCTTGCTTGCTGACCATTTCAGTAGCATATGAGCAGTCCCAAACTGCCTCCCATCACAACTTTGGTTAAAACTACTCTTTTTTTTTTAAATTTTTTTTTTAACATATAATGTATTATTTGCCCCAGGGTACATGTCTGTGAATCATCAGGCTTACACATTTCATAGCATTTACCATAGCACATACCCTCCCCAATGTCCATCACCCAGCCACCCTGTCCCTACCCACCCCTGCTCCCCAGCCACCCTCAGGTTGTTTAATGAGTTTAGGAGTCTCTTATGGTAAGAGAAGCTATTGCTTCTCTTGCTCCTCGTTTACTCCATGGGACAGCACTAATTGTTAAAAAGATAGTCAAAAGGGCTATAGTAAGAAGAAAAGAGAATAAATAATCTAACAGAAATATAAATATGAACAAAGGATATAAATAGTAAATTAAAAGAGATGAATCCAAATAGCTAACAAACAAGTTGAAGCCAATATTCTTCTCCTGATTTTAAAATTCCAAAATAAAATAAAATATCAGATTTCATTTAGCAGATTAACAAAATTTTAAGTATGACAGTACCCAGTGTTGCTAGGGGAAGTAGATACTCTCAAATCAGTGGGGCAGCCTTTACGCAGAACAACTTTGATACCCACCAAAAATGTTAGTGTGTATATCCTTTGATCTCTATCCATTCTACGTGTAGGAATTTAACTAACAGAAGTGTGCAAGAAAATAATGAGTATGTGTATATGAGAACAGTCACTGCAGCACTGCTTATAGCAGTGGAAAATCATTATACAGCAGTAAGTCTTATGAAAAGGGGAATGGTTGGATTAATTTTGGTATATGCATAAAACACACTACTAGGCAGCTATTCAGTGAAAAAGCCAACTTGAAAAATAAAATATTGTATAATTCTGTTTGTGGAACACACACACTTGTAGACAGACGGAAAACTTCTGGAAGGAAAAGTAAAATATTGTTAACGGTGGCTGCCTCCAGCAAGCGGAACTAGAAGGGCTCTGCTGAGGGGAGCTTTTATTTTTATACCTTCTGTACCACATGAATTTATTTGTATTTACAAAATATTTTCAGAGGTATTAAAGGCTACTTTTAAAGCCTCTTCCTTTAAAACAAACAGAGGAAAAGCAAAGAAAGACACGAGATCTTCCAGTGAAGATTCCCAAACTAGATCCCACAGCAAAAGGGACAAACACCCGTGCCGGTAAGCCAGCTTCGGCCAGGCCCAGAGCGAAGTGCGGCGTGGGCTGCAGTCCCACGACACCGAACTGACCTTCAGCCTCTTCAACAGCCACTGCAGAAGCCCCTGCTGCGCAGCCTCGGTACACATCTCAGGCCGGAACTCTGCCATGTTTTCCACAATAGCTAAAGGGAGACAGACGCCAGTCATTTGGGAGGGCAATTTTGTTTCCATCTGCAACGAGCTTGCTTCCCTTCCCATGATGGACACCATATTCCTCTTCCCACTTCCTGTATTCCTCCTAGCCAGATGCTCTGCTGTCATTATTAGATTAACCAGGGAGATGCTGTGGTTTGTTTTTAATGCAAGTAATGTTGCAAGTAAAACTCATACTGAAAATGATGAAATTCACAGAAGGAATGATAGGTGTTCTGTGCTAATGGGGAAGAGAACACAGAGAGCAGAACACAGAGAAAGGTGGACATCTGCCCAGGAAGGCCTTCTGAGTCCTCATTGCACTGGAGTCCCAGAGACCTATAACTGAAGAGACGGGACTAGGCAGGAAGCCTAGGAAAAAAATCAGGGGATGGTGAATTCAGTCTCTTCCTTTCCTGATTCATTCACTTTCAGTTCTCTTTCTCTGGATACTGCAAGGGAGGCAAGCATGATCCTCTTAATTGCACAAAATAATGTGCACAGAGGGGAAAGGCCATGCTGGGAGAGGTAACTGTCAGGTACTCGGAAGCAAATATAATTGGTCTTGCTATCTCCTACAATGGTCAAATTGCTGCTTAATAGAAAAATTAAAACTTAGGAGGCCAAAGGAAAAAAAGTTATTATATGACCATGATACTAAAAAGGGGGATATTTTAAAAAATCCCCTATAGTTCCATTCTAACACACCCAATGTTTTCATTTCTTTCAGGGCCCCTTCTGCTCCATATCCTAGGGTATGTTACTATTATAAATAAAGGAGACAGAGTTAGTTCTACGTTCTCTAAGCCCAATGCCCAGAACACATCACATCTGAGTTTTGAAGGAGAAAGGGATAGAGAAATCACCATGCCTCTTATGTTCACCCTCACTCCTCTGCCCGTGAGAGCCAGCAGCAAGTTAAAGGCTCAGTGGGCAGCCCCCTCTGGGATTGGAATCCAAAGCCACGTCAGCAGAGTAGTAAGAGACCCCTGACAGGTGAGGATCACCACAATACCCTAAGTTACTTTTTCACATTTCCTCAGAAAATCAACTCATTCATTTTAATCTCCAGTGCCTTCATCTTACTCCTCCGCTTACACTTTAGATGGCTTCCTGTTGCTCTCTAGAGTCAAATCCAATCATCTTGCCTCGGTTTACAAGGTCTTCCACCATCTGGGCAAACTCACGCCTCCGGTCCCACCTCCTACTACTGCTACCTCCCACTGCCAGAGTACATCTCTACTCTTTCCCCAAGCCCACGCCCACTCACGGCTCTGCAGTATGACTCTCTCCCACCCGAGGGTCCTTCTCACATTTCTCTGTCAAAACACACCTGTCTTCATGTTCAGCCCCAATCAGCTGCCTTTGGAGGCCCTTCCTCACTTCCACACTGCTCTCCACTGACTATTACCCCATCTGTCACCCTGTATTATCTTTCCTTTCCGATCAAGACTCTCCCAGAGTTAAGACCATGCCCAATTCATCTTTGATCTACCCCAGTGCCTCAAACTACAGGCGCTCAATAAATGAGAGAGGGATGGACCTCCCGAGCAGCCGGTAGATGACCACGCTGAAATAGACAGGTCTCTGCAGACGGCCAGCCTGGTGCTTTTTCATTACACCAGGCCCTTTTTATTAACAGTCAGTTAAGACTTTTGATAAGCTTTCTTTTCAGGAAGATCCAGCATTAGGCTAACAGATGGTAACACCAAATTCTAGCTCTAGACTAAAGCCAACCCCCAAGTTACAGATTGTTGTGTTCTCTCTTCTCTTACTCCCTCGGTGCTATGTCTTCCCTCTTCTTTATGATAATGCTCACAGAAGAGAGCATAAAACTGCAAGAGAAATCTGTGGTAGACAAAAAGAGCTGACAGAAAAATCTAATCTCATCAAAATTTCTGCTTCAGCTAGGCCTCATTCGTTTCTCAAGCTCTGCTTGAGATATGTCACCTTTGGTTTTTTTAATAAGACAATGACCAGTGATAAAGAGGACTATGCAAAAGCATAATTTTAAATAGGCTAATGGTTCGGCAACTTTGCGGGGAGAAAGACCTGGGAGATTTGTGGAGGAGGAAGGGAAATACTGCAAAGACACCCACTTAAATTAACATATGATGAAAGTGTATCCAAGTTAAAAGCAATATTTCAATTCAGTTTACACGGCAAACTACACATAAGACAAAGAAACACTTAACTCTTTTTCAAATACACTGTCTTATAAAGGTATTCCACTGTTCCAAAGTTTGTAGTCCCACTGAAGGGAGCAGGAAGAAAAACCAATATAGGGGGATTAAAAATTGTAAAATATACTTTCTAAAGCTTAAAAGTTAAAAAAAAAAATTCACCCTGCACAGACATGCCCTTAACATTTGGAGGCAAAGGCCTGCTAAAAGGAGCCAGTTTTTGTTCAGGAAGTTACCATACTTGGTGGATTTCTGCTTTTATTACTTGCAAGCCAAAGCAAAGGTGCAGTTATATGAAATTTACACAAGGGTCTTCGTTTCTGGAAAGGCAGTCTGGGACTAGAAGGAAAGAAAACACCAACTGCTGTTGACTCCATTATGAAGGAAGAAAGAAATGAGCGCTGAGACAGAGGTCTCAGGTCACTGGTCGCGCTGCCCCTCACCCAGAGTGTTGTGGACCCCATCCGCCTCTTCTTTCACAGACTCATCCAGGCGCTCCAGGTTCTGCACCAGCAGGGCCACCACCTGCCCATCCACCTTCGGCGACAGGGAAGCAAAAGGAGAGAGGGACACATGTCACAAAACAGTCCCCAAATCTTCCCACTCGCATACTTTCATCTCACTCGCGTGAACAAGAGAACCAATCAACCACCCATGGTTCACAGTGTGTTCTCCTGGCCCATTACCTCTTTGAGTCCTGAAGTGACCCCAGGGCAAAGAAAGGGCAGACTTCCTTACCCCTAACTTATTAAGATGAGTAAATCTAAGCTTAAGGAGACAAAGTTCAAGGTTACAAAGTTGGTGAGTACCAGCATTAGCACTTGAACCCAGGCCTTCTGAAATCAAGTTTCAGAACTGTTCTTTCTACTTCCCTGTGGAATTGAAACAAACACCTTGCAAAAGCACCATCTTAAATCAGGTCAATAGTTTGTTCAAGTCAAAAGCATGTTTCTAGACCCTGCACCAAGAGATGTTTAGTCGGGAAGTTTACTTGCCATACTTTACACTGATCTCAAAATTTAGGGTCAAACTCAAAACATTCTGGATGTTCTCTGCTAAGTTTTTATGAAACTATTACTTCTGAAGAATTTCTAATTCCTTCTTGAGAAGAATATTAACGTAATAAAATGCCTGACATTTGTATTACACTTAACGCATAAAACAGCAATGAAATTTCTCTAATTTGATTCACACAACCTTATAGGAAACTTCCAGTAGCCATGTCATAAAGCTGATATTCAGAGATTAACGGCTTAGCCAAGACCAAATGGCTACTGGGCAGTGTCAGAAAAGCAAAAACCAACCTTCCTTCTTTGGTGCAATAATGCTTATACTACTCCATGCTTCCCTCTGCACATAATCTATACTCTTAGAGAGACTGCCCTTTGGGTCGCCCTTATGCAAACCCAGGAAGGTAACTAAGGAAACGTTGCATAATCGAGAAGTGATTATCCACCTGGCAATAACTTTCTCATCAGTAGCCAGTCAGTAACCTGTACAGGAAGATAAAACCTGCCGTGTCTCTGTGGTATATCCTCTCTGACTGCCTCACTTAGGAAATGGGAAGAAGTTATCAAGATTAAATAAAACTATGTGGCATGACTCGATCAAAAATTATGTAGAGAGTTTGAATCTAGCTCTCAACCCCTTCTGACATCTGCTCATTCACTGTTCGTATCTCCCACAGACCCAAGAAAAACTCCAGTCCTCTGAAGGCAGTCACCAAGCCCTTGCTTGTCCTGGAATACTCTCCCGAGGGTGGTGCAATGCTATGGTGCATTCAAAGAAACTGACAAAACACTTACCTTGTGTACTGCAGTCAGGTCTTTTCTAGAAACTGCTCTGTTTACTATCATGCATCCTCACAGCTTAGATAGGTGAGCAAACAAAGGTCCAGAGAGGTTAACTAGCCTGCCCAAAGTCACAACGGTTGTGGCATAAGTGACTGACTCTAAGCATCTATTTCTTCCTATCATACCCTGTCACTTTGGGGAGGGGAAAAGAAAGCAGAGATAAGGAAACGTGTGAGCTCATTCGACTGACACTGCCTGAGCACTTGTGTGTAAGATACCCCACAGCACAGTTCAAATTGAGCTGGGGGACCAACAATGGCAAGAGAGACAGATCTTGAAATAAGGCCTCCACCCTTTCTTGGTGACACTTAAAGGAAGCATCTGGCAAGGGGGAAAAGCTGATATTATTGACTAATTTGCGAACCTGAATCATAAAGGAGGTAGAACTTTCTAGGGGCTGCCCTTTATACTATGAAGAACAGCGCAAGACACTAGGTGCAGATCTGACGGGATACTAATGCCAGAATTGAGGGTGCCCACAAATACGTGAAGGAGCTGTTTTCTCCTCTTATCCCAAGGAGATACATAATCTCATTCTCAAATCTTGCAGCCAGCAAAAGCTTCACCAAAGAAATCCATTGCAATGTTTTCCTTAATTAATTGGACAATTTGAGTATGGGAGAGGAAACAGAAAAACATCTGGGGGGAAAATATGAGCCATGTCACAGTTTGTTTTTCCCTAAATCACCCTGATTGGCTTATAATCTCCCTGAATCCTAAAGAATCAGACACTGCAAATCCACTGGGTATCATACTGCCTATTGGTTCTGCAAACTGCTTCACCCATTTCAATTGCTTATGGCTGCTTTATCTGCATTATTTTCCCCCTTTCCTTGATCCTTGGCTATGTCTCCCATCTCTGCTGTCTGGAAAATGGTGGGGGGGGGACAGTGGCAGTGTACAATGCACTGAAAGCCCAGAACTGAATGGGTATCTGGCTGGAAGAAAGTTTTTCTTGCCATAGAAATCTAACTTCTAAAGGACAGCCTTTTGCAAGCTTGCAAAGTATGAAAGTTTATGTTTAGCGAGTTAAATGCAATTTTATCTGATTGTAGGAGGGTCAAAGCAGTCAAAATACACTTAGCTCAGAAAACCCTTGGAAAAATACCTGTATTATGCATAGCTCTGGATATCACCTAGTAAGAAGCACAAATTAGCATTCTGTCTTACTCGCCCTAGCCCCTTGGGTCTACCACCTTCATGCCAATTTTTTGGACCTGTGACTAAACCCAAAACCAAAAACAAATCCTGGTCAGGGACCGAAATGTCAGCCAGAGCAACCCTGGTCTTGGAAATCATGACTGTCTTAAGCCTGATGCTTTCTAGTAAGTCACCGGATACCTCTCCCTGTTAGCAGGTCTCCTAAACAATATTCTGGCAGGTCCTACTAAGACAAAGTTCAAGGGCATGTTCAGTATTCTCTTCTCCTTGCCCCGGGAGGATGGATACAAGAGAGAAGGAGAAAATTTTAAAAAAAAAAGACTATGAGAAGGTTTGAAGGATTCTTTTTCTATCTTGTACAATCTGCCAATAACCTTTCTTAAGAATGTGGAGCAAAATTTTCTACCTGCTGAGTTCTAGAAATTTCATACTTAAAAAACTAAGGAAAAAACCTCCTGCATCCACTGAATCTTGATCGAGCAATAAGTTTAGAGGATACAAATGGTAATATGGTCAGAATGCAAAATTTATACCTGTTGCCACATATCTAGTAATATTTTAGCTTCTCCTCTTGCTCCTCCAATTCATTACCCACACAGCTGCCAAGAATGGTCTTCCTAAAAGGTTAGGCAGACTACGTTACACTCCCTTGCCCAAGATCCTCCAGTTATTGCCCTTCATACCGGCAACTCCGCCCCAGCTTCCTAGCAAGGCCTACAATACAAAACCCTGAGCGATCTGGCCCTGACCGCACTCTCTCCCCTCCCCCCAGCTGTGCTCTAACAGTTTTTCTGTTTCTCGAATCTGTCAAGCTCATTCTTGCCTTAGGTCGTCCTTTGCACACTTGTCCCATCTTGCCCTCGGTCATTCTGAACGGCTGGTTACTTCGTGTCACGCTGAACTCAGGCCCTCCCCGACTATCTAATCTAAGGCGACTTCTCAGTCACCATACATCACGTCGCTCTCTTTTAATTCTTTATGTATCTGCTTTCTCGTTTGTTTACTGCTTCTCCCCACACTAGAATTTGAGCTCCACACAGGCAGACTCTGTCAGTCTTGCTCACTGCTATATTCCCCATTCCTAGAGTCTAGAACATACAAAGCACTCAATAAACATTCAGTGAATGAACAAACAAATGAATTTTGCTTGGGAACAAATACAAATGAAGGTGGACATTAATAGAAATGAGAAGGGATAAAAATGATAAAAATGAGAAGGGATAAAAATTTACATAATAAATACCTTCAGAGCGACCAAAAACCTGCCAAGCTCAGCCTCACCTGAGTGGCACAAACGCCAGCCCGCCCAAGTCACACCACGGCAGACCTTCAAAGCTGAATGTTCGTGCAGGGTTAATTGAGTGCAGGTATGGGTATGGAGGGCAGTCCCCTGAGTCTCCACATCAAAGCCACTTTTGTGAAACTCTTCATAACAAATGGTGGCTCCTGGCCACTACGGCCAATGTCATGGCCCAGCCACATTTCTACCTCTGCTGGGACACCTGCACACCTCCTCCCGTTAAAGCTTCCCTTTGCAGCTCTGCAGTGCTTCCTGATCCTTCCCCTCACAAGTGATTGCTCCCTACTCCCCACCTCCACAGAAGCTCACACCTCTCGTAACTGTTCTTAATATTCTGCCTTGCATTACCATCATTACTCATTTCATCCTTTTTTTTTTTTTTTTTAAAGCTAAACAGCTACCCTCCCGTGCCTTATTTCGGTCCATTCCCTTCAAAAAAGTGTTTTGAGTAGTCATTCAAAATGTTTTTGAACATCTGTCAAAATGAAAAAAAAAAAAAATGTTTGCTCTCGCTGTATGGCCGATGATACATATCATTTTAACTTGATATGTACTAAGAACTTAGTATGTTCCAGGCATAATACCTTTATGAAGATAATGGCCAACATTTACTGGGTGTTTACTCTGCGTTGGACACTGTCCTGAAGATTTATTAAATATCTCATTTATTCCGCACTTTAGTGTTATGCAATAGGCACTACTGTTATCCCCATGCTATAGAAGGAGAAACTGAGTACATTGAGATTAGGAACTTCCCCAAGGAACCACAGTTGGTAAATGATAACAGCTACCACTCTAGCCACTCTCTTGATGGGAATCGCATCTGAGGAAAGACAAACTTATAGACAGATGTATACAAGCCAATGTGACAAGTGCCCGGATATACAAAGTGCTAAAAGAATACAAATACACAAATTCTGCTGAGGGGTGAGGGGATGAGCCTAAAAAAAAAAAATCAGAAGAGATAAGCTTTAAGTTAGGCTTTAAAGGATGAGTAGGAGTATTCCAGGTAGCCCGGGAGAAGCAAGGCTTGCCAGGCTGAAAGCAGATGGGAGCAAAGGCACGGGGCTGCCAAGCACATGGCAAATTTGGGCACTTTAGAAAGTAGGAAATGGCTGTCATCTAATCACAACTCTCAAGAAGTCCTAAGGCTTCTTTAGAGAGGTATGCCAGAGAAGTGCCATTAAAGCAACATACCCTTGCATTTACTACTCTTAGAAAAGACACTATTTTCCAGGCTACCAAATCAATTTGTTACAAAGCACAACCACCTTTTGCGTAAGTAATAGCAGTGTAAGTGAATCAAATTTTAAGCCCAAAAGATTCCCCAAGAATGCTGGGACAGCACTCTCTCCCCACAAATGTGCTAGTCTATTGCTTAGGACTTCCAATTGGGAAAAAGACCAAGGCAATAACTGCAAACTGCACACCACAATAAATTCTGCTCCGTGCCCTCTAGCCTCTGCTCATGCAATTCCAGGCCTCTGATATTGGCCCCAAATTAAAACTACAAAGACAACTCAACCCTTGTAATATGAGAATACTTATCAAACTTCCTCCTGAGGACAGCACAAGGATAAAAAAATAAATAAATGAAAGACCACCCACCAGCTCTGTTCTGTTATTTACTGATGGCTTCTGACTGGCTGCAGACAAGCAAATAATATATAGGAGTCTAGGATCGTTCGATCGTGATTCACACCAGCCCTACCAGTATAGAGCTGTAAGAGTCAAAATCTTAAAATGATAATAAAAAAAAACCTAAACAAACAGAAAACCCTGTATAGCAGCTACCTAATGGCTCCCCAGACTGAAGATGAACTGTTCCTTTCCAAACAAACAATAAAATCTGCATGATCCAGCTTTGGTTGGTGGGCTTAGCGACACAGAAAACACAAAAGGGGCTTTTGTGTGAACTGCTGTTTCTGGGTACGTTTTACAGGCAGCAGCCAGGCTGGCTGCTCCTCTCTCGTCTCCCCTATTCACACAGCCAAAGGATGGTAATTAAAATCAGCCCAGGGACCAGGCAGGAAGGCTCACTCAGGGCCACTGTAATTAACCTCTGGAAGGTGAGACTGCACAAATGACACTGTGGGGACTCAGAGCGGGAGCAAGTGCCACAGCCTTCCTGCAGATGCTCCTCAAAACAAAAGGACAACCCAACATCATCCTTTTCTTCCTGCACCGTGGTTCAAAGGAAAAAATAAAGGTCCTGAATTCTACAAAAGTGGCAGTTCGCTCTAGGAAGGAGCTTAAAAGAAAAATGGCAATAGAAATTTTCATCAGTCACCAACAGCCCCGCCAGCCTGCAGCCTCACGCTCTGTCGGAGACAGTCCTTCATATGCACGGGTTCACAGCCCCTCCATTCCCACCAAAGGCCAGCAACAAGCATGGCACATGGGAAACTTCCAGTGTCAAGGACCTTGAGAGAGACAGAGCGAGGAGAGCAGCAGCGATGGGGTGTCAGAATCATTCAGGGCCCCCGTCCCCACCATTCTGATTCAGTGGGTTTGGGATGGGGCCAGAATAGAGCCTAACAAACACCCCAGTGCTTCTAAAACAAGGGACTGCAGCCATTTCTGATAAACTGTAGATTGCATCAAAACCAGTATTTACTGGCCTTCTGAGCAGAAAGAAAAGGCCAGACATCAGAGAGGAAGGAAAATTAACTCCCTCCTAGAGGAGGGAGACAGCTTGCTGGGAGGACACAGCCCCACAGAAGGTGTCAGGGTGAGAGGCTGGACTAGACTCTGTCCCCCACTCGCCAGCTGCAGGGCCTTTCCAGTCCCGGAGGCCTCTACGACCACTGGCGACAGAGGGAAGCTGATGTGGTGGGGACCTGAACACGCAGGCTCTCTTCTCAGCTGTATAGGGCCTGGCCAAGTGACCCACTGGACGGCTGCCCTTCCGCATCTGGGCTTCCTCACGTGTAAAGGGAGGCGGTGAAAACAGATTGGTTTAACTCACACATAAACTTCTGACTGGCCACTGCCTGGACGACTCTGAAGCCCTACCCAGGCCCCACAAAAAAGACACACAGAAATCCACCAGCCCTGTCTCTACAAGCAGGGCCCGCAACTCTGGCTGTATGAGCTGGAAGGTTTGTTCTTGCTTTTAACATTCTCTGATTCCCTATCTGTAAAATAATAATGGTATCTGTCCTCACTGGTGCTTGCAGAGGAGAGAAGAGACATTTGTGAAAAGATCAGCAGCCCCACAGTTGGAGGCAGAAGAACAGGAACATGGAGTCAAAGGAACACAGGTTCAAATCCCAGCTGTGTGGCCGCGGGCAAGCTGTTTTGCCTCTCTAAGCCTCGGTGTCACAGCTGGAAATGGGAAGAGGAGCAGTAATACCCATCTGAGAGGATACGGTGAAGATCGCATAAAGTGAAAAAAATGAGAAAAGGCCTGCCGACAGCAGATATTTAATAAATGCTAGGCCACTATAACCCCTCAACACAGTTCCGAAGTATCACGTACCCCACAACCCCACAAGTTGCATTTCTACCTTCTTATTCTCCTCATTCAGCGCAGCCTTGCCACGGAGCTCGCACCCACCCGGTACCACTCACAGAGACAGTGGTGATGACGTTTACGCCTACACACCCCCACAACCCCAGCTGGGTGTGCAACTTACCAGAGCATCGATGAGTACTTCCGCTCCCTCTTCACTCTCGTGGAGGGTGTCTATATCTGTTAATTCCTGAAGCAAATCAACCACAGCTATGGACACATGTGAAAAGTGTTAAGGGCATCACGTACATACTGAAACCTTACTGACATCTTCTTAAAATCTTCTTTAGAGAGGATTTCTGTTTCCTTGTCAATCATTTTATTACCATTCACCTTTAATACACTGTGGTTTTATTAACATCTCTTCAACAAGGTTCTACTCACAGTGGGTGTTCAGTAAATGTTGTTAACTGACTCAGTCTTTTGCCTTATGCTGCCTTCCTGGTCACTTATTCCATAGGTACACTGCATTTTCATTAATTTCTAAATTCCAAATAAATTGCTCAGGAGGTTGCTTTTCCAGTGAGAAATAGGCCAACGCCCTTAACCCTATCACACAATTTAAATTTTTGGAACTCAGTATAATCTGATCCACCCTGTACAGTTTACCTTCGAAGGCAGTGATGATTTCTGAGACGAGATGGCAGGTGTGCACCTAGAGGTCGGCAGAGAGCGGGGCAGGACGAAATCAGTTTCAGATGTAGAGGGAAGGCTTTACACTGGACTGCGCTAGACCTCCCCTTTCCCCCAGCTCCCTCCCCCTAAACACTGAGCTACTATGCACATAAAAGGAAGAACAATGAGATAGACACTAGAGAAAAATATAAAGAGGAAGATATATATTTAAGAAAGAAAACATGAAAGAGAGAAAAAAGGAGTTATGTTTGGAAACTGGAAGGCAGAACTAAACTGCTTTCCTTTCTCACCTTGGAAACACATTCTCTTTTCTCTCAATCTCGCTCTCGCTCTCTGACACACACAGACACCATGCTCTGCCAACCTGCATTTCTGAATGTCTATGATGAAGAAAGCACTATGATGGTGACAAAAGCAAATCCACTATTCATTTTGGGCCTCAGTTTCCTCATCTACAAAACGAGGATGTCCAATAATCAGAGGCATTTAAAACATTATACACCACAGGCAAATGCCAACATGTAACAAATGAGGAATACAGACGTCCTGAAAAACGGGCAATCGAACTGAACTTGGAAATCAGCAATGATTTGCTAGAGAAAAACTGGTCAGGAAACAGGCAACTAAAAAGGATGAGGGCAGAAGGGCGAGAAAGCCAAGCCACGGGAATAAGAATAAAGAGTAATGTACAAAGGCACACGAAGAAGAGAACACAGGGGATCAGGGAAGGGAGGAAAGGACAGAAGGAAGGGGAGAAAAGAGAGAAAATTACAATTAGAACTCTATGAAGAAAATAATATTTTGAAAGAATAACCTAATAGCTGTGTACAGACTTGCACGCAAGCGCACGGTGCCAGGGGCGGGGGCGGGCACATGGGAGGCAGGATGAGCAGGTAGCTGGAGGGGTAGGGCTGAGCGGGAGCCAGGTCTGGAGGAAAAGATACCACACACAAGAGTCCAGAGCGAGACAAGGTCAGAATCAGGGCAGTTTCACTAGAACTGGAAATAAAAAAGTAAAAGGAAAGATACAGGACATAGCAACAGGAATGATAGCACTTGCTAACTGCCAGCTAATGTTCCAGGTATTTTATGAACATCTTTTGCTAAAAGAAAAACTATTGGAAGGTTGGTTTTATTCATTTATAATTGACCAGCTGATCATCATGCACAAGTGACTAAGCTATCGGTATCATCCTCTGTCACTCTTTAAAGTGATATTTACCCCAAACACTGGAGTGCTACAAAACTTAATATGTAAAAGAGCTTAAAGGTCTTTGGACAAAACTCCTTAATGTGTCTAGTCTAGTCTTCATTAACCAGAAATCAGTTGACACAAAAGACCACATATTATACTTGACATATAGTAAACCAAAACACAGAAGTTGTTTGAATTAATTTTAAAAAAACAAAAACTGGCTACCAAATTAACCCCTAGAAACCCCAGAGCTACCCTGACTAGTAGGAATTAAAGACTGCAGCAGTCATCACTGTAATAACCACCGTGTCTCAAAAGTCATCATTACGCCAAGTGCTGTGACTACCAAATTCTCACAAGGGCATTAGAAGATACGTGTGATCCCATTTTACAGGTCAGAAAGCTAAAAGGTCAAAGTGGTTAAGTAACTTAGCTAACGGCACTGCAATAGTAAGGCAGAATGTTTGGTCCATCTGATTCCAAAAAAGGTACTCTTGCCACTACACTTCCTATTAATGCACAGGGAAATACATACCAGCTTTAAACAGGGCTAGGTTCTGGTAAGTTCTAGGTAATGACCCTACTGTAATTACAAAGATCTGTCACGTATTTCCACCAAAACTTATTAAAAGTTTCGGGAAGAAACAAGATGCTGAAAACTCCCTCTCATCCTCCTCATCTAAGAAACTCCCAAATATATTCTCTCGAAAAGTTCTTACATATACACTGTAAAAATCTTATTATCTATTCACATGCTTATTTAATATAATTGACATTTCATCTGTGTATCCATTCATCCATCTATCCATCCACCCGCTGTGGAGTCAGATGTCTATAGGACAAGAATACGAATTAGGCATGTAATAAGCACTATCATTACCTCCCTTGAACAATGCCATGCAGAACTAAGTATTTATTAACTCGTATGTGATGACTGTTCATTAAACAACAGCCTCAAGGGGCACCTGGGTGGCTCAGTTGGTTAAGCATCTGCCTTTGGCTCAGGTCATGATCCCAGGGTCCTGCGATCGAGCCCCACATCAGGCTCCTTGCCTGCCGTTCCTCCCTGCTTGTGCTTGTTCTCTGTTACTCTCTCACTTGTTACGTGTTGAATAAAGAAATAAAATCTAGAAAACACACACACACCAAAACAACAACAACAACAACAACAACAACAACAAAAACCCAAACAAACCACACAACCCCATAAAACAGCCTGAAGAGACAGGTGGGGTATATCTGAAAGAACAACAGATGAAGAGTCAGAGCAAACGTGAGGACAGGAGTCATGTCGTGTTCATCTCTGCTTCCTATCTTTAGTGAACTGAACTATTGGATCTGGACAGGATCACTAGCCATGTAATCCTCTCCAAGCCCCTTTATTCCCTTATAGCTTAGTCTCCTCGCCTGCAAAATGGTGGCAATGGTCTCTGCCCAGTCCATCTCACTGAGTAGCTAAAAGGAATAAATAAAGTCGTGTATGTCCAAGGCCAAGCAAATCAAAGTACTAAGAAAATATGAAAGCGTTTTATAATAAAGATTAAGTTTTCCCACAGAATGGCCAAGGCCCTCACTGTTGCTCTTCACTTTCTCCTGATTTTGAAACCTCTAAAATCTAAACTGTAA
This sequence comes from Nasua narica, assembly GCA_028533885.1. Taxonomy (NCBI): domain Eukaryota; kingdom Metazoa; phylum Chordata; class Mammalia; order Carnivora; family Procyonidae; genus Nasua; species Nasua narica. Next base: position 102,476,724 of record CM052811.1, on the reverse strand, counting down.
GCTAACAACAGCATGGTCTCCCTTTCGGGGTCACGATGGGTTGGAAGATCTAATTTTATATTTCGGCTATGCTACAGACATTCAGATTGATCAAGTCCTTTCTCAGCCCCTACAGTCTACAGGCCAGGTATCATATTTTTCTTTCATTAGTCTTATACCATTCTCACAGATGTGTCACATTAAACCTAGGAACTTTTTTTAAAAAGGAAAATAATTGACAATGGTGGTGGTTTTATGTAGGACAGGATAAATGTCTAACTTAAACCAAGGAAAGTCATTTTTAGAAATGTTCCAGTGGTTATCTCCTCGCCTACCCTCCTGCCTCAGTTGAGAAGTCAAACATGAAACGAGTTACCAGCTACCGGGTCTGGTAACCATCTCATCAATTCTACCGCTGATTTTACATAAATTCCTAACTTTCACCAAATAACATTTCTGCAAGGCAGTAACGAGTGTCCATAATTGTGATCAGCAACTCCTGGGTAATATAATATGACCACAGAGGTCATTTGAAGACCAGAAAGAGGAATGAGAACCAAAACCAAAGATAGACAGGTGGACTCTCAATCTTGATGAGAAAATTCAGCATGCTCTGCCACCCATCCAGCATTTCTTCACAGGCAGACTCTGGGCATGGGTGTTAGGTTTTTCCACTGTAGTTACAATTTCATTTCACAAAGTAAAAGGCTCTCCCGTCCAAGTATAATAGGAAAACAGAGAGCCTGTCTCTCTGTGAATTACTAAAACACAGTTTTTGATAGCCTATTTTGTCATGTCGAGTAGAAAGGCCACCCTGCACACTCCCTCTGTACCTGTCCAGTACTGGGGCAATAAGCTAGTGTAATAAGAAGTGAAGTAGAAAAGACCAGCTGGGCACAAAATGGTCCATAATACAAAGGCTCTTGGAAAAAGAGGAGTATTTACTTCCACTTTTTGGTTTAGATATTTGCTTTTGGGTATGATCCATGAGAGTTTTGGTACAGAAACTGAACGTTAATCTCATTAATCTCTAATAAGATGTGTCCATAAGGAACAAAGTTATTTTAAAAAAAATGATAAGAACAAGATGTAGTAAGCAGATGGTTTTTTTAAAAAGTCATTTCATAAAGGATTCCTTAAGAAAAATGAACCAGTCTAGATGCAAGGACTATAACTGATTTAATGGAACAAATGTGGGTTTAAAAAAAAAAAACTTTTTTCTTTTACTCCTAGATTAGGACAATGATTAGATATGACTCGATTAATACAGATGAATTTCAAAACACAGACACAACGGTTTTTTCCTCCTTTTAAAACAGTTGCCACAGAGCTACCTAGATAGAATAAATTTGGACTCTTAATTTTCTCCCAATCCTGGATCAAACTAATATGAGGGAGAAAATGCACTCATTCAAGATTCATTAAGTACCTACTAAATGCTAATGGGCACTATTATGCCACAGGGGAGATGTCCAAAGCACACTACAACCACCCTAACCTTCCAGGGGCATGGAATTCACCTAAAATTCATAAACAAGAATAAAAGCTACATTAAGAGGTCCTTTTCCTAGCTTGACATTTGGCTCTTTTTACCTGACCTGACTTTCTTCAGAGCATATTTAAAAGGCTCCAGAAAAATGGGTGACTTATCTGCACAGATTATCAGACATGTCAGACTACAGATGAGAAAAAGAAGTACCTCTCTTCAATGAAGTTTTGATTCTGGAAATGTCAAGATGAGAACAGCTCCCAGCAAAGCAACAGCTCAAGATACACAAGTCTCGTTAGACAGTGTTTGCAGGAAAGCACTGAAGCCAATAGCCAACTCTCTCCAAGTCCAATTAGAAGAAAGCCCTTAAGAGCCTCAAACCCTATTCCTGCTCATTAACACTGGGACTCTAACACACAGCACCCCTGACTATTGTACACACCCTCTGGGACAACATGGTGTGTTGCAGTTAGTTTGTTTCACTTGAGCTTTTTCAGACCCAAACTGCTCAAAATCAATTGATCTCTGCTGGTCTAAAAAAAGTCTGTCTGCCCTTTATTTTCCAATCCCCACAGTAATTCTTCACAAAATCCAACAGGACAACTTTGCAGGTCCTCCTGGCTTTCTAGAGTCAAAGAAAACTAGGAGTAGTTTAGAAAAGTACAGTGCTACCAACCACTCCCTGAAATTATCCCAGACCACCCCCCCCCAAAAAAAAGAAAAGGAGCTGTCCCATCAGCACCAATGATCTCCTCTGTAACTAAATTTCTCCCTTTCCGCATATTAGTATGCAACCCACTGTCATAATGCCTTAGGTTAACATTACAATGAGACCTCATTTTTCTGAGTCACAAACAAGTAGAGACAAAGCAGTCTTTGAACAAATTGTGTCTACTAGAGATATATGTGTGTGTGTGTGTGTGTGTGTGTGTGTGTGTGTATTTATTTAGAATAGAGCACTAGGCTGGGAAGCAGTAGTCTTGGTGTTTTTGTTGTTTTTGGGTTTTGTTTTGTTTTGTTTTCTTAAGTAAAGTCCTGAGCCTTTATCCTGGCTCGTTTGTAGTGACTACATGAACACATCAACTTCTACATGTAAGGAATGGCAATTTCCATTGGCAAGGTACAGACCATGAAAATAAACTTTGAAACACACTCTAATCTCCACATCTGTCAAAAGCTTACCCATCACCAATGCCCAATTCCCTTATCACCCCCAAGCCAGAAATGACTCACACCTCAGAACTCCAATGGCATTTCGTGAGCGTAATACTCCAAGGGCATTTACCACACACTGTAAGTAACTTATAAGTGAGTGTTTTTGCTCAACTGGAGTTATTATTTCTTGTTTCCCCAATAGGACCCAACAGGACTTACCACAAAAAGAAGAAAGCCCATAAATGCCGTGATCTATCACGAAGACTTCAGAAAGGATTCCACTGACTTGTCACTCAAACTGAGAATGCAGCTAATGACATACAAAAATAGGATGCTTATGGATTTGGTGCTGTGGTGATTTATTTTTTGGTTGGTGGTAAAAGGGGTGATGAGCTACCATCTGGGGTTTTATCTTCCCCTTGTTTTATTCTTCCTTGTTCCTTTAGGCAAAATGAGTAAATATGGCTTAAAATGGGCCACAGAAACTGTTGGTTTAGCAGTACGTTAAGAAAATATCTTTAAATGTACCTTTGATTTTATGTTTCTGTACAAACACTCCAAAAGGTTCACAAAAAAGGGCTCTAGACATATTTAAATGACTTACTTCGAAGGAAAAATGGTTTTAAAAAGCATTTCTAAAAGGCAGCAGCTGTTGGATCCTACCGTGTGCTCCCTTCTAGCACATTCAGAGTGACTCTTCAATACTGTGTGAGAGGTACGCCCCTCCCTCTCTGCCCCTCGCCCCCAGAGGTGCTCTCCACAGACCAGAATTCCACTCTGCAGCCAACCGAGAGCTGGGCTCCAGCCTCTCAAGGGGGGAGACAGGGCACAGAAGCGCTGACAGGCCCTCCCGAGCAGCAGTGATGCAGAGCGCCGGAATAAACTCTGAAGCCGCTTCTCACGGTTGAAAGGACGAGGCACAAGCTGTTTTCTCACGTCCTCTGCTTCTTAAGGTTACAACGAACCAGCCTCTGATCCAATTAAAATCCCTGTAGTTTACGTTTTCTCAGAGAGGGACAAAGCAAAGATGACCTGGGCTTGTCGGGAGCACAGCCAGCCACATATGGTCCTGGCTGATAAATGAAGAGTTAAAAAAGATGAAAAATTTAAGTCGTGACTGCCATGAAATTGTTGATTCATGGTAAGGTGTTTCGGGCAGTTACAGCTGTACAACAGTAAACTGTTAACAAGCATCTCCGGAAGAAAAAGCTCCATTATAGATCACAGATAGGACAAGACGCGGAGTGCATTGCTACTGGGAGATCAACGCCCCGAAATGGGAGAGGATGTGTCAGATGCAAGTCAAGAGGGCCTAGCCTTTCCTGAAACCACTTTCGAGAAAAACTGTACTTTGAATGAGGATGACATTTACCCTAATTGCTGCAGCTAATTAAAATTAGGTAATTAAAAAAATTTCAAATGCACTTTAAATTTGACGTAGGGCATAATTAAAAATCAGATTTTAAAAAATATCATTAGGGCAGTAGGGTGAAGGTTGGTATACTAGAGGGGGGAAAAAACAAAACGCAGTTTAGCTCTCAGAAAACAGGAGGGAAATGGCAGTCTGTCAAAGTTATTATAGGGGGACTTGTTTTTTTCCTTTTTAAAGACCAGAACTTAACAACTTGGAACATCTGTGCCCTTGCCTTTCCCAAGTATGCTGATGTCGAAAAGCACTTCTTGTGTCAGTCTTCTCCCCAGCAGGAACCAGGCTGGTGAATCAGCAAAATGTCAGGATCTTCGGGAAGCTGCTACTATTACTTTGAGTTAGCAGGAACAGATAAAGAGCGAGAGCTGTGTTTCCAGAAACAAACTTGGTGGTTCCTGTGTGAATACACAAGGTAGCAGATGACACTGTGCAACTCTGTCAGGGAGGTAAGAAGTCCTACAGGGGAAGGGCTCGAGATGCCCGCGGAACAACACCAGACTGGGGATAGGGGGTCCAGAGGGCCAGCCTCAACCTCAACAGTTAGCTGTCCTATATTTGGACAGCCGATGGGTCACTAAATAAATAAATAAGGCACTGGGCTAGGTCATCTGTCAGGTCTGCTTAGATTCTGAAAATCTACTGTTCTGTAAGTGAATTAAAATGTGAAGTCACAACTAAGAACTATTTCTACCTTACTAACTCTGTGAGGACTAGTCAGTACCCTGAATAGGGTTGATCACACGGTAGATACTCAAATATACGTTTAGTGACTGATGCTGCTTGAACATCCAGTCTAGTCCATGGTTCCTCAGGGTCTAGTACGGTGCCTGGTACATAATAAGCCCTCAAAGCACATCTGCTGCATGAATTCATGAGACCCTATACTACGCTGATCCAGAAATAAGCTAACACACCAGGGCTCTCGTACAACCCAGAGCCCAGCAGTAAACCCTGAGGAACACACTCAGCAACCTGAGGACTGACAGAGTGATTCTTAATACTATCTAACCTTACAAGTCTCACAAATGGCTTAAGATCACCCTTTGGAGAAGCCTGCATTAAAATTATTCACTGATTTATTTCTATGAGAATAATCAGGCAGGAAAGAACCTAGTCAGACATGCTCTCAGGAGAGAGATTACCAGGAAGATGAAAATAACATGAAGCAGCAGCAGATTCCCCGTGAATATCACTCAGGCAACTACATTTGTCTCCTACCTTCGGAAATCTGGATTCAAACAGAACAACTATTGGAAGAGAATTTGCTTTAATGAACATATCCCCAACCACAGGCACATCAAAAACCGTTTGCAGAAAGCTGCTACACATCTGAGGGCAAAGACAAAGTACAAAATGATTTTAGAAGTCATGGTTCAGATTCAGTTAAAAGTAACATCTACTAAGTGCCTACTGTGTATCAGAAACCGCTTAGCCCTCACATGGTCACCTTTAATACTCTGTAACAATGAAAGGCAAAAGTTATTGTCCTCTCCACTTCTGCAGAGGACAATTCTGACCGCTGGATGGGCATCAAATTTCACACAAGAAAAGTAAGCTGGGAGCCAGAGCTAGATCATCTGTTTAGGTCTAATGCTCATTCAACAAATATTACGTGTTTCTGTGCACCGAGGCTTTTTAAAGAATAGGGAATGTCGCACTGGACAAAAGAAATTAAAATCCCTGTCTTTCTGGACATTCCAGTGTGCCTTCTACTATATCGTGGTTCACTGCCTCCTCTTGTCTCAACTCCACTGGGCCATCTGTTAGCAGAATGATGTCTAGATCAGCGGATTCAAATCCTATCTGGCCATGCCGCTATAAAGGACCTGGCCAATTAAGATCCTCAGAAATTAATGTTATTAAAGTATGAACAGATACATCACAATGAATTCCAGCACTAATAAGAGAAAACAGGACAATTAAGGATTGCCCCAGATTTATTCATAGATAAAAACAGATTTTCAAATGAGTAAAGAGCAGCGTGTGTTTCAAGATGGGAGATAATTAGAATGAAAATAGAACAGCAGACGTGACAGCAGACTTCAGCAGAGACAGACAGGAGAAGAGAGTAAACAGTATTCCCTCACCCTGTCAGCCTTCCTACTGAGGACAGATCTGCAAGGATATCTGTATTATCGTGTCCAAGTAACCCGAGGAGAGACTGCACAGCATTCAGCTCCACCAGAAGGTGGTACAGGTCTGGCATGGTGGCCACCACGTGCATTTCCTGAATGATGTCATTTAGATCCAGCTCAGATTCCATAAACCTAGGAGGGGAAAACAAGACAGCATCAGTGAAAGAAAAGGGGTGCGATGATCAGCACTGACGAGCAAAGAGCAACATAATCCAGACAGAGAAACAACCTGTCAAAGTGTCAGCAACAGGACCAACCGGGAAGTACACTCATCCAGACATCATACTGCCACACAATTTCCTTGAGCAATCGATCTCCTCATTACAAAAATCAATCTTGGATTCAGATCTCATTACACGGTTCCCCTTACTCTTGCAGTCACAAGTTGCCTTTTAGAGGCTCCTGAACATTCTATAGCATTAAGCGATCTGCCCCCCAGTCCTATGGATTAGCTACCATTACAGCCGTGGTGCCCTGACGCAGCTCTCCTACTAATCCAAAAAGGGTTTCTCTTACCTGCCACTTTAGGTCCAGGGCCAGTTATCCCCCTTACCAAAAGGAGGCTACTGAGAGGCTCCTGCCATCCAAAAATACCCTGCCTTCCACCAAACCCTCTCCCTTCATTGAGCCCATTTGGGGGCAGGTCCTCAAGTAAAGCAGCGCTGGTCGCTGGCGCCCTGTAATCGCCACACCTTACGTGGCACGAGAGATACTCCACTCACGGTCCCACACCGAACCTTTCAACAAACCTATGCCCGGGCACTAAGAACAAAACTGCTGTGCATTCACCTCTTCCAGCCGTCCCCTGGGGTCTGACACATCAGAATGCCCACTAAGCCTTTGATGAACAAGACAGGAAGGTCTGCTTTGAAGAAGTGAGCCAGTCCATATAAAGCAACTGAACAATACCTGACTGAGAGTAACCGGAGGGAAGCAGTGGTTATGCTGTCGTTGTTGAAGTAGGCTCTGTGCCCAGCGTGGAGCCCGATGCGGGGCTTGAACTCATGACCCTGAGATCAAGACCTAAGCTGAGAGGCACCCAGGTGGCTCAGCCGGTTGAGCATCTGACTATTGGTTTTGGCTGAGGGCATGATCTCCGGGTTGTGAGATCAAGCCCCGTGTGAGGCTCTGCATTCAGTGTGGAGCTTCCCTAAGATTCTTTCCCTTTCCCTCTCTCCCTGCTCCTCTCCCTGCTCACACACACTCTCTCTCTAATACGTAAGTAAATAAGAGCTTAAAAAGAAAAAAAAAAAGAAGACCTGAGCTGAGATCAAGAGTCAGATGCTTAACTGACTGAGCCACCCAGGCGCCCCACTTTTTGACCATTTTTATATCAGGGTGCTCATCTTATTTATTGATGTACAAGCACTCTCTATATTAAGGAAATTAATCTCTGCCATATGTTGCAAAAAAATAAATAAACCAGTGAAAAATATTTGCCCTTTAATTTTTACACTGTGCTTTTTAACATAAAAGTTTTTAAAAGTCTAAGTAGTTAAATCTTTGCTTTTATGAACTCTATTTTACGTGTGGCTCGAGTAAGATTTTTCCTATGCTAAGATCAAATATATTTTACAATATACTACTTCTGTGTTGATACATATTTAAATGTTTAGGAGTAAGTAATTCTGAGATATATTTTAGCATATGATATGGGGCAAAGATCTAGCTTTATTTTCTGCAAATGTTTGGCCAATTGTCCCAATACCATAATCTATCCTTTTTCTACAAATCTGAAGAAATACCACCTTTATCATATACTAAATTTTAATGTGTACTCTAATCTTTTTATAGGCTTTTCACTCCATTTCACGGATTTGTTTGCAAATTCCTAGCCAGAACCAACCACACTTCCACATTATCGTGGCGTATTTCACCTGTTACTACAAAACATTTCTTTGTTCTTCTTTTCCAATGCTTCCTTGTCTATTCTTACCTGCCTATTATTCTAATTTCAAAATTACTTTCTCAAGATTCTCCTCCACACCAGTTTTTTTAAGGCTCCTTCCACTATGCTTACAAATAGATTACCCTTTTAGATCATTATGTTCCTTATCAACTAAAGCATGGAAGAATCACGACTTGGAAGGGCTGGTGTAGAATTCAGATTATTGGGACAGTTGATCTGTATAATCTCTGAACCTAAAAGGCTCAGCAAATCTCTAAGGCTTATTTGCCTTATATGAGTACTAGGGAGTAACTCGACAAAAGACTTTTATAGTTCATCGGGAAGAACTGGCAAGGGCACTCAATAGTCTAAGCAAAGTCATGCTGAGTACACGGAAAAGGTTTGGGACCTTGGGGTATAATCAATGAATGAATGTCAGCCCGGAGAGAAGCCTCTGGTGGCATCCCTCAGGGCTCCATCTTTAGGCCTGTTTTCTGTTTTTTAAAAATCTTATTTTTAAGTAATCTCTACACCCAATGTGGAGCTTGAACTCACAACCCCAAGATCAAGAGTCGCGTGCTCTTCTGACTGAGTCAGCTAGGCACCCCTTAAGCCTGTTTTTGATGAACAACTTGGGTGAAGATATATCAATGGCAAACTTAACAAATGTCATGTAACACAAAGCTTATAGAGACAGTGAACACAGCAGCTGACAGAATCAATTACAAAAGTTCCTGACAAGCAATAATGATGGGCCAAATCCAACAGGAGGAACATTACCTAGGATCCACACTGAGGCCTCCACTGAACCACAGTCAGGTACAAACGCACGGGTGAGGAAGATGCAGTTCAGTGAGAGCACATGTGTAGAAAGGACCTGACGGTCTTAGTCAATTGGACCTGCGATACACATCAGACCCGAGACAGCCCTGCCAGGACAGGGACGACCGCCCCTTCATCTCTGGACGCCCAGCACCGGGCACACTCCCTGGTCCGCCACAGAAATTTAGCAGACAACTGCCAAAGGAAGGAGCAGAGAAAGTAGCTGCTGCAAAAGCTGCTGTGGTTTTAGCCTGCTTAGAAGATAACTCGAGAGTTATCATGCAGATCAGAGATCAGATGACCCTTAAGGTCTCTGACATCTATTACGGGAACCATCCTTTATTTGGAGGGCTATGGAAACAATTCGGGGAAGCAACTGAGATTATAAGGAGTCTAGACATCCTCTCATAAAAATGTGCTGAAATTCTTTTTCATTGCGAGTTGAAATCTTATGAGTTAGAGCTGCCAAAGATGAAACAGGTTTCTTTGAAAAGTTAGATCCTTGTCACTGGGGCTAATTAAGAGTGACAGGGAAAAAAAAAAAAAAAGCAAGGCGAAGGGAGAATGGACTGCACCTCTCAGTCCTTTCCAACTTGGAAATTCTTCTTCCAACTATGAGGTTTTAACACAATGTTTTTAAGTTTAGAAAGCCACAAAATTATCAAAACAAAACCAACAAAATTAGCAAAAATTCAACTGTGAGCAGGAAAACATCACAAAAAACTCAATGGGATCCAGTGTTACATTAATAATGAGCTAGAGAAGGAAACGCCTGGACTTGGGGATGAGACTCACCTGGGTCACACCCCGAGCCACATTTATAGGCTGTGTAACCAAGAGCAGTGTGTCAATAAGCATTCATGGGACACATACTAGGTGCCATTCACTGCACTAGGTACTGAGGAAATAACAAAATAATCCCAGCTGCTGTCCTCATGGAGCTTCTAGCGAGGCACAAATCTAAGCAACTTATTCAATGCGATTAATTGTAAGGATGTCCAGTGTTGCCCGAGAGAACCGAGAGAATTGGAACACAGAGCACAGGGCCCCAGTCTGGACAAGGGAGATGGAGAATATTAACTAACCTACTTTTAAACTTCAACTTCCTTAAACTTCCTAGCTGAATTATAGTGAGGATTAAAAGAGATAATAAATACAATGTGCCTAACAACAGTTGGCACATAGCAGGTGCTCAATAAATCTAGGTACCCTCAAGTCTGCTCTGCTCTAACAAAATTTTCTTCTCTTTTGGCTGACCAAGAATAAGCCTACTCATTTAAAGCATATTTGTAGGGGACTGACTGTCGAGGGATTAGGCATACCTTTAGCAACAGCTGATGCGTAGCTGGAAGAAAGGATCAAGTTAGAGGTCAATGGGAAAGCAACAGAGCAACATATTAAAACAGTAACCCAGGCTCAGGCGAGGTCATCAATTCCGTCTGGTATGACAGGGAATATTCTGCTCATCTGCCCATGTACATTTGCTTCAGACCAGCAGGATGTTCTCTTTCAACCACGAGAGTGAATATTAGCAAATGACCAGTGAAGTCGAAAAATACCAGAAAAGCAAGAGAAACCAATGAGTCCTCCTGCGATCATAAAACCAGCTATCAATGCATAGGAAGTATGACGTTTCTTCCACCCAAATGAATCAGCAATTCTCAAAGTGTGGTCCTGGGACCCCAGGGTGGGGTAAGAGGTAGCTGGAGATCCTTCAGGAATCTGTAAAGTCAAAACTATTTTTATGGTAAATTCAAAACATTATTTGCCTTTTTCATTCTCATTCTCTCAGGAGTGTACAGTGGAATTTTCCAGAGGGCTGCACAACACATGGTGCTATCATTGCCCTGAGGGCTAATGAAATGTGTGCTGTATATTCTAAAATTTCCTAAGATAAGCACTTTGGGGTACTCGAGAATTTAAGAGTACAAAGGGTCCTGAACCACTAACCTAAAGAATTCCAGCCCTCCAAGAATGAAGAGAAGGAGGAGAGAATGAGCCCACTCTACCCGGTGTGATGTTTGGGAGAATGATCGTACAGATACTGCATAAGGAGAATTGTCAATTGAATCTGAAATGCAGCCAAATGAAGAGAGGCATTTTTTGGGTATGCAATCAAAATGACAATTGCATGTATGGGAAAATAAATTTGAACGTTTCTGATCTCAACCGGGAAGTTTCATTTAAATATGCTCTAGCAATTTTCATCTTAATTGCACCTCGCTGGTCTAGAGAATTATAAAAGACACTGCACCAGTAAGAATTCAAGAACTCAAGGTTAAAACACAGTGCAGTTTCCTAACTGCTTTTGGATATGAAAAAAATGTTCTTTATGCATAATTTCAATTTTCGAATGTTGTGACTTAAAAACTAAAATAGCGTATAAATTTGTCTGGATGGAAAACACTGTTGTTGCTGTTTTTGCTTTGTTTTGTTTTAAACAAAATAATATTTTCTTAAAATCACTTTATAAATTGTAACACTGGAGCACCTATGGTACCTAAGATGTAGACTGTGAACATAACCCACAGAAACTCACTGCTCTACACGGACAGAAGTATACCTACAAGCAGACAAAGGCAATTATCAGCATTCCAAAAAGTACTGTGGTTCTTAAATTTCTACTGTTATCAACCTACAGCATAGATTCCTCATAATGTATCCTCAGGTTCCAAGCAATGGGAACATACAAAGGATGACCCCAACTATGTCCGATTGCTCATGTTTACTGAGCACCAACAGTATGGATACTGTGCTACGTACTACGAACAGAAACAAACAAGACACAGTCTTCCACCTGAAATACACATGGAGTCTAATGCAGGGAAACCACTGAGGAAAGAAATAATAATAATAGACCAAATGACAAAGATGTTAAAGACTGATCACATTCACCGTGGGCAAGAATTTAGGGAAAAAACACCTGCTGGTGGGAGAATAAAAGGCCAGGGTGTGGAATCTGGCAGAAGTTATCAAAGTTTAGAATACATCCCCTTCAACTGGAGAATCCAACACTTAGGTATCTATCCCACAGAAATAATGTACACTAAGACACATGTACACGGAGGTTCACTGCAGCATTGCTCACAAAAGTCAGTATTTAAAATAACCAAACATCCATCCAAAGAAAAACAGTAAATAAGTTGCAGTATCTCCCACCATGCAACACTCCACGCCAGTCACAAAACATAAGGTAAACATGCCTGGGAAGATCTCCTGTTATGTAAGTAAAACTATCAAGGTTCAGAATATGTACAGCAGGATTTAGGTAGGGGAAAGCTTACATATGTAAATGTATGTACAGAAAACAATCTAAAAGAACATTCACAGAGACTCTCTGGAGAGCGGAATGGAAAGTGGGTCTGTGCAGTGAAGGAGAACTTCCATTTTTTACTTTACCTATGCACTGTTGGTGTTTTTTATAATGACAGCCTGTTTGTGTATTGCTTGTGTAATCAAACATACATACACGTCCGCAGACACAGTGCAGTCTCACAAGTGCTACTGGATGGTAGAGGTCAGCACAAAACCTACTGGCCTCTGGCGCTGGGAGGGCTGAGCTCTGATCTCCTCCTGTCAAAGAGGGCTGTGGCCTGGGTCCAGTAACGAGGCTTTCCTCTCTCCATCCCTCCTTTCCTATAGCACAGAGAGGACGTACTGAATCACATTAGCCTCACTAGGTTGCCATGAGGACTCTATGCCCCCTGACACCTCTCTGCCTTTGCTCGTGCTAATCACACTGCCAGGCAGGCCTTTCTATGTTCTTTTCTGCCTATTAAAATAAAAATCATTCTTCGAGGCCCAGCTCAAATACCACCTCTTCTGTGAAGCCCTCAACAGCCCCCAACTTGGTATTCATGGTTTCTTTCCCCATGTTCCCACAGCACTCTGCTTGTATCTCTTTAAAAAGTATATTTCCTTCTACCCTGCATTTCTAGTCAGTCTCCCTAGTAACCTATAAACTGGAGTACAAAGACCGTACTATTCAACTCTTAATTGCCTAGAGGCCTTGGGCCTATTAAGATTCATTAAAAGTGTACGTCCTGAGAGGCAGAAAGACAGGGAGGGAAGAGAGATTTAGAACATTAAAATCTGTATAAATATGAAAATTCCTTTAGTTAGAATTCATTTTTTTTCCTACCTAAACCATATTAGTCCCCACCTTGATATTTTTGGTCACATAGCAGGTGATCTTTCCATGTTAGTATTCGTCAAGATGGACTGAAAGATACCAGATTCCTCATGACGGCATCTCACAGCACATGGAGGCGCCGGTACAGTAACAAGCACATGAACTGTCATTTCGTGAGCACTTACTATGTACCAGGCACGGAACTAAACTAAATCATCCTCACTCAATCTTCACAACAACCCTGTGAAGGAAGTATTCTTTCTTTATGCAGATGAGACACCTGAGGCTAAAAAAGGAGAAGTGACCTATTCAAGGTCATGTAGGAGTCATACTGCAAAGCCTTGGACATTTTCTCACCAGTAAACCTATCACTAATGACAGGCATGGTCAGTTTTCTTTACGCCTTGAGAAGAACAATGTAGAAGGGTTAACTTAGTACACCTGATCTTTAGAGGACTCTAGTCGTAGGCTGGTATCTGGGAACTTGGCTTCTGAAAGATTCCCTAAGTGGTAAGGGGGTTTTGCCTACCTGGAGCAATAACTTCTGCTTTCCTTCTGGAAGTGTGGAATTTTGATAGTCATTGCTGACAGAGAAGGGCTACATAACTTGTCCTCAATAAATATCCTGGACTCTTTAGTCTCACTCGAATGGACTTCCCTGAACAGAAACACTACCCACGTGTTGATGTATTTCACTGTTGGAAAAAGGAACATGTCTGCGTATAAACCGGGCAGAAAAAAGACAAGGAACCTATACACGAACTTCTCCAGAGTCTGACTGATCTGTCTTTCCTTCTTGCTGATCCTGCTGTGTGCCCTCGAGTACCGCTGACTCTGAGCCTTATGAGTGACTCTGACTCTGAGTCTTTCCGGTGATTTCCCAAACATGCCAGGAGCTCCTGACACAAATCACAAAAACCAAGCACGCAAAACAAACGAAAAACAGAACAGAAACAACAAGCACAACACGTAGGAGGAAAGAAGGTTTTAGCAAAACAGAGCCTTACTTCTCTGGATTGTCTGGAAACTTGATTCGTAACTCCTGGTTTTTGTATGATCTTTTTTCAAATGTAAGGATCATTTTCTTCACTGAGCTCTCATCTAGTGGTTCCTCCTGGTATAAAGGGAACAAACAGCAACAATTTCAGTCCAAAGGAATTTCTTATTCATTAATCACTACTTCTTTTCTCCGGCTCTTACATGACATTCTGTCACTCACCTTTCCGGGTTAAATATACAGTATAAACTTTATCTCCTCCACTGGAAAGAAGGTTAAGGGTCTAGATCACATGCTACTTTGTATCACTGTCTCACAACTAGTTCAGAAAGCTCAGTTTAAGGTTTTAAAGACAGCTCATTCAACAAATATTTCTTGAGCATCCTGGATGGCATGGAATAAGCTACAATATTAGATAGTATTATTTAATACTTACCCATCCTTCTCCTTCTTATATAGGTAAGATAACACTCAGGTTTAAAAGAACTTCTCAAGGTCAAACCCTGAGTCAGTGACAGTGGACCTCAATCATTCCCCCCAGCCAGGGGTCGGCAAACTCCAGTCCATAGGCCAAATCCAACTCACAGCCTATTTCACAGCTCATACCATGAAGAATGCCTGTTAATTAGCAACAGTCAATGCTTTGCGTTTCTTACAAATTACTGTTTGGGGTCCTTACTAGCTGCTAAGAAGGAAATCAGAGAGGCCCAATACAGCATCAAGAATTTAGTAATCTCACTCAGGGGAGGCATAAAAAACTAGTAGATCATCCAGTTTTCTTATTTCAAACACTGGAATAATAACTACAAAGGTAAATAAAATGAATTTTTGTAAACGGAATCATTTCCCCCAAAAAAATCTACACTAAAATTTCAGGAATGTTTTCTCCTCAGCTTCTTTTCAAGGTTAGAGTCACGTGCTGCAGCGCACGCTGCCTCTCCTGACACCCAGCTCCTGGCTTCACAGCTTTTGTGGCCACTGACCACAACTCACATCTAAAAGCAATGCAAAGACTGCTAGTAAGAGAACCGGAAACAGATCCTTTTGGGAAGCACTGAATCATCTCATAATTGTGTAAGTACTCAAAAATGTTAGCTATTATTTTATTAAATTTCAGCGTTCACATGTTGGGTTTTTGTTTTGTTTTGTTTTATGTTCAGTTAGCCAACATATATTGGGTTTTAAGTAGGAGTTATTTATAAATTCGCTTTGGGTATGACAGATTTCTTAGATTTTATCAATGACTCCTGGCCCCCGAGGGCCTCTGTTGGACTCCCACACCATGCCTAGTTATCTGTAGCTTAAAGAGAAATTTTGCAAACTGAACTCAGTGCCCTAGCGCAGTCAGGACTCAGAGTCGAGCTTTACTACTCACTAGCCACGTGGCGATGTTACTTTGCTGAATATAATCTTCAAACCCTCACCAACTCCAACTGACTCTACCTCACAAGTCTTTCCTGAATTCATCCACTTGGCATTCACAATAAAATTCTAAATCCTTCACACGACTCATGTAATGAAGGTCTGGCAGTACCTAGCCCAACCTGTCCAACCCCCAACCAGGGTAAACATCCCTTTCAGTGGCCCACGTCTACTTGCTCACCGCTGACTCTCCAGTGCCCACCACAGTGCCTGGCGCACAGCATGCGCCCAGGGAAGATGTGTTGAAGGTAGGCAGGGAGAGAGGGAAGGGGAAAATATTACCTGTCTCTTTCAAGGTCATGGAGATGACCTAAAGAGATGCGGTGCATGAAACTGTTTTACAAACTAAAGGACACTACATTAACATAAGCCCTTATTGTTACTGTCAGCAACAGGCACCATGTACCCAATGTACCACACGGATTTCACTACGTAATCTAAATTTTTAGGAAGGGTTAAATCACTTTCAAACAACCTTAATCTCTACTTCTTTTCTTGCCCTTAGCTAACATCTTCCCTACGCTGTAGAATAAAATGGTAATAGTGTTAATACAGCTCTCACAGGATCCCCCAAATCTTAGCCTCTCCAGGGTTTGGCCTTCCCTCCTTTAATTTCCCTCCAATGCTGGGGGAAAACTGAATTATCAGTCTTAGTCATCGACCACAGCAGCATCTCCAATAGCTCAACGTCAGAAACCAGAAGGAGATTTCAGAAAGATGAATGCTGGTGATGTAGCACAAAAAGGACAATAATATTTTACAAGCCCACGTGACTTTACAGGGGCAAACATCACTTGTTTTTCATCAAATGGGACTTTGGTGGCAGGGAGAAAATAACTCCTGGACTTGTAGTCTTCCATGTGTCATTTTTACAAAGCGATCTCTTTTTCCCTTGTCCCTTAACAGAAGGCCTGGTCCCACACTACATTTCTGTCTCCCAGGCTAGAAACCACTTACCCATGACAGCTACTATCCTAATCCTCCAGTACCAGCCTGGCCCTACATGGGAATTATACCTGCCAATTAACTGCTGCTGCAGGGCTAACAGATTGAGCTGAAGCTAGTGAGAAGGGTGGGAGGGAGAGAGGAGGCTGGGGGAGCAGAGAGGGAAGGAAGCAGGGAGGATGTGCTACACACACTGTTTGTCTAAGCCAGCAGGCTAGTGCCCTCAGAGAGGAAACGCAGGACTGTCTCCCGCCGCAGATTTCCAAAGTGTCACCATCTTTTAGGGGCAGACCCCCAAATTAGCACTGGTATAAATCCTAATGAGGAGGGGAGTTATTGTCACAACACAATAAAGACCTTTTTGGAATATGAATCCATTTTTTTTTTCATTCTCAGACTCACACTCCAGCTTCATTTTTTAAATCCAAACTTAGCATCATGTCTTTCAGGGAACCAAAAAACAGCTGGCTCTTAAGAATCTATTTCCATAATTCATATTGAACAAAATGCCAGAGAGAAATAACACACAAGTTAACACTTAAGGATATAAAAAGACACTTAGGTAAGGTCATTTTATTTTTAATCACTGGTATTTTACCTCTACTCTTTTTAGCTTCATTTATTTATTCAATAAATATTTATTAAGGGCCTAGCAAGAGGTAGGCACTGCACTGAGTGCTAGAGATACAGCTGTGAAGGAAACAGCTAGTCCCTGGTTGTCTAGGTGGTGGAGGAAAGGATAGCAAATGAGGAAAATAAAACCAGGATTTCAGATCATGCTGTGTGTGAAGTGCTGTGAAGACAATAATACTGACCAAAGTGTAAGAGAAAGACTTATAGGCCTACCTCAGAGACAGGAAAAGCTTCTCTCAGGAGGAAACATCTGAACTGAGACCGAATGAGAAGAATGAGAAGAAAGAAATCCACCATGCGGGGCGCCTGGGTGGCTCAGTGGGTTAAAGCCTCTGCTTTCGGCTCAGGTCATGATCTCAGGGTCCTGGGATCGAGTCCCATATCGGGTTCTCTGCTCAGCAGGGAGCCTGCTTCCGCCTCTCTCTCTGCTTGCCTCTCTGCCTACTTGTGATGTGTCAAATAAATAAATAAATAAATTTTTTTTTAAAATTAAAAAAAAAAAGAAACCTGCCATGCAAAGCCTTAGGGGAAGAGCATTCCACAAAGGGCACAGAAGTAAAAAGGTCCAGGGGTAGGAATAAGTATACCTTAAGGCATCGTGAGGAATAGCAAATAGCACATCTTTTCCAAAACTGTATTTTTTCCGGTTACACCTAAATACCTAATCTCTTAGCTCCACCTTGAACTTCTCCACTTTTGTTGCTTTGCTAATGCCATCTCAACTGAAAAGCCTTCTTCCACCAGTTTGATAAAATTCTACTCCTCTTTCAAGACTACTGACCACATTAAAAAATGGAAGTGCCTTCAATGTGTCCAGTCTAGGAAGCCTCCCTGACCCTCCTCAGTAAACAGCAACAGCCCCACAGCTCAGAGCGTGGGCCTCGATTCTGACACATAATCCAGAATAATTTAAAAACTCTATCGATAACGATCTTCACAATTTGAAAATGCTTCCCAACTCCATTATCACACTTCACCTTCACGTCAATACTGCGAAGTAAGTATTCTTAACCCTATTTTACAGATGAAACTGCGAAGCTCAGAGAAATTAAGGATTTGACCTAAAATGACAGTCTACAGCCACTGCGTGTGGCCCAGCCTAGGCTGCCACCTTACCTCCTCCTCTTCCTCCTCGCCCTCTCTGTCAATAATCTGCAGCAGTCTCTTCTTGTCATCATCTGCTTCTTCTACCACAGTCATTTCCTCTTCCCGGTAGCGGCCACGGTCTCGGGGACCAGCTTGCCTCCGACGCATTTTCAGCTCTTCCTCTTCATCATCCCGGGGACGTTTTGTGCCCCTGTTGGGCTGAGAACGAAAAAAAGAAACACAGGATTCCAGAGCTGGAAAAGACCTAGAAGGGCACACATAGCAGACATTCTAAAAGCTTTCAAGGATTCACCGATGAAAAGCTCCACAAGACCTGAAGTGATTCTATAAATTTATTGACTGAAGTCTCTCACAAAGTAGCTGGCTTTTTTTTTTCTTACAGAACTTTTTTAATATGCAAAGTTTTACCACTTCACAAAAGTTGGTGTATATAGAAATCATAGGGAATACAGACACTCTGAGATGGGTTAGGCTCAATTTACTAGTTATGATTCAATCCCCGACACCAATCCCTTCACATGGCTTTAATTCATGTCTAAGAAAGACTACAGTCACTTACGAGTACTTCGAGTACTTCGTACAGAGAAGATTACATACGTAACATCCAAGGGTCTACTGCACTCCGAAGTCCTACTTTATGGAAGAGCAGGGTAGAGTAAGGGCCAGAGAGAGTAAGTCACAAAGCCAGCAGCAGCACTGAAAACACAGTCAGCACTTTCTGACTTCTGGTCCGGGGCTCTGGCTGCCACACTGTTAGGTCTCGTTTTGCCTTTGACATTGCAGTCCAAGGAGGAGTTCTTAACAGCGGCCTTCCGTTAAATTGGAATAAAATGAAACGCTACTGAAATGGGCTTCAGAGCTGAGGAGAAACAGCACTGCACCAGGAATCGAACCGCCCAACGTCTCCAGGCAGCTCAGGTTACTACTGGTGCAGCTCTGGGCACGGCATTAACCTCTCTAAACCTCCGTTTCCTCCTCTTCAAATGACAATCAGAAATTATAGCCCTTTTCCCTGTGAACTTCAAAGGATGCTTCTATGTGTGTGTATTTTTACCATTTTGTCCCCAGCTTCAGAGATATAATTGACATATACCATTGCGTACAATGTGATTACTTGATTCATGTATATACTGCAAAATGGTCACCACATTTGTTAGCTAGTTAACACCTCCATCACCTCATAAAATTACCTTTTTTTTGGTAGTGAGAACATTTAAGATCTACTGTCTTAGCAACTTTCAAGTATATTATACAGTATTGCTAACTACAGTCACTCTGCTATACATCAGGTTCCTAGAACTTATCCATAACTGGTAGTTTGTACTAAAAGGTTGCAAACTTTCATGAAAGAATGGTTGCTAAACAAGGGACGTCTGGGTGACTCAGTCAGTTGAGCGTCTGCCTTCAGCTCAGGCCATGATCCCAGATGAGATGGAGCCCCGCTTTGGGCTCCCTGGCCAGCGAGGAGTCTGCTTCTCCCTCTGCCCCTGCTCCTCTTTGCCCTACCCCCGGGCTTACGCATGCTCTCTCTCTTTCAAATAAAGTCTTAAAAAAAAAAATGAATGCTGAACGACAACAGTATTAAAAAAATATAAAAGATCATTACTATAAGGTAATCCACATGATTCTGTCTTCCTCAATGCAAGACATCTGTGTTAGGTTCAACAAGCTTTTCTTTATATGTTATGATAACTACACACACTAATAGTGTGCTGGGTACACCATGGTTTATTAGGACCAACAGAAGAGAATGCCCCATTTCCTACCAACTTGCTAAGTTGTTTGGTGGTGATAACAAATTTTTACTACACACATTACGCATCTCACCTTGTGACTTATAACCCACACTGCTACTGAACTCCACTTCCCCAGCGGTGCAAAGTCCTCTCCCTCTAGTCACATACCCTGCTGGTTCCACATACCAGGTGTGCCGGTAAGTCTAAGCATATGACATTGCTTAGAAAACTCACATTAGACGATTTGGTTTGGAGGTTACCACCTGCTATTTTTCACTCTGTTCCTAGCCTCTGCGAGATAGATTATAATTTCATATGATAATACTCTATTCCATAAATACAAAAACTCTAAGAATCTATTGTCATCATCACTGGTCTGCACTTAGAAAAAGAGGAGAAGAAAGAAAGAAATCAACATGCCAGTTACCACGGACCACAAGCAAAAGGAGGCAGTGGTTTTCATGTGAGAAAGGAAGGAAAGGTAGCTTGATCCTAAAGGAGGGCAGGCTTCAAACCAGAAATCTGTAGCTCCCCAGCAGGTAAGGTTAACTTCAGCCCCCTGGGAGCACTAATTCTTTCAGGCTCATAAAATGAGGCCTGCTGCGATTCTGATTAGCGTGAGGCTGCTGCAGCAGTCAAATGAAAGCACGAGCTCCATAGTTCTCCACGGAAAGGAGATTTCTGGATTGTTTATCTCTGAGGGCAGAGAGAAAAGGCGATGGACCACAATTAAAAGGAGAAAGCTAAATACCGCCACAGTTAAGAAATGCAAACCTGAAAGAATACGGGCAATGTCTCTTTGGAATACATCTTCCAATCTACTTTTTTGAAACAAACATTTCAGAGATAGGGGTGGAGTTTCACTTTTACCTCTAATAATTGTCCTTGAAACAGCACTTTCCTACTGCAGAACTTAAAGCACCTCTCTTAATCTTCACCACATCTCTGGGCAAGAGAAGTAGGTTAACAGTTCTGTTTTCTAAGAAGGGAGACGGGATGCCTGAGATCCTCTAATAAACTCTTGCAAAGAAAACCTGATCCCCTCTCAAAGCTGAACCTGGTATCTGGGAAGTTTGCTAATCTATCATGATTCCAGGACCCTAAGTGAGATGGGTCCGAGGGACTTTCAGTCAAGAATATATGACTTGGCCAAGTTAAAATAATATTTGTTAAACCATTCATTCAACAAATAATGTATTAAAGTAATAAGGAAGCCCAGTGGCAGTCCCAGGATTCCATTTGGGTCATGTCTAAATGGGGAAACGAGGACAGACAGGGCCAGGATGGATTCCTGAGACAAGAATAGCTCTGTTAATCTTTAGGAACAGTCTAAGCAGAACATCCCTAAGAGGGCAAATTTCAGGTTCGCTAACTATTTCTGCAACTCCCTCCTCCATCACACAGGACATTCAGCTTGAGCTCCTCTCGTGACAGCTCTCCAGCAGAGCAAAGCAGAACCCATCAGGGAGCTTTGCCATGATTCCTTTACCAACATTATCTGCTCCCACCTCCAACAGATAGGTAAGCTGTTCAAAGGCCCAGAGATATTTTATTACAGCCATGTTTTTCTCCCAAGGCAAAATTTTAAGAACTTTTGTTCTTCTCAACAAGTGTTGTCTCTTTTTCAGATACTAACACTCCAGAAGAGAAATTTCTACTCATTTCTGAAATTTGACCACTCTGAAGAATAAAGGTTGGGATTCATTTCTTTACCAAATATTTATTAAATGCCAACTATATATAAGGCCTGTACTGGCGGCTGGGGACATAAATGTTAGACAAGCATTGCTTTGCTATCAAGGGGCTTAACAGTCTAGGACATAGCTGCCCATTAAAATGAAATGCAAACCATAGATGTAATTTTAAATTTTTTAGGGGCCATATTTTAAAAAGTAAAAAGAAGCAGGTGAAATTAAGTTTAATGTTTTTTTAACATTATTGAAATATCTAAGATATTTCAATATCATTTTAACATGTAACCAATATTTTAAAAATTACTAAGGTGATATTTTACTTTTTTTTCCCCATACTAAAGAAGTCTCTGGAATTTGGCATACTATTACATTCAGAGTGTATCTCAACCCAGCCCCAGCCCCATTTCACATGCCCAATCAGCCATATACAGTCAGCGGCTACCATACCGGCTGCCATAGGTCTCCACAGGTCTAGAGGATTTTCATCCAAGGGCTTCCTGTTCCCTGATAAAGCCAAAATGGAACCGTCTTTCCAGCAACACTGCATAAAATATGGGCTCACAGAAAGCTGAAGCCCTATTTGTGAAAGGTCCCCCCAAAAATTATAACACTAACAAGATCCTGACCTGGAAATAAACGTCTACATTCTATTTGCCAATATTTGCTATTGAGATTCATCAGTTACACAAAACAAAGCAAGAATACGTAAGTGGGGAAGAATCTCAGAGCTGTCAAATGGATTCCACTACAGAAGAGCCGAGGCACTCTGGATTCGGGAAGGGAATATAACACTCACAGCCTGTCAGAGGGGTCAACAGCTCAGGCCTGAGCTCTCCTTGTGTCTTACAAAACCAATCCCAAAAGGATTAAGCCATTCTTCCCAGTCACCTTTGGAGATTAATTTGTTTTGGTATCTGAAAGGTGTTTGGAATCCCTCAAGATGAAGGAATGACAAAAGAAACCGTTCCTCATAAAGTCATTTCTTTGTTTCTGCTGCCCACAAGACTAGAGAAAAAATGATTAACTCTTAACTTCTGATGTACCAGAACATCAGCCTTTAAGGGTTTAAAAAATCTTCTATATTCCCTGCCTTACTCCCAATAGGTGGTGAGTGGTATAAATGCTCACTAACCATTTGCCACCATCCAACCACACAGCTGGTAGCCTTTCTAGGTTACATAAAGGACTTCTACTTGTTCAAAGCTTATAGTAAGCTTCAAGATTATATATATAAGATGCTATTACTTTCCAAAAATCTTGAAGCCTATTATGTGTGTGTATGTGTGATGGATGATATATATATCCATTCCCCTGGAAACAGAAATCAAGACATCTCCATGAAAGCTTGGAAAGAGTTAAAGAATTAAATAAGTAATCTGCCTAGGATACTCCCTGCGTACCCAGACAATATCCAACCTAAGCTGTAGGTTTCATTTTTCCCTCTCTCCCTCTCTTTTTTTTTTTTTAATTAAAAAGCAGTGAGAAGCTGTAGCTATAATGAGGAGCTGTGGGAAAATGCAGTTATATTGGGCTCAAAGTAATGTACCATAGGAAGAGGCTACATCACCAGAACGAATCCTAAATTAAAACTCCACTATGAAACCAACTCCATTTCCTCTGAGCATGCAATCTATATTATCACATTTATGGTCTTGTCTCGACCTCAATTAGACTTGGGGGTGGGGGTGGGAGA
This sequence comes from Nasua narica, assembly GCA_028533885.1. Lineage (NCBI taxonomy): Eukaryota > Metazoa > Chordata > Mammalia > Carnivora > Procyonidae > Nasua > Nasua narica. The sequence goes on along the minus strand of CM052811.1, from coordinate 102,453,468 downwards.
AAGGGGCCTTCTATAATAAGCAATAATGGTGTCATTATGATAAATTATGAAAACACACAGCAAAATTATTAATGTGAAGAGCACACCTATACCAGGATATAACAGCGGAGATGTGTATGGGGGGGGCAGCATCTAAGTAAGTTCGATATTCCAAATTACCTGGGTTAGGAGGGGGTGATTTTCATAAAATGTACTTTCATGTTAATGGAAGAAAATATGTTCAGTTCTATTTAAAAATGGAAAAAGTCAAAGGAAATCTTCTCTAACCTCATAATAAGCCAGGAATTTTTCACCTAGCACCAAGAAGCTTCAGAACTTCAGAAAAGGGCCTTCTGAGTAGGGGCATGAAATACTATTTCCTAAATATCAAACAATGGGAAAGACTCAGAAATTTGAGCTTAAAGGGATAATCTACTTTATCCCTCTCTTAACAGAAATAAGGAAATCAGAGCCCAGTGGCTTTGAGCAATTTGTCTATGATGGGCAACAATATAAAGCTTCTAATTCCCAAATATAATACTTTTCCTACTTTGCAGTACTAACTAGTCATTGCTAACCTATTTATAATTGGTGATATCTTACATGGAGAATGAGTTTAGGAGTCAAACTTTTCTAAATTCAAAGCCTAATCCCTCTACTTAGTTAGCAGTCCTGGAAAGTAACTTAGCCCCTCTAAACTTGAGTTTTCTCAATCTATAAGCTAGAAACAATAACCACTTTCATACGTTTATGTATATATGTATATATATGTATGTAAGCACATAAAGGCCAATGTTTCTAAAGTACCCAGCAGAATTTGACTCATAGAAGATAATACATGTAGCCTCCACCTCTCACCTGATTCAAAAATCAAAGAACCTCAAGGTTGGAAAGGGTGTTGACCATTAATAGGTTTTAAAAGGAAAATCCTTTTATTTTAAATGACAAAATGACAGGCCCCACCCCCCACTATACATACCTTTTAACATCCAATGACTAAGAACACAATGACAAATATATTATTTGGCAATATTTTAATTGCATTTGTGTTTTTAACTCCTACATTTATGAGAGAGACAAGAGACAGAAAGATGGATTAATTTTGAGAGAGATTTTTGAGAGACTGAGATTCATTCTACAGAAAATGCCTGTGTACATCTGTCTGGATTCACAACCTCCTGTAGTAATTTTGAAGCACTAGAGACATCCAGACTTTAGGAAGCTTTGAATCTAACCCAATCGTGTATCTGAGGTTTGAATCCCCTTTAAAACATCTCCACTGGATATAGATTGGGGCTTTCCTAACACTTCCAGTGACCAGAAACTTAACCCCTCCCTAAATCGTGTCCCTCCCATCTTTGGGTCACTCGGTTTGTTAAATTGAGGAGAAACCTTCTAACTTACAACTTTCTCCCTTGGTCCTTACTCTTTCTCTTTAAAGCAATATAAACATGATCAGTCCCACTCTCACATTAAAAAAATATATTTAGATTATTTCAAGACAGTAATCCTATTTCTTTCTTCCTCTATCATTGCCTTTTCTTTTTCAGAATAAACACTTTCAATATGGCAGGGTGCATATAATGCAGAGGACAAAGGTAGGTATACAGATAATTAAATTCCTTCCTGCCATTAGGTTTCATAATTTTAAAGCTTTCTGATACCTCTAAAGATAATTAGACATATGGAATGTCACAAACCCTGGCTGGGATGGACTGGTATAACCAACTTGAAATGCTCAGAAATCATCTGCTGTTAACCTCGCCTGATTACATTCTGTCAGAATAAAAGGGAGTTTTCAAACATTCATTTTTACCAGATGGTAGTGAGTGGCCTGACCCAGAAGTTACAGATGAGCTGCAGTAATGAGTTTTCCCTTGCCTTTGCTGGCTGCACATTCACTGGTGACATTTTACAACTAGGACTTCTGGCTCAATCAATATTTGCAGGCATGAAACCTGCCAAAGTTAACATCAGGGCTCCCTCGCAAATTTGTTTAAGGCACCAGAACTGAAAAAGCTCACAATCTCTAATGCTGCAACTACCATCAGCCAAAGTTCATAATCAGGGATCAAAGCCGTCAGAGACAGAAAATTCTACCTACCTCAACTCAAAAGGTTGTTGTGATGACTAAAACTCCTTACGAAGGGGCCCTATGTAAACTATAAAGTGCATTATCAACAAGGGATTATCATACATATTTTTAAGACATATCCGAGAAATCCAGGTATTCATATACAATTACATATTATGTCTTTACAAGACTTAAAGCTTAGGGAAAAAAAACAAAAATCAATGAATCATGGCAATTTACTATCTTCTTTTTCTGGAAGAAAACCAGGTACCAGAAACTCAAAATCTCAAAGCAAAGTTATTGCAAATATAAAATAGAACTCTCATTTACTTAATTTCCAATAAAAAAAATAGGTACTGAGAACACAATAATTACTGGAGAACATGGGTTTTAACTGCCCACAAGACGGGGGTGGGGGTGGGGAATCAATGTATCAAAAATTAAAATCACAAGACTCTCACTTAAGATCTATAATCTGATTGGCTGACAACATAGATGTGATTTATGATTTAAATCACTATTAAGACTCTATTTAATCCATTTTTCCTACCAAAAAAATTCTTACTTCTTGTTAAAGCCTGACTATATATTCATCTCACCTCCAAAGGTGAGATTTCTTTTTTTAAAAGTACAAACTATACTTTAGCATCCATGATTTACTTTGACATCTTCTCTGATTAATTCTGCAGCTGCATCAGAAAGCTGAATGTTGATTCAGTTTCTTTATTTATCAAGGCTAACAGAGGAAGATACTTGTAAAATTGTTGGAAGGTAAACTACCTCCATTTTAGCAGACTTATTATGAATGTTTTGTCAGTTGCACCAGAACCATCATCATTCATTCATTCACTCAAGAAGTGTTTACGAAGCTAATAGAACCTGAACATCACTCCATTAGATGCTATAGGGAGTATTAGACCACAATCCAACAACAATAACAACAAAATTGCACTGATCTAAAAGAAGAAGCATAGTACAATGCAAAGAGCAACAAACCAATAATCAGAAAAAAAGTCTAGGTTCTTGTGAATCACTGAAGAGTCACATGACCTTAGATAAGTCATGACTTATCAATGCAGCATTTCTAAAAACGCTCTGCCCTTGCTCTACATCACAGGATTGTCTTAGTAAGATAAGGGAGAGTTAAGATTAAATAAGATAAAGACACAGCATTTTAAAAAGAAAACAGAACCTAAGATTCAGTTTCTCTTAATGATTGCCAATGCAAAGTTCGATACATACAACACTTTTAGAATTACTTAAAATCAGCTTTTGACAAAGAATATCATCATAATTATGATCACAAAAGAAAAAACACTGAGCACCCCATAGGTATCTAAAAAGGGACCCAATGTCACTAGAAATCAGAAAAATGCACATAAAGCCCATAAGATATCAGATTGACAAAAAATGAAAAAATTTAAAATCTTGCGATGTGTTGAAGATGTGGAGAAACAGGAATTGTTAAAACTTGCTGATAGGAGTATAAATGAGTATAGGACTAACTGGTGATACCTGATAACACTGAAAATGCATATATTCCGACTACCTCAGCAATTCTACTCCCACGTATACATACACAGAAATTCTCAGACATACGCACAAAGAAATACTTAAAGAATGTTCACTGGAACATATCTGTAGTAAGAAAAAAGAAAATTTCAACCATTACTGGCTGTACACATAATAATAAAAAAATGTGCGGGAATAACAATAACCAAATTCAAGATAGTGATTGCTTCTAAAAAGGGTAATAAATTGGATTAGCGAGGGGGCACACAATAACATGGGATTAGGGAAGAGTATACAGGAGACTTCAATCTTATTTATAAAATTTTATTTCTTAAAGATCTGAAGTAAATTTGGCAAAATGGTATGGTTATGCACATACGTAGAGGGAGAAAAGGGACCACCGGAAGCTAGCAGGGAATCACGTAGAACAAGTCATGCCCCACTGGCTGCAGTTCCTAGATGTTGTGGCTCACTAAGGTTAAGGGTTTACAACAAGGACTGGGTACCTTTATCTTGACACAATCTTTCACAAAGTTACTCAAGCAGGCAGAAAGAGAAATGTGGATGAATGGCAGCATAGATAGGTAGAACCAAAACTGGTTGAACCAAGAGTATAAGCACTGTGGAGTCCTTTGTTTAAACTCAAAATAGCAAATATATAAAGTCCCTGCCAGGGGAAATGTGACTTAGAGCTGATGGCTTCAATAAATCTCCAATTCAATGAATCAACAGGATGACCAACTTTAAATATCCTTAAAGCTAATGCATATTAAGGTCACATTATCAGAAGTGTAACATCCAATCTGGGTACAGTCTTGCAGCATTGAATTAGCCATCACACTTGAAAACGAGCATTAAATCTAGATAATGTATGGGCAGGATAGTACAAGGTCTAGAAACCCTGCTATAGGAAAAATCAATAAGGAAATTAGAGAAGATTCAGGGAAGGACCCAGGAGTCACCTTGGGCTATTTAAACAATGCCCTGGAATGGGGTAAATACCTACTGTGCTACCATGAATAGCAGATCACTTTCCTTTCCTCTTTCATTCTAGAGAAATCCTACTCAGCCTTAAGCTCCAGCTCTAAGGTCACCTTCCCTAAGGGTCTTCCAAAAACTCCAGGAAGACCTCGGAGCTTCCTCAGCAGTATATCATATCATACCTCTATCGGCACATAATGCATGCATCGATATATTTCCATCTCCTCTACTAATTCATAAACTGGATCCTCAAGAGCAGGAACCATGGGATCTGACCCTTGCTGCTAACAACTCAGCATCTAACGGTGCCCAACATCAGAGCAGGCACTCGACCCACGTTGCTAAATCAGTGAGCGGCAGAGGGGAGAGGACAGCTAAACCAATGAACTACCCAGGAACCATAACTTACTATTAGCAAATGTATATAAGGCATACATATTCTCAGAGGTCCTTGGGTCGTTAGCATGACTGCAGCCAGGCAGGATTAATTTGCACCCACCTATGTGATCATTTTATGCCATCCTGGGTTGTATTTTACATATTAGTTAGTTAATTCTCTAATGGTGGCACCATATAAAGAATAGGAACAGAAAAACTCAGATTCAGACAAAGAATAGCAGTACAACTTCATAATTTACCAACGAATAAACCAAGACTCAAGGAAGTGACAGGACTCGAGCCTGAAGTCACAGACGGAACTAGCGGTACATACAACCTCCAGATCCCTTTCCTTAGTCACAACCCTAGAAACTATCATCTGAAAGCCATAATTTTCGTCATCTCTCCCTGTTGCCATCATCTTTCAACTAACATTAAAATTTCTTCTGCTACTTTTCTGTCTATGGCTTTAACCAGGAAAGCTCTTTTCTGTCACCACTCCTTGCTCATTTGTAAAAGCGTAGTGCCATCTCTCTGTACAGAGATTGCGGTAAGAACTCCCTCCCCCAGACCATGTGGGGAACCCACCCAGTCCACTCTGAATCTTTAAACATTAAATAACAAATTAATATGGCAACTTTATTTTAAATTATTTATAGTTTTAAATCAAAGCTCAGATACAATAAATTCACTTTATTATTTCGGGTGACACAAGGGTTAGATATCTTCTAAGTGCTTGTCACAGAGGCTGGGGAGAGGTGGCGTATTCCTTCAGTAACCAGCAGCCCCACAGAGTGGTTCTGCACGTAACATGGCACACCTGTTACATGTAATTATGCTGACAGAGAAGGTTCCAGCCAGCAGAATATTGCTTCTAGCAATGGACAATTTCATTAATGCTAAAGTGGGGCAAGGAAATCTTTAATTATCTTTCCTATAAGTTGCCTCTGAGGTCATTGCCAAGACTTAAAACTTCATTCTTCTTTCAAACGGAAAGAGTGGTTGGGGAGAAAGGATGTACACTCACAAGGAAGACAGACAGGAAAGAAACAAGAAAAGTGAAGATGTTTTGAGAAAATGGGAAGGAGGGGGGATGAATAACCTGGGACTGAATTAGTGAGAGTCAAATCAGAAGTAAGAAATAAATAATTTTATTCATTTACATAACCAAGGTCTTACACAGTTGCTTATTAATTCCTTAACATTAGGTCCTGACCCGGTATTGATCCCAGGAGCCTAGGACATCAGCTACCACCAGTACTTGTTTTAAAAGCTAAAACTTACCCATATAAGCCTGTTACACAATAGATGACACATTTCAAGGAAGACAGAACTCACATCAAACTTTACCCTGAGTACCCTGTTCAAGAGAATATTTTTCAACATTATGGGTAATACTTTAAAGTCTGAAAACATAGCATGATTATATAATATGCTTTCTTTCTAGTGCCAATTTACCTCTTTCAGCTTGAACGAGGTATCTGGTGCTATGGCCTCAATACATGCCTGTTGATAGCCCATCAACACCAATGAGAAGAAATGTTTTCATGTCAACTTTTGCCTAAGATGCACTTCATTTTCCTCAACTCAAAGGCTTTACTATTTCTAGAAGCTTCACAAACCACTAAAGTTAGCAAAACACCTCCGCTCCCAATAAAGACAAGTATGGGAAATGAGTTATTCTTAGAGTCAGAAATATCTCCTCCACCTAGAATACAGAAAGAACACCGACCACGTGGCCACACGGAATATGATCAAAAGGAACTGTCTGGGAGCCTGGGGGAATGCCTCTCGCCACCTACTAACTCCCCCTGCGAGCTCTATCCCCACCACCACAACTCTCTTGCAAGGAAACTATAAAATTGACTTTAAAGTGATTTTAAACTAATAACTGTTCACTTCAAGAACATTTTAGGACACTCAACTTCCTAGCAGTAGCATCTAGTAGACCAGATAAGGCAAAAAAGCGTATTTTGCTGGGCAGGAAGGGACTCTACCAAGGATTAAGATATTTAAATAACTGTCTTATACAGAAACATAAATAAAAGAATAAAATAATGTGAACCATCTCTCTCCTTTTAAAGTTTACTTTGAAGCTTGGTAGCCTTCTGGTATTTAAAAAAAAAAAAAACCTTAAGAACTAGCTACCTTAGAAAAAGGTATCTGGGGCGCCTGGGTGGCTCAGTTGGTTGGGCAACTGCCTTCGGCTTGGTAATGATCCTGGAGTTCTGAGATCGAGTCCCGCATCGGGCTCCTGGCTCTGCAGGGAGTCCGCTTCTCCCTGTGACCTTCTCTCCTCTCATGCTCTCTCTCACTTTCTCTCTCTCAAATAAATTAAAAAATAAAATCTTAAAAAAAAAAAGAAAAAGGTATCTGAAAACGGTGCAAACAGCAACTGTTTTTTTGTTTTGGTTTGGTTTTGGTTTTTTTTTGCACAATGCGAAGACATTACTCCACATTATGGCAGCTTTACTTTCTGAGAAAGGAAAGGAAAGTGAATTTTCATAAGCAAGTTTCCACTGTGGGTGAATCTCTTGTCAGTTACAACCAACTCAGAGAGAGCCATCAGGGCAAACTACCCATTAGCTGTCAATTTAGAATGACTCCAGAAAGCCAGTCCCACAGCTCCACTGATATCTTCTCAACAACCTCTTAATCTTATTTATAACACCTGTGTTAAAGCAGTCTCCCATCAATCCAACTCGTCTCAGACTGAAATTACTTAGAAACTTGAGAATCCCGGCAAACATATCAAAAAAACATGGAGAGACACTGGCTGAAAAACCCTGCACACAAGGGGATTTAGCCACTTCTTTTTTTTTTTAAAGATTTTATTTCTTTATTTGACAGAGAGAGAGAGAGAGATCACAAGTAGGCAGAGAGACAGGCAGAGAGAGGGGGGGAAGCAGGATCCCCACTGAGCAGAGAGCCCAATTCGGGGCTCGATCTCAGGACCCTGAGATCATGACCTGAGCCGAAGGCAGACGCTTTAACCCACTGAGCCACCCAGCCCATCTCTTATTAAACAAAACTGCATAAGTAAGTCAGGCTGGGCCTCCACAGGCAAAGTCAGATATAAACCTCACAAAGGGCTTCTCAGGAGGCACTGAGGTCAGAGAATCTCAGGGTTTAAAGAAACCATAAAGAATTCCTCCACCACTTCCTCACCAAGTGATTGTCCAAGCTGTGTAATAGTTACCACTAACTGTGTGCATATTATGTTCATTATCTTTTTCCTCCTCACACAGCCCTGCTTGGTAGGGGACACCCACTCCTTGTTTTTTCAAGTGAAGAAACCAAGGCTCAGGTGGCTTGCTTAGTGAACTGCCTAAGGTCAAACAGCTAGAAAACAGAGGGGCCTGGATTGAAACACTCAGTCCAGTACATCCTACTACCACCACATGATTGGGAAATCATCCTGCCTTAACTGGCTTCTGTGCTTACCACAGACCTGTTTCTCGAAGCTACTTAAATTTAAGTGAACTTCTAGCAGCTCTACTACTTTCTGTTTTAGAAACCCATGTGTGTCCCAGGCCTGTACGAAACATAAAACACATAAGAAATTGATGCCAACCTAATCCTATTAAAAGGGGAGACGGGTGCAGTGAAAAGAAAACGGACTTCAATAGTCAGACAGCCAAATCTATTACTAGAGTATGACCCTGGGTAAATCACCACCTCATCCCCAGAAAAAAAGCCATCCTATTGAGGAAGCACCTAACCCAGAAAAGTACTTAATACACATTAAATAAGAAAGAAAAAAAAAATCAAATGGAAATGTGTATTCCAGATACAACAACATGAAATAAAAACTAATCCTGCTGTTTGTACTATCTCTTACTTTTTGCCTCTAAGGCTGGGTAAAGAGAAAACAGCAATTATGGCCCACAGTAGACTTGCAGCAAATCTTGGGACAAATAAATGGATCAATCAATCTATTGCTTTGGAGTCACAGACAATTCCAGTCAAAAAAAAAAAAAAAAAAAGCCGTCAACTCTCAGGTTACTACAGTATTAGAATTGAGCTTTTATGAAGATCATCTATTGTTTTTTTAAGCCAATGATTGGGTCACTGTCACAATAGCTTAATCTACTCTCCATTGAGAAAGAAGAGGCAAGAAGGAGAAGGCAACTGTGGATGGTGCTAAGTCTCAACATAAAAAGATACCTTTAAAAGAGAACTAAATTCAACCACTAATCATTGATTCATTGCTTCATTCATTTCCTTCTTCCTTATTACCCTTCTTCTTTCTTTTCTTCAGTCAAGAGACATTTATTGTGCTTTTACTACATAGCATGCACTGATCTGGTCACTGTCCTTGAGGAACTCAAAGTCTAATGGGAAGAAAGACACATAACCAAGTAATTTTGATACAGAACTGTTGGGAAAGGCAGTCCACGCGTGCGGTATTTCCAACCCCACTTGGCTGCACAGGGATGGGCCTCAGGCCTGGAACACTTCCTTAGCAAGAGGTAAGGAGCCCATACAGCTTGTGCCAGGCTTAACACCTTGTGTGGCAATATCGGTCTGTGTCTGCTCAACGAGTGTTCCTGTGCTCTGCTTAAGCATGTACATCAGTGCCCCTCGGGGGCGCCAGCTTTCAGGTCTGGGTCCTTCCACTGCAAGAGAGATGGATGCATGCAGGCCACTGCCCCTACCAGCTTCAGAGGAAGGAGGAGGGCCCCACCAGCCACAAGGGACTGACATACATCCCAGGAGCTGGTCTTGCTTTGTCTCTTCTCTGTGTGAGCAAAGCATCATTCCATCCAGGACTTGAATGTGTGGTGTTGTCACTGGCAACTCCAGTACTAAGATGCAATGGGCAGAAGTGTTGGAGTTACCAGTCCCCTCCCCCGGGACTGGTAACTGACGGGAGGGCTCTGCTCCCCTGGGTTTGGTAACCAGTGCATGGTGTTCCGATGGGCGGGAGTGATACACACAGTAGACTCAAGGCAGGTACAAGATTGGCTGATGGTAGCATTCTGCTGCATTCTATTTCCTAAGGCATTTCTGTTTTTAAGCTCCCTTCATCCACCAGAGCCCTCTATTAGGAAAATACTCTGCCATCTACTTCCTCGTGTCTTTGGGCAAGTTACTAAACCTCTGCGAACTTCCTTTCCTCATCTACACAATGAGAATAAGAATACTGACTTTCCCAGGGTTGCTTTTAGGATGAAATGCAATAACACCCATAAGTCGAAGAGCACAATACCTGGCTCTCAGTGAGCTGGTAGTTCCCAGCCCTTTGCTTTGTTCTCTTGGTGTGGTGGCACAGGGAGGAGAAAACACATACTCTTTTTCACTTCATTAAAAGTATGACGATTTCTACAAGTTCCTCTATGAGTTGCTTTTCATTCACTTCAAATCAGGACCATACTATCCCTGTAACCCTTTTTTCCCACAAACACAATCTGTCAATTGAAGGCAAATCTGCCATTGAGGCAGAGGCAAGACCCCAAGCCCAGCTGCACACTGCCTCCTGATATTATCCTTTTAGGCGCAGTATCATGCTCCTGAAAAAAGCTCTACTGTACTCAGCGATCGAAAAGTTCACATGGTCAGAAGTGCCTCTGCCTCACACAAGGTGAACCTTGGCCAAAATTGCTTTTTTAATTAAAGTAAGACTTCCTGAACCTCTTGCTGACAATCACAACTAGGTGTGGAGCCCAATATGAGACAACTAGTCTCCATCATACTCTAATGGTGAGCATACAGAGGAGGTAGAGGGAAAATTACTAATTTAAACAAAATGTTTAATCATCTAATTATGGGATAGGCTCCAAGAAGACGGAGAGTGATTTGCAGTCTTCATTACAGAACCCGCATGTGACCACCGGCACAGGTCATGTCAGCCAGAAGGCAGACGCCCTCTCTTCTTCCCCCACTGAGTTTTCTGTGTCCTTGTAAGTTCTGTGGGAATGAAAGAAATCTTTGGGGGAAGAAAAAAGTAGAAGAATCACAATTTGTCTCCCCAAGTTCATTATGCTGAATGAGGTATAAGGATCCCCAGGAAGAAGCCAGGGAGATAACAGTCAGTGACTTTACACTGGCAGATTGAGCAGCCTGAGGGCCTTTGAAACTCACAAGTCTTGTAAAAACTGCCCAACTCAGGTGGTGCTTAAGCAATTCTTTTTATTTGCTGAAAAGTCCTGTCATTCGTGGTCAGAGATGCATTGAGAATTAGGGTAGTGCCCACCAATGGCACCTTTGGTCAGAAAGAAATCTGTTCCTCTGCAGATATGCTTGTACCACTGCTAGTCTGTGTTATCGCTGCCCATTCAGATCTCTGTGCTAACTCAGGAGAAAAAGTCCCTGCCAACCAAGTCTGACAAGTCTGATAGCAGAACTCCCACTAGAGAATCAGCAGAGACAGCAAAGGCAGGCAATTATTCCCTTTCATTAGAGAGAGTTCTTTTCAAGTCCGGTTGGGTTTTTTTGTTTTTGTTTTTTAATTTTTAAAACAAAAAGTAACCATTCACAGCCACTGCTCACTGCAGTCACTTACACAATTGGCAGAAACGGAAATTTCCCCCTAAGCCAACCAGAAAGAGCTGTGCCCCTATAATCACCCACTGTAATGTAAAACCAGACACAGAGAGGATGGCCACAGCAGATCTGGGCAAGACAGCAGTGATATTTAATCATCAGTCCAGACCATCTGCAACTGTTTTGCAGAAGCACATAAAGTTTATGGATTCCAAAGCTCCCTACAAGTTACCAGGTGCTGAAGGTCAGCTGCGCTGTCCTCGGATCCACTGGGGTTGCTTTCTTCATTCTCTCCAGGCCAGGGTGCTCAACAAAAGGCACCATGCCCACGTTTTCTGTGCCAAGCCTGGCAGGAGGAGAGTGTTGCTTCTTGATTAAGCCAGAACGTAGATTAAATGTTTAGAACTGGGAGATTCTGGAAACAATCTAGGTGGGAAAGCAATTATCCTAGGGAGAGCAGAGCTTCGGCTGCGGCCCCCTGCAGCACAAAGGTGACTTCTACCCACTTTGAACACCTAAGCTGGCCAGGCTGCTCCCCTACAATCTATTCTATATTCTGCAGATGCAGTGCTCTTTTCAAACATACGCCAAACTGTGGCACTGCAGAGCTGCAAACCCCTAATTGCTTCCCACTGCACTGACAACAAAATCTAAACATTATAAGGCTATCTCCCCTCCCCACAGCTGACCTCTGTCCTTAATTGTCTCCTTCTCACTCACCACGCTCCAGCCATTTGCTTCAAACATGACAAGCTTGTTCCCACCTTAGGGTTTTTGTACTGGATTTTTCCTGGGCCTATGCTACTATTCCCACAGTTCTTCATAGAGCTGGATCCTCCTCATCATTAAGTTCTCAATTCAAACGTTACCCCCTCAGAAAGACCTTTTAGAACCTTCTGATGCTCCACCATCACTTTATTACATCAGCCCATAATTTCCCCTTCATATCCCGATTTGAAATTATCTTGGTTTTGTGTATGCAGTATTTGTTTGCTTGTGTGGGAGTTCTTATTTGTATTTGTTTTGCTTGTATTTGTTTACTGTCTGCCTTGCCTCCCTGGATATAAGTTTCATAAAGACAAGGTACTGCAAATGTCTTCTGCATATCTACTCTCAGTGTCTAGTATAACAATTTGCATGTAGTAGGCATTTAATAAATATCCATTGAATAATTAAAGAAGGGAAGGGTCAATATGTATCACTAATCTAAATGCAATTTACTAACCCTCAAAAATCTAGACTCGCTCACAGCCTGTCAGCATGTTTCACAATACCCTAGAAACACTGGTTGGTTCTTTGCCAAACCCTGGTGAATGACGAGGAAACAAAGGCAAAGACAAGACCAAGATGAACTTGTACACTTTCGAAGTTGCAGAATTTGGAAAATCTGCAAGACTCTTGGGTAGAGTCTTGCCCAAACTGTCCTTTCACAGGAGGCTCAGATGGGCTGGCAACAGTGATTACCAATGGCTGAGGCCAAGACCCAAAGGTTGGGTCTTAAAGGTCCAGCAAAGGCAGGGTATACCATATGAGGCAGCCCCAGCCGTCAGCCAGAGTCCTCTGGATGAGGCAGCAATTGGGAGCCAGAGAACAGAGGTACATACTTGGGAGCGGGAACAGAGAGAGAAAATGAGAGACAGAGCCAAGAACGAAGCACAAGACAGGAATGGGGCAGAGGCATGAAAAGGTCAGGAGCAAGCACACGGGGTCTCAGGTGACTGCCACAATTTAGATTTCATGGGCTGGTGGGTGTGTGAACTTGGATATAAGACTAGCTTAAAGATAGAGTATCAAGGCCATCAGACAGATAAATGGCTCCCCTCCAGAAAGATAAGCAGCCATGAAGGAAAGGGGCATTGCACAGAAGGCCAGGTTAAGCTTCTGTTTGTGACTGCTAGTTTCTCCTGAAAGACTCATGATTAGTGAGCACTAATAATTGCTCAGGTATTCTTCAGTCCCCAAGATGGTAGTGGTGGCCAAAGAGATCTAGGAGAAATGCTGGATGAAAAATTAAGACAGGTTACACTGATTTGATCTCTAGTACCTTACAGCCTTCAGTAACTAATAGAAGAGCCCTAAAGTTTTACAGTTCATCCAAAGATGACTAAGAATACCAATGCTTCGGGCGCCTGGGTGGCTCAGTTGGTTGGGCGCCTGCCTTCCGCTCAGGTCATGATCCCGGAGTCCCGGGATTGAGTCCCACATCGGACTCCCAGCTCCATGGGGAGTCTGCTTCTCACTCTGACCTTCTCCCTTCTCATGCTCTCTCTCACTCTCTCTCTTTCCTAATAAATAAAATCTTAAAAAAAAAAAAAAGAAAATACTAATGCTTCATTCAACCAACAGCCACAACTTTTCAGAAACTGTGAAAAGAAAGCAAAAAGGGCCTCAGAGGTTAGATTTTACCCTATTTTATCCTATTAAACAATCAACACCACTAAGAAGTGACAGGTGACACCAAAGAAAAGAAAAACTAAACAATAGGCACAAGAACTCAAAATTTCTCTGTAACACTCCCAATGTTTTAATACAAGAATAAAAACTTTCCACACCTCAAAAGATCATGAGAGAAATCTGGGCACAGTTAACATGTGTTCATAAATAATGGCCCTAAGACAACAGTCTGACCTATTGAGAAAGGCAAGAATGTTTGTTTTAGAAAGAACTCCAAACAAAATGATGAAAAATTCAAATTTTGAATATGGAAAAAAGCACTGCTCTAAGCCCCATTTTATGACCGGAGGCAAGTCACTCTCCGTCCCTGTGCCAGGCCTTTCCCGTTTGTAAAAGGAGGAAGTTCTTGGGCTGGCACTCTTGCTGCTCTTCTAAGTTCCTGCTATGGGGAAAATCTGTTCAGGAGGAGTGCCGCATATGCCAAAGACACCAGATAAAAGAGGTGTTAGTACAATTCAATACAACCCATATCATCTTTTTAAAAAAGGAACCTCAGGGGCACTTGGGTGACTCATCTGGTTAAGCATCTGCCTTCAGCTCAGGTCTTGATCCTGGGGTCCTGGGATCAAACACCACATGGGGCTCACTACTCAGCGGGGAGCCTGCTTCTCCCTCTCCCATTCCCCCTGCTTAGGCGCTCACTCTCTCTCGCGCCCTCTCTGTGTCAAATAAAATAAAATAATAATAAGTAGGGAAGTATTTTAAAAATAAAAATAATAATAATAAGTAGGGAATCTCAATGTGGGTTTCTTTTCATGACAACCTCCAATTCATCAACGGTAATGTCTTTTTCTTGTTTCTTTATTGCTGCATTTTAACATTCTGATGGTTCTTTGGTATCTTTGCCTTCTTCTGCCCAACAGCTGCTCCTGGCCAGAGCCCCCACTCCATGTTTCAGCTTCTCTGTCAATAATTAAGTACTCTTGAAATGCTCAAATTTCCCTTATATTAATATGAGAAGTTATCAGCTGTTCCATGGAAGTATTAATGTTTGAAGAGGCAAATAAAAGATAACAAGACAAACTAACCACAATTCTTTTATTTTATCCAAAGCTGCAAAGAAAACAGCATTCCAACATGAAACACCAGCAGAAGACTAATGTACTGTTAATGCTTAAGTTTATTAAAAATTCCAAAACTAATTTTAAACTCAGGTGCTCTTAACTTGGGGGGAGGGCAAATAAAAAATTAATCCTCAATCTTATGTATTAACAAAACAAACACATAAATAATGCCAAACACCAAAATTAACAAGTCAGGAAACAACTGATGATGGCAAGGATGCAGAGAAAGGGGAACCCTTCTACACTGTTGGTGGGAATGCAAGCTGGGGCAGCCACTTTGGAAAACAGTGTGGAGGTTCCTGAAAAAGTTGAAAATAGAGGGACGCCTGGGTGGCTCAGTTGGTTGAGCAACTGCCTTTGGCTCAGGTCATGATCCCGGCGTCTTGGGATCGAGTCCCGCATCGGGCTCCTCGCTCCGCAGGGAGCCTGCTCCTCTCTCTGCCACTGCCTGCCTCTCTGCCTGCTTCTGTTCTCTCTCTGTTAAAATAAATAAACAAAATCTTAAAAAAAAAAAGTTGAAAATAGAGATACTCTACAACCCAGCAATTTCACTACTGGATATTTACCCAAAAGATACAAATGTAGTGATCCAAAGGGGCACCTACACCCCAATGTTTACAGCAGCAATATCCACAATAGCCAAATTATGGAAAGAGCCCAGATGCCCATCGACAGATGAATGGATAAAGAAGATGTGGTGTATAGATACACACACACACACACACACACACACACACACAGAGGAATATTACACAGCCATCAAAAAATGAAATCTTGCCATTTGCAACAATGTGGATGGAACTACAGGGTATCATGTTAAGCAAAATAAGTCAATCAGAGAAAGGCAATTATCATATGATCTCACTGATATGTGGAATCTAAGAAACAAGGCAGAAGATCATAGGGGAAGAGAGGAAAAAAATGAAACAAGACGAAACCAGAGAGGGAGACAAACCATAAGAGACTCTCAATCATAGGAAACAAACTGAGGGTTGCTGGAGGGGAAGGAGGTGGGGGGATGGGGTAACTGGGTGATGGACACTGGGGAGGGTATATGCTGTAATGAGCACTGGGTATTATATAAGACTGATGAATCACAGACCTGTACCCCTAAAACCAGTAATACATTATATGTTAATTAATTGAATTTAAATTTTTTAAAAAAAGAATACCAAACAATTTGTTCAATAAAAAAGCACACTAGCGGTGCATGGATGGTTCAGTGGGTTAAAGCCTCTGCTTTTGGCTCAGGTCATGATCTCGGGGTCCTGGGATCGAGCCCCACATCGGGCTCTCTGCTCAGCGGGGAGCCTGCTTCCCCCTCTCCCTCTGCCTGCCTCTCTGCATACTTGTAATCTCTCTCTCTCTGTCAAATAAATAAATAAAATCTTAAATAAATAAACAAACAAACAAGCATACCTGTCTTTGGAATACAGTCAGACACATTCAGAGGGAAGCATCATAATACTCTGTGCTTGATGTCAAATCCTTCTCCGTTCAATCAATGGCTTTGGACACTGTTGGGTAGTTGAAGGGAAGTCTAAGGAGCCCAAGCAGATCATCTGCTCACGGGCAACTGATAATCTAAAATGAGTTAACAGATGAAAATGCACTGTGGCAGTCTCACTAGATCGTTCACTGAACTCAGAACAAAGATAATCTAGTTTCTATTTACCAACCTGCAATGGAGATGGGGTTTTAAAATTTAGGCCAACACGCTCTCAGATCAGTCATTCCTAGAACACTGCAGAAAAGAAAATGGCTTTGAACTATTCAGCTAAAATACTAGAATCAAATGGCTGACTCTTGAAAAAGTAAGAGAATCTCTGCTATACCTTTTTCTAACTCCAATTTCTCTATAGCCATACAAGACTCAAACCAAAACCAACCACTTCCTTCGGGAACTTTAGGGGGGAAAAAAAGAAAGAAACAAAAAGAAAGGAGTAATTTGTAAATGAGATTTCTAGCACCAGGAAAGGGGAACACTGAGATATCTCGGCAATATTAAAGAGACCCGGGGAAAAGAATTACTGTGTTGATGACATAATTCTTGATATCAATGACTGCTAACTGCGGTGGAATAGGGCTGTACTTTAATCTATTGAGAACAGTTCTATACTGTGGCATGTGTGGGTGACAAAGTGTTCTCATTTCCTTTTATAGCATTCTAAACCTTAATCTCCAAGGGACCAATGACCTTGGGAATACTGAGGCAGCTTGTAGAATTCAAAAAAACATTTTTTTCTTTTGCTGAAGCATATGTGTTGACTGTAATTATAATTAAAAATTAACAGCTAACATCTACTGGGCACTTTATGTGTCAGGCACTATACTACTTAGCACTATCAACCCTATCTTATTTAATCCTGTATTTTAAAAAAGATGGTAAAATAGAGATTTTTTTTTTAAATGGGGGGCAGATACACTGTTATAAAATCTCCATTTTAAAGATGAAGACCTGAGGCTTAAAGAGGTTAATTAACCACCCAAAGATAGACAGCTAGCAAATCGCTGAGGTGGGATTCAAACACAGGCAGTCTGACCCCAGTTAGTGTCCATTCACTACATTAACATTAAAAGACACCTAATGGACACACTCAGAGGGCACATGCCTTGAATTATTCTCTACAACAGAGGTGACAGGCTTTTCTGAGCCAACCACATTCTCGAATGTAGTTATTTTTACATCTGAAAACTACTCTATTGGTGTAAATTTTATAAATTCAATCCCCCCAATGCATTATTTTTTTTTTAAGTAAGCTCTACACCCAACCTGGGGCTTGAACCCACCACCCTAAGATCCAGAGTCGCATGCTCCATTGACTGAGCCAGCCAACCGTCTATCCCTCCAACCCCTAATTAAATGACACTTAGTGAGGGACTGCAGAAAGGTATGGCTGTCTTCCTCAGGTTCACCTCCAAAATAAGGCATCTCAATAAAACCTCCCTCCAAGGAAGCTGAAATAGGTAGGACTGAAGTCTACGACCAGTGAAAACTGTTCCATTGGCCTATAGAAGAAATAAAGCCATGTTCACCATGCCAATACACGATCCACAAAAATAAAAAGTAAGACCAACCAGAAAACTGCTTATCTGACAAAGTCCCAAGAGTCTAAACTATGACGGTAGCAGCTGAAATGGGAAGGAATAAAGAGAAGACTGAAGAAGCAACGCTTTCTCTGCAAAGCTTTCCTGGTGGCAGAGCTGCTCCTGCCTGTGCCACCAAATTTTGTTCATTCTTCTGCGACCGCAATGACGCTGTGTACTGGAGGATCAGTTTTCAAATCTGTGGAATGCCACCCTTAGACTGAAAGCTCCATGAGAGCGAGAACTGTGGCTTAAACATTTTCATATCCTGACACCATCTTGACCCCTGAGAAAGGAGGTAGACCTCTTTGCTCACAGGATCTTATGATCCATGAGGAAAAGAACCTTGTCTTTCATCTTTGAGAAATAGCTCCAAGGCTTCTTTAAAGTCTGCCGAACAGAGACATCCCTAACTAAAATTCAGAACTGGAAATAGGTGGTGGAGCAGGTGGAGAGGTAACAGAATTACGTGACCCCAGAATATCTGGCCAGAATGTTCAGCAGACGCATGAAACCTAGATCATGGCTACGGCGCTAACAGTTGTCTATATCAAGGTGCTGAGAGAGAATGGATGAGTTCATCTATGATGAGGGACAGGATTATAGAATCAAATT
Source organism: Nasua narica (assembly GCA_028533885.1). Lineage (NCBI taxonomy): Eukaryota > Metazoa > Chordata > Mammalia > Carnivora > Procyonidae > Nasua > Nasua narica. The sequence continues at coordinate 102,434,838 of CM052811.1, read as the reverse complement.
CTAAGGAAGAGTCAAGAGTGATGAGGCGCAAGAAAATCTTTGGCAGTGGGTATTGGCAGAATGCAGGTTTTGGATATCCTACAAAAACAACTGACCAGTACTCTTCAAAACGGTCAAGATCGTAAAAGAGAATGAAAATGACAATGAAAAGTAACTGCAACGTGGGACCGTGGACAGGATCCTCAAACAGGAAAAGGACATAAGTGAAAAAACTGGTGACATTTGGATTAAGTCTGTGGTCAGTTACTAGAATTATGAATTCCTGGTTTTGATCAACACACTATGGTTATAGAAGATGTTAACTTTAGGGGAAGCTGGGTGAGGAGTATATGGAAACTCAGAAACTCTCTTTACTATTTTTGCAAGTCCTGTAAATTTAACATTAATTCAAAATAAAAAATTTTAAAAATGTAGGTTTTGCAGCAAGAGTAGCAAGAGATGATATGGACGAGGAAGACAATTCAGAAACTGAAGTAACATATTCGAATCAAACATTCTTGACTTCTAACATGAAAACAAAGACATACAAGTCAGCAAGCAAACAAGATATAAGAACAAAAGCTTTCCAAAAGGGGAAATAACCAGAGCATATTTGAAGGTATATACTGGTTCACTCACTCAATCATTAAATAACCATTTATGAGGCATCAGTTATGGGTTAAACACTTTGTTAGGTGCTAGTCCCTGCCTCTACGTTAACCGTGTAGTGTATGAGAAGGCACATAAATATGTGTTTTTTGAGTATGAGGAAAATGCACCAGGAAGAAAGAGGATGAGCAAAGCGCAAAGAGAGGAAATGAAATTAAGAAAGAAATCACTCAGGAGATGAAAGAGAAAATACCCTGAAATGGAAATTCAATGAAAATAGCTCTTTATCTGTTATAGTCCCACCATTAACAAAAAGTAACTTTGAAAAGCACTAGTCTAAACAGTCATGCAAAAAGTGCCTACACCACGATGCTACAAAACAACATCGTGATGTGGATAATATTCTCAGGGTTGTAGGTGAAATGGGGCCACTACAGAATGAGCACATATGTTCAGTCTTCTAAAACATGTCTTGCATACACCCCATTAACAAAAACAAAAACAAAAACAAGCAAAAAAACCACAACAGAAAAGCTCAATTACAAACTACAACAGTAGCTTATGGAGAAAGAGGCAGATGATAAGAAATACAAATGATAACACACACAAGGGAAAAAATGCCATTACAGCAAACCTGAACTAACACTTTACATACCTACGAGATTAATGAAACAAAATTAAATTGTGACAACTAGTAGTATCAGGATTGTGGTAAAACTGGAACACCCACTGCTATTAGCACATTAAACTGATAAAGGATTAATTCCACACAAGCACGATGTGTTCCGTAATGTATCTGCAGCTGAGATGATCCCATCATCTGCCACTCCCCTCCGTTTACTCAATGCTCTGACATTTCACTCCCATGCTTCTGCTCTCACTAATGCTAGTCGAGAATGACTTTTCCTCAGCCTCCTTCATTACCCAAAGAACTCCTATTCATTCATCATGGCTGAGATTCCAACATCCTATCCCTTTTCTTCAATGAGCACATTCAAATCCACCCCCATTAATACATCCCTTCTCCAGGCGTATCCAATAGTTCCTTCTATTGTGCCCCCATACTACTTTATTCATACGGTTCGTTGTTGAAATGTCTGTCTCATCCCTCAAGTTATGAATTCTTTAAGGTCCAGGGCCATGTCTTGATAATTTTTGTACATGCAATACTAAGCACAGGAGATGGCACGTGGTAACTTCTAACAGCAGGTTGTAAGGAGGGGGAAAATGCCAAACAAAAGAAGTTCACTGCAATAGTATCTCCAAGAACAAACCCCCGAAGACCATTAAATAATCATAACTAATTCCTCTAAATAATTATAGAGGAACAATTTAGGGGAAAATGGTTGGTCTATCACTTGAACAAAAAGTACGAAAGCATTAAAAATAACAGGACCATGTTGAAACACAGGAAATATTTCTGGCCCTGTTAAATTAAAAGTGTAGAACACAAAACAGTATAGACACAATGGTTATTGCCATGCAATATATAATAACTGTGGGACTAGAAAAATACTTGTTAGACTAGGGTCCTTTTCCTTTTCTCAAATACTTTCTTTTAACACTATTCCTGTCAGTTTACTGTCATTAAAAATTTTTTATTTCAAAAGAAAGAAATAAGGGGAAAGGAGCAAGATTATAAATTCCTACAAGCCTCGGCAATCCAAGGAAATGCTACAGTATTACCAATAGGTCACAAGAGGAGTGGGTGTCTGCAGTATTGTTAAAACCAAGGGTCCCCGACCCCAATCTGCCTCAAAGAGAATACTTCTCATGTCACAAAGTAAGTCATTCCCACTGAGCCAAGCTACACTAAATGTGAATTCTTTATTGCAAAACTTCGAAGGTAAGAACTTTTTCCAGACATCTGTGGAATTAGTATTAATGAGAGTGCCCTGAAGTTCATGTGCACGCCTATGCAGCAGAAACTTCTCAGCCAAGGAACTGCTGGGCACACTTCTTGATGAGAAGTCTAAGCCCGAAGGCATCAAAAAAGTACATTTCCATATTGGGAACATAACTGGCTTCCGCTTTAAGACTTTTCCACCACCTCCTGTCCACATTGTAATTCTCCTGTCTTCTCAAATGAATAGTTAACATATGTCAAGGATATAAGGCATATACCGAGGCACTTACTGTCTAACTCTATTACTAGAAGAACCAATCTCAGCAGAAAATTGGAATCTTCCTACCAGGCTGTCCCAAAAATGAAATTGAGGAAGCACCCAAAAAATATTAAATACTTTAAATAAACATTTCTTGACATTACATATTTTCCCTGCAAACCTTAATCTCTGAATTCCAGGAAAGGAAACAACAACTCTAATAGCTCTATCTCCTCATTTTACAGGTGGTAAAAAGATACACAGAGAGGGGGGGTGACTTGTCCTGAGCCACCCACATAAGTAATGATAAAGGAAGGATTAAAACTCAAATCTCCCAGATTTTCAGTCCCGATTCATTCGCCTACATCAAGCTTTTTTATCCCTTGAAAGCTCTAGAGCTCTTGGCCTAAATAATTAGTATCACAGAATTTAAAGTTAGAAGAGACCTCAGAGAGACTTATTTAATCCCCTCATTAGGCATATGAGGAAACTGAGGCCCAGAAAGATTAAGTGATTTGCTCTCAATATCTTGGATGGCAGGGAAAAAGTATAACTTAAGCTCAAAAAACTAAAACTAACAGCTATGAAAAGGGAGGAAAATCTCGGCTGGGTAAAATTTTAAAAGGAATGTAGATCATTCCAGACTAGGTGCACTTTCAAAATGTAGTCCCTGGACCAGAGCTTCAGCATCGCCTGATTTGTTAGAAACACAAATTCTAAGGTCCCACAGGAGACTTAATGAATCAAATTCTGGGGGTGGGGATGTCCAAATCAGACAACATGTCTCTGAGAAATGAACTCCAGTGGTCATACCAAGTCCACTTTGTAAATCGCAACTATAATCAACAGCACTAAAATTTATGCATTCTTCTATAGGTGTACCATACTTCGATTTTTTAAGATTCAGTTTAAAAAACTGAAAACAAAATGGAAAATCAGAACTGAGTATTCATTTGGTTCCAGTTCTGGCTCTGCTCCTTACTGGCTGTTTGTCCTTGGGCAGGTAACTGACTTTTCTAGCTCAAGTTTCCTTCTCTGTAAAAAAAGGCATACCACCCACCTCAAAGGGCATGTTGAGAATTAACTGTAAGAATGCATCCAAAAGCACTTTAGTTCAGCATCTGGCCCAGAGTAGGCAGGCAGTACAGCATGGTTATTAGAAGCTTCAGCTATGAGGCAGGTGCTTTTCTGCACCTCAGCCCTCTCATCTGTACAACAGGGATTAAAGACAGTACCTTCTTCACAGAGTTGTTATAAAGATTTTGAGAGATGGTGTAGATAAATAATGCATCTTTCATATCTATAAAATGTTACTGTTATTGAAGAGATTTACATCCATTAATTCAAATGATCTTCACCCATTTCCACAAGAGGATGGATGCATTTCACTGATTATGGACTGGATTCCAGGCTGTACCACCTTTCAGGAACAGGAGTGGACATCAGTCCTACTGAAAGGAAAGTGCCTGAATACTGCACGTGGGGAATCAATAGGACCGAAAACAAGGAGATCAGGATTCTGGCTGCAACTATGCCACTACCTTAGCCCACAACCTCTGGGCGCTGCTTTACCAAAATGGGGTTCGCTTTTCATCGGCAAATAAGTGTTCTGCGTGAGGTTATCTATAACATCTCTCCAAATAAAATTCGAACTCCTTATCATGGCCTACAGGAAGGGCCAGGCAGCCTATCATCTGCCTACATCTCCTACTCATCATCCTCCATTCTCCTACTCTCTCACCATGTTCCAGCTCCATCCGTCCTCTTTCTGATCTTCTACCAGGCCACACCAGCTTCTACCTCATGGCCTACAAACTAGCTCTTCCCTCCGCCTTGATCCTCTGCCCTTTTACATGATTGGCTCCTTCTCAACCTTCAGTCCTTTAACATCCATTCCTCGGAGTCCTTCCCAGACCACATTACCGAAAGTAATAGGTCCTGTCTCCTACTGCCAGGGGAAATTTTCTTTTGCAGCACTATCTAATAAAAATATCCTGGAAGCCACAGATGAGCCACAGATGTAACTTTAAATTTGCTAGTAGTCCCATTAAAAAAGTTTTAAAGAAGGTAACATTAATTTTAATAAAATATTTTCTTTAAGCCAATATATCCCCCATATCGTCAATTCAACAAGGAATTAATATAAAGATTATTTGCATACGTTAATTTTTTTCATACTAAATCCTGGAAATCCAATGTGTATTTCACACATATCGCTCTCACTTCCAGCCAGCCACATTTCAAGCGTCCAGGAGTCACAAGTACCCAGTGGCTACCACATCAAACAGCACAGTTCCACAGCACACCCTGCTTACCCTTCAAAGCACCTATCACCATCTGAATTTCTTCTTTGTTTGCATGCTTATTATCTTGTTACTTTCCCACCAGACTACAAGCTCCACAAAAGCAAGAACTTTGTCTATTTTGTTCAACGTTCTATACTCAGAGGATTTGGTATCATTCACAGTAGGTGTTCAATAAATATTTTTTGAGCAAATGAATGAACCTCTTTTAGTTTTAATATTCTGAGTCAATGGGCTAGCCATTCTGCAACTCCCCAAAACACATACAACCACTCAGTCAACAACCCTCCTATCTCTTGTCTTCTTTCATGCTCAATAACTGTCTTAAAAAGAGAAATCTCTTGGCTATATGTCAACCATTGCTTCAAAGTTCTTTTCTACAATGTCTAGAGTCTCCAAGGTCCGTTCTTTGTATGTTGGCTGAGGGAGCAGCATGCATATAATTGCTAACATTGCCCTTTGACAAGAATTGGTCTAAGCACTTTACATTTCACAACAGCTTCACAATAGACTTCTGTGGTAGGTGCCATCTTTGCCCTTATTTACATATAAGGAGACTAAGGCACAGAGAGGTTAAGCATTTTGTTCAAGGTTACAGTAGCCAGTTAAATAGCAAAATAGAGATTCCAAGGAACATGCGGCCCCTGACACATAGCTCTTAATCACCTATTCTCTACTGCAGAGCTGTCCAATAGAACTATAAGAAGTTCTATATATAAGAAGTATATGTAATTTTAATAGCCACATTAAAAGGCTAGTAGCTACATTAAAAAGTCAACAGAAACAGGTAAAATTTATTTTAAATTTTTTTCACCCATTACCCATAATACAATTAATCAATATGATCAATAATCACGGTAATTGGTCAACAAGATAAGATCAGCATAAAAACTTTACTTTTCACATTGAATCTTCAAAATTCAGCATGATTTTACACTTAGAGTACTTTTCAACTCATACTAGCCCCACTTCAACTGGACACATGGACAGCTACCATATTGGACAGCAGGGTTCTACTGTCTCGCACAAGGAGCCACTGTAGGAAGACAAAGAGGGGGAAACCTGTGAACCGGGAGCCAGGAAACCTCGGCTCTAATCCAGCTCTTACTTGTTGAGTGACTTTGGATAAGTCCTTTCTGCCCTCTGTGCCACCAAGTCCCACCAAGTCGCCTGAGCAGGGAAGACAAGAAGATTCCTAGGGTCCCATCCCATGCTAGAATTCCAGATATCTCCCAACAATGGCAGTTAACATGGGAACAGCTTTTACACTTTAAAATCAGCTTTCACATCCAATAGTCAATAGAGTCTTCAAACACCTCTACTAGGTAGTTATTACTGTCTCCGTCTTGTCTGTACAAAAACTGAAGCTCAAAGAGGGCAAAATGACTTGTCCAAAACACAAATGCCCGGTTAGTGGAGAAGCCGGGACTCAATTGCAGGAAAGACCAGTGCCCTCCCACCACCACCACCACCAACAACAACTCAACGACTGGGGGACGAGAAAGTTGAAGGGAGATGGTTATGAAGATGATCTGGGGCCTTCAGAAGAGTTGAAGGGAACCAGGCCCCAGTCCAGGGTAGGCTAAGAAGAGGCCCACACTGGAGTTGAGAGGAAAGGGCCTGGGCTCTGAGAAGGAATGAGCTGTAAGGAACCAGGAGAGCCTCAGGGGAGTGAAGTGAATTGAGAAGCTTGGACATGGGAAGTGAGGGGACGCGGGCCGGGGACAGAGGTGAGAGGGGGTGAGATGAAGGGACTCTGATCCCGCGACCGGAGACCCCTGCCCGGGCGAGGGGACGGTAGTCCGACCCTCCTCGTTCCTCATACCTGGTAGCTCAGAAGTTCGCCCACATCCATGGTTCCAGGCCCAGACGACACTGGCTACTCGGGTTCCCTCCACTCACGCCCGAACCGCGACCCCTCCACTGCAGCTCCAGCCACACTGCCGGAAAGCGATGTGAGCGGGTCGCAGAACCAATGAGGTAAAAGTGCGAGAGACACGGAAGCCGGCCACACTGCGGTAAAAGGCACCGCGACCGTAAAGCGCGCTGCATTTACGACGGTGCGGTTTCCGCCCGGAGCCTGAAGGGGGCGGGGAAAGGGGGCGGAGACTTGAAAGAGGGCGGTATGGTGAGAGAAAAGACCCAAAGGAGCCAAGATTTATTGGGCGCCCCCTATGGGCAGGGCGGAGTGCTGAACGTTTCACTTGTGCTCTCCTAATCTTCCTTGCATGACCTAGCCAATTTTATCCTCATTTCACAAATAAGGAAATTGAGGCATAGAATTGCACTGTCCAGTTCTATACCCACTAACTACATGCGGCTACTGAGGGCTTGAAATACAGCTAGTCTGAATTGAAAAGTGCCACACTTGTAAATAAAATGCACACCAGATTTCCAAGTGTTCTATGGATTACATGTTGAATTATATTTTGAATATATTAGGTCAAATAAAATACAAAATTAATTCCCCTGTTTCTTTTTACTTTTTAAATGTGGGTAGTAGAAAGTGTAAATTACTTATGTGGCTCTTTTTTTGGCTCCCTTCGTGGGTTTTTTTTTTTTTTTTTTGTATAGTACTGACTCAGAAACTTTATTATCCAAGGCCTACAACTATTACTGACTGAGAAACTGTTGGTGATCACATCTCCCTCTCTGGGCTTCTGCTTATTCATCTATGCAAGACCCGATGGGAACTGGGGGATCTAGTTTCTATCCCAGAGATATAAAAAGGTTTTCTGTAGGAGGAAGTTGGTCATGATTAGAAGAGAATCATTCAAAGAGTGCAAAATCTGAGCTCCTGAGATTTAAATAAGAGTGTTAAACCTCTCCCTTAGTCGTCTTAGCCATTTAGCCCCCGACCTTCACATTCATGACATTTGTCTTAGTCCATTCAGACAGTTGTTGAGAAAAATATCATGCACTGGGTGGCTTGCAAACAACAGAAATTTATTTCTCATAGTTCTGAGGCTGGAAAATCCAAGACCAAGACACCAACAAATTTGTTGTCTGGTGAGCTTCCTAATACCATCAGCTTGAGGATTAGGATTTCAATTTATGGATTTTGATGGGATACAAACATTCTGACCACAGCACCCTCCCTATCGCAGCTCCACTTGTCCCCAGTTATACAAAAGTTATTCCTATAGAACTTCTCAAAAAGCCAAATCCTCTCTTCTTCTCCCTGGCCACCAGCCCCATACTTCATCCAACTCCTTCTCATCCTTCAGGTCTCAAAGGTCACTTTCTTAGAGCAGCCTTCCTCAACCCATCTTCAGACCAAGTAAGCAGCCCCTTCTCATTCCTCATAATTCTCTTTCCCAGCAACTCCTCTACAGCGCACATCCCATCTGTGATTTTCTACTTAATGGTTCATCACTTGTTTATTAGCAGCATTATTTACTGGACACAGGCTCCATGAGAGCAGGAACCTTGTCTGTCATGTTTACCATTATATCCTGGTACAAAAAGCCTAGTACCGTGCTCGGCACAGAAGGAGGTTTCATGATGGGCTTTATGGGCCATGGTAAGGAGATTGGGTTTATGCTAAGAGCATTGGAAATAAATTGAAAAGTTTTAAGCAAGAATGTTTTGCGATTGGGTTTAGGTTCTTAAAGAATCACCTATGCAATCTGCTTTGAACTGAATTATTTGAGTGTCCTCCCCCTCCCACCTCCCTTAGCTGTATGGACTGTGCCTAATCCAAGGAGGCAGGATGAGTAACAGTGGGAATGTACGTTTTGGAACTGTGTAACCTTTAGAATTACCTCCAAGTTCTTGGTGTGCTGGAGCCAGCTTGTATAAATAGGCTAGCAAGAGCCTATGGTTAAATTTTCAGGAAATTTTCAAGTTGTTATCAGGTTGGTTGCTTGAAATTGGCCACAGTGGGAGTATTTACACCACGGAAATCAAACAAATGCTACAAACAAATGCTACAGGGTTACTGGTGTTTCAGAGAGCTGGTTGTTACACATTTACCAATACACCACTGACTCTGATTCTCCTCAAAGTTCCAACACATCTACCTGTGTGCTCTCTGGAAAGTTACTTTCTCTCTCTAAATTGTGGTCTTTTCATCTATAAGGTGAGTCATTCACTCATTCAACAAGCATTTACTGAGTGCCTCCTCAATGACCGACACAACTACAGGCTCTGAAGATACAGAAGTTTGTATGAAAACAAGTTCCTGCCCTCTCGGAACCCACATTCTAGTTGGAGAAAGCCCAATGAGGAACATTGCATTATGATCCTCATTTTACAGCTGTGGAAACGTTGTCAGCTGACTTCACCTCTACGTGCCTCATCCCCTTGCCCACAAAGTGGATATTCAATTGCACTGACCTCATAAGATTACGGGGAATTTACATAAGATGCTGCACGCAAAGCACTTAGCAGGTGCCTGGCACAGACAAGTACTCCAACACTGTTTGGTGTTAATGTCATGTGGAGTTAAGTGGGAATTGAAGGGACAGAGAAGAAGAAAAAATGATATCATTCCTATACCCTTTCTTATGCATTCAATCTCATCTGTGTGTCTTTAGACACCAGGTGTTAAAACAGAGAATCATAAGGCAAAGCCCTATGAGAATCAGATTCAGTGAGTACCACGCAACGTGACTAAAGTACTCTGCCAAGGAAGGTTTCCCATAGAAGGTGCCATTTGGACTGGGGTTTAAAGGATGAGAAGAGTTTGCCAAGAAGAAACGGTGGGAAACTGGTGATCCAGGTAGAGGAAGTAACATGAGCAAAGACATAGAAGTTGGAACACTTCTTGTAGACGAGGCGTAGGATATACAGAGGAAAAAATGAGAAGTAAAGGCAGGAGAGGGGAAGATCTTGAATAAGGTTGCCAAATTTAGTGCATAAAAATTTAAAATATTCAATTTAATTTGAATTTCAGTTAAACAATGAAATTTTTTAGTATGAATATGTTCTATGCAATATTTAGTAACATACTAAAACTTTTTTGTTGCTCATCTGAAATTCAAATTTAACTGGGCATCCTGTATCTTATGGCAATCCTAATCATGGAGGATCTTGAATATCATATTAGGGCACTCCAATTTTATCTTGATGAGAGGGTCCATTAGTACTTTCCTGGGAATCTCCAGGGGATAAGGCTTAAGAGACCCATCCTTCAGGTCTCAGCTCAATGCCACTGTATCAGAGGGGTCTTCTCTGACTTACAAGATCTAAGACAGTCCCTCTCCTTCCGTCAAGATTCTCTATCAGCATTCCTAACTATTATCTTCAGAACATTTGTGATTGGTGTTTCTCTATTTATTTGATTTTCATTCATTTGAAGTCTGTTTTCCCTTCCATATTCTCAGATCCAAAAAGCCAGAGATTGCTGGATTGTTCATTATAATAACCTCAGAATCTAACACAATACCTAACATTTAATTGGTACTCATTAACCAGTGGCTGGTTTCATGGATGAGCCAATCAATCCACAGATTGATGGACTCATTCCCAGCAATAACACTAACACCTTCAAATCCCTACCCCAAGTCCTAGTGCTATGCTATTCCAATTTAAAAGACATAAAATGGATGTTCAGAAGAGCTACAGTGTATGCTAAGAGAAATAAGTCAAACAGAAAAAGATAAATACCATATGACCTCACTTATATGTGGAATCTAAAAAACAAAATAGGCCTGTGGATATAGAGAACAGATTAGTGGCTGCCTGAGGTGAGGGCTGAGAAATGGGCGAAGGGGGTCAAAGGTACACATTTTGGTTATAAAATGAATGTCATGGGGATGTAATGAATAGCATCATGATTGTAGTTAATATAGCACTGCTTATTTGCAAATAACTAGGAGAGTGGATCTTGAAATTTTAGATTACAAGAAAAAAAGTTTTTTGTAACTATGTATAATGATGGATGTCAATTGTACTTATTGTGGGGATCGTTCTGCAATATATATGAATATCAAATCATTACATAATATACCTGAAACTAATATAATGTTATGTCAATTATATCTCAAAAAAACTAACAAGGAGGGGGGAAGGGAGGTGGCTATGGGCTATGCACCAAGCAGTCCAAGAACATGGTGATGATTATGACAATTTCAGAGTGGCATCCACAGAGATGGGAGAAGGGCACCACCCAAGAGACTAACTGCTGAGCTGTAATCTTTTTTAAAAATGTAACTTGAAAGAATTATCCCCTCCAGAAAGTTTTTAAATAGCTGTGGGCTGCCTTGCTTCCTTAAACTTCAAGCTTTAGGTACTCCAAGCTGTAATCAGAGTAGCTTCCTCCATCTTTCATCGCCTCAGTAAGTTATTTATTGGAACAGCCTTTAAGAAAATATCCTCAAAAAACAGTCATAAAGTATATTTATCACTAATATTGAGTTCCTACCCTGCAATTGTGGGCTGATTGGAAACATGTAACAGTGCCTGACTCCTCTATTTAGGCACTGAATGATACATTTTCTGGCGAGCAGAATACAATTGCTGGGGTTCAAGGGGAGTCCCTATTCTCTCTGCCTCTCATCACCCAAATCCAGATCCCTGGATCCTCTCCACTTTAATATTTTTAAATAGTTGTAAAAACTGAAATGTAGAGAGTTTAGTTACTTACCCACTGTCCTAGAGTTAGTAACTGGTAATACCCCAAACCAAGCCTGTCTGACTATGCATTTCGCAGTAGGGATCTCGGCTCAGTCAGCCTTTCAAATGGCACCAATATTTATGATCCAGGCACAGACGATTGTTGAATGCTAAAGAGTAATTATCTCTCCCAGCAGACCTTGGTCTTGATTAGATGCAAGAATTTATATTCTTAGATATACTGTGAGCCAAGTAAGAACTCAACAGTCATGGATATGTAAAGAAAAGGAATTATTTCAAGTTTTGTTGTCGTGTGATGATAGAATTGGGTTATGTTTTTGAAAGAGTCCTGATCTCGCAAAGATCCATACTAAAATCTATATATGAAATAATATGATAACGAGAATTTGCTTCAGAAAAATCCAAGGTGGGGGCTGGTGTGGGTGTGGATGGAGGTAGAGATGAGAGGGTATTGGTGAGTTGATAACTGTAGAAGCTGGATGAAGGATACGTGGGAGCTCATTTTATTATTCTCCTTCCAAGAGGCGCCAGCAGTCCCAGGCACATCAAGAAGAATAAGAGAGATCATCTTTTTCTGAGCCTTTTTCTTAGGAATTAGGAATGAAGGAAGCAAGGAGGCAGGTAGGGACCAGCTATGGCCAATGCATAAAGAAAGGATTCTACAGTCAGATAAGTATGGCTGGAAAAGCTATGAAAACCAGCGCTCACAATAGCTCATAAGAATGTAATGGGTTTTGCGACACCTGGGTGGCTCAGTTGGTTAGGTGTCCAACTCTTGATTTCGGTTCAGGTCATGATCTTGGGGCTGTGGGATAGAGCCCCTCAGCAGTCTCCACACAGCATGGAGCCTGCTTAGGGTTCTCTCTCTCTCTCTCCCTCTGCCCCACCACCTTGCTTGCTCTCTCTTGCTCTTTCTCTAAAAAAAAAAAAAAAAAGAGTGTAATGAGTTTCATAAACCCCTAATTCTGAGGGGCCCCCCTCATCAATGCCATAGACCAATGATCCTCATGAGTCAGACTTTTCAGAGATGCTTTCATAATAAGAGATGGAGAGAACTATTTATGCAATCACTATTTGGGGTCAGTGAAAGGATATTGATCAAGACCACTTCTGGCTTGGGAAGTAAGCAGTCTCCTTAACCAGTGAGCTGAAGCAGCTGGTTTATTACCAAGCCTTAGCACTAAGAATGTATGTTAGTTATCAATTGCTGTGTAACAAGTTATCCCAAAACATTGCTTAAAAAAGCAATGAACATTTACTACATCACACAGTTTTTGTGGATCGGGACTTTGGAAGCAGCTTATCAGGCTATTTCTGGATAAAGTTCTCTCCTGAGATTGTAGTCAAGATGCCAGTCACTTCCAAGATGGCTTACCCAAAGGTTGATGCTGGTTCTTGGCCAGAGACCTCAATTCCTTGCCACATGGATGTCTCTCTCTGGCTGCCTGAGTGTTCTCATAACATGGTGACTAGTTTCCCCAAGAACAAGTCATCCAAGAAAGACCAACACCAGGTGTAAACCACAATGTCTTTTATGACCTAGTCTTAGAAGTCTCAGCCCGTCATTTTTGCAACATTCCATAGGTGACACAGGCCAGACCTTTCATCGTGGGAAGGGACTACACAGGGTATAAATGCCAGGAAGTGAGATTCACTGGGTCTATCCTGGAAGTGGAGCCTCTGATTCCAGCTAAGCTTTCAGATGACTGCAGCCCCAGATGCTATCTTCACAGCCACCCCATGAGACATGGGGGCCAGAATCAGCTATCTAGGCTGCTCCTAACTGCCTCATCCACAGAAACAGTGCGATAATAAATGCTTTGGTGTTTTAACCTAAGTTTTTCAGTACTTTGTCATGCAACAATAGATAAACAAAGTCAAAGCAGCTTAGGTACCAAAGAGTGACATTCCCATCATTGGCCGCCACTGTGACTTATTGATAAACTGAGCATTCGATTAGTACCCATTAGACTCTGTGAACCATTGCTAGCAGATGTCAATGAAGGCAGAGAATGGCCACATACCCCAGATTGGCTAGAGGGGCAGCTGCTGAGTTTACACCTTCTCATAGAGGATCACAAGGCGCCTTAGTATACCAAAAGCTCTGAGCATTTTGCAGGGGGAAACTTGTTTCACCGTGTTCCACACAACATTTTCCAAGCCTGTTTGAACACAGAAGCCATTTTTCACCAATGATGCCTATTATGGAAATTGGTGTTATGAGAAACACACATTAAGAAAACAACTGATCAATCTCTTCAGTTTCAAATTTTGGCTTAGAAAAAAATCTGTATATATCCATGTATATATTCAAAAGGCCTAAATTTCCCCAAGGTTGACATCCTGAGCATATAAATGATGTCGCATTGACATTAAGTAACATCTGACTCATGGCTCCTGTGTCCACCAGTGTAAGTCCCTCACCCAAGCTCTCGTAAATGGACGAGTTCTTCCTGGGAGTGCATAAGCCCACGTGTCCTCCTGGATGATCCTCTCAAGGGATCTTCTGCTCCAGCCTCTTCATTGGCACCTGCCCCCTACCCCATGCCCACCCCAATGTCACCGGAAAGAGCCTCACCGCTGCTCCTGCTGCCCTCCCTGGGGCATTGCTCTCTGGCACTTCAGAAGCTGCAGGACCGAGGAGGTCGTGACACCTCCTGAGTAACAGGAGCAGAATCAGACAGCATCCTACAGAGGTATGGGTCCTAGGCGTCTCTCTTCTTCAGTCCTGGATGGCCCTTATCTGGGCCCCAAAGCAGTTCAGCTCACGCCCCACATCTCACTTCTGTCCACAGTCTCCCTCCCAACGAGGGTCAGACTTCATCCCTGAGTTAGACCAGGCAGTAGACGCTATCTTGTCCTCCCAATTCCACATCTACCCTTGGATGCCCCCACACAAGATTCTTCCTGTTTCCACTGCTCTCCTCTTCTTTCCCTCCGCCCCCCCCCGTCCTCCTCACCCCCATTAACTGACTGGGGGGCATTAGTCCATCAGTCTCTAAGCCCTAGTAGATCTGCTGGGACCTCGTCTCTGAATCTTACACAAAGAAGATGCAAAGGTAATGCTGATATCTGAGTAGAGGGCTCTCAGTAGCATTAAGGTTCTTCTTGCTGTTTATTTGTATTTTCTCAATTTCTATCCTGAAGAACCATTACAGTAGTAAATAAAAATATATAAAAATCTATAAAATTAATAAAATAAAACTAATTTTTAATCTTCACACTATTTATTAAAGTCATTTGTAATGCCACACCTTGGGCTTCGTATAATCACATAGATCTGCCCCCTTTGGATACACAATCCCCCCACCCCAACATACCTCTAATCATCTTACTTCTCTGTATGATAAACAACCACTGTTGGTATTTTAGGAATAGGTTTTTGTAGAGCTTGTTACATTTATATTTAGGTTATATGTTTTTATTTATGCCACCATCTTCTTCCAGAAAGGATTTAGGGTGGCTTACAAAGATACATAAAACACGGCAAGGTAGCATAAATTAAAAGAAGGTCTAAGAAAAAGAAAAACCACGGAGAAGAGCATAAAGCGGAGATAGAAATGAAGCTATTACAAAAATGCTCACACAGTCCTATGGTCTGGCTCTGGGGAGGCCACCAGTTGGTATTAATTAAGCAGCTAACTAGCAAGTACGAAAACAGAAAGTTTGTCCATTGATAAATTGGCCCCTCTGATTCCAACCTACTCATCTAGGGGTTTCCAAACCATGCTCCCATGGAACACTTCTACAAACTGGACCCACCCATTCTAAAATTCAGTCCTGGAGCACTGGTAGTTGTAGGCCAGTTCATGGAGGGAAGGGTGAATGGGAAGAATTGCCTTTATTTTAAATTATTCCCCAATGCATTTCCCCTCAAGCTTTAGTACTTGCTTCCACTTCTTATGGTAGAGTACAAGATGATATGTGATTTTTGCATAACCTTATATATTTGCTCATTTTAAAATTAGTTTGTCACTGTTTCACGGTATTCTGCAGGAAGGACCGTGATTTCAAGGCATTTCTCCACCATGTAGAAAGGTTAGGGGACCACCCAGGTCGTGCTATTTGTGACAGTTCAGCTGAGGGGCCATGTTTGAGCTCCCACAATGTATCAAGCACTGTGACAGGTACTGAGAAATATTTTAAAATGAGTACAATAAAGGGGCACTTGGGTAGCTCAGTCGATTAAGCATCTGACTCGATTTCAGCTCAGGTCGTGATCTCAGGGTCTTGCGATCAAACCCCCTGCCCCCCATTGGGCTCCGTGCTCAGCGTGGAGTCTGCTTCAGATTTTCTCTTTTCTTCTCCCTCTGCCCCTTCCCCACTCCCACTCTCTCCTAATTAATTAAAATCTTTTTTAAAATGAGTACAGTAAAGTATATGCCTTCCAAAAACTTAACAATATGATGAAGGAGATCAACACATCTTGATTTTTCTTTTTCTTTCTTCTTGTTCTTTTTTTGGGGGGGGGCTCACTCTACAATTTACCTTTAAGCTACTTTTCCCCTATGTTCTTAATGTTAAGGCTAGGGAATCAAGACTCTTAATTGCACCCATTCAACAAATATTTCTTGAAAGCTGACTAAGAGGAAAGCAGCATCAGTTACATTTTGGATATGTTCTGGGATCGGAATCCTGGCTTTGCAGCTTCTACCTGTACAACCCTGGGCAAGTCACCTCACCTTCCAGAGACTCTTCTCCATCCTCTTTCAAATGGGGGTACAAATAGGAATAATCGAAGTCCTCTGATTTCGGTAATAAACAACAAAATGGATAATTATTTCTCACTCATAAACTAGTCAGAAGTAGATATTTGGCTCATGGCCTCTTACACATTAACTTAGTCCAGTTTCTTTCCACTCTGTGGCTTTCCATCTCCTGGGGCCTTGAGGAACGCAGCCTCCAGCCAGCGGGCAAAATGAGAGCATGGAGCCCCACGAGCGATGTAATATACAGGAGCCTCGCCTGGAAGTGGTGCATTTCACGTCTGCCCTCATCCACTGTCCAGAGAGCAGTCACATGGAAACTATGAAGTACAAGTAAATTAGGAAATGTGGTCTCTCTGTGGGCTCAGGAAGGAGAAAGGGTAAGATTCAGTGAAGTCTGAACTGTCTTCCTCAAACACTTACCTCACAGTGTTGCTGAGGATTCGATAAGAATGAATATGCCTGGCATAGAGTAGGTGCTCAGTTAATGTTGGTGTACAAAGTCATGAGCAATGTTTGGGCAATAATGGCATTATTTATCAAACGTCCAAACCATGTATCAGGCACGGGACTCTGTTTGGTCGCCGAGCCTCCCAAAACCACACAAGGCCAGAAGATTACCCTTTCTTTACAGAGAAGAAAAACCAATACTCAGAGAGGGTAAGTGATCTGCCCAAGACCACACAGCTAGAAAAAGCTGAGCCAGGATTCAAACCCACATGAGTGCAACTCAAAAGCGATCTTTTCACCAAATCGTGATATTGATGGAACACACACAATACACAGGTACGGACCACAGGAAATGAGCTGCCTTGGGCCAGTCTTCATTAAAAGTGACATGCAAAAGGAAACCATACACACAGAAACCAGGCAAACCTTAAAAAGTTCCCAGCGAAACTGCAAAGGGCCATTATTAAATAGCAAACATGAAAATGTCCTAACTACCCTCCTCACCCATTTCTAGCCTCACTGTCTCATCTACAAACTACCAGCCAGCCCAGTCTCTCTTTTCTTATCCTTCCCTGTGGAATCTTGTCTGCCTCTCCCTTGTCTCCTCCCCCTAACTACGGCCCTCCTGTTAAGAACTTAGGCTCTTAGTTTCTTTTCTTTTCTTTCTTTCTTTTTTTTAAGATTTTATTTATTTATTTTTGAGAGAGCAAGAGAGTGTGCACAAGTGGGGGTGAGGGGCAAAGGGAGAGGGAGATGCAGGCCGGACCCAATCCCAGGACCCTAAGATCATGACCTCAGCCAAAGGCAGATGCTCAACCAACTGAGCCCCCCAGACACCCTGCTCTTAGTTTCTTTTGGATTCATTTCTATATCCAGTATTCCAATTGGCACAAGAAAGGACTCCACAGAATCCTCATTCATCCATTCATTCATTCAGCAAAATATTTATCAAGTTCTTGCTATACACCAGGCAGTCTCCTGGGCTCTGGAATTCAGAGTCTGATAGGGAAGACAGACATTACTGCATAATCACACAAATATAGACCCAAAGGAGAAGGAATCTAGGAATCTGTTCTCAATGGAGAACAGAGGGAACATAACCAGCTTGGGAGATGGAATTGTGTGACCTGGAGATCTAAAGGGTGTGTAAGATTATCTAGGCGATGCGGAAGGACCAGGCAGTGGGATCAGCATGTGCAAAGGTCCTGTGGTGGCCCAAAGCACATTTGAGGAATAGAGAAAAGGCCAGGAAGGCTGGAGCCCAGAGAGAGAGAGAGGGAGGTGTCAGGGGAAACAGCAGAAGTGAGCAGGGGCCAGCCTACTGAGACCTTGTAGAACATAGGAAAGTATTTGGGTCTTTAACCCAAAGGGAAGTCATTAGGGGCTTTAAGTCAAGGGATGTGTCTGTATGGAAGATGTGCTGTCAGTGCTTCCCACCCATACGCCCTTGCCCTTCCTTATATGTCAGTGCACACTGGGCAGACTTTCAGTTCCAAATGCCAGCACCTGTGTTTTTCACCCGAGGACTTTCTCTGACCACTAGAACCTGCTTTGCGTGCCTGTGGAACAGGTCAGAGATGCCAGAAAATGAACACCCCTCCCCATCTGCAGAACAGTGGATGAACTTAGGGGAAAGTTCAGGCGGGATACCTCTGACCTATGTGTTGTTCACTGGCTCCCGGAAGTGCCCAGTGGGGTCAAGCCCAGGTGTCCACAGTGGAACCCTTTGCCTTCCTTCCTTGTCCTTCCTTCACTTGCCTGCCAGTGCTTCCTGGGATCACCTCCCAAATAACACTCTGTACATCTGAACCTTATCTTTTAGGAGATCCCAAATAAGATCATCCATCATAAGGGCACTGGGTTTGAGGGCAGCAGGGGAAGATGGGGTAGGTCAGTTGTCAAGACAGGGGCTGCTAGGGGTTTGGACCGAGCGGCACTGGGCACAGGGACTAGAGGAGGGAAACTGAGCAGGATCCAAATATACAGTGATGTGCAGGATAAAGGAAGAGGGTGATGTGAAGGCTGCCTCCTGGGCTTTGTCCTCCCTGGAAAGGAGGGCAAAGGAAAAGGTCAAGAATACATATGTTAATATTTTTGTGCGTGTCACAGAACAGCTTGTAACCACCAGATTTTCTGGAACTCTCGGCTGTCTTCTCGCCCTGCCTTGACTCATCAGACTCTAGAATAACCTAGCTGCCATCATTCGGGGAAGCCTGCATTTTCTCCTGCAGGGCAGGATCCAATAACAGTGTTCTCATCCAATAAAGGAGCCTGGCGCACAGGGACAAAATATTGAATTAAAAACAATACCAGAGCCGCTGAGCTCACACCACCCCTGAACTGCCTGTGCGTGGCTTTGCTCTGCAAATTGGTAACGGGAGCCCCGGGGAAATACTGTCCAGGAGAGCAGGGAGGAGAAAAAGTGGGGGATGTGGGGGGTTTGGAAGGAGGGGAAGCATAGTTACCTCTCAGCCACAGTGGGCTCAGAGCAAGGATTCAGCTGCCAGAAAACCAACTCTGAGCTGTAGGCCCTGGCCTTCGTCCTGTCTCCGGGAAGCTACCTTTGGAGAGGGATTCTGAGATCCTCTGAGATCAGGCGTTCTTGGGTCTGCAGTCTGCCTCCCCCCATACTCGGACCTCGAATGAGTCCTTAGACACTCTGAATTTCAATTATTTGTTGTTGATATTGTTATTCCAAGGCCCAACACATGCCAAAGCTCTTATTTGTGCTGACAACTACTCTATTCCCATCATACAGATGGCGAGCCAAGGCTCAGAGGAGTTAGGGAACTAGCCGAAGGTCACACAGCCAAGTATAGGCAGATTTCAGATAAAGCAGTGTAAATCTTGCACATGCTCTGTTAACTACTATATAAGAAATTCCTTAAGAGAAGAAATCCCTCATTTTCGATGTGTTGGGGGATCCCGAGGCTGCTGGAGTGGGGGGTGGCTCTCTCTCTCTCTCTTGACCTTTCCTTAACACGGCATCCAGTCTCATACCTTGCTCTCCCTTCCCCTGGTTCCTCACCCCTGCCCTGATCTCTTCACTTCTTTCCCCTAACCCTTCCACAGCCCAAATAACAAATTCCTCCCCACTGGCCCCTGGCGAGCAGCTTCCCACCTCATCGCCTTCCGCCCACCTCACCTGACATCTTAGTGCTTGCTCACATCCGTGCCCTAAGGGGTTTTTATCAAGGTATCCCCTCAACCCAAATAGTTGTTTTCAGGAAGAATTCTGATGCCCACTGTTAAGGGGATCAACACCATGTTTGAAAAGCCTGAAGCTCAGATGGGGTCCAGAATGGAGCAAAGGAGTCGAGAAGTTTTAAGTACACCGATGTATTGAGGCTGACCTCATTCAGGTCAGCCTCAATGACCTGAGGTGAATGAGGTCCCCCCAGAGGGATTGAGTGGGGCAAGAAGGGCAGAAGCCTTGCCAGGGCCTCAGGAGCTGGTTTGGACCCCTGGCCCGGGTTGGAAATGGAAAGAGGAGGGGGTCATAAAGAGTCCCTGAAATGGGAAGGGGCAAGCAGTCCTGGGCAGCACAAGGGTGTGGGAGGATATCAGTCAAGGTTCTTGTCATTGGGATAGAAGTTCAACTTGAACTAGTCAGGGCAACAGGGAGAGCGTATTGGCTCCTGCTTCTTAAGAAAGATTGACTATTCTGGCTGAGGCCAGGCAGTGGTCCCCTTTGGGCCTCAGGAAACCAGGCACCATGGGCTCAGAGGGTGCCTGGACCATGTGGTCAGCATTTAATCCTCTCACACTGCATTCTGACTCCCTCCCATGCTGGGAAGCATGGCCACCTGTAGCCTCCAGATCGAAAACCCACATCTTCTATTTTAGAGGGAGACTGGCTAGGAGCACCCGGGGGGCTCGGTTAGCTAAGCATCTAACTCTTGATTTTGGCTCAGGTCACGATCTCAGGGCTGTGATAGTGAGCTCCTCATGGGGCTCAGCGCTCAGCAGGGAGTCCGCTTCCTCTCTCCCTCCCCCACGGCCCCTCCCCCTGCTCATGTACAAACATTCTCTCTAAAATAAATAAATAAATGAATAAATCCCTTTTAAAGAAGAAAACAAAGAAAGCTATCGGCTCTGTCTCTAGGTCTAAAAATTCCATGGAGGGGGCTGCCTGCGGGGTACAGTTGGTTAAGTGTCAGACTCTTGGTTTGGGCTCACTCAGGTTGTAATCTCAGGTTCACGAGACTGAGCCCCCACTTTGGGCTCCGTGCTTAGCAGGGAGTCTGCTTGAGATTCTCTCTCTCCCTCTGCCCCTCCCCCTGAATCCTCACTCGCTCTCTCTCTCTCAAATAAATAAATAAATTCTAAAAAAGGAAAAAGAAAAATCCAATGGAAATTTTCGGGCTGGCTTAGCTCCGGTTGGGTACCCACCTCTGGCTCAATTAACCATGATCAGAGGGGTGGAGTCAAGGAAAAATATGCCTGCTGCTTTGGGAGCCATGTGGATAGAGGCAGGTACGGCAGGATGAAAGTGGGCCCATCCAACCGTGGACATCCTCGACACTTGGAAATACTGACTTCCGAATGAAGTCCAAGGGGTGCCTCTCAGAAATGAAAACCACCACCACCAGCAATGGTGGGGAACCAAACAGAGTCAGACAGCACGAGGGGAGAGAGCAGAGGCTTGATCCAAGCCAAAGAGGCTCAAAGAGTGTGAGGCGGGCCTAGGGCTTCACTTTACTGTCTGTGGGTGACCAGGGTATCAGTTGGTTTGTTAAGGCCCGGGTTAGGGCGGGGCCTCGCCTGCTGATCCTTCTGCCTCGTATATACTTCTCCTTTGGTGACGCCTGCTTCTCACGGCTATTGATGACCTTACGATGCAGAATAATTTAGTTGCTTGAGGATGTAAAAGATCCAAACAGCCTTGGCCAAGGGGAAAGTCTCTTATGTAGGCCCACCTGGGGCTGACCTTTGGCTGCAGAACCTTCCCATGATAACTCCTGCCAAAATGTGACGCCAGCCCTTCCCTTCTCCTCCTCCAGCTCGGAATGCAGCTCCAAGACCTCAAAACCTACACAATCACAGAACACTGGGAACTGGATTTGGGCTAGTGGGCATCAGCGAGCTCTGGTGTTAGCGCGAGTGTATGCGTTGGGCTGAGTGTATGAGGGAGTATAAAGGCTTCCATGGAGCCCAAAAAATTCAATAATGATAGTAACAGCTGTTACCAGGGTGACATAATGAGTACTTACTATGCACCCTGCCCTGTGCTAAGCGGCCCTTTTTGTGCATTACCTTATTTTATGATCAGAGCCCTATGATGTCCGTGTTATTCTCATTCCCAGGAATGGAATCCCACAGACATTAAGTGACTTGCCTAAAGTCACACAACTAGGAGGTGGTCAAGCTGCGACCTGAAGCCAGCTCTGTGTAACTGCAAAGCCTATACCTTTAACCCTCAGCTTTATCTCTTCTCCAAGCCTGAGCTCTGGAAACAATAGGGTGGCTTGGTATCCTCCTCAGGGCCTGAATCTGTCAGAGTGCTGTAGGCTGCAAAACCGAAACCACCAACTTGGCTGATTAACGGTAAGAAACTGTGTATCAACTCAAAGATTAAGTTCCAAGGTTTGGTGGCTACAGGAGCTCTTCATTAGTTTGTCAGTTTCTCTACCTGGTTGCAAGATGGCTGCCACACCTCCAGGCATCGAGTACAGATGTGACCACATCCTGCAAAAGGAGAGGCTCTTTGTCTGAGAATAAGAAAACCTTTCCCAGACTTCCCGGAAGTCCTTGAGGAAATATTCTTTATATCTCACTGGCCAGAATTGTTCCCATTCCTGTTTCCAAACCAGTCATTCACAAGGCAAACGGAAATGTCATGAATGGTTTAATAATGCTTATGGCTCTGTTAGGAGGGAGAAAGAGGACAGTGATTGCTTTGGGGCAAGCAAACAAAAGTGTATGCTACTCCTCTCGTTTCCCTCCCCAATCCCTAATACCCTCTTTCTCTACCAGTTCACAGTTTATTCACCCTGCAAGAATCAACTCAAATACCTTCTCTTCCAGGCAGTCTTCCCTTTCTCCCCATCCAATTAATTACTCTCTTCACTGTGCTTCCAAAGAATTAGCACATGCTACATACATGGTCTTCATTACATCATTATGCAGTGAGGCCAGGGTTTGGAGTAGTTGGGCCCAGGTTGAAATCCTAGGTCTGCCACTTCCTTCCCAGGCCACTTCGGATATTATTCCTTCCTCTTTTCAAGCCTCAGCTTCCTCATCTGCAAAAGTACATATTCCTTTTTAGGCAGTTTCGGAGATTAAGGCAGGTAAGGTGTCTGGGATTATTACCAATAACCTCCTCGGAAGGAAGGGAGGGAGAAAGGACACTATCAGGCTGGACTAGGCAAGGAGGAAAGAAAAAGTCGCTCCAAGGTGCTGACCACATGGTCCCTTTCCCCTAAAGGTACCCCTCCCTGATTCTCCCAAGAAAGTCATCTTTCATCCCTGAAGTCATTCGGCTTAGAGAGAAAGGGGAGATGCCGTGGCAGGGTCTGCACTGTGCCTGCCTTGGCACCATCCATCACCCGGCCGACAGGAACTCACCTCCCACAAATAAAGTTATGACAAGCGTCCCCAACCCATTCTTTCAGCCATCGCCTCCCTGTTTCCATCATCTCTGACATTATAAGCCATCAGCCAAGCTGTTTGTCACACCTCTGACAGGGCCTTGGCATCCCGGGCAGGAGGGCTGAGCTAAGGTATGGCTGAACTCAAGGGTGGGTGTCCCACCCCCAACCTCACTGGTGAGCGCAAGCTATTTCACACGTGCTCCCAGAAAGGGTTACTCTCCCAAGGGGCAGGGCTCCAGAGTTGAAGCAGAACTGGAGGGGAACTGAACATGCGCTCATTTATCCATGCAGCAAACATTAGTGAATATCCCTGCTGTGGCTGGACCTGTGTTAGGCACAGCGGCAGCCACAAAGAGAAATCATGCATAGTCCCCGCCTTTGAACTGGTATCCAGTCCAATGGGGGAGTGAAAAACGAGCCATGTCAACAGAAAATGCCAGCACAACCGTGGCAGTGCCAGTCAGGGAGACTGTGGAATTACAGAGAAGGGTAGGAACATCAGGGAAGTCTTCCTGAAGGAGGTGGCATTTGAACTGAGATCTCTAGGGCAAGGGAAGACATGTGAGGGGGCAGGGTGAGCGAGTCCTTGAAAGGTCCCCTTTCTTCTGTGCAGGTTTGTTTGCTTATAAACCCCAAAAGGCAGAGTGGAGTGCAGGTTTGGGGAAGGGAAGAGGATTATATTACAGGCCATTGGAATGGCAAAGGTCCTTATTAGTTTCCTAGGGCTGTCATTACAAATTACTACAAACTCGGTAATCCAAAATTTCCTCTCTCACAGTTCTAGAGGCCAGAAGTCTAAATTCGAGGCATCGGTAAGGTTGGTAGTTTCTGGAGCTCTGAGAAAGAATCTGTGTTATGTGTCTTTCCTAGCTTCTTATGGTGGTAGGTGAGCCTTGGCATTCTTTGGCTTAGAGATGCAGCATCCCAGTCTCTACCACTGCTCTCTGTCTTCACATGTCCTCCCCTCTATGTCTCCGACACAAATCTTTTTCTCCTTCCTAAGGGCACCTGTCATTGTAATTTAGAGCCCGCCCTAAATCCAGGATTCTCTCAAGATCCTAAATTAATTCCATTTTCAACAATCCTATTTCCAAATAGGCATACATGTGCAGGTACTTGGGGTTAGGACTTGGCTTTTTTAGGGAGGGGGATACTAGTCTTCCTTAGGTCCTGCAGAGCTGCCCTCCACCCTGCTCCCCTCCGCTCTGGGGCTTGGAGGCTGACCTGCATGGGGTGCATCAGCGAGCTCGCCTGCCCTCTGGCTTGCATAGGCTTTGGCCAGTGGGAAGCGATGGCAGGCAGTTAGAGGGAGGAAGGTGAAAGTAGGCTCTTTCTCCCTCCCAGGTTCCTCCCTGCCATCTCCCTCTACCTAAGGCTCCAGCTCTTCATTCAGGCAGCTCTCTCTTAGAGCATAGCTCCTCTCTCTGGATTCTAGGAACCACATCCTGTTCTTGACCTGCAGACGAAGGGGTGTTTAAGGCTCCCCACTACTACTAGCCCAAAGGAACCATGCTTTGTGGAATTCCCTAAACACTGCTGACATCTTTGTAAAAAGCCCCTTTATTTTAGTCTCCTGAAATTACAGTTGGAGTGCCTCTGTCTCCTTTAGGGACCCAGCCTGATACACCCCGCAGCTCATGGTTGTGCTTGACCCTCCTTTACCAGATGGTAGGTAAGCCCCACGGGATGGACTGCTGCATTGGTGGCCCATAATGAGCCATACTTCCCAGGAGTCATGCCCTTGGGGGTCCCCTCCTACATGTAATGCAGGGCTTGACCATGTGACTTGCTTTGGCTAATGAAAGATGAGCATATGTGATGCAAGGAGAGGCTTTATAAGCACTTGTGCAGCAGCGTGCTTCCTCTTGGACTCCTGCAGCCATGCTGTGGGGAAGTCCAGGCTAACTTGCAGAAGAGGAAGACCGCGTGAAGAGATCGGAGAAGATGACAATGGCACATGGGAATAAAGGCTACACAGAAAACTGAGGTGCCTCAACTAACAATCATTGCAAAGATTCCAGGCTCTGAGAGAGTCCTTTGTACTAAGGGGGTGAGGGGGAAGGGATAGAGATAGCCTTAGTGGGAGGGGGTGGGGTATTTAGCCCTAACATCATTTAGGATGACCAGCATGCAGTGATGACAAAAAGCAGATTGACTCGTAGTCAGTGTTATCATTTTT
>CM052811.1:102392344-102409235 GCA_028533885.1 Nasua narica | reverse complement strand
GGGGGGGGGGGGGGTCCCTTCTGGTCACGTGACAGCTATGGACCAATTACCTGGTTGAGGGAACGGGATGCACTGATTGGCTAAGCCTGGTCACATGCTTCATCCTGGAGCAAGTGGTGGAGACCCACGTGGACCAGGCGAACTGGGTGTTAAGGGAGGAGGAAGGTGCCAAAGGTGGATGGGGGAAAGGGAAAAGATGAGGGGAAAAGGAGGCTGAGGACACTTTATGGGGGTGAAGCTCAGGGAAAGTTATCCTCGGTGCTCCCCATCCAGATACCATTTGCACCTACAGGAAATGGGCAAAATGTATCCCATGCGCAAAGGACAGCTATCCTATGGTGAAGAGACCATAAGATTCGGGCCATGGACAGACCTGGCTTCCAGCTCTCGCTTCCTTTTTGAAAGCTGCTGTGGGCAAGCTGCTCAACCTCCGTGAACTCATCTGTAAAACAAGTTCGTTAATTCCTGCCTGGATGGGTTGTGGCAGGGGTCCCGTGGGATCACGACTGTTGTGGCGGACAAAACGAGGGGCTGCCCAGAAACCCCTTCAGTGAAGGGCTTGCTGCCCGGCGTGGCGAGTGCGGCGGACAGATAGCCGGCCTCCCCTGGCTCTTCCAGGTCTGCCTCAGCGGAAAGCCTGTGGTCCGAGGTCACACCCTTCCCCGCCAGCAGCCCGCACGCGGTGACTAAGCCGAGGGGATTGAAGGTTTGGCCATTTGGGCTGATGCAGAATGGTCTTGCCAGGCAGGGCTCGGAGGCTTTGTGTTGACTGCCCTTGGCCCATCCTGCCTCCTCCCCTCCCTCTCACACGTGTGGATCTCACACGTGTGCAATAAATATCTTGCACCCCATACTCTTGCTTACCGAGGTCCCAATCCACGATAGAGGCTTCAAATGCTTAACCTAGCACTTGGCACTTCGTAGGCAGCTGGTAAAGGATTGCTGAGTGAAAATTGGCTCCTTGCTTGGGAGAAGGAGAAAAGGAAACGGGGGCCCCTCCGCGAGGGAGGCTGGTGTGTGGGGAGGTGGGGGGGGGTTGCCAGGTGTTAGTTAAGCAGCTGTCCTGGCGGAAGGGGACTGCAGGCTGTTAGAAGCAGCTTCTTCCTCGGAGGGGACAGAAGGGTCTCTCCAGGGTGCCCTCTCCACCCCCGTGCATCTGCAGCCCCCTGCTTGCCAAGCAACTGATCAATTATGAATGAGACCTCACGGAGTTGTGGCAGGCCTGAATCAGGGGGCATGTGGGGCTTTCCTCCAGGCTGGTCCCTGCCCCCAGAGGCCCATGTGGGGTCCCCAGGCCTGGTGACAGAGACCACTCAAGTTCGAAAGCAGAAACCCCCCTCCCCATTTTGTGGAATCTTGAAAGTTCTAGAACTTTGGAAGGGCAGAGTCTGCATTCTAAGGCCATTGTCACAAAACTGCAAACAGCTCCTAGAATCTTTGAATAAGGCTAGAATAAGGGAATCTCTGGCTTAAAGGATCTCCCAGTATCTTCGGTCTGGAAGGGGCCAGACAGTCTCTTCATTTGAGCTTTTCTCTCCCCAAGGAAAGAGAGAGGAAGAAAAAGGAAGGGCCGTGGAGCTTGGGCCCCCAGGCTGGAGAACATCAGGGACAGGAGGGTGGAAGCTACTGTGGCCACCCGGTGCCACACCCCACCTCCCGCCTCTCGGCTGTAGCTGTGGCACGTGGTGCCCATGCGCACCGGCAGCGTCCTCCCTCAAGTGTCTGGCTAACCTCTTAATCTGTCCACCTCGAGGCTTTTTTGGAGGCCCCATCTCTTGCTCAGCCCACGCACAGGCACAGCCCAGAGATGTGAGGGGATGAATGCCCCCTGGGGCAAAGCTCAATGCCGAAGGCCTAGAGGGTTCCTCCCAGCCTCCCATCTCCCAGTAATGCCTCCCATGGGTCAAACCCAGCTGGAAACCAGTCATCCCAGAAGCCTGGAAAACACAGCCTCCGGGAATCGGCCCCCTGCAACACGGAGCACGGTTAACCCTTCTGTGCTCCACCACCATCAGAAATGACAGTAACATTAATAACAGCATCGCGTGCTAACTGAGCATTTGTCGTGTGTCCCATACTGGGCTCAACACTTTGCACTCTTTACACAGAAATCTTCTGAATCTCTTTACGCCCAAACCACTGAGCCACCCAGGCGCCCCACGAGGTGGGTATTCTTACCCGCACTCTGCAAATAAGGAACCAGCCGGTCAGTCAACAAGTCAACAAATATGTGTCAGGCATGTCCTTTGTGCTGGGCCCTGCGCAGGGATGACCAGGAGAGCCAGGGCACCTGCCCCCATGGAGCTGGCAGTCTACTAGGAGAAACAGACCCTGAAAAACTAACCGGAAACTATTGTTTGAACACCCACATCCACGCTGTAATAGGAGGTGACACAGTCTGGGGACTAGGGAAAGCTTCCTAATGGAGTTAAGCTGAGGGCGAAAGATGGGAGCAGGCATTATTTAGATCCCATTTCACAGACTCTCACCTCTGTGGGGTCCTGGGGGCAAACCCTCAAGACCCACTCCCACCCCCAGGAAGACCCCACCTCTGGGCAGCCACCCACGGACACCCTCCTGACTGGGACATGTCCTGGCCCCTCCCAGCCTAGCAATACCTCCTAGGCCACCGTTGATGGGCAATTCCTGCTGGGGCCAGAGCACCTGGAATGCATTCAATACCCCCCCCCCCTCCCCCGCCAACCTCAGCATGAGCCGAGGCCTTCAGGAACAGACTGACCCGCGCTCAGACTTGTCCTCCAAGCCCTGCTGGCCACCTGGAGCCAGGGCAGACAGTCAGGAGGAGGCGGCTGGGAGGGAAAGACAAAGAGAATTCGATTTCCATTTTGCTCCTGGTTCCCTGTTTCCAGTCCAGATGCCTCCAGATCTAATTCCCAATAAATAATTGTACTGAGTAACCCGGGTCCCTTGGTGATTAAGTAAACACGCCGAGGCGGTGGAAATTGAATTAGTGCAGTGTGCTCAGCCATTATTACCCGCCCCTTCTCATGAATATTAATGAGGGGTTATTAAGAAATGTAAATGCTGCCTCAGGGAGTGGGGAGATGGGGAGGGGGGGTCAGGGTGAGAGGACGCAGCGTTCAGAAGGCGGCGTGATTGAAGGCATTTAAAAAATTATGTCAGATCTTTCTCTTCCACGCCGTGGCAATGTTTCTGTATGCTTCATTTTTATGAAAACGAGGGTAAGGGAACAAATTTTAATTTGAGGATAAAATTAGCATTTTCCAAGCAGCCTTGGCGGCAGCAAGGGCATACTTTGCCAGGAAATGGACATTCGGGGTGGGGCTGTGCAGGGTTGGGGGAGCTGTGGCTGATGGACGATTAGTTCTCTCAGTTCGTCTCCAGGCAAGGGAGTAAACAAATTAATCTCTGCACAGGGAGCAGCCTGGAGGATGACGGAGGCCTAGAGGTGTCATCAAGGCCTAAGATCATCCTTACTGCTTGTTCAGAGAGGTTAGGCACTGTTTGAGGTCACCCAGCGAGGTAAGGCACTCCACCTGGGTTCCATGGGCAAGGTGAGAGTGGGGAACGGGGCTGCGTCTCCCAGACAGGCTTTGGGCAGTGATGCAGCCCCTCCTTCCTCACCCTCTGAGTGTCTCATCTCTATGGCTCCAGCTTCTTTCCCAACCTGTGCTGCCAGGTTCATCTCCCCCACTTTCACTATGTCCTATTTCTACTCTGCAACTTTCAATGGCTCCCTATTGTCCTTAGACTGACGATCAAGGTCCTCCTGACATTCAAGTCCCTCCAGTATCTGACCACAATCCATTTTTCCAACTTCAGCTCCCGTTGCCCCTGGCAGTGGCAGTCTGATGCATCTATAAAGGGGAGAAGCAGAGAAGAAAGGAAGGCAGGAACCTGGGAAAAAAGAGAAGAGAGGGAGAAAGATGAACCGAATATTAAGTATCAGAATATTCGAGATTTGCTGAAAAGGTTAAACAATAATGATGATGATGACAGTGATTGTAGCCGTTGCTGCTGTCTATTGAGAGTGTCACTCTATGCCAGTCTCTGACTCAACACTACTACGTCCTCCAGTTGTCCCTGTGGGGGCGTATTGTTATCGCCATTCCACAGAGGAGGAAACAGACATCACACACATCGCAAATGAGAAAACCAGCCTACTAGACATGGAAAGCTGAATTTTCAACTACTGCACCTCCCATGTCATGTGGAAGTCATTATCCCCATTCTACAGATGAAGACAAGGAGGCTCAATGAGGCTAAGTGATTTGTCTTATGAGTATGGAAAGAAACAAAGAAGCAGAAACAAGAGGAATCAAAATTCCCTAAGCCAGCCTTGGTCTAGCTTCATAAACGCCGCTCCTGGAGATTCCAGGCAAATGTCCTGGTCCCTACTTCATGCAGACACTTCAGAAGAAACTCACAGGCTCTCAGAGACCCAGCCAAGCCATGCCCTCAACAATGTCCACCAGGAGAAGCCTGCAGGTTGGTCTGGCAGGTTCCCATAGGTTCCTCGCCCTGGGCTGAGGAACGCAGCCCAGATGTGGGGCCCCGAGGACTCCGCCCCCTATGCTCAGGACAAGAAAGAATGAATATGATCAAACTCATGCATTTTAACGATGTCTTCAGAATGCCTCACTCCACGTGCTTGCAGGAATAAAGACTGGCAGGTGCAGCTGAGTTAATCAGAGTGGATGATAGAGGGAAAGACAGAAATCCCTGGCCAAATTGCTGCAGAGAAAAATGGGGCAAAATCATGAAACGCAAGTCAAAAGTGTCCAATTAAAGTGTGATGATGTTTAAAGGGCAAGAACCACATTCTCAGTCCCTTGGAAGTTCTAATGTGGTTCCTCTTGTGGGGGTGTATGGATCAGTGGTACATAAGATAATTACTGGATATACACAGATGGACCTTTTTTTATTTGAATAGGTATGTTCAATGTGTGTTAGAAAAAAATATAACTAGCCCATAAAAGCCATGATTTGATGTGTATTATTGCCTAGAATGAGTCTAAATTTTGCCCAGAGAAGCTATTTAATTGCTAGTCAATTAAAGGAAAAAAATTTTTACTAGTATAGATGGAAGAAGGATATGGCAAAAAAATATGAAATTGGTACTTATGTGACCAAAGTTTGGGAAACAATATTCTAGTTTCTCAAAGTGGAGTCCATAGATCAGCGAGGTCAGTGTCACCCAAGAGCTTGTAAGAAGATCCTCCAGAGACCTATAGAATCAGCATCTGCATTTTAATGAGATTCCCTGGTGATTCATATACTTGTTTGTATATGCGTTATTTTTAAGGCACTGACCTATCTTATTTGTCAGCGGAGACAATGAAGACCTTTTCAGATGTGTTTCCGGGGAAGAGCACTGGACTGGGAGTACATTTCAGCCATGAGACTCTATGACTCTGAAGAGTTTACGACCTTGTAATTACACAGCAAGAAACTGACGTCCAGACAGGGTTAAGTTCAAGACTGTACTTGTAAATATCCTATTTAAAATGACCTGATCTCATATATAGTAAATTCCAAAGAATCCGTATTTTAAAAAAACACTTAGGACTAATAAATAAATCCATCAAAGTCACAGGATCCAAGATAAAGTTTAAAAAAATTCATTGTATTTTTGGGGTGCCTGGGTGGCTCAGTCAGCTAAGCATCCAGCTCTTGATTTCAGGTCATGTCAGGGTCGTGAGTTGGAGCCCTACTTGGGCAGAGTCTGCTTGAGATTTTCTCTCTATCTCCCTCTGCCCCTGCTTTCACTCTCTCTCTGTCTATAAAATAAATAAATGAAATCTTTAAAAAAATAAATCTTTTAAAGAATTCATTGTATTTCTATATATTAGCAATGAACCATCCAAAAATAACATTAAGAAAACATTTCCATTTACAATAGCAGAAAAAAAATAATCCTTAGGAATAACTTTAACCAAAGCAGGCAAAGCTGGTAGTCTAGAAACTACAGAATATTGTTGAAAGAAATTTTAAAAGACCTAAATAAATGGAAAGACATTCCATGTTCATAGATCAGAAGACTTAATCTTTGTTAAGAGCAATTCTCCCAAACTGAAATACTGATTTAATGCAATTCCTATCAGAATTCCGCCTAGGATTTTTTTTTCCCAGAGATTGACGAGCTGATTCTAAAATAAAAAAATTTTAAAAATGCAAGATGCCTCAAATAGCCAAAACAATCTTGAAAAAGAAGAACAAAGTCAGAGGAGTCACAATTCTTGATTTCAAAACTTACTAAAGGGGCACCAGGGTGGCTCAATCAGTTAAGCATCTGAATCTTAATCTCAGAGTTGTGAGTTCTGGGCATGGAGCCTACTTTAAACAAACAAACAAACAAACAAGCAGACTTACTAGAAAGTTACATTTATCAAGACAGCATGGTACTGCATAGACATATAGATCAATGGAACAGAATTGAGAGTCTAGGAATAAACCCTTACATTTGCAGTAAATTGGTGTTCAACAAAGGTGTCAATGGGCGAAAATTGTCTTTTAAAAAAATAGTGCTGGAACAACTGGATATGCACATCCAAAATAATGAAGTTGGACCCTTACCTCACACCATACAAAAAGGGACTCAAAATAGATCATAGCCCCAAGAATAAGATCTTAAACTATAAAACTCTTAGAAGAAGGAGCAAATAAATCTTCATCACCTTGAGTTAGATAATAGTCTCTTAGATGCAATATCGAAGCACAAATAACAAAAGAAAAAATAGATAAATTTAACTTTATCAAAACTAAAAACATTTTACTGTAAATGATACCATCAAGAAAGCAAAAAGACAATCCATAGAATGGGAGGAAATATTTGCAAGTCATATATCTGATAAAGCAGTTGGATTCAGAATATATAAGAACTTTTACAATTCAATAATAAAATAACTCAATTTTTAAAATGGCAAAAGTATCTGAATACACATGTCTCCAAAGAAGATACATAAATGGCTTAAAAGCACATGAAAAGATGATCTATGTCATTAGCCATTAGGGACCTGCAAATAAAAATCAGGAGATACCCCTTTATACTTACTAAGATAGTTCTAATTTAATAGCAAGTGATAGTGAGGATGTGGCAAAATGAGAGCCCTCAGACATTACTGGTGGGAACATAAAATGGTACAGCTGTTTTGGGAAACAATCTGGCGGTTTTTCAAAATGTTAAACGCCAGACTTACCTTAGGACCCAGCAATTCCAGTCCTATGTGTTATACCTAAGAGGAATGAAAACACATGTTCACACCAAAACTTGCTCACGAATGTTTATACAAGTATTATTTGTAATAGTCAAAAAGTGGAAACAAGCCATATAAATGGATAAATTAAATGTGGTATGTGTATATAATGGAATATTAATTGGCAATACAAAGGAAGAAATATATATTGATTTATGCTATGGTATTATGCTAAGTGAAAGAAAACAGTCACAAAGGACTGCATATTTTATGATCTCATTTATATGAATTATTCACAACAGCAAATCTAGAGAGACAGGAAGTAGACTCAGTTGCCTACCGAGGGAAGGGGGAGGGCTTTTGTGGTGTTGGGAGGAAAGGGAGAGTATTTATTTTGGGGGTGATGAAAATCTTGTAAAATTTATTGTGGTGGAGTGCTGGGGTAGCTCAGTCAGTTAAGCGTCTGCCTTTGGCTCAGGTCATGATCCTGGGGTCCTGGGATCCAGCTCTGCCTTGGGCTCCCTGTTCAGTGGGGGAGTCTGCTTTTCCCTTCCCCTCTGCCCTTTCCCCCTGCTAATCCTCTCTCTCTCTCTCTTTCTCTCTCTCTCTCTCTCTCTCTCTCATGCTCTTTCTCAAATAAATAAAAATCTCTGAAAATAAATAAAATCATGATGGTTTTACAACTATGTGAATAAACTCAAAACCATTGAGTTGTATGCTTTAAATAATGAATTGTGGGGTGCCTGGGTGGCTCAGTCATTAAGCATCTACCTTCCGCTCAGGTCATGATCCTGATCCTGGGTCCTGG
The DNA here is from genome assembly GCA_028533885.1 of Nasua narica. Classification (NCBI taxonomy): domain Eukaryota; kingdom Metazoa; phylum Chordata; class Mammalia; order Carnivora; family Procyonidae; genus Nasua; species Nasua narica. The sequence goes on along the minus strand of CM052811.1, from coordinate 102,401,249 downwards.
GATTGAGTCCTGCATCAGGCTCCCTGCTCAGCGGGAAGCCTGCTTCTCCCACTCCCTCTGCTTCTGTTCCCTCTCTCGCTGTCTCTCTTTTTCTCTGTCAAATAAATAAATAAAATCTTTAAAAATAAACAAATAATGAATTTTATGGTGTGTATGGCTCCCCAAAGATGTGGCTTCTTAATTCCAGAACCTGTGGATATATTAGGTTACACGGCAAAGAGTTAAGTTAGCAGGTAAAATTAAGACTGTCAATCAGCTGACTTTATTTTTTTTTTAATTTTTTTTTAAAAAGATTTTATTTATTCATTTGACAGAAGGAGAGAGACCACAAGTAGGCAGAGAGGCAGGCAGAGAGGAGGAAGCAGGCTCCCTGCTGAGCAGATGTGGGGCTCGATCCCAGGACCCCGAGATCATGACCTAAGGCGAAAGCAGAGGCTTTAACCCACTGAGCCACCCAGGTGCCCCCAGCTGACTTTAAAATAGGGAGGTTACTATGGATTTCCCATTGGGCCCAACATAATCACCAGGGACCCGAAAAATTGGAAGAGGGAATCTGAGAGAGAACCTAGGAGATGACGTTGCAAGGACTTGTCCCAGTGCCCAGTGTTGCTCGCTTTGAAGATGGAAGAAGGGAGCAGAAAGCCAAGGAATGCAGCAGACTCCAGAAACTGGAAAAGGTGAAGAAACAGATTCTCCCTTGGAGCCTTCAGAAAAGAACATAGCGCTGCTAACATCTTGGCCTTAGCCCAGTGAGATCCATGTCAGACTTCTGATCTACAGAAGTATAAGATAAGGATATATCTGGGTTCTTTTAAGCCGCTAAATTTGTGACAATTTGTTGCAACAGCAGTAAAAAACTAATACATGTGGTGAGCGAGTTAGAGCTCAATAAAGCTATTTTTAAAAATCATTATTGTCTTAGGCTGTGTAAACAGAAGTATGGTGTCTAGGAGGAGGAAGGTGATAGTCTCCTTGCACCCTAAATCTGGAGCTCAGGTCTCAATGCCACGCCATATGAGAAGAGTGGGTCCAAAGAAAGGTCTCTGTGATGGTGAAAAGGCCCGAGATGACTTTGGGTGAGGACTCATCAAGAGACTTGGGGCAGGTCGGCTGGAAGGAGAAAAGCCTGAAGATCCCCATCTGCCTACCCCTGGAGTCCGTTGTGGGGTGCTGAGATGGGGTTGCATTCTATAAGGCAAATCTAGGAACAATGGAATTAGACAAACAGACAATGTCTGTTACCCACAGACAGAGTTCAGCTGGGGGTGAATTTCTTCTTCTTTGTTTTCAGAAACATTTTATTTCAGGGGCACCTGGGTGGCTCAGTGGTTTAAAGCCTTTGCCTTCGGCTCAGGTCATGATCTTGGGGTCCTGGGATGGAGCCCCATATCGGGCTCTCTGCTCAGTGGGGAGCCTGCTTCCCCCTCTCTCTCTGCCTGCCTCTCTGCCTACTTGTGATCTCTCTCCTCACTGTCAAATAAATAAATAAAATCTTAAAAAAAAAAAAGAAAAACACTTTATTTCACCCACAATATGTGTTTGCTTAGGAAAATGAGAAAACACAGATAAGCAAGAAGGAAAAAAATAAAAACAAATAATCACTTAACATACTGTTGCACATTATTAATGCTTCTAGCTCCCCTGCTCTGGGAAGGTAAAAACTGTCTTTTCCATTCTTATATTCCCAGAGTCTAGCTCCAGGTAGATGATCATAGAATTCTTGTTGAATGAATGCATAATGCGCACACATATCTTTAATTCACAAAAATGGGATCCAACTGTACATATTGCTTTATAACCTTCTTTTCCCCCATTACTGATATATTGTGAGCTTCTTTCCAGCTCAATAAATCTACATTTACATTAGGGATGTAATAGGTATTTTGCCAGGCTGCAAATAGAATTCAAGGGGTCTGTGGATTTGAATAGGGAAAAGCTGTCTCCTTATTTGGCCTAACCTCTAACTGAAATTTCGAATTTTCTTGGACGTGAATATAAGCAACAAGTCATGTTGTACCAGCAGAATCTGTGACTTCACCACCAGTAGTGAGCACAGACAGATGTTTTCAGGTCAAAGGAAGATTGTTGCAGACATTTCGAAATACTGTTTCTGTTCATCATGACTCTGAAATTACAATGGTTATCATACCTGCCTCTAGATCTTGTTGCTGAATATGTTCATCAAGAGGTATGTATAGGACTGTATCTGAATATTTAATATTTAATTACTTTAATTACTAAAAATTAAATATTTACTATTTAAAATATTTTGATAACTGTATTTTAATATGATCTTCTTGGAAACCTTAAACATTTTATTTTACCGTTTTAAAACCATTATTCAGAGAAAGAGTCCGTGGGTCTCACCCAAAAGGTCCACGGCACCATAGAGGTTAGGAAGTTCAGATCTCTACTACCATCTTTTCTCTTCGTTTTTATTCTGAAATAATCTTAAAGGCATAGAAAAGTTGCGAAAATAACATGTATTCCTCAGCCAGCTTCCCCTAGTGTCAACATGTTACAAAATCATAGAATAATTACTGAAGACCAGGAATGAACACTGATACAATGTTATTAAGTACAGCTGACCCTGGAACAAGGGCAGGGCGGGGGTGCTGGGGGAGGGTTGGGGCATCAACCCCGCTTCTAGCACAGTCAAAAATCCTTATACAATTTTGACTCCCCCAAAACTTAACTATTCAATAGCCTTCTATTGACCAGAAACCTTGCTGATAACGTAAAGAGTTGATTAACACATATTTCGTATGTTATATGTATTATATACAGTATTCTTGCAATAAAGAAAGCTAAAGCAAAGAAAATGTTATTAAGAAAATCATTTACAACCCTGTACTGTATTTACTGAAAAAAAATCTGTCCATATAAGTGGACCTCACAGTTCAAACCCATGTTGTTCATGGGTCAATGATAATCTTGTGGTCAAATTCAAATTTTGCCTGTTTTCCTACTCTGTGATGTTCTTTTCCCATTCTAGGGTCCTGCATTGTATCGATCTGTCAGGTCTCCTTGGTCTCCTTCAATCTGGGATAATTTCTTAGTCTTTCCTTGTCTTTCATGTCCTTGACACTTGAAAATCACTGGTCAGTTAATTTGTAGACCGTCCATCAATTTGGGTTTGTCCAATATCTCATCATGATTAGATTGAGGGTATGAATTTTTGGCAAGAATAATGCAGAGGTGGCATTGTGCCCTTCTCAGGGCATCTTATCAGTGGTACGTGATGCCAGTCTGCTTTGCCCCTCCCTGTACACAATGGCTGCAGAGTACCCGTTGTATATTTAATTGAATGTAGCATAATTTACTTAGTCAGTCCCCTTCCTATGAATTTTTGACTTATTTTCACTTAAGGCTGTTACAAATAGCACTGTGATGAACCAAGAAGTACTGTGTGGTGGGCAGAGCTGCCTGGAGAAGCAAGCAGCAGCCAGGAATGGTAATGAGCCTTCTGTCCCTAGAAGCATGCAACAGCAGAATGCATCAGATACGGCTCCCATTTCCCCACAAAAGGGTGTCTGGTGACCCAGAACACTAACAAGTAGGAATGAAGGCTCCCTCTCCTGGATCTCCACTCAGGTACCCAATCTGCAAGGTGGGGCCTTGGCCTGGGTGGGTGCCAGAAACTGCTCCCCAGAATATGCCAGGTCTGGTTAGTAGTCTGAGCTCCGTGCTCCACTGACGGCTAATTGCCCCTAAGAGTTGAGATCACTGGAGGGGAAAATGCAAGGCGGGCTAACCTTTGCTGGGCTCAGCGAGTTAGCCAGCCTCCCAGTAGAAAGGTTGGCACAACCACTCAGCTTCACCCTCTCTCTGCTGTGACTGCTAATGGAGCCGCGTGGCTCCGGGTCCTGGGGCCCAGCAGAGGAGTCCCTTTGCGACTTATGCAATCTCGGGAAGGCTGGGGGCTGCTGTGTTCCTGGAACGTGCAAGGAACAACCATTCTAGAAACTAACACCTAGGAAAGCCATCCCCGTGCCTACTCAGGAGCCTAGCCATTCTGCGTCCAGGTACATACGCAATGAAATAAGCGCTTATGTCTACCAGAGCTATGTTTCTAGGAGCTTTATTCATAAGCGCCAACAGCTAGAAGCAACACAAATGCTCATCAACAGAAAGATAAACAAATCATGATGCACTCATACTATCTGGCAATAAAAAGAACAGGCTGCTGCTACAGGCAACAAGAGGGATGAGATCTCCTGGTACTGTCCGCAGTGAGAGAAGTCAGACACGGGAGGACATTCTGACGAATCCGTGTACGTGAAGTTCAAAACAAGGCCAAATACGGTCCTGGGAATGAGAAGGTAACCATTAGGATAACTTTGCGAGGGGGGGTGGTGTTGACCGGGAAGGGATCCATTATGGGGGGCTTTTAAGATGCTGCAAGTGTCCTAGATCTCAGTCTTGGGTGGCTTTCGCGAATGTATACTTAACTAAGAGTTTATCCAACCGTACATTTGGTTGTTACGGTGTGTAGGTTATGCATTAAAGCAACGACAAGGAGAAGACGGATGAGAGCCGGGAGCAGGCTCTGCGGACCCAGGGAGGTGGGAAAGGGCACAGAAGGGTGGTGACGGGTCTCATCTCTGTCGAGACTGACTATGTGATCTAGGCAACCCAATCCCCTTCTCCAAGTTCTTCGGCTGGAGGGGGTGCTGCTGACGCCAGCTGTCTGTGCCACATTATGGCGAGGTGTACAGGAGGCAGTGTGTGAGAACCCAGCTTCTAAGCTGGAAACCGGTGTTCAGGAACCGACAGCCAACATGCACTAACCCCCACAGGTGCCAAGCCCTGGACTGGGCCCCTAGGACGTGCACACAGATTAGTACCCCATCCCTTCCCCGGCAGGAAGTCTCAGACTAAGCAGGGATGAAGGACCAACCCCCCAAACAAACCATTACGAAGCACGATGAGGGTAATAGAGACCCCACCAGGCACAGAGATGGTAAATAATCGAGGGGTGGGCCTTGGGGCATGGCCTCTCAGAAGAGACGACTTAGAAGCAGAGTCTCAGTATGGAAAGGAGCCAGACCGGCAGAAGGACATTCCCAACAGAGAAGTCCCCAAGGGCAGAGACCAGACAGCTGGAAAGAGCCGCGTGGGCTCACAGAACTGAACGGAGGCTTGCATGGCTGGGGTCGGGGGGGGGGGGGCAAGCGGGGAGCGGGGTCTCTGGTGGGAGCAAAACCTGCACATCCTGGTGGGCAGGGTAAGGGTTTGGGGTTTGATCTAAAGCTTAATGGAAAGACAATTGGATTATAAGCTCCAGTAAGAGCATAGAATCAAGAAATGACATGATGTGATTTGTGTTCTCAAGCGATGACTTCCCTAACTAGTTAGGAGCCAAACACAAAAGATGGCAGTCTAGATGATTCTATTTCTATGAGATCCAAAAAATCTCACAAAAGTAACCTGGAATAATGGAAGTCAAAAGAGTGACTGACTTTGAGAGTTGTAGTCCTGGAGCTGAAGGGCTGGAGATGCCCCCTGTCTTGATCTGGATGGAATTATCCAAAAATGTCAAAAGTCATCAAGACAGCCAAGTAAGACTGGTTCACTTGAAGGCTTGCTCATTATTTGCATGCCACCCCTCAATAAGCAAAACAAAATTTTAAATTAGCGTTTTTATCAGCTAACGTTATTTCTAAAAGGCTTATTTGGGTATCATTTCCATGCAATAAAATCTCTCCTTTTAAAGTGCACAGCTGGTGACTTTTGACAGACAAGGACAACCGCTGCCGTGATCCAAACTGAGAACACTCCCACAACTCCAAATACTTGTCCTGGGTCCCTTTGCAACGGTCCCCTCCTCCAACCCTAGGCTCCTGGCCCCCACTGGTCTGGTTTGTGTGCTTATAGCTTGATCTTTTCCAGACTGTGATTAAAAGGACTCATTTAGTATTTAACCTTTTGAGGTTAAGAAGATGCTCCTTCTTTCATGGAGCAGAAAGCTTTTGAGACTCATCTATGCTATTGTGGATATCAGTAATCCTTCCCTTCCCTTCCCTTCCCCCTTCCCCCTTCTCTTCCCCCTTCCCTTCCCCCTTCCCCCTTCCCTTCCCTCTTTGCTTTCTTTCCTTTTTTTTTTTTTTTGCCAAGTACTATTCCAATGTATGGATGTACCACAATTTATGTGACCATTCACCAGTTGATGAACCTTTGGGTTGTTTCCGGGTTCGGGGGATTTACGAGTAGAGCTGGTATAAATATTTGCATACGGGCCTTTGGTGGACGTAAGTTCTCATTTGTCTTGAATACATATTTAATATTGGGATTGCTGCGATATAAAGGTGCATGTTTAACACCGTAAGAAACCGTCACTGTGTTTTTCAAAGCGGTTGCCAGATACTAGATAACATTATCTCATTTATTTTCAGGGTAGGTGGGGAAAGTGAGGCCCAGAGAGGCTAAGCAACTTGCCCAAGGCCGCACAGTGAGCAGGTGACGGTGGCGGGCCCCCAGAGCTCCCATAGGTGCACTCCCAAGAGCAAGGCCATGGGCGAGCTCTCTCTGCCCAGAGCCAGGCAGAGACGAGTCCCGAACTAAGCATTAGGACTGTAACAGAGAGGACAGAGATGGGCTGCATTACCCTCGACATGAAAAAGTATGAAAGAGCCAGGTGACGTGAAATCGGAGAAAATTGCCAGCTACAAGCCAAGTATTAATTCATTTGGAGCCAGTCGTTTCCTTCTGCTCCTGGTGTCCCTCGGTCCCCTGGCTAGTTTTCAAATTAAAGTGCTGAGGACCCGCCTCTCTCCCTTGACCCCCAAGCAGCGAGGGCTGACAGGGCTGGGGGCTGTGGCCAGAATATTGTTGGGGACCAGCACACCACAGCTCCCACCCCCTGCCCCGGACAGACTGGGCCCCGGACTTTGCTGGGAGGTGGCTTCCCCCAGCCGGAGGTGGGCCTGACCCCCTCGGGGCCAATGGGGGATGGAGGTTAATGAGATTTTGATGAACCTGCAGAGTTTCCATTTTGCCAGGGAAAAGGCTCGGAGCCTCGCTAATTAAAGGGAACTGACCTGTAAAATGAGTCTGGGGATGGATGGCAGGGCAGGAAGGCCAGCTGAGGGAGGAAGGGAAGCGGCGTGGGACCCCAGCAGCCCTGTCAACGCATTCTGGTCTGAGAGGGAGAGCGGACTCAGAGACTGGAAAGGATTTGCCTTAGGACACACAGCGAATCCGACTAGAGCGGGGTCCTAAAAGAAGCAGGGAGAATGAAGGGGAAAACCTGAGAAACAGGGAGATGGGTAAGGAGACACACTGAAAGGAGCTCATGCCAGCGTCTCACTCAATCCTCATAGCTCCAGGAGGGAGGCAACATCACCCCCCATGTGGGGAATCTTTGAGGTTCAGAGAAGTTAAATGACTTGCCCAAGGACAATGAGCCAGCCAGATGTACCGGCCCCATGCTTTTGATCGCCCTTCTCCACACTTGGGGCGAGCCTGGATCCCAGTTTATACACACTACCTTGGTACAAATGTGAAAAGCACCCCTTCCGCTGTCCCGTGTGACCCCCCTGAGACAAAGTGTTACCTGGTTCCCCTACTCCGGCTGTAATCTTATCAATTGCTCCCTGGGGGACCTGACTAGTCCAAGATCCCACACACGACAGTCCGACCTAGACACAAACTCGACCGGGGCACGTCTCAGAAATGAGGCAGTAGAGCCCAGCGATGAGAAACCTGAGCTCTGGAATTAGTCGAACCTGGGCTCAAACTCAGCTGAGTGACTTTGGATCCGTCACTTGGCCTCTCTGGGCCTCGGTTTGCTCATCTGTTAAGTAGGGTGACCACGGCTACTCCCCCAGGTTGTGGGAATGACATCGAGGGAAGAGAGTATCGGGTACCAGCACACATTTGCCGTGATTACCTGGAAGATGGACGAGCGAACCTCATGGCCTTTCTGGGGCGATCTGTGGATTTCCGCGGCACGGACGTGCTTTGTGTTTGTCCTGGGATAAAGTTTGTTTCAAGACCTTTCTCCCGCCTCTTGTTTTGAAGTTCCCTCCCTCAGGCCCTTTGCACATACTGAGGCTTTGGATTGCTTCTTAGCTAAAAATCGCATACCAGGCATCATTCTGAACATGGTACGCATGCCCACTTACTTGATTCTCACAACAACTCCATGTTTACAAGAGGAAGAGGTGAGGTTCAAACAGGTTACTCAACTTGTCCAAGATCACACAGCTGGTTAGTGGCAGAGCTGGGATTCAAACCCAAACAGCCTGGCTTAAAAATCTACTCTCCAGGGGCACCTGGGTGGCTCAGTGGGTTAAAGCCTCTGCCTTCGGCTCGGGTCATGGTCTCAGGGTCCTGGGATCGAGCCCCGCATTGGGCTCTCTGCTCGGCGGGGCGCTTGCTTCCCCTTCTCTCTGCCTGCCTCTCTGCCTACTTGTGATCCCTCACTTTGTTAAATAAATAAAATATTAAAAAAAATCTACTCTCCATAGTACTTCCTTCTATCCTGGAGATGCTACCCTACTCCCACTGTTGACCACTCCCCTGCCTTTGCCTGGATAACTCCCACCCACCCTTCCGGTCTCTGCTGAAATACCACTTCCTCCAGGAGACCCTCCCTGATGGCCCAGCCTAAATCACGAGTACCACCCCTGTCTGAGGATTACCCACTCATCCCTCTCTTCATGTTCCTTCAAAGCTGAATTCAGTCTGTCGCTCTCTAGTTGTCTGATCATTTGTCTTCTCCCCTAGACAGGATATTTCGGGAAGGCAAGGACCATTTTTAGATCCCGACTATCTGGCACCGTGCCAGACACACGGTAGGTCTTCAATACATGTGTGTGGAAGGAAGGAATAAACGAAAGGAGGAAGACAGGGAGAGGAGGAACCAGAAGCCGCTTAAGGACAGGAGCTGCCCCTGACAATG
>CM052811.1:102372304-102382874 GCA_028533885.1 Nasua narica | reverse complement strand
CTGCCTTCGCTCCTGCCCTCCAGCCCAGGCCCTGAGGAAAGGAGAGCGGGTCTGCTCGGACCTGCCTGGTACCTGGTGACCTGGGGACACTGTCCCAAGCAGGGTGGGGGGGAGGTTTGGAGACCTGGGTCACTGCTTTGCATCTGTCATCCCCAGTGCTCATAACTAAGGTCACTTCCCCAAGGAAGCCTCAGACATCTCACTTTTACTCAAGTCGGGGAGCCGCAGGAGGGCCTGACCTTTAGGGAGACCTCTGTGCCAGGCCCTTCATGCCCATAATTGCCTTCAATCCCCACAGTCATCCTATTGCTTTATTTTAGAAATGAGGAAACTGAGGCTCAGAGAGGTTAGTTAATGGGCCCAAAGTCACACAGCAAGTAAAAGGCAGATCGGGATTTGAACGCAGGTTGGTCTGATTCAAAGATCTTCACTTTTCCCTCTAGAACTCTGGGTTTCAAGGGGCCTTTCCCCCTCTCTGGCAGCTTCTAGCAAAGGCCAGTGTGAATCACCAGCGGGCTGCCGGCTGAGTACAGCAGGGTCTCGTAGCAGGGTGGGCCGTGAGATCACACGAGCCTGAAGTCCCGGTCCTGACTGTGCCAAAGCATGGCCCTGACACCGCAGGCAGGTCCCTTTCCCTCGCTGGTCCTTCCCTGATCTGCCAAGCGGACGTGATCAGATGCCTCCTCTTGGACCTGTGGCTAAGGGTGGACGAGATGCCAGGCAGGAACGTCTTTGGAGAGGCACCGTCTGGAATCAGGGCGGTTACGGTACAATCGAGATCCAGGAGAGGGTTAAAAAAAAAGGAGTTTTTATTGTTCCGGCAGTGGTGGCAGCATCTTTGCGGCAAACTTCACCTGTTTACAGTCCATTAGAAGCCATTATTGCTGTGTCTGGGGCAGATGCACACCCTGACCTTGACGCGTGTCTGACAGCCTCAGGCAGCAATCTGGGGAGCCGGAGTCCTTTTGGCGGCATTGAAAGGGCCACAGGGGCTGGAGGCCTTTTCCAGTGGGCTCCAGGTGTTCAGGGACCCCCAACCCTCCCGGGCCACCAGCTTGAGTTTGCGACCTTAGGAGGGCAATAGGAAATGAGGAAGGGGGGGGTGGATAAAAAAAAAAAAGAAAAGAAAAAGGAAATGAGGAAGGAACACATCGAGGACTGAGGACTGCGGGGGAACTCAAAAGAGTTGAGTCCAACCCCCTCCTATGTGCAAGAAAGGAAGGGACAGGGACGTGCCCAAGGTCAGAAGAAGGGAGCCAGAATGAGCTCCTGGGACTCCCAGCCTAGGCTTTGAGATGCTAATGGAGGGAATCCGGGCAGAGAGGAGGCTTCCGCATCATGTTGCATAGAAAACTGCCACCTGTTTCCAGAAAGGCAGACCTGGGGTGCGGGCGGCTCCAAGCCAAGCTTCTTCCCACCAGCTTCCAAGGCCAGAGAGAGAGAGAGGAGGAGAGGCCGCGAGAGAAGGCCGGCAGCTGCTGCAAGGTGCAGAATCAGCACATTTTTCTCAAAACCCTTACTTGCCTTTTCTGCCCAGCTCCCCTTTAATGCTTTTTTTAAAATAACTTTTCTCTGAAGTATTCAGTTGCTCCAAGAGTTTCTCTTCATTCCCCTTCAATAAAGTCTTTTCTCAGAAAAGAATTTAAAATCTCATTCATACTCAAGTGTAAATGACTGACAATGGCTCTAAGGCCGTGACTCTCCCTTACACTGTAGCAGAACCTTAAGAAAGAAGTAGGAAGTTAAGCGTCTGCCTTCAGCTCAGGTCATGATTCGAGGGTCCTGGGATCGAGTCCCGCGTCGGGCTCCCTGCTCTGCAGGAAGCCTGCTTCTCACTCTCCCTCTGCTGCTCTCCCTGCTTGTGTTCCCTCTATCGCTGTGTCTCTCTCTGTAAAATAAATAAATAAAATTTAAAAAATTTTAAAAAAATTAACTTATAAAAAAAAAAAGAAGTAGGAAGAAAGCCACACCTCTCCCCTACCCCACCTAATTATGAACCTTTCAATGGTAACCTCTTAACCTCAAAAGTCTCCTCCAGAAAGCCTCCTGTAACCCCACGGGTGGTCCCTGGTCCCTCTATTACATACCCTCAAAACTGACCTCTGGGGACTTCTGTCTTTTGGTGTGATTATTTGATGAACATTGTCACCTGCACTAGACTACGAGCCTAAGGGCACCTTTTGCTCTCCAATACATCTCTAGGGCTTTGCTAAAGCCCCTGGAACATTCGAGATCCTTAATCAATGCCTTCTAAATGACTACATGAATTACCAAATGAGCGAAACCTGAGGCAGCTATAAAGTCTGGACTCTGCCTTCGTTCCATGAAGAGCCACCTCTCAGCCTCCTGAAAGCATTAATTACCTGTTGGTCCTGTCGGCGCCCTACCCAGACCTCTTCTCTCAGGCGGGTTCTCCCTTCTCCCCCTGCTCCTGTAGGGTTGATGCCCCCCTGGACAGCTTCCCCCCTTCGTCTGAGTCCGAATGCTCTTCAGGTGGGTGCAGCACAGGGAGGGCACACGAGACAGAGGGAACAGTGTGTGCAAAGGAAAGGATGCAGAAAGAAGCATGTCTTCCTGTGGCTCCAGCCGAGTGCGCGGTTCATGAAGGGATGCGCTGTGGGCGGAAGCTGGGCTCAGATCCGGATGGGGGGTGGGAGGGGTGAGGAAGAAGGAGGGGTCCAGGTGTCGGTCTTGGGTGGGGCCACTCGCTGAAGTGAGCAAATAAATAAAGGCGTGTTGGGGAGGAGGATGAGGAGTTCAGTTTGGGGCCTGCCCAACTGGAGGGTCCCCCAGGGGCACTATTCAGGAGGCAGTGGATGCGTGGTTCGTCTCTCCTGTCGCTCAGGACAGGGGTGGGAGATGAAGTTAGTTTCAAAAACTCTGATGGGCTTTGTGATGTCGGAGACATGGAAGGGGCGGGGGGGGGGGCGGGGCTGGGTGTAAAAGAAAACCTTGGTCCTAAAAATAGCGAGGGCGTCGGGTCTAAAGCAGTCTTTGGTGTTGAACTTTACTGTCCCAGGTGAGCAGGCCGGAGTTGAAGTCTCTTAAACGTAGCAGCTCTTCGGACTTCTTCAAATTCTCGAGGATCATAGCTTTCCTGCTGCCCGTGCCAACCCCTGTCTCTCTGCCCCGCCCCCATCCTTTCTCCACCTCTCTCCCATGACGCCTTTCCAAAAAAAGAAAGGGAAAAAAAAAAAAAAAAACCCGGTGGAATGGATGATTTGGGAGCTGAAAACCTCCAAATGGGGAGGTTATATCCTGGAGACAGCAGCATCAATCACCACATTTTCATTATTAAGTAACATCGCGGTATGCTGGGCTGATTCTGCACCTTATCTGAACCTCGCAGCTGTGCCCTAAATTCCAGCCGCGGAGCCTGTCTGCAGGAATTCAGTTGCCTGTGTTTAAAATGAGTGTTAGCATCTATCATTTCCCCACACCAAATGGTTTTGTGTCGGTGGTTGGCAGAGCTAATCCGTCACTGGGGTCCTCCATTGCCCGGCTCGATACCCTTTTGGTCGCTGTTGGTGGGGAGAGGACCGGGAGGCCCCCAGGATGGGGGAAATGTCACTGTGAGGACAATCGCAACATTTGGGACTCTTTTTCACGCAATAAGTTGGGGCGGGGGAGGAAAGCCATCTGTGTCTATTGCAGGCTCTGACTTCTCGTCCCACTGATTCCGACGCTCCAGCGTCTTCCATCCTCCATTCCTTGGGCCGGTATAAAAATGGTGGGATTTTGCCACCAAAGGCCTCAGGTCTTGGCTCTGTCCGGGGTCCTTCAGCTCCCAAGGGCGCAGAAACCCAGCACATGGGTGCTGAAGAGGGCCACAGACCATCTGGGCTGGTACGTCTTGATCTCTTTGGGGAGTCAAAAACTTTTTAGGACCCTCTAACCCAGAAAAATACGCAAACCCCAAATCTTGCAAATACCTACCCAAATTAGCCTATTATTTCCTGGGGTTCACGGACCCCCTGCTTAAGAGTCTCAGATGTAGTTTAGCCTCCTCCTTTTACAAGTGGAGGAGGGAAGGCTATTCGTCAACGTCCTCAGAGTGAATAGGGAGCATTTGGGGCAGGGCGAATGAATCTGAGGCAGTGAGGCGTGGCGAGAACATAAGACCTTAACAGCTCAAAGGATCTGGGTTTGAATCGGCTCCACAACGGGTCGTTACTGATTGTGGGGCTGGGGGTAAGTGACAGACCCTCTGAAATTCAGTTTTCTCGCCAATGAAACTGGCTAATGAGGTCCAGCATGCAGGACAGCGGTGGGGACCCGTGTTCATGGAGGCAGCACACCCACGCCCCCCTTCAGAACTGAAGGGGTTAATCCAGTGTTTGCCTCAACTAAAGGGAGCTGCTTCACTGGAGGTGGGCAGCCCGCATCCAATAATTGATTCATGTGGCAGGCGGAGTCAGGGCTCCCTCCAACTCTGGACCACTCTGAAGTCTCACCCCCGCTTCAGAAGCATCCAGAGAGTTGGCTGGGGCCTCCGTGGAGGCAGTATGGCAGCTTCCCTCCACCCAGCCCCAGTTCCAACCCTCACAGCACGTGCAGCAAGCTCCCTGCAGGCCGATCTCCATTCCGGCGGCTGCCTCCCGGGGAGCCTGCTGTGGGTTCTGTGATCTCTCTGGGTCTGTCTGTGTCTATCTACACTCTCCGACTAGATCGGATCCCTTGGTTAGAAGGCTCTTGGTGTTTTCCTGAAGTTCTTGCTGTGATTTGAATTTAGAAGCCAGGATCCCTGACTCCCCGTTAAGTGCTCCAAAAAACTGTTAGTTCCTGTCTCTGCATCGCCCCTGTCCTCTTCTCTCGCAGTCCACTAGCTTGCGGGCTGTTGGAAGAAGACGATACATGAGCTGTTGTCATGTTTTCAGTTCAACCCTCTGCCTCCAGGCACCAGAAGGCCTCAAAGTGACGGGGCATAGATGCCGGGGCTCCTTGGCAAAGTGCCACACGGGGGAGGAGGGGTCCTCCCTTTGTGCTCCACCCCGGAGATATCCCCTTTCCCCTTTCATATCTGCTTGGTCCTCAAGAGGTACTTGAGCAGTAGCAGCCAAATCTGCAGCCAGGCGCCTGGCTGGCTCAGTTGGGGGGCGTGTGACTCTTGTCCTTGGGGTCGTGAGTTCAAGTCCCATGTTGAGGGTAGAGCTCACTTTGAATGAGTGAATAAACAAACAAATAAATAAATAGATTTAAAAAGAAAGAAAGAAAGATGTGATCCCTGCCCTAAAGAGATCATAGCCTAGTACCTCCCATGAATATGGCTTTCCCACAGACTTTTTCCCCTTGGGTGTCAAGGACTCTTCCTTCTGCTAATCACAACCCTCTGACTTCGACTTCAACTTGTCATATGGTTATTTTGCCACCCAATGTGGCTCTTATCTCACCTTTGAAGAGCCAACTCCCCACCAGGCCCTACATATCTCTCAGCTACTCCTTTTTTTAAAACCCGCTCAGGATAACTCTTCGCTGAATCAGATTGAAAAAGGCCAAGGTCAGGGGAAAAAAAAAAAGAGGCCAAGGTCAGAAGACCGTGCACCACTGTTGCTTTACTGGCATCACTTGGTGACCAGATGGTGCCTACTCTTAATCTTTGCCCACCCTCCAGGTCTGAACCCAGAGGGCGGGTGAGGTTACCCATCATTGGTGGGAGGCATCATTTTCCATTACGAGGGGCTGTCTTGCTACGCTTAACAGCATCCCTCTACAAGGAGCAATCATACTTCTATTATGAAGATTGGAAAACCAAAACACGATGCTGAAAAATGACTTGACCAAGGTCATACTATTCTCCTGAGCTTCAGGTTCTTCCAGTGAAGTGAAAATGAGAAACCTAGACGAGGGGCAAGCGGCAGATCGGAAGAGAGATGAAGACGAGGGAGCACGAGAAATGTGATGAGGGACAGAATGAAAGGCAGAGGCAGGGGAAATGAGAGAAAGAGAGAGAATTCAGCCCCAGCAATGACTTCTTTGCTTTCCAGAGGCATTTATCTTTCATTTGACCTTATAAGAGTCTATTTGTGTTGAGATTTTAAATTGAGAATTTCTTCTTTTTAAAAAACATCCCTGTGCAGTTAGCGCGGTTCTATATTAATTTCTATTCATGCCAGTGGCTTCAGTATTTATTCTTCTCCAAAATCATTGAGTTGGAAGGGACAGAGTGAAAGTCATTTGGCTTGTGTTTGTTTGGATTCAGAGCCTGAGGCCCAAGGGGGGTGAGGATGAAGTGGAGGGGGGGGTTGGGGTCGGTGCCTCAGGCTGAAAACCAGAGGG
Organism: Nasua narica; assembly: GCA_028533885.1. NCBI lineage: Eukaryota > Metazoa > Chordata > Mammalia > Carnivora > Procyonidae > Nasua > Nasua narica. The sequence goes on along the minus strand of CM052811.1, from coordinate 102,376,598 downwards.
TAGCGCCCACAGTGTTGTCAGGCACCTGACGTCAAAATCATATCCGGTCCTGCACTGTCAGCTCGGAAGCCCCTGGGCACGGGGACCAGGGGACAGGCCAGAGCTATGCCTGCCCTGGGATTCAGCCATCTGGCATCCTGGAGGTGGTTTTTGAACTGGATCTTGAAGCTCTGGGCAAACTGAAAGTCACTGTAGCCCAGAGGTCGAGTTTGGGCCTGGGCCTCTGATTGCCTGGGCCTCTGGGCCTCAGTTGTCCTCGTCTGCAAAATGGGGTCAGTAAGAATGCTGACCTCCTAGGACTAGTGTGAGGATTAAGGAAGTGACTGCTCATGAAGGGCCTGGCACAGTGCCTGCCATCCAGCAGGTGCTCAATAAATGTTTGTGGGTCCATTGAATGGGGTTCATGCATTTGTAAAGGAATTCTGCAAGCAGAGGAAGCTTGGAGGGGTGACTAAGAGCGTGGGTTCTGGAAACAGACCTGCGTCCAAACCTATTATCTATTTCCCTATTGGCTGGGAGTCAAAACGCCTGGATTTGTGTCCTGGCTTCACCACTTACTGGCTGTATAACTTCGACCAATTGGTTTACTTCTTTGAGCCTCTGTTTATTCATAATTAAAACGGAGATGATAGTACTTTCTCTGTGGTGTTGCTGGGAAGATGAAATTGGAACATACTGATGAAGAGCTTAGCATTCACAAAACAAAGAAATGCAGTGACAGACTTAGAAAACAGATGGAACCATAAATGCAAAGGCCCAGGGGCATGAATAGGCACAGCGTGGTAAGGAGACCGGAACAATAAGGCATGACTAGAACAAAGAGAAAGTGGCAGGAGGTAAGCTGTCCGTGTAGGCAAGGGTGGAAATGCAGGGCCTTGAATGCCAGACTAGAGAGCTCTGACTCCTTCCTAAAAGCCACAGGGAGCCACTGAGGGTTAAGCAGGGAGAGGAAGCGGTTCTATGAGGATAAGCTGCGCTCTTAGTCCCTGTGGCCATTGCCTATATGGCTATGAGGGCTTTAGCAATCAGGGTGAGAAGTCTCATTATATGGATGGGAAAACCAAGACCCCATATGGGGAGGGGTTTGCTCAGTTCCTAGAGGGAGGCTTCAGTGGATCCAAGGCCAGAATCCTGGACTTCGGCCCAATCATTTCTCTTCCCATACTCCTGGGCTTGGGTAAAGGCCAGAAAGGCCCAGCATCCGGGGACACCATTAGAGCTAGGAACTGGGTGTTGCATAACAAACAGCTAGAAAAATCTCAGTGGTAAACAACAAGGAGCATTTAATTAGCTTGCGAATCTATGGGTCAGCTGGGGTGCCTCTGGTCCGCTCCCTCCTCCCCCGGGGACCGGCGGGCCAGGCTGGGCACACTCCCGGGGCAATGGCAGGCAGAGAGCAAGCAAGCCCACCCGCAGAAGCACTTGTCAGGCATCTGCTCGCTGCCCCACGGCTGGCATCCCACTGGCCAGAGCGAGTCAGACAGCTGAGGGTCACGGTGGGAGAGCACTGCCTGGTGGCCAAGGCTGTGGACATCTAACCGGGCACGTACTCGGGAGGGTAGTAGAGAGTTGGATCCATAATCCTCTGTACCACAGGCGCTTTTGGAGGCCGTGTGGAGCTCCAGGCCCCCTTCCTGCCCTCAGATGTCCGTTTTGTCACCCTAGCCGTAGCCCCAAGAGCAGGTGCGGGGAAAGCCGCTGCATTTCCCGAACTCACACGCCAAGTGCCGTGTTCTGTGCTCTCCAAGCCCGTGTTTCATTATGCACGTCACCCTCCCCGGCCTCTCGTGCCATGCCTCCCTCCCCTGCCTGATGCTCTCTAGCTTCGCTGCTACTCCAATGTGCCAAGCTCTCTCTGTGCCTTCCCGCCATAGGACCCTTGCCCATGCTGCCCCCTCTGCTTCCTGGCTCCCCCTGCACCACCCTTCAAGGCTAACCCCTTCGGGTCTCTTCTGAGATACCGTCCCTGACTTCCCTGAGTCTCTGCTTACAATCTGCCACTGAAGCTTGTTTATTTTCTTTACAGCTCTATTCATTGTTTGCAATGGTGTATGAATTTATTGGCTTAGATCCACATCTCGCTCTCTCTCAAGACTATAAGATCCACAAGGGATCCCATCTCTAGTACCTTGTATGGGACCTTCCGCAGAGTAGATACTCAATGAATATTAGTTGACAGGAAGGAAGAGAGGAGGATGCAAGAAAGGAAAGAGATACACCAGGAGGTCAAAGTTCTTTGTGCCCATTTTACAGATCTAAAGAGTGATCCAGTAAGTGGAGGCCCTTCTCCATAGCCCACAACCACACCACTAGGACACTGTGACAGGAAGCCTGGCCTAACACTCCCCCCGCCAACTTTCCTCTAGACCGGTGACCAAAAACGATCTTAACCATACAAATTATGTAGTCAATTAGGCAGCAAATGCCCCTGTGTTGAACTCGTAGCTTAAACAATAGAACATTGTAGGGAGACCTTTGAGGTCCCCTGAGTTTTCCTCCTGGACCCCAACCCTCCTTCCCTGCCTCCCCAGGGTAACAACCATCCAAAATTTGTGTGCATGTTTTCATCCTCAGCTCTGGTGTGTAGGCTCAAATAGGATTGTTGGGTTTTTGTTTTTGTTTTCTTGAAGGCCACTGACTTCACTGATTTTATTTATTTATTTTTTAAAGATTTTATTTATTTGACAGAGAGAGAGAGATCACAAGCAGGCAGAGAGGCAGGCAGAGGGAGAGGGGGAGGCAGGCTCCCCGCTGAGCAGAGAGCCGATGTGGGACTCAATCCCAAGACCCCGAGATCATGACCTGAGCCGAAGGCAGAAGCTTTAACCCACTGGGCCACCCAGGTGCCCCGACTTCACTGATTTTAAAAACTGGACAAAGGCAGTGATTGTTCTGCCAAAAAAAAAAGGAGGCAAATGGCACAAAACAGACCAGAGGTGGGGCTGCAGGGGAGGGAAGAGGTCAGGGATCCACTTGGAAAAGCTGTTAAGTATTGATAGAAACAGGGGAGGGGGGGAGAGATTCGTGCAAAGAGTAAGAATCCCAAGGAAGTTGGAATGGTGAGGGGAGAGAATGTCCCTAAGACCTTGGAGGCCATCGGAGGTGGGGACATCAGCCATCTTCCCTTGAGAAGACGGGGGAGGAGCCCCCTCACTGTACACGCTGGAGACTCAGTGCCGGGGACGGGGCTTGTGGGTGGGGACTCCCAAGATGGCCTGACAGGAAGGTGCAGCTCCGTGCTCCAGAGCCCCCAGGGCAGTCCCAGGACTGCTCACCATTGGCACCCCGTGTGTCCCTCAGCCATGTCCCTCCAGCCATGGACCAAGGCCAAGGACCACACTGGCCTTGTCAAAGCCCCCTCCCTCCAGCTTGTGCCTGGGACTTCAGCACGCCCGGCCAGGCTCCCCACTGGCTTTTCGCGTGGGCTCCACCACCAGGCGCTTGGGGGGAGGCTGTCATCCCGACCCAGGGAATTCCGCTGCTCTGATTCCCCAGACGGCCCCTCCCGCCCATTGCCCAGCAAACAGTATTGTTTCACGCTTTTACTTTATATAAACAGTATCATCCTCTGGGTATCTTTCTGCAACCTAGTTTTTCTTTTCATTCAGTGTTAGGCGGTGAGGTTCATCCCCGAGGCTCTATTCATTTTCACTGCTGTGTATCGTTCCCCTGTATGAATAATCCATGGTTTATTTATCTATTCTCCATTCTGATGGACATTTAGGTTGCTCTCGGCTCTAAACAATGTGTGAGCCTTTCTTCAAAAGAAGTATTTCGTGGAAGCTAAACATAAAAGGCGGATAAAAGCCAGCTGCTCTGTTTGTGTTGGAGAAGGGGCGACCCAAAGTGGGGTTCTGCCCCTAGGAGGTCTACCAGTATCCTGGGGACCTGCCTTCCCGCAGCCAAGGCGCTCGTGGGCTGTGGGCAAGGGGGGAGGCAAGAGAAGCGGGATGGTTAGAAAGAGGCTGACGCTGCCTCCAATGTGAGTCCGCAGATTCAGAGGAGGGCCGGACGTTCATTGTTGAGTCTTTTCTGGGTCTATTCAACCTCATCTCCAGATACACACAGAGACACACACATGTGCACGTACACAGATGCACATGCACGCTCATGTCCTCCAGAGACCTTGTCGCCTGATACACTTTATGTATTTCTCCTGTTTATTAACGTCAGTTCCCTGAGGGCAGGGGCTGCTGTCTGCCTTTCTCACTGCTGTATGCACAGAGCCTAGAACAGTGCCTGGCCCACACGAAGAGCTCAATCAATATCTGTGGAGTAGAAGCTTTCAATTTCT
>CM052811.1:102292610-102372204 GCA_028533885.1 Nasua narica | reverse complement strand
TCGACTCTCTCCTCTTGACTTATTTCACTCCGCATAATCCCTTCTAGTCCTGTCCATGTTGATAAAAAAGTTGGATATTCATCCTTTCTGATGGAGGCATAATATTCCATTGTATAGATGTACCACATCTTCCTTATCCACTCATCTGTTGAAGGGCATTTTGTTTCTTTCCACAGTTTGGCTATTGTGGCCATTGCGGCTATGAACATTGGGGTACATGTGGCCCTTCTTTGTACTGCATCTGAAAAGCAAAGGGATTCTTAATAAGTGCCCCCTCCCCTTCATCTAGGTTCCCCACCCACTCAGATTCTCTAAGAGGTCTCCCCAGAGTTGGTCTATGGGGAGTTGCTACCCTTGGAGTTGCTGCTGCCCTAGTGGCAGCTTCGGGAATTACAGGCACAGCGACCTGGAAGCTCTAACCAGTGTTGGAAAAAAGCCTAGAAAATCCCCACTTAAAGCTAGCAAACCCGCCCAGAACTCCTGAACAAGGCTCCGGAGAGCAGAGTAGCCCCCAAGTGTCTCCAAGACCTCTCCCACGTCTATCTGCCGCAGGATCCCACTTTCCCCAACACCTGCCTCTCATTCCTGGGTCTGGTTTTTAATTCCGTCTCGCTGTCTGCCTTTGCCTTCATTATCCTCTGCCTGCCATGGAGGGGTTAGTTAAAGTGTCGGAACGATGTCATTTACAGCCTCCTGTTGCTAAGCAACGGACCCAGGTGAGCCCTTGAACTTCTTTCTTAGCCGCTGAAATGTATCTGGTGGAGTGATGGGGGCCCTGGCTGAACTATTTCATCACCTGGGACAAGCTGCCTGCCTGGTGTGGTCCTGTCCCTCCGGGGGCCCAGACAAGACTGACCTGGGGCCCGGGGCCCCCCTGTCCTCAGCCTGCCCTAATTAACCAGCACTGCTAGGGCCTCCCGGGTGTCCAGCCCCAGGGTATCCATTCCCAGCAGAGATGAATCAGATAGGGCCCTGCCTTCCAGGGCCTCACTGTCTGCTGAGAGAGAGCTCCCCAAATAGGTCACTGCAATCTGGGGTGGGGTATCGTATCAGGGAGTCTCATCATCTCACTCTGCCTGCCTGGAACCCTCCAGAAAAAGTGACTCTTTGTGTCTCGAAGGATGAACAGGAATTGGCCTGGTACAGTCAAAGGGAAGGGGCTTTCCCGGTGAGAACACCGTCTATAGCTAGAAGCAGGGAGGGCCCTGGCTGCTTTGGGCACAGGCTCCTGCCCCCCAAGTAGTGGGAACAGGGGGAGCGTCTGGACTCTGGAATTCAGCACTGGTTCTGCAGCGACTTACTCTATGTGACTTCAGCTCTGTCCTTGGTCCTCTTTGGACCTCAGTTCACCATGGGGCGGGGGCAGGGAGGTGGCAGAGATGGGCTGAGATCAGAGTCTAAGAAAGTATTGTGTGCATGCTGCCAGGGGGTATATGCCAGAGTTGTTGTGTTTGGCAGTCAGACCCTTTTATTTGCAGTTTTTGGTTTTTTGGGGTTTTTTTTACAGATTTTTTAAAAAGTTTTATTATTTTTTTAACATTTACTCACTGAGAGAGACACAGAGAGAGAACAAGCAGAGAGAGGTGGAAGGGCAGAGGGAGAGGGAGAAGCAGACTCCCCGCTGAGCCAGGAGCCTGATACGGGGCTGGATCCCAGCACCTGGAGATCATCACCTGAGCCAAAGGCAGACACTTAACCATCTAGCCACCCAGGCGCCCCTCTTTGTGTAGTTTTGGATGAAAAGAGTGTCAGAAAAATATATAACAAGGACATCAGACAAGGGACGCGACGTAATTCCTTTAAAATAATTTTAAGTTTTTTACAAGCACGTTCTCTTAAAGAAAACTACTAAGTGACAGGTAGTACAGGTGGTACCTAAAGGGTGACCCGGGAGTGCTCAAGATTTGGGAACCACTAGCCTTCGGGGGCTCTCTCTGCCCTGCCAGCCCCGGGAGGACTCGCACGGCTCCCGTGCTCTCTGGTCCTCTCCGTTACTCCTAACCACAGCCCCCGGGGCATACCAGCCCAGATCATCACCTCCGTTTCACAGGGGGGTCCCAGAGGCCCAGAGGGGCTCCTCAGCAAGTGCGTGGCCTGGAGAGCTGGCCTCATTCTCCACGCCACCCTGACACCAATGACCGGTCTCGCCCAGCCCCCACCCCCAGCACAGGTGCACACTGGGCGTCCTCACTGAAAGTAGCCAGGAGCCCATCTGCGAAGTCAGCCAGGCTGGAGAGAACCCCCCGTGAGACTCGGGCCATCTGTTTCTCTCTCTGGATCGTGGATCCCATCTGTCCAATGGGAGCATGCTCAGTGAGAGGGGGCGGGGCTCCGAGTCTCCTCCAGTTGCCCGTTCTTGGAGTCAGAGTTTGGGAGAACCCCCGAGTATCCCGGGGAATAGGAGGGAGAGGCCACCTTAGCATCTCCGGCCCCGGATCTGTGCAAATTGCTCCTTACCGTAAAGGGCCCGGAGACCCAGGAAGACGCTTCCCAGTACGGTCCGCTTGAGTCAGCGCCATCTCCCTGGGAGATCCAGGTAGTTTGGGCCCGATTTATGGGGTCTTCAGAGGATTCGTCTCCCTCCCTGCTGCAGATGTGGGTGCTGCCTGATAGGATGACTGACTATCCAGTTTGCCTGGATCCCACAGGTTCCTGAGGGGCGAGACTTTCAGTTTTAAAACCAGGATGGTCCCAGGATGAGTTATCCTTACCGGGCCCTGTGCCGACAGCCTGGCTCTTATCTCCTCCTAGAGTTATCACATTCCAGACAGAAAGAGCAGAGGCTCAGAGGGGAAATGACTTGCCAGGCTCCCAGCTGCCAGTGGGGGAGCTGATTTGCAAATCCACGTCTGGGGTCACAGGGGCAGAAGCACAGACATAGATAGTTCCGGTGGCCAAGAGCCTGAGCATGACGTGGGCCAGGGAGGCGGTCAGTGACTCTGAGTCGATATCAAAGCCCTGCTTTCTGGGGCTGTCTCCAAAGGGACACTGTCCTCTTTTCCATGGAGGTCAGAGGCTTAGACCGTGGTGCCAGTTTCATCCTTAACTTGTTGGGTAAGCTTGAATAAATCACTTCCCTCTCTGGGTCTCAGGTGTTCCTAACTAGAAAATGGAGAAGTTATCTTGGACCCCCTTTAAGACTATAAAGCTATAAAAGAGGCTTAGGGATCACGAGGTTGAATGATCTCTCCATTGTATAGAGGAGAGAAATTGAGGCCCCCAAAGAGAAGTGACTAAGTCTTGTAATTGCACTTGCCTGTGGCAGGAGAGAAGCTGGTACAAACTCAAAAAGAAGCAGAGTCAACAGGAAGAGAGAGTAACAGAGGGAGAGAGAGGGAAAGAGAGAACAAGCAAGAATTAACAGCTGATCTTATTTGGTTTCTGGATCTAGCTGTGCCTGAAGTCCTCTGAGCATCTGAATGATTAAGTCAATAAATGCCTTCTTTTACTTAAGCCAGCTTGAGATGTGTTTCTCTCACAACACAAAGAGTCCTGAGCAATTTATAATAGTTCCTATATCCTTCCATTCAGGGATCTGGAGATATGTGTGTTAAGTAATTAATTCATTCACCCATCCAACAAACGTTTATTAGTACCCGTTATGTCATAGGTACTGTGCAAGGTGCACAGTGTGGATATAGCCATAAATGAGACACAGCAGGAGGGGGATGCTCAAAGAACTCACAATCCGGTTGGGAGGGGCATATAGGAAAATAAATGAGTATGGTTAAGTGTAAGGAAATCTGCAGGGAGAGAGACCATGAGCAGAGAGGGAGAGGCTACAGCACCACGAGGCACACGTGGGACTGGCCCAAGCAGGCAGGCAAGGAGATGGAAACCACGGTGTGCCCCTTGGGAATGATGTGAAATAGTTGGGGGGAGGGGTGGAAAGGGGTGAGTGGAGCCGAGGGAAGAAGAGCCTTCTGTGCATGGAGGCGATTTAAATGCAGACTAGCCCTTGCTCTCTTGCTTACTTACTTTGATCTGGGTGGCCCTGGGAGTCTCCAAGATGAGTAAGGCGTGATCCTCCCAGGGTGGTAGGGGAACCGGAAGCCCACGGACCAGGGCACTGGGGTATTATGGACACCGAGAGAGAGATCCATCAGTTGAAATCTGAGGGCTGTGGCCACCACTAGCTGGGGGAGAGGACGTCAGACAGATGTGCCTATAAAAATGATCTAAGCTGGGTCTTTGAAAGGAAGGTGCCGTAAACAGGGGTGAAGTTTATTCCAGGGGGACGGGTAGGGGCAGGCCAGGCAGAGAGTGGGGCTGTGCAACTAGCAGCCCTGCGAGCAGCCCCAGGCAGATAGACAGTGCAAATCTCACTTTGCGGCTGCTTCCTCTGGGTTTTCCTCAAAGCAGATCCTGAGGCAAGGGTTTGGGTGCAAGCAGTGTCTCTAGGAGGTGATCTCAGCGCAGCAGGGGCATGGGGATGGGAGACCCAGGGGAGCAGGAAGCCCATACAGGGCGTGTTCATGAGTGGGCAGCTGCTGTGAGCACCGGGAGCTCAGTCCTGCTGAGACCTCCACGGAGAGTGCGGTCTCAGTTATCCCTGGGAGGGGTGAGGAGGCTGGAATTTTCCTTCATTGACTGAGGGCTGCCCCTGGGGTTTTAACTCCCCGCCTGTCCTGCCTGCCCCTGATGGTTCAGTGCCCTCCAGCAGGACAGACGATACCCTTGGGCAAGGTGCCTCTGGGATCTGTCGCCAGGGGACCCCCCAGGGCAGGTCGAAGGTGGGGCACTGTGAGCACCTGCCTCCACCACTCATCAGCTGTATGAACTCTGCCTCTCTCTGCCTCAGTTCTCTTGCCTGTAAACGGGGGCTGATAATGATACTGCCTGCACAGGCATCCTGCGGATGTAAATGCTTAACCCAGGGACATGGAAGTGGCTTAGAAAATGGTAACTGTGAGCGTTTTTAGGGAACTGAGAATAGCTCTGCGTTTCTGGAATGGAGCGTGGGGGGCAGCAGGGGCAGCAAGAAATGGATGGGAAGGGGGAAGCAGAGGTGAACAGGAAGGGCCTCAGCTGTCAACACCGGAGATAACTGTGAACTAGAAAGGTGGCTGGGGGACCCTAGGGAGGGGAAGGAGCAGGCCTTGGGGGCAGACAGTGGGGAGAGAGTTCGGGATGGTTCCCTGAACATCACTTGGGCAGGCCCAGGCCTTTGTTCCTTCACAAAGAACTTCACAATTTGTCTGTCCCAAGCTCTCACCTGGGAGGGCCTGCAAGACCTCTTCGTGGGGGCAGGGAGATGATGCTGGAACAGAAATAAGGAGAAGGTGGGACTTGAGGGGCGAGGGAGCTCAGGGGGAGGGAAGTATCTGGGTGGAGAGGCCAACAGGTGCCTCTTTCGGTGGAGGGGTGTGATATCGGGTCTGGGCATTACAGGGAAGGACACACATGGACAGGTGGAGTAGAGGGGAGGTCCAACCCAAGAGGAGACAGAGAGGGGGGAGTGTGCAGGGGTGCTGACCTGAGAGGCAAGTGGGCAAGTATGACTGCAGCTTCAAAATGCGGAGCTGACTCTGAAGTCCTCTTTGGAATCAGTTATCTTGGCATGTGTCATCTAAGACTTGTTTTATGAGTAAGGCACTGCCCAGAGCCTAAGGACTGGCCTGCAAAGAAGATGAGAGATGTGAACCATTAGGATCAAAGCACACAGAGTCAGGGGACACACCAGGAGAAGCGATCCAACGAGATCATAGTGAAGCCAATAGCATTCCCTACAAGGGAGCGTCTGGGAAACACTTATCAACATAAATAATGTCAGTATCCATTAACCATCAATCTCACTTCCAGAATTTTCTCCTATAGACACACCGAAGAAGCAGCCCAAATACTTATTGGTGGGGTCAGCATTCTGGTCCATTATGGTCATTCATACACTGGCTTATTATACAGCTGTTAGAACTGATATGAAAATATCTCCCAGGTATAACATTAAGTGAAAAAAGCAGGTGTAAAATATTGACTGCATTGGAGAGGAAGGAATTATTGGCATATCATCTGCACTCACAAAGGGATGGAAATTTCCAGGTAAGATAAATTATTATTGGTGGGAAGGGGACTGGGAGCCTGGGGGCGGCAGGGAAGCTATTCATTCTGTCTTTGGTAATAATTGAATATTTAATTGTGCGCATATGTTACTTTTGTAATAATTTCTGAACTGGTTTTCAAACAAAAGAGACTGAATCTGGTACCTCAAGTCCCTGGAAACCACACATATGTTTGTGTCTCTTCCAGTCGCCTGACCCCGATGCCCTGAGGACCCAGCAGAAGTGGTTTCTCATTCCACCCGGCGTCGTCACTGGGAAAATTTTGGTTTGGTTCGATGAGACTGTTTCATCTGTCTCATTTGTTTCTGCTTTGTGTTTTATAATTTACTCTGAAGATTAGATTGTATTTTATATCTCACTCTAAAATTTTTATAATAGCCACTGGCCAAAAGCACTAACGATCCGATTTTGACAGCTGTGTAAATTACCAGCCTGCACCAGCCTGTCCCTGTGTGGCCCCATCTGGGTCATCCTCCACCCCCGCCCCGACCCCTGGAGCCCTGAGGAGCAAGTCCAACCCGATGACCTCCGCTGGGGCTGAAATCTCCCCAGGATTTTCACTTTGAGTTCTCACAAAACCCCTGGGAGGCAGAGAATATCTAAGCCCTTTTAAAAATGAGGAAATAGGGGTGCCTGGGTGGCTCAGTGGGTTCAAACCTCTGCCTTCTGCTCAGGTCATGGTCTCAGGGTCCTGGGATCGAGCCCCACATCGGGCTCTCTGTTCAGCAGGGAGCCTACTTCCCCCTCTCTCTCTGCCTGCCTCTCTGCCTACTTGTGATTTCTCTCTGTGTCAAATAAATAAATAAAATCTAAAAAAAAAAAAATGAAGAAATAGAGTCAGGGAGAGGCGAAGTCGTTTTCCAAGTTCACATTAGCAAAGATCTGGCTGAACCCAAATCCAGATTCCCAGTTGGCTGAAAGGCTGGATCTGGGTTGAGAAAACACTAACGAGGCTGGAGAGGTCAGTAGAACCAGACCAGGAGGTGCCTAGAATGCCAAGACAGAGGATATTGGGAAGCAAGGAAGGTTTTATCCTTCCTCCTCTATTCTTTGTTTAGAAGGAACTTAGGTGCCATCTTAAGACCTTCGTGGTCACTTCTCTCTAAAAAGTGTTTCTTGGTTTTCTAGCCCTTAGGCATTCATTCATTATTTCAACAAATTCACACGCTAGAAACTGTTGAGTCTAGGGACACAGACCCACATCGGACGTGATCCCACCCCCTCCAAGAGGTCTCAGAGTCAAACAACAGTGACAACTCAAATATCCATGTTTTGAGCTGGAGGAAGCTCAGGGGGTCATAGGAACACAAAGGACAGACCTAACAGTCTGGGGAGGGGGTAGTCACTAGGGCCTCTGAGGGCTTTGAATTTGAGGAGGAAAGGAGTTTGCTTGGTTGGATGGGTTTTTAAAAGACCCCTGTTGTATTACGTGGGCAGTGAATTGGAGGGGATGAAGCGGGAGGCAGGCAGACCCAGGAGGAAGCTGGTGAGGTCATCTGGGTCAGAAAAGATGACTTTGAATCGTACCTTCTAACCAGCTACCATACTGTCCACCTGCCCACTCAGGATTCCTGAGAACCCCAGAACCTTGCCCAGCTCAGTTCCATCCTCCAGGTTGACTCTAACCGGCACAGAGGAAATCCAGACATCACCCTCCAGGCACTATACTCCTAGTAATGCAGCCAAAGATGGCACTTATGTGCAGAAGAGCACGAGGTCTTCTTCATACCTTTCGAACAGACAGCCCCCCCGCCCACCACCCCCGCAACCTCACCACTACTGGAGGACGTGACACTGCTGGAGCCCTCTGTGGCTACTGAAGCTCTGTTCAATCTCCTGCTAGGACCGCCTCTGACGGGCCCCCACCGATGAGCTGATCCCGGACATGTAGTTGGCGGGCCTCTAGCCCCAGCAATAACAGGAGAGTAGAGAAGGGTGAGTGGGGGGACTGAGGGCCCTCTGCAAATACTTGGGCCACAAGACCTCCTCATCCATCGAAGCAGAAAACAGAAGAACCCCTTTGCTGACATCAGATAGGAGGGGAAGGATTTTTGTCACTTACAGCACCGGGGTGGGAGCCAGACGAAGCTTTGAGATGGATGAGACCTTAGGACTAGGTTTGGGTTTTTTGTTGTTGTTGTTGTTGTTTTAAGATACAGTAAAACTCTTTTCCCTGATGTGGCCGCTGCATGGGTGCTAGGAAAAAGCTCTGGTTGAGGCCGGGGAGAGGACCTGGAGCACGCACAGGGAGCCCCTCTCTGCAGCGGCCCCTCCTCTCCATGGTTCTCCTGGCAGCCCCTAGGGGGACGTCCCATAACCGCCTGACTTGGGCCCAGGTCTTAATTTATAAAGATGACTGAGTGACAACACAGAGCGGTTCGTGCCACTGGAAGAATTATTACTGTGGCTCCTGAGGGAAGGGAACAGGCCGTGCCACATGGGGCCAGGTGAGGAAGCACCAGGATGGGTCAAGAGGCAAAAGCAGGGGTGGGGGAGGGCAGAAGGCCGTAGCCCTTACTGGGGTTTCTGCAGGAAAAACAAGGAGGCCAGCGTAGACAGCTTAGGACTGGTTAGTCTGAGTGACTGCGGTGGGCTCTGGGGCACAGGGGCTGTCCCTGGTTGTCTGGTAGCTGGCCCTGGGGCTAATTTAGGGCAGGGGGAGGGGAAATACCAGCTTGGTGATGGAGGAGGCGGTTCGGAGCATGGGCTCTGGATCCCATAAAATGTAAACGACTTTGGCCATTAGTTTGTTTCTGTGACTGATGGATGCCAAACAAACTCAGATTCTAAGAAAACAGAGTTAGAACAAGAGTGCAGTGGAAAACCACTGGTCTTGTCTCCTTCTCACACATATACCCATTTTACGGATGGGACAGGGAAAAGGACCTCCCCCAAGTTCTGCACTGAATTTGGGCAGAGGTGAGGACTCAGTCTACCTCCTGTCTCTCTGCGCAAGCCCCCTTCCCCTGACTCCTGTACCCTGGCAAGTGTCGGGGGCGGGGGGTGTCTGCAGGATTTGGTAAATCTTTCCTGCACATTGTTTTGCCCTGTCTTCCCCACACCAGCGGCACTGAGCCTCCGGCCCTGCCAGCTCTCTTGCCCGGCCCCAAACTAGCCAAGTCCAGCTGGGCAGCTGATGAGAAATCACCTGTCCGATGGTGGCTTCTGTGTCAACATGGCTGCGTCTCAGGAACATGTGAGTCCAGCACGGCCAGCTCCGGGATGCCGCGCACAATAGGGGACCACTGTCCAGCAAGTCTTTGCTGCCCACCTCCTTTGGAAAGGAGGCCTTCCCTTGCCCCCTCCACGCACGCGCACCCCCCCCCATCACCACTCCCAGCATGCTCACCTCCCTCGGACCTCAGTTCTAACGTCCCTTGCCCAGACAGCACCCACACAAGGGAGCTCCCATAGACCATGTCTCTCTGGGCACCTGTCTAGTAGTTTGTATCTGTTGGTTTATCTCCCCACTGGCTGTTAGTTTCCTGAGATGGGACCCTCTCCGTCTGATTTCAACTTCATCTCCAGTGCCTGACATACATAAGGCTCTCAATAAATGGGGGTTGAGAGTGAGTCAGTGAGGGAGCAATGAGAATGGGACTCAAAGGGGGGGAAATGAGGAGGCCAGGTCCGCAAAGGGTGTAAGGGGCAGGACAGATTCTGGTCTGTTTCCCCTGACCCTTCCTCCCTTCCCAGGAGCTCAGGCACCAGGGAGAGGGTTCCAACCAGGGCTGGCGGCGGGGCTCCCCACCCCTCACTGCCCCCCTGCCCGCCTGGGGTCTCCCATCCCTGAGAAATAGGAGGGTCCAGGGATCCTCCCCTCGTGACACCTGCCCCTGGAGAGTTCTCCTGTCACATCACCACTCCCTGCCAAGAGGAAAAGGGAGAGAGGGAGCACGCATGCGCGGACCCCATCCCACCTGCGCTCACCGCCTCCGTGAGGCCTCCGCAATCTGCAGCCCGACCTCAATTAGCCTGGTGCCCACGCGCACCAATTACCCCGTCAATCACTGCTCCGGAGGCAGCGGAGGGGAGAGAGGGAGAGGGATGAGGGAAGGGCAGGCCAGGCTAGAGCCGCCCTGGGGGGGGAGGGGTTCTCGGACTGGCCGGGACTTCTGGGGAAGAGCCTCTGGATCCCTCCTTCCTGTAGCCCTCAGAGCTCGGGGACCTCTCTCATCCCTATTTTGGACTCCTCCGAGATGGAGACATGGAGGGCTTCCTCCACCCAGCTGTGCCCACCGCCCCACGCTCCACTGCTTTCAACCCCTTTATAAGCCTCAGTTTCCCCATCCGCGAGATGTAAGCTCAGTAGAAGAGAGCCAGAGCCTTGCCTGTCTTGCACACTTTAGATGCTCCGTAGTGAATAGTGACAAATAAAAGGGCCAATCTGCTATATAAGAATCAAAATAATACCACGGAAGACAGTGGTTGGGATTGTTAAAAAGAAAGCCACAGGCCCAAAGCGGAGTCACTGGGGCTTGGCCCACATCACCGAAGTGAACCTAATACCCACCCTGAATGCAGTCGCCACCTCTTCCAGGACTGTGATCTGAACCAGTCAGTCTGGCATTTGCTGGTCACCATGAGTGAGGTAAGCCACGTAATGAAACCCTTTTGTCCCCCAAATGGAGGTGACCCTACCTGAAATAATCCTTTTTTGTTTGTGTGTTGATGACTTCCTCATCCAGCTTTTTTAACCCCTCTCTGCCTTTCTGTAGCCTTTTGGCGCTCCTTTCTATTGCTAGATGGGATGCTGCCCAATTCACGAGTCTGTGAATAAAGCCGATTAGATCCTCAAATTTACTTGGTTGAATCTTTGTTATTTAACAGGATAAAGCAAGATGTCTGGAGAATTATAGAGAATTGGCCCACAGTGAGTGCTTGCGAAATGCTGTTATCATTTCCATCCATTTAGTCAAATAACGTCTAATGGCATCTTCTTTGTGCCGGGCTCCCGGCCGGCCGGATGCCAGGGCCCCAGCCAGGCTAGGCTGATAGACGCAGGAGTTCACGGTCTGCTAGTTTTAAGGTTTGCGTTCTCCACACGATGCCTCCTTTTTCAAGTCCCAAAACTTTTTTGACCTTGAAAAATATGAGGTGGAGGTACAAAGGGGGGACAGAGGAATGAGATAGCTGGGTAAGACAGCACCAAGGAGGTGAAGCCGTCCCAGCTCCTATCCTTGAAGCAGTTCCCGCCCCAGCAGAGAGACCATGGACAGGGTCCCCTAGAGTGGTCTCCCCAGCACTCTTTTTGTCTTCCTTCTTCTGGTTCCTCCCCAACTCTAGGCTCATGGAGGGATTGTAGTCAAGACACTGCTCCAGCCATGATCAGGCTGGCCAATCAGAGCCCTCCATCAGCCTAGCCCCAGTGATTGGTCCAAGGACGGCAGGCAGCCGGAGCAAAGCCAATCAGAGTTTGTCCTGGGATTGCTATGGAACCCCGGGAGAAGGACTCTCAGGGATGCTGAAATGGCACTTACGTCTGGGGTTGCTAGTAGTCATTTTATTGGCCAGGGAGAGAGCCTTTTTACTTATAGGAAGCCACACCTGGGAAAGATGGGAAGAAAGACACAGAGAGACATTGTTTGAGTCCCTGGTTCTCTCAGTTACGTGAGCCAACAAATTGAGTCTCACTCAAGCCAGCCGAAGTTGAGTTTCTGTCAACTGCAACCAAGAGTCTTCTGTTTTCAAATTTCCACGATGGGCATGTCTCGTTATTAGAACGAAAAAATATATAGAGAGAGATACTCTTAGAAGTACTCAGGTGCAAAGGTGAGAGCTATTGCTTTCTTTACTGTTCATTTGTGCTTTATAACATTTCCATAATGGCAAGTGTTACTCTTGTCGTAAGGGAAAAAACAAGCCAATTATTTAAGAACAGATAATTCACCTCTGGTATTGAAACATAATAATGAGTGAAAGAAGGCAGGCCCAGAAGCTCATCCTGTATGATTCCATTCATATGAGATCCAAGAATTGGCAAACTGTGCCTACGGTATGGCACCAGAGGTCAAGAAAAGGGGATGTGGTCTGGGAAGGGCATGTGTATTTTACTGGGTGTATATGAGACCTCGGTAAAAATGTTTGTTGTTTTTTTGTTTTGTTTTGTTTTAAATATTAGTTTCTTTCTTTATTTCTTATGTAATCTCTACCCCCAACGTGGGACTCAAACTCATGACCCTGTGATCAAGAGTTATATGTTCTACTGGCTGAGCCAGCCAGGTGCCCAAATAAAAATATTTAAATAGGCAAATAACATGTATTTATATCTCTGAGCACTTTCCAGCTCTATAAGGTCCTCTTTGCTTAGCACACAATCCCATTGTTATATGGAAAATAACTCTTTTCTTCATCAGGATTCTGAAATACAATGACAATTTGAGTTAAACATTAAAATAATTAAAGACACTATCATGAGGGCCCCAGCCTTCTCTCACCACCTCCGGAAAGTCTTTCTTCCCTCCTGAGCCCTCCAGGCATTCTCGTCACCCCCAGGTACTATCTCAGAGTAAGACGAGAATCGAGAATTGAGAATCGAGAATCAAGAATCGAGAATCCGAATCAGAGGCTAGCAGACACAACAGGATGCCTCCTCTTAGAACAAAGAACAGCCTGGCATTTGGAGAAGAAGAGCCTTGCTTCCCCAGCAACTTGCAAAAGTGATTTCTAGTATTAATGGGTGGAACCTTCTCCTGGATTGATCCCCTTTTTCACAGGACTAATTATAGATTTATTAATATTTATGGGCCTCTCGTCACACCCGATAGCTCTTGTTTGAGGATGTTAAGCCTTATCTCACTACCTCCAGGAAGGGGCATTTGAAGCCAGCTCTAATTGGGTGACCTGCAATCAAGATAGAAGGGAAAAATGACAATAGCTCACCCATTGTCATATATTAAAATACGATCCGCCCAGCTTAATGATTATCTTTAGAATTAATAATCTTGCTAGCCCAGGTTTGGGCCTTAATAGCGAGGAAATCGTATTAAATACTTTGCTAAGAGCAATCAGCTTTTTGATAAGGCTAATGGCCCTGCCCCTGGCTGTTTCTCATCTCTGAGCTCTCTGTTTTCCTTCCCTGGCGGAAGGCCACTCTGTCCATTTCACTTGTCATCTAAGTCAGCGTCACCGGTTGCTGTGTCCTGATGGGGCTCCCACCGCCTCTCTCACCCCTATCCGATCCATCTTATGTGCTACAGTGAGATTTATCTTTGTGAGCTGCCGCTCTGGCCCTGCCATGCCCCGACTCTATGATCTTTAGTGACACCCCATTGCCTACCGTGAGCCCAGCGTGAGAAGGCATCCAGCCCTCCACAGTCCAGCCCCAAATGCTCTATACTTCATTTCCTTCCAGGATCCAAATCTTTAGCCACACTGGATAATCACGTCTCTGTTCCCAGACCACACCCCTGGTGTCAGAGAAACGACTCGGGTTTGGGAATCGGGCTACCCAGAGTCAGACCCCAATGCTACCATGCTCAGCTGCTTTGAGCCTCAGTTGCCTCACCTGAAAAATGGAGAGAAAATGTCTCTCTCACCTGGTTAGTTACGGGGATGGTGTGTGGCCAGGTGGGGGTTGGGCAGACCTCCAGATCTGGTGTGCGGCCCGACTGCACCCACTCTCTTCCTAATGCTGCTACTTTATACCCCTCTCCCCGGAGTGCAGAAGACTGTGGGGTTTCAGAGCTGAAGTGACAGAATTCAGATTCCTGCTCCAGTGATCTCGGGAGGTGTTTTAAGCTCACTAAGCCTCCGTTTCTTTATCCAAGAAATGGGTATAATCGTCCCCACTCCCTACTGCTATTGCGAGTTTTAAATGGCAATGCAAACAACAGACTTCCAGTGCCTAGCACACGGTGAGTTCTCCATAAACACTATCACCCTGTTCTTTCCTTCCTAGTCATCAAAGCATCAGTCAAAGGAAGCCCTCACACACCCCACTTTCTCTGTCTGGGAATGTTTGGTACTTTCCAGGGGGCTCTCAGAAGCGTCCATCCTTCCCCTCTGCCGACCCCCGCTGGGCTCTGGGTGCTTAAGGACCAGAGCATGCCCCGCTCTGCACTCCCTAAGGCTCTCGGTGTCTGGGATGAGGTTTGGTCCAATATGACAGTGATTATAGTTAAGTACTGAGCGCTCACTGTTCACCAGACACTGGGTTGGGTGCTTTATACAGCAATTAACTTTTAGAGCAATTGATTTTTAACATTCATAGCAATGAGCAAATAATTCACTCCTACAGCAGTTTATAGCAGTTCATTCTTACGGACAACCCCGTGCAGTGGCTTCTAATAGTATCTCCAGTTTATAGGGCAAAAAACTGAGGTGGGGAGAGGTGAAATGACTTGCTCTGGGCCACCCCGGGAGTAAAGGAGTGAGGGGTCAAACGCAGGCTAGGGGGTGCCAGGAGCCCTTGCCGGGATGAGTTCAGTGGGCAGAAGAGGGAAGCCAAAGACCTGGAGGCAAGGGAACAGGAAGGGCAGGGAAGGCATAACGTCAGCACCTTCCTCCAAAGAGAGCCAGAATGGAGATGGGGGGGGCAGAGGTCAAAGTCAAGTCCAGTGAGGTCAGTCCACTAAGGTGGAGTTGGGACGGGGTCTGTGTTTCCAGATGTACAGGAACTGTAGAGGTCAAGGAGCAGTGGAGGGGAGAGCCCTGGACCCCCAAAACAGCTCCCCCACGTCACCTTCTCCCTCCCTCCTAGCAGCCATCACCAGGACAGCGATTAGCTGCCGACAGGTGCCAGGAAAGCTCCCGCTATCGCTGGCAAGGCCCCTGACAGCTGCTCCAGCTGTCTCTCATCAGAGAGAACACACATCTGAGACCAGACTGATGAGGTTGTCTCCAGACAGGCGACTGTGGAGGGAGAGGGAGACAGGCGCTCTTACAGTGTGCACCCTGCCCATCTCCCCAGGAGCACCCAGCAAGAGGCTCTTAATCACCAAGAGCTTTAAGGCTTTGCTCGGGCCCCCTCGACCTCGCTGGCACGTGCATGTGCACAGACATGCCCTTCCACGGTTCTGAGAGTCCATCCATGCACCATGAGAAAAATACGTACATGCACGTGGACACTGGTGTGTATGAGCCCCCAATGGATGCGTCAGCATCGGAGTGCAAGCGTGCACAAACGTGTACCCAACGTGCACATTCACATCAGCTTTCTAAAAGAAGAGCTCCTATAAGTGCACACATACACCCATTCGTGCTTTGATTCCTGCAGTCAGGAACACGAACATGCGTGCCCCCATATTCACACATGTACACACAGCATCTACATCTGTGTTCTCTCAAAGGAAGACTCGAGACAGGGATTTAGATGCAAGTAGTTTGGGATCACGGAAAGCCGAGCAAGAAAGACAGGAGAGGAGGGTGTGTTAATGGGTGCGTTGTCGGCTGGGGACCCCAGGGGGTGCAGTCCTGCTAGACAGCACTCTGAGAGGCTATGTGGACCATGCTTTGACCTTGTGGGCTGAAGGACAAGGAAGCTGGGTCGGTTCTCTAAAACCAATGACCCTCATTGGTTGAGTGTGGCTCTTGGGCATGAAGTTTCCTGTGCTTCTAGGGGAAGTACACCCAGGAAACGCCCTTAGATGAGACCCAGAAAACCACGGCATCAGCAGGAGCTTTCTGCAGGAGAGCTAGAAGGTCCGCCACCCATAGCACACACCCCAATTGCTCTCAAAACCATGTATGAAAGGGGATTAAAAAAAAAGGAAACCTCATGAAACAATGAGCTATCACCTCCTGCCTGTTAGAATGGCCATCATCAAAAAGACAAGAGAGGGCCACCCAGGGGGCTGACTCAGTTGTGAATACAAGCCCAGTGTTATTGGTGTGGATGGAAAGAAAAGAGTGGGAATGTGAGTCTGTGCAGCCGCCATAGAAAACAGTGTGGAAGATCCTCAAAGAATTAAAAATAGAAATAACATATGATCCAGCAATTCCACTTCTGGGAGTATATCCAAAAGAAACAAAAATACTAACTCGAACAGATATTTAGACCTCCCTCCCCGCCCCCATGCTCATAGCAGCATTCTTTACAATAACTAAGACCCAGATACAACCTGAGTGTCCATCAATGGAAGATGGAAGACTGGGTAAGGAAGTTGCGGTATATACATACATATACATACATATATATATATATCTGATATATATACATATATATATATATCTGATATATATATATATCAGAGTACTATCATAAAAAAAGAGGAAATCCTGCCTTTGCAACAACATGGATGGATTTTTAGGGCATTATGGTAAGTGAGATAAGTCAGAATAAAAAGACAAATGCTGTATGATCTTACTTATATGTGGACTTAGAAAAAAAAACACGGAACAAAAAAAATCGTAGAAAAAGAAGAGATCAGATTTGTGGTTACCAGAGGGATTGGGGGGAGGAGGAAACTGGGGGAAAATGGTCAAAAGGTAGACTTCCAGTGACAAAATAAATAAGCGCTAGGGACCTGATGTACAGCGTGATGATTACAGTTAACACGCCCTATGACACGTAGGAAAGTCGTTGAGATTAAATCCTGAGTTCTCGTCACAAGGAAAAAATTTTCTTTCTTTCTTTTTTGCTTTCTCTTTTTATTGTATCCTTAGGAGTTGAAAGATGCTAACTAAAACTTATTGTGGTCACCATTTCACACTCTATGTAAGTCAAACCATTATGCTATACACCTTAAACTTACATGGTGATGTATGTCAACTATATCTCAATAAAACTGAAAAAATAAAAAAACTGAGAAAGAATGAAAGGACCAAGAGATAATGAAATTTGAAAAACACAAAAAAGATATACCTTATGCACTGATTCCAAGAGATGCATTTTAAGCATGTTAATGTCCTTGAAATTGGAATATGCCTTCTAATGAAAAGAAGCAAGAACGTTCAGATTGCTTCCTGGTACATAAAATGTTGGTACATGTTATTCTTGATAGAGTCTTAATATTTAGTGGAATATGATCTATTCATATGTGCACCCATGTGCCTAGAGTATCTCTCAAAGGATATGTAAGAAACTAGGGAAATGGCATAAGAGGGACACTGACATATTTTATAACATCTTTTTTGAGATGGAGTTCACTTGCGATAAAAATCTGTTCTTTAAAAGTAGACATTCAGTGTTTTCAGTGTATTCACAAAGTTATGCAATACCAGTATTATCTAATTCCAGAACATTTTCATCATTCCCCAAAGGAAACCCCATACACATTATCAGTCATTCCCCAGTCCCCCTCTGTTTCCATTCTCCGGCAACCACTAATCTGCTTTCTGTCTCTATGAATTTGCCTATTCTGGACATTTCATGTAAATATAATCATATAATATATAGGCTTTTGTGTCTGGCATTTCACTTAACATAAAGTTTTTAAGGTTCATCCATGTTGTAACATATATCAATACTCCATTCCATTTTTTTGGCTTAGTAATATTCCATTGTATGGAATCCATTAATCAGTTTGTTTATCCATAAATCAGTTATTGGATATTTGTGTTGTTTCCCCCTTTTCTTGTTATGAATAATACTGCTATGAACATACCTGAACAAGTTTTTGTATGGGCATATGTTTTCATTTGTCTTGGATATCTACCTACGAGTGGAATCATTGAGCCATATGGTAACTTTCTGTTTAAACTTTTGAGGTTCCCATTCCCATTAGCGGTGTATGAATGTTTCAATTTCTCCAAATCCTGGCCAACATCCTTTATTGCTCTTTTAAAATCATTGTTATTACTATATTCATTTTAGTGAGTATAAAGTGAGATCTCATTTACTTCTCTAATTTTATTATTTAGTTCCTTCTGCTTGCTTTCGGTTTGTTTTTTCTTCTTTTTCTAGTTTCTTGTGGTGTAAGGTTAGGTTTTTGATTTGTGGGCCATCTTTTCTTCAATATAGGTGTTTACAGCTATAAATTTCCCTCTAGGCACTACTTTAGCAGCATCCCATAAGCTTTATTATGTTGACTTTTCATTTTCCTTTACCTCAAAATATTTCCTAATTCTTCTTGTGATTTATTCTTTGACCCATTGATTATTTAGTAGTGTGTTGTTCAATTTCTAAATGTTTGTGGTTTCCCTAAGTTTTCCCATTATTAATTTCTAGTTTCATTTCGTGTGGTCAGAAAACATACATTGTATGATGTAAAATCTTTTAAATTTGAAACTTGTTTTATGACCTAACATATTGTCTCTCTTGGAGAATATTTCACATGCACCTGAAAAAAATTCTGTTGTTGAGGACAGCGTTCTATAAACATCTATTAGGTCAAGGTAGCTTCCAGAATTGTTCGAGTTGGGATGCCTGGGTGGTTCAATCAGTTCAGTGTCTGCCTTCGGCTCATGTCATGATTCCAGGGTCCTGGGATTAAGTCCCACATTGGGCTCCTTGCTCAGCAGGGAGCCTGCTTCTCCCTCTGCCTGCTGCTCCCCCTGCTTGTGCTCTCCCTCTCTCTCTGACAAATAAATAAATAAAATCTAAAAAAAAATAATTGTTCAAGTCTTTTATTTCTTTGTTGATCTTTGGGCACAGTTGTTCTATCCATTATTGAAAGTAGAGTATAGAAATTTCCATCTATTACTGCTGAGTTGTATTTTCTACCTTTAGTTCTGTCCGTTTTTGCTTTGTGTATTTTGGGACTCTACTGTTAGGTACATATATGTTTATAATTGTTATACATTCCTGGTAAATTGATCCTTTTACCATTATAAAATATCCTTTTTTGTCTCTAGTAACAATTTTTCTTTTAAAGTTTATTTTGTCTAGGAAAGCTTCTCCAGTTCTCTTTTGGTTCCTTTTTCCATGTTAGATTTTTTTTCCTCTTTTTATTGACAAACTAGGATATATGTCTGCTATTCTGCTTTGTTTTCTGTATGTTTCATGTCTTATTGTTCTTCTATTCCTCCAATACTGCCTTCTTTTGTGTTAAATAGATAATTTCCAATAGACCAATTTAATTCTCTTGTTGTTTCTTTTATTACATTTTTTTAGTTTAGTTTTTTTTTTTTTTAGTGGGTTCCCTGGTGATTACAATTAACATCTTAAAAACAATTCAGTTTGGATTAATACCAATTTAATTTCCATGGTATACAAAACTTTGCTCCAGTGTAGGTCCCTTCTGTCACTCCTTCTTTGTACTATTGTCATACAAATTATGTCTTTATACAATATAAGCCCATCAGCATAGTTTTATAAATATTGCTTTATACAGTTGGCTTTAAATCAGGTAAGAAAAGAAAAAAGTTACAGATAAAATTACATTTATATTGTTACATACGGTTGACCCCTTGAATAGCATGTGAGTTGAGGGTGCTGACCCCCCACATAGTCAAAAATCTGTGTATAATTTTTGACTCCCCCAAAACTTAACTACTAGTAGCCTATTATTATCTGGAAGCCCTACCAACAGAATGAGTAGTGTAGTCAGTTAACATCTATTTTGTATGTTACATATATACATATATATGTGCTATATCCTTACAATAAGCTAGAGAAAAGAAAATGTTATTAAGAAAATCATAAGGAAGAGAAAATATATTTATAGTACTGTATTGTGAAAAATCCATGTAAAATGTGGGCCCATGAAGTTCAAACCCATATTGTGCAAGGGTCGTGTTTACTTATCACTCTTTTCACTCTTTGTTTCTTCATACAGACTTATGTTACTGCTTAGTGTCCTTTCATTTCAGCCTAAAGGACCCTCTTTAGTATTTCTTGAAAAGCAGGTCTGCTACTGACAAATTCCCTATTTTTTTTTAATCTGAGAATGTCTTAATTCCTTCTTTTTTGAAGGATAGATTTGCTAGATAGATAACTCTGGAAATCATTTCTCCCCTTCCAGGGTTTGTTGCTGCTGCTCGTACTGTTGTGTTTGTTTGCTTAATGACTTTCCTGGACTAATTCTGTACAGTATTCTTTGTCATTTGTGGCCAGTGAGATCTCTGCGCAGTTAGCTCGGTGGGCTGCTAATGATTTTCTAAAATGCCGTGAACCAGTAAGTCTCACATCCTTTGCCAAGGGGCTCTGTGTATCTGTTGGAATTTAAATTCTGCCTTGGCCTTCGCTTCCTGCTTACACAGAGCCTTGAGTCAGACAGCGATGAAAAATTATGGCTTTCTCATGTCTTTCCTAAGCATACACATGCACATAGACTAGAAATTCATAGACTCCTAGGAATATGTTAGAGCTTTCAAAATCCCTTACTCATTCCCCCAATTTTAAGATTTTTGGTTAGTCTCTTAGCTCCAACTGGTAATGCAGCCTTAGGCAGCTGTGATGTTAAACAATTGCCTCTGATTGTTGTCAACAAATGTCCTTGGACAAAGATCTTTTGCATAGAGGAAGAGCTCTAATTTGGATCAAATAAAGACAAGTCCCGAAAATGAAGATTTTGAGTAAGCTGCCAGACAGGTCAAATAATGACAATTTCCTGAGGATAGGGCCACTGGGGAACTCCAGACCTGTTCTGTTCCCTCTAGTGGGTGCTAACCTGCTGGTTCATGGTTACTGTGGTTGCAAGGCCCTTGGTTTTCAAGGTTACCATGTAGCTGGAGAGAGGGGATGGGACTAAGGCAAGTTAAAGCATCATAAAATTCACTATTCTTACCAAGATTCAGCCATTTTTCTTGAATAAAGACTCCTTGGATTGTTTTAAGTCTTTTTTTTTTTTTTAAAGATTTTATTTATTTATTTGAGATAGAGACAGTGAGAGAGAGCATGAGAGGAGAGAAGGTCAGAGGAAGAAGCAGACTCCCTGCGGAGCGGGGAGCCCGATGTGGGACTCGATGTGGGACTCGATCCCGGAACTCAAGGATCATGACCTGAGCCAAAGGCAGCCATTCAACCAACTGAGCCACCCAGGCGCCCCGGATTGTTTTAAGTCTTTAGTTAATTTCCCAACACTCCCAAAAAGAGTGTATCTGAGAGTTTTTCCAGGGTTCTTGTTGCTTTTATGCAGGCGTAATCTTTGGAAGTCCTTCTTCCACCACGCCAGAAGTCAGCCACTTAGGACGCTGGCTTTTCCTCTGCATCTTTTCACATTGTATGCAGTTTTTACCAAGTCCAGGTGCTACCCAATCAAAAAGTAAAAAAAAAAATTATAAAAGCAAAAAGGCATATGCACACCCTTATACATGTGCACATACTTTGATACAGGAATCCACATGCATAAGTGTTTTAATCTGTGATACCTATTTTTTCATTCATGTAGGGGAGTGACAGCATCCAATCTGTGCTTCAGAAAGATCTCCCCCCTCCGGCTTGCAGGGTGGAGCACAGAGAGAAGGAGATGGAAGACAGAGAATCCAGGAAGAGGCTGGAAGTCATCCAGCAAAAGTGATGGTGTGGCCCAGACTAGGTCCAGGGAAAGCTGCACACGTCCGTAGCCAATTATCTCTGGGGATCCCATGCATCTGCAGGCCAGACACATGCATATGTAGGTACACAGCCCATGCGTTCAGGCGTGCATGCATCCTGGAACATGCTGTTGATATTAAAGAGAGATGTGCTACAGATGTCCCAGGGGGGCTGGAAGACTCCACTGTGAACCATAAGGGACCTGGTGAAAAGGACTAAATTCTGGAGGGAAGAGTATGAGAGAGGTGTGCTTTTCCAGGCCTGCTGCTCTGGGTCTACCAGCCTCCCCCTTGTCAGGCAGGACTCACACCACGTTCTGCTCTGGGACACATTTTCCCACGATGCAGACCCCATCCAGGTCCTTCCAGAAACCTATCTCTAGAGCACAGCTCTAACAGCCACTGGGAGCTCCTTCTTGCCACCCCCCCCACCCTTGTTATCAGCTCTCCCTGTATCATCCTAGGTCACCTCCCGTCCCTGTGAGCTATTTCTACAGATGAGGGTTGTATTTGTTTCTTGACCTAATCCACCCTTGGGGTTCATCCTGTCTTCAGGTCTGGGCTACTTCACTGCGGGGAGCACACAGACAGAGGCTGGGAGCTAGCTGGGTGAGCTCCCGGGTGTAGACACACTAGATCGTCTCAAACCCTCCTGACACTGAAGATCACAGGTCTTCTGAGTCCAAGCGTGATAATTCAGGATTTTTTAATTTATTTATATGACAGAGAGACAGAGAGAGAGATCACAAGTAGGCAGAGAGTCAGGCAGAGAGAGAGGGGGAACCAGACTCCCCGCTGAGCAGAGAACCTGACACGGGGCTCGATCCCAGCACCCTGAGATCCTGACCTGAGCCGAAGGCAGAGGCTTTAACCCACTGAGCCACCCAGGTGCCCCTCAGGATTTTTTTTTAAATAGAATTTCTTTTAATTACAAATTATTTCAAAAACCAAAAGATTAATAATACAATGAAGACAATGTACTCACTACCTAGTTTTAACTTATATCAAAACGATGCCTGACTTGCTTCAGTTCTGACCTTTTATTTTTTTTTTTTTTCAAATTTCTTTCATCGGCAAATGAATACGTTCATCCACTCTCAGCTTGGTGAGCATTTGGGTTGTTTCCAGGCTTCTGCTGCGGTGGGCGGGAAAGTTACAAGCATTCTCGTCACGAGTCTTGTTGTCTATGTGCAAGTTTCTCTTGGGTGTACCCCTGGGAGTGGAATTGTTGAATATCGGGCTCTGGGAGACACCGCCAAACTTTTTTCTGAAGTGGTTGTATCAATTTGCACTCCACCAGCAGTGCCTGGGAGGTGCCGGGGATCTGCACCCTCTGAGGCCGGTCGTCACACAACAGAAAGCTATCCGGCAGCCCAAATGAATCAACGAGAGCAGAAAGCGACAATGTGAGTCTCAGCGACGTCTCAGCAATGTCCGAGGGAGCGAGAGGAGGCCACATGGGGCGTGCCCCTCTTTAAAGAGCTTTATAAACTTACATACGCGAACATGTAGGTATGTGTTTATTTAGATAGACACATTTTATTAGTTATTACCTTTTTTTTTTAGAGACTTTATTTATTTGTTAGAGACAGAGAGAGAGAGCACAAGCAGGGGGAGAGGCAGGCGGAGGGAGAAACAGACTCCCCTGCTGAGCAAGGAGCCTGAAGCAGGACTCCATCCCAGGAGTCCCTAGTTATAACCTTTTAAAAGAAATGAAATGTTACAGCTAGCTTTGAAGACCCCTGCCTATACCGGTCCCCAACTCAATTCCTTTCTCTTTCTCCCCTACCCCGAGGGAGAGGCGTGGAGCTTTCCCATTCCTGTTTTTAGATTTTTTTTAGAGATTTTATTTTTAGGGGTGCCTGGGTGGCTCGGTCGGTTAAGTGTCTGCCTTCAGCTCAGGCCATGATGTCCGGGTCCTGGGATGGAATTCTGCGTTGGGCTCCCTGCTCAGCAGGGAGTCTGCTTCTCTCTCTTCTTCTGCCCCCCGACTCTGTTCATTCTCTCTCTCTCTCTCAAATGAATTTTTAAAAAATCTTTAAAAAAACTTTTATTTAAAAAAGTTTTCTTTTTTATAATAGAATAAAATAATTAAAAAAAGTTATTTAAAAAAGTAATCTCTCCATCCAACGCGGAACTCGAACTCACGACCCTGAGATCAAGGGCCACAAGCTCCACTGAGGGAGCCAGGTAGGTGTCTCTGTGTTTTTAGATCTTAATGGCTTATGAATACATCTGCGGTGTTGGCAAGTTTTTTATATTTACACGAATGGTATCAAATCATACACAGTCTTCTGCAATTTGCTTTCCCCCCCCACTCATCATAATAGCTTTGAGATTTATCCCTGCCAATACATGGATATCTATATAGGTAGATTCAATTTTCCCATTTACCGCCCTTGATATATAACCATCCTCCTACAGACAGGAATTAAGTAACGCAGAGGTTTTGTGATTTTGAGATTCTGAGATCACCAAATCAGGTCATTCTAATATTTCAATGTCATCGAATGTTCCTTTTCCGAGATATGAATCCATTTTCTCATCTCCTTGCCCTGATTCCTCCCCTGCTGTCCAGCTGGTGTCCTTTCCGTCTTGCATTTGCAAAGCCACAGCCCTGAGGGGAAGAGGAAGGAGTGCGATTGAAGACAGTGGGGGTGGGAGGGAGGCCCATGGGGTAGGGAGGGACCAGCGCCTCAGTCAGCCCCGAGATTCCAACAGAGCCTCCTGATCTGGACTTTGGGAGAGGAGTCAGAGGGAAACCAAGATTTTGGTCTCCTACAGGCTGCAGGCCTCTGGGAAAGGGGTCTCACCCTGGCTCTAAGGCTGCGGGTGATGAGAGGACCCACAGCCACGTCTGAAAAACCTGACAGCAGTTCAAGCTGTGCCCCACTCCGGGTTGAGCCCAGAGAAGGAAAGTCTGGGTACATAGGCCTGAGATGACCTCGCAGAGGCCCTTGCGCCCGGTGGGGTACAGAAGCATAAGGGACACTTACCACACCCATAGGGACCCCGCAAACAGAGGGGCCGCGTGTCTGATGAGTGGGCAACGACTGAGGGACCCTTAGTCTCCCCCGTAACCTGTCCTCTAAATGTCCTCTAAACCCATGCAAACGGGCCCCCAGTCTGCCTGGGTTTCTCCCACCGTGGCAGAACGGGGTCTCCAAGTGGAAATGACAGCAGGTTATAGAAAAGCAAAGGAAGCCATGTTTCTTGCACACCTGGCGGTGGGGGGGGGGGGGGGGCGGGCGGCGTGGAGAACTCTACCCACCGTGCTCAGAGTGGAGGAATCTGGGTTTCTAAGATAATAAGCTTTCCAGGTTCTAAGATTCCAAGCCCTCCAAACATTTAGGTTTGAGGATGATTTGGAAGTAGGGAAAATCTAACTTTGGGGATCCTGGGGCCTCTGCCAGGTTGTGCGCATTTTCCTGACTCTCCAGGTGCCTTCGGGACAGCTAAAGAAAAAAGAGGTCTGGGGGGAAGCCCTTATTCTTCTTGCCCCAGGATTTTGCCAGGCCTCAATGAGGCAGGGCTCAGAGACCTTGATCCAGTCGAAACTCTAGCACCTTCCCTTGCTGAGTCCCTTGTCCACCGCCTGCCAGAGGGGAAACCGAGGCCAGAGAGGGCCTGATGTGTCCTGGTCCCACGGCAGCACAGGCCCTCATGCACACATCCCTCTCCTCCCTACACGACAACTTCTCCAGTCCAAGCCACCTCCTCCCCTCTGCTGAGAGTAGCCTGGGCTGGGAATGTGTCCCCCACTGCCTGGGCAGCCACGGCCGCTCCCCTGGCCCCGGGCCTCTCCCTGCTGAAGGTTGCCATCCATTTTCTGTCCACCTCATTTGTCTGCAAACCATGAAGAAAAATCACTCCCGTCTCTCTGCCTCAGCTGCCGCTGTGATATATGGCCTCCATCAGAGCCCCCTTCCCTGGCTGGCCCCCTCCTCCCCCAGACTCCCCAAGGCTGAGGGTCGGGGTATGGAATGAGGTCGGGCCAGCTGGCACGGCGCACTTCCAGAGACTGCTCTGGAAAGGAGATCCCTGCCTTGTCTCTGTGGAGGGAAGGCAGTGTAGACATCACTGATCCTTGCTGTGTGGCCTCAGGCAGCTCATGTCCCCGCTCTATATAATAACTCTCCCTACCCCCTGCCCCGCCCCCAGGAGCCACACAGGACCATGGACAGCTCTTGATCACTTTGCTCCACCCACCATCTCCGCAGGGCGCCAGATGAGAATCATCCTCATTTCTGTTTATCCTTTGTGCCAAGCCCCACACTGGGCACTGGGGACCCCCGGCCACTGCCCTTGCCGAGCCTCCGCACCTCGTGACACAGTCAGACACGCAAACAATGAAAGCACCAGCCCCGCGGAGGAATGCAATCCTCGAAGGCTTCCTGGATACACAGGTGCCTGAGATGAGGAAGGGGGGGTCTCTGCTGGGAAACCGGGGGAAGGGGATGGAGAACGTGTGTAGCTGGCAGGGGGCTCTGAGGAGGAGCTCTCCCAGCCAGTTTCTGAGGCTCTGAGTTTAGAAGCATGGGCTTTCCAGTTGGACTGCCTCTACCCGCACCCTGCTGTGTGACCCTGGGCAATTCGATTGGCCTCTCTGGGCCTAGCGGCTTTCTGGATTGCTGGTGATGGGAATCAGCAGAAGGGTCTCTGTCAGGAGAGTGGTAAGGTCACATTGAGTGTTGGAACGACTCCAGTGACTGGGCGGTGGGGGCGGGGGTTGGGTTGGAAGAGAGGTGGGGGGGTCAAGCTGGGACACTGCTGCACATTTCCAGGAAGATGTCAAACCCTTCGTGGCAACCAGAGCCTGATTTTCCTGAAGGCCTCAGGCCCTGGCAAGGTTCCCGTCTCAGATATGTGTGTCAGGGTGGGGGTAGTGGGAGTACCGCTTCCAGGCAGGGGGCCCCTGGGGCAGAGATGGGCCGTGGATGGGGGTGGGGAGCTGGGCAGCCTCCAGCTCAGCCGGGCCCTCCACCACGGGGCGCGGGCGGGTCAAGCGGCCCTCCCTTCCGAGCAGCGGCGGCTGTCAGGCGTGTCCAAACCGCGCTCCTGGCTGCCTCAATTTCACATCCCCTAGGTAGTGCAGACACCGTGAATGGACCGGAAATTGAATGCAAAATCAAAATGCAGCAAATAAATGGATGCAAAAGTCATTTGGAGCCAATAATAAGAACCACCTCCGGACTCCAAAGCTGAGAAACTGCCGCAGAGGCTAAGCTGACCCGGCCGAGAGGGGACGGGCCCTCCCCGCCCCCACCCCCACCCCTCCAGGCCCCAGCTCTCCTCCCATGGACCCACATCGCTGGAGGATCTCCAGGTCACCTGCTCAGCTCCTCAGCGTATAGAAAAGGACACGAAGGCTTGGGAAGAGGACAGGCCACATTCAAGGTCCCCAGAAAATTAGGGCCCTAGAGTCAGACAGCTCTGGGTCTTGACCTGGATCCTCCGCTTTCTAGTGCACGTGACTGTGGGCGATCCCCTGATCCTCAGTTTCCTCGTCAGGCAAATGGGGAGAAGAAGGGCCTCCTCCTTTTGGGCAGCCAGATTAAAGGAGGGCTGAGGGTGGGAGGGCGGCCAGCGGGGAACTGAGATGGAACGCTGGATGTGAGGACCGCACCCCCGGGGGTGCTGGTCGCGCTGGTCTTCTCCGCCATGCGCCCGGCACCCAGTAGGCGCTCACAGCACGTCTGTCCAATGCCCGGGTGGTGCAAGGACTGCCAGGGAAACTGGGAGCCGAGTTCTGCTTGGTGTGCTCCTACAGCCCTCGAGCTTGAACAGTGTCTGGCACATGGTAGGTGCTTAATAAATACGCACACAGATGAATTTTGTTTTAAACCTCAATTTCCTCCTCCCCCCCAGCTCTCCTCACTGAAGGGCCCAGCACCCCACGTCCCCGAGCCTGGGCTCCCTGCGCACTGCCCACTGACTTTTCATTCCCCCCCAGGATGCTGCTCTGAGGGGGAAATACTGCACTAACATCTGAGAGGCTCTTTGTTTTTGGTTTAGAGGGCAGACTCCTATGGAATGTGCCAGAACACTCCCAACACCAGATGGAGAAAGAGAAACTCAGAGAACGGACCTGACTTGCCCAGGGTCACATGGTGGTGAGCAGGGGTGACGGGGGTTAGAATACCAGATCCCTTTCTCTGCGTCACTCTTTCCTTCACCAAAGGTATGATAAGCACCGGCTTATCGGGCCAGGCTTAGGATTTGCGAGGGTCATACAGGCCCCGTTCTCCACGCTGGGAGCTGTGAGGGTCCCCTGTCAGCAGGCTGAGAGCCACAGCCCACCCTGGGCCTCCAGGAGCTGTGGGGAAGCAGGGAGTGAGGGACCGAATGAGCAACAAGAGGAGGAGCCTCTTGCTGGAGTAACTACCAGCCAGGACACAGCAGGGAGAGGGGAAGGGGTGGGAAGGGGCATTTACACCAGAAATGCCCCCTGCGGCCAGGCAGCCAGATTATAGCAGCAAGCGAGACAAAAGCAGACATGGAACTTATACTTTGGTGGGGACACTGACTTTAAATAATCACCCTGATTTGTAGTCATCCATTACAGATAGAGGCTCTGAAGGGAGAAAACATGGTTCTAGGAGGGACACAGGGACAGAAGCTGGCCTGGGGCATCAGGGAAGCCTTCCTGGAGGAGGTAGAGCTTGGGCTAAGAGCTGGAGGATGAGAAGAGAGGGAAGGAGGAAGGGCAGAGGGGCAGAGACAAATGAAGGGGGAGAGAGGAGAAAGTCAGAGACCCAGACGGTGGGAAAGACAGAGTCAGAGGAAGAGTTTGAGAAACGGGGCCAGAAACGAGAGAGGCACGGAGACAACAACGCAAGGAGAAGTAAGCCAGACTCAGCCAGCTGGACAGACTGACAGGGCGGCAGAGGGCTGGGGAGAGAGGGGGCTCACAGAGAGACAAGAAGCCAGAGAGGAAGGGGGGCAAAGGGAGAAACAGACCGCGTCTGATGGCAACTCCCCCCCTCCCCCGTCCACTTTCATCTCTGACACGAGGGGAGCCTGAGCGCCCCTCTGGGAAGAGTGGGGCGTTTAGGCTGGGGCTGAATAATGCATTTCACGTTCCAGCCCTCTTTCATCTTTCCCTTTGTAAGCCAGGGCTCCAGAGCAAAGCAGGGCTGCAGCCGGTGGCGGGGCGGGCTGGGTGGTGGGGGCGCTGCTGCAGGGGTGCGGCGGGAGCTGGCTGGCCGGGCCCTAGAGGCAGAGCCGGAGCCTGAGCGGCCTCCCTTCCCCCCATACCTTCAGGGAGTGCCTCATCCTGATTCTCCTCTGACACTGAGTTCCTGCTGAAGAAGTGGCTCTCCGCTAAGGTGCTTGTTGCTAAGTCATCTTAACTGTTAATGGAGGAGTTGACGGTTGTGGATGTGATCACTGCTGACCGGAGTGTTCATCGTCAATGAGGGTGGTTGTTAAGTAGCATGGTTGACGTTTACTGGGGGGGTTGGCTGTTAACTGGAGGGTTCCCTGTGAACTAGGGTGTTCAACACCAGCACAGGGGGTTGTTAATGGGGAGTCTGCTCCGGGCCCAGCTTTGGCGCCCCGCCCGCACCTTGAACGAGCTCCGGCCGACTCCCTGGTCCTAATCTTTTTTTTTTTAATTTTACTTATTTATTTGAGAAAGAGAAAGAAAGCACAAGTGGAGGCAGGGGCAAAGGCAGAAGGAGAAGCAGACTCCCCATGGAGCACGGAGCCCAATATAGGGCTCAATCCCAGGACCCCGAGACCATGACCTGAGCCGAAGTCAGGCACTTAACCAACTGCGCCATCCAGGCGTCCCTCCCTTGTCCTAATCTTACTTGACAACCAAGATGGTAAGTAAAACATTCCCTGGAAAGCCCCAGCTCCTTTTTTGAAAGGAGCACCTGAAATGCACACATAGCCAAATGACTGACTTGATAATAGTGGAATGATGAGTGGGTGGAAAACTTTCTCAGCGCTGGATTTCTACAGCATGGACAGACTGTGGGATGGAGTAGGGGGACTCCTACATCATTTCTGGCTTTGGAGGCATACCTGTGGGTCTGCCAGGAGGCATCATTTCTCTGTCCTGTCCCTTCAGGCTGGACTATTCCATTGGGTAATGCCCAGAGAACAAGAGCCCCGTGCTGAGGTTCCAGGATTCCTGAGAGGGCCCTGACCCAGGTGGCCAGAGGGGGTCTGAGTTCCGATCTCTGAGAGTCCCTCAGTCGCTGGGCAGCACTCCTCAGGTCGCTGCCCTTGCTGGGCCTCGGGTACACAGTGGGGCGTGACCCGGCAGACATCTGGAGGGTCCAGCCAATTTCATCGTACGGGGCTGCTCACCAAGGCCCATTTCACGGATACAGAAACAGAGGCCCAGGAAGGTGGCTTTGTCCTCGGTGAGCACTCAGCCTCCTCTAGACTCATCCAGCTCTACTCACCATCCTTGTTCCCCCCAGCCAGTCACCTCCCCAGACCCCGAACCCCCTCTCCCGCCCCAGGACAATGGTGGGATGGACCCCACAGTCACTAGTCCTCTTCCTTGCTCCGGAAATCAACTACCAAGACTGGGGGCTGGAGGGGATGCTAAGGCTGCCCCATCAGGCTGCTGCCCAGGCCCGCAGCCCCTCAGCCACCCTAGCCTGCCGGGTTTACGCCAGGTACACCCACACATTTGCAAACACACGCTGGGACTCTTGGGGCAAAGACCAAACTCTGCCACTTCCCCACCTCAGCTCACGCCCCCTTCCCCCAGCTCATCAGCCACACCAGCCTCCTCATAGAGCCTCTCGGGATCCACATTGCTCCAGCCCCAGGACCTTGGCACCTGCTGCTCTCTGGCTTGAACACACCCCCTTCCGTACCATCTTCTTTGCCTCTTGACTGACGCCTACTCAGCTCAAACGCCAATTCTCTGGGAAGCCCTCTCTGAGCCCTGGTCCAGCTCAGCTCTCTGTTTTGATGCTCTCCTTGGAAGCCCTGGGTAGGGCTGAAATGGCTAGTTCCCTCAGCAGGTGCTGTTTTCCTCTCTCATCTCTGTTAGATGGGAGCTCCTTGAGACAGCGTTAGTCTGAGTCTCTTTCACATCCCCAGGCATACGGCACGGCAGGGGGGACACTTCATGGGCACTTAAGCAGTGAATGACTAGGTAAAGGAAGGAATGAATGAATGATGGTCAAGTACTCCATACACACACCCAGAAAGAGAAGGAGAGAAATGTGCAAACATACACACCGACTTGGAATTGGGAGACCCAAAATCAAATCCTGCTTGCTCCTCTCTGACTCGGTGACACAAAAGTGACTTCGCCGCTCCGAGCCTCAGTTTCCCCATTTCTAAGACTGGGATAAATGAATAACCCCCACGGTGAAGTGGGGAATGAAACACACCGGTGAGTGGGAGGCACCCCCGGCTGTGGTCTCATCACAGGGGTGCTGCCCATTCTGCACGCGCACGCACACTCGGCCCCAGCCCGGCCTCGTTCCCAGGCCAGAGGCAGAGCTCACATCTGGCAGCCCAGCTGGTGCCTCTTGGCCAGCCAGAGGGAGCAGCTGTGGCTGTCAGTCCTCACAGTGGGCCGCCCTGGACCAAATGCTTGATGGGCACGTCCTTACTTAACTCTCAACAGCGCCGTGAGCGAATAGGTACCTCTACTCACCCCATTTCACAGAGAAAAAGACTGAGACTCGGAGAACTGGCCTAGGATGTCTGGGGGAATGGAGAAGTCCCTGTGTGAGCCCCTGCAAACTCCCTCCCATACTTCCTTTATAGTTCTCTCTCTCTCCCACTCCTTCCCCTCTTCCTCCTTCTCTCCCCTCCTCTCTCTCTCCTTCATTTACCTTCCTCCTTGTCCAAACAGACCTCTTAGCCTTTTCTCTCTCCCCTCGTCCTGTAGCCACTGCCTCCATGCTGGCAGCTCCCCCTGCCTCCCACCACCCTTCCAGTCCGTCCCCCCACCAGGCACCATCTTCCCTTCCTCCCAGAAGAGATCATGAGAGCTGGGGCCAGGCCTCAGCCATTCATTAGCTGTGTGATGCTCGGCAAATTGTGCCTCATTTTCCCCTTCTGCAAAGTGGGCGTGATCATACCACCTAAGGTTGTTGTAGGGAATAACTGGGCCAAGACCTGCGGAGTGGACCGCCTACTGATGCCCAGCCCGGACCCCTTTAACTCGCTCTGTGTGTCCATACCCTCCTCCTATGGGTATGTTGCTAATATGCAGACCTTTTCAGAGGCTTGACCTCAGACAGCGCACCCAAAGGGCCTGGGAGGCTCCGTCCTCCTGGAGCAACCCGCAGCCAATGACTGACAGGTGCAGGGGTGGGAACGCCCAGTTCAGTTGCTCCCAACTAGGATGGACTCTGGAGCACTTTGTACACTCCAGGCGTCCCCCAGAGGACCAGCGTGCTCCCTTACCGGTCCCCTTACCTGGGCACACCATCTTAATAAATCTCTGGCACAGGAGTCTTGATCCCCAGGCCAGCTTCTGGGGCCCCTGGCCTCAGCACCAAGGCAAGCTCTTTCACACGGGCCTGGCTCCGATTAAAGGCTCCGTCCATATGACCTACTATCATTTTAGTTGCTGGCAACCGGAAACAAACATCTTTGTCTCCCTAGGTCTTAATTTCCTCACCCATAAAAGGGGCGCAACGATAAATATACATGAATCTCTATATAGATCTTCAGTCTCTGAGTGAAGAAATGGACATATCTCACCTAAACGGAGGCGTGGTCTGCCTTCCAGCTGCCTTCCCATCCCGCAGCTAGGCATCCCCGCCTCGGCTCCACCCTGCTTCCCTGGCCTGAAGGAGGTTTGAGAAGCAACTCTCTGCTTCCCTCCCATCAGACTCCAGACATTATGTTGAGATCAGCCATTGGCCACGGTGGGAATATTTGCACCAGGAAACTAACAAATGCTACAAATCAGGCTTTATTGGAGAGCTGGTTTGCTGGTGTGCAACTGACTCCGTCCCTCCAACAGACCCCCAACTCAGCCCCAGTGCTATCTGGACATAGAAAACATTTTGGTTTTTTCTAAGTTAAAAAAGCGAAATCACCTTGCTTCCTGCATGTCCTCCCTTCTCACCACTCAGGACACAATTCTTTTCTGCAGGTGGATGCTTCATTGGAAGAACAAATAAAAAGGTTTCATATCCACTTTTTAGTATCTCAAGCCCCTTCAGACATTTCCCATAGGAAGGCCCATCTTGACCTTCCTCATAAAGATTTCTTATCTTGCAGAATCTTAGATAGGTTGACTCCCAGACAGGCCAAGTTCTAGAAACTTTAGATTCTGGAATCCTGACCCTTAGACTCTTGGATCTTAGTCTTGAAGCATCCCAATTAGGGGAGTCACAGCTTATCCGGGGAGATTTGATTCTTGAGTTAGCAAGTTAGCAAATATTCTATCCCAATGCAGTCAGAATCTCCCCCCGCCGATCCCCAGTGAATCCTTCAGAGACACCCCACACTGGAACCATCCACTGCTCAGTGAGTCCAGGGATGGGACAATGTCTGCTTTTTTAGTTGAGCAGAATATCAAGTATTTTATGTCACTTAAGGGGCTGTGGCATAGTAAAATATGGAATTTCACTCAAGGTGGCCGGAGGTCCATGCCCACATCCCCATGAGAAGTACCGGGAAGGCAAAACCATTTTACATTCTCCTGGCATATGCAAAAACCCAAACTGTTGGCTCTCTCCCCTCACTCCCCCACCCCTCCACTGCTGTTCCAGTTCAAATTCTATAGAGCCTTCAATCATAGAAAATTAAAGTCACAGGACTCCAGGGTTGGCCCCTCACAGCCTGACCCTGTCAAAATGCTGACATCTCCCTTACAGTAGCTCCCGAAGTAGTTCATCTGGCCTCCGTGTGAATTCCTTCAGTGGCGGGGAGCTCATTACCTGGCAAAACAATCCACATCCCTTCTGATCACCTGTAATTCTACCGTTGGAACAAGTTCTACTTTCCTCTGTGTCTCTGATCATTAACAAACATCTCAAGTGTCTCCCCTGCAGGAGCTG
Source organism: Nasua narica (assembly GCA_028533885.1). NCBI lineage: Eukaryota > Metazoa > Chordata > Mammalia > Carnivora > Procyonidae > Nasua > Nasua narica. The sequence goes on along the minus strand of CM052811.1, from coordinate 102,338,789 downwards.
GGACACAGAAGAAATCAGGCCCTGCCTGGTTGGGCGTCCTAAAGGGCCAATGTTGAGACAGAGATAATGATCTGGACCCTCAGAGAAAGCCTAGTCACTCTAATGAGCCTGAGGACCCCTTGGACCCCCACCAATTCTGCATGTAATTTCTAAGCCTTCATAGACCCCTAAAGTCCCATGATCCAGTCCAGATCTCTTCTAGTATAGACGAGAAAACGGCAGCCCAGAGACGGAAGAGACTTCCCAAGGTCAAGGTCACGCAGCATATAAGAGGCAGAGTCAGGATCTTCTGCCTCAGATCTAAACAGATCCCACCGACACCCACATCAGGCCCTTCTTCCCAGTGAGGCTGAGACCAGCCCAGAGTCTGCCACCTGAAGCAGAGCCCCCCCCTCCCCGCCCCCCCCAACTCCATCCCTGCCCCCATCTCCGGGTCAGAGGGTATCAGATCGGCCTGGCAGCCCGAACCATTCTGAGCCCCAGGAGGCCCTGGGTGCGTACCCTGGCCACAGGAGGGGGCGGACAGCTGGGCAGGGTGATGGGTGGTTTTAATATTTAAACACAGTTTGCTGCCGCACAGCCAAAGGCAAAAGCCGCTGTCTCCTTTTTCTTCTCCTTCCTCTCCTTCCTTCCTTCCCTTTTTTTAAATCTTTAATGTCTCCCGCCAGCCGCCGGTGGGGGAGGTGTTGTTCAAGTGTCATATTTCAAAGGGTTGCCACAGCTGGAGGGATATTCAGAGCATTCTGAGCCAATCCATTGTGTATAAATATATAGATATATATATATATAGGTTTCATTATCCCCTTCAGGGCTGCCAGAGAATATATTCTTTTAATATGTATAATATATTTGAGCTGCTACACAACTCGCAGAGGGGGAGGGAGGGAGGGTGGCCCACAATTGACATTTCAGAGGCATTTCCAGGGACAGAGAAACAGCTGACTTTGGAAAAGGGGAGGGCTCCGGTTCGCTGAGATTGGCCTCTGGGGTCCCTGTCGTCGCCGGGAGGGCAAGGGGTCTAAAGCATAATCCCTACCTCGTGCCTGGACCCAGCGCTGATATTTATTGGGTCTTTTGAGACGGTTCATTGGATCCTTCTGGGTACCCAGAGCTTTCCTTTGTTAAGTGGTGCTCCGCACTAACAAAGGATGTGGGGGCAATGTTTCCTGGGTCTGCTGCAGCCACAGAAGTTCACGGCTGTCTGCTAGCTGTGTGGCCTTGGGCAAGCTGCTTAAACTCTCTGAACCTCGATGTCTCCATCTGTAAAAGGAAATGGGGGGCCTGCCTTGCAGGGTGAAAGCAGATCATGTATGTGAATACCGAGAAAGTGCCAAGTGGTGCTCACAATCGGGGATGCGTATGGTGGGGGGGACGGTGGCGGGGTAGCACTTCCCCTGGAGAAGGGGTACTTGTGTTGAGACCTAAGAAAGGGGTGACCCCAGAGAAAGAGGGACAGGGAGAGTCCATGTGTCTCCCCAGCCAGCCGCGGCAAGGGACAGTTCGGCCATTTGAGAGCCAGGAGTGAGGTGGGTCCAGAATGAACGGGGCTGCCCACAGCTGGCAGACCTGGCTTGGACTGAGCCCGGGGCTCGAGTGGCCTTTGGGGACTCAGCCTTGTCTGTCTTCACCTCTACAGGGGCAAGGACTCGAGCCTCTGCCTCCCCTTTGGCTCGCCAGTTCCTCGTGGTTCCCCAATCACTTCCCTGGAAGCCAAGCCATGTCTTTCTGGGTAGCGGGGACTATTTAAAAACAAGGGCAAAATAAAAAGGTGGTTTGTTCTTCCCTGGCATTCGTGCCATCTCTGACCCTCCGTAGCCTCTGGTCATTTGTCTCTCAGGGGCTCCCTCCTGACTCTCCTGCCACTGCTTCCTCCCTCCCCTGGGTCTGGCCACCTGGGAAAGGAAGACAGAAGTCACCAGATCCCAGGGGGAATAGGAGCTCTGCGCCCTGAGGCAGAGGCTCCCACAAATGGGCCCAGACCAGCAAAACTGGCCCCACCTGGGAGCTTTTGCATAGATTTGGGGCCCAGGAATCCTACTTCCCAATGCTCCAGGGTGAAGCTGAGGCCAGGCGGGAGTTTAGGAACCTCAAGTTCAGAGCCACAAGCCACTCTCCAAAGGCAGGGGACTCCATTCTGGGACCCTTAAGTTCCTGCCAGCAGTGCTTAAACTCTGTGGCCCTCTCAGCCTGCTTTCCACTCACCTTTCCCCTTCCATCCACCTAATTTTTTAAGGCACCCTCCTGGGTTTTTCGCCGTCTCCTACCTCTCATCCGACAGAAGACCCATCAATGCTACTTTAAAATAATCTGGAATCCACCACCTCCTCGGCTGAGCCAGCAGCCTTTCAACCCTGAATTATTACAACAGCTTCCTCTCTGGTCTCTGACTCCCATTCATGCCCTGCCCCAGCCCATTCTCCACCCAGCAGCCAGAAGGATCTTTTAAAAATATGAATCTGATCATTTTCCTTGCCCTATTTCACCCTTTCCACTTGCCTCGCCTTTGCATGGCTGGCTCTGTCTCATCTTTCAGCTCCTGGTTTAAATTCTGCCTCATTAGAGGCCCTCCCCTGACGGCTCGGCTAACAGCCGCCTCCCTCCCGTTATTCTTTGTCTGTGCCCTTTCTTGGTTTCCTTCACAGCAGTTTATCACAATTTGTAATTGTTTGCTTGTTTGTTGTTTACTTGTTTGGCAGCTTGTCTCCCCCCTTCTGGATGGCGCGGTCCCAGGGAGCAGGGCCTCGTTTTCCTGCTTGCCGTTCTATCCCTGGGACCCAGCATCAAGCCCGGTGCACAGTGGGGGTGCTCAAGATAAATTTCTGGAAGAACAGGAGGGCGATATTTGATTAACCCAATTCATCATGTTGAGTCAGGTAATGAAAATGCACCCTCTTGGGTCAGATGACCATCCTGTTATCTAGCGAGCAGTGTCCAGGAATGAGCGGTGGTCTCTTCTGGCCATGGCCATGGTTGTGGCCGGGACCGTGCACAGGACGGGGTCCCCAGGACGCTGGCCCAGCCACTTCTTAAGCCTCCAGCCTGAGCGAGGATGAAGCAGAAAGAACGGGGAGACCTGAATGTGCTGGTTCCCTACATACCCATTTTGCTGATGAGTAAACAAGACTTTGGCCCCTCCCTCACATTGGGCAACTTCCAGAAGCTGCAAGTTCCCCTGCTGCTTTGCCCTCCAGACCTCACCCCTGGGCCGGCAGACTTCCCTAATGAAAGTCCCTGAGGGGACTGAGAGGTGAGGCCAACCCCTGCCCCTGAGCAAGCCTGAGCAGCCCAGTGAGAGGACAGCACTCCCACCCTAGTTCCCAAAGAGCCCCTCTGTTCCTCACACTGAATGGGGGCGGGTGCGCAGTGCACTGGGATTGGGACTGGTGTTCAGGAGATCTGAGTAGCCTCCGTCCCCTTTTCAGTGCCTCAGTTTCCCTCTCGGAACCACCGGCAGGATCTTGAGGCTCCCGGCGGAATCTCAGACCCGGCTGAGCCCGGGTCTCCGGGGTCGCGGCTGGCCTTCGGCCCACAGCAGCAAAGCAGAGTCGCGTCTCCTCTTCTCGGCGGAGTGCTGGCGCCCTCTGCTGGAGATAGGCGGGAGGGCAGCCGCCAGTGCAGTCCGTCCTAGGGGGCTGCAGCGCCAGGGGACTGGGACAGCAGCTGGCGAGAGGGTCAGAGGCATACGGAGGGGACACAAATACCCGTCGGCCTCGGACGCTCCAGGCTCACCCTAAAACATGGACACAGTGCCACGCACGCCCTTCCGATGGTCTCAGGAACCCAGACCAGTGAAGCTGGTGGAGAGGTGTGGACACAGAGCTCGGACACGTGGGCGGGGGTGTCCATCCACGTGTTCTGGAGGCCCCTCATGATGTGAGGTAAAGGGAGAGGGGGAGAGCCCACATAAACATCCCAGGAGCCAAAGGAACCCAGTCACCCAGCGGTAGGAAAAGTGGCACCTGCCAAAGGCAGATGGAGTCCCAAGGGAGAGGAGGTAAGGTCAAGACTCCTTGGCTGCATCTCAGGATTACAGGAAATGCTTAGGGAAATTCTGGGTGCAGGTTTGGAGACCCCTGGCTCAACCATGTCATGATCTCCCTTCTCCTGCAGCCATTGTTCCTCCGCAGGGTTCGGAGAGTGTCAGGAGCCTCCGGGAAACACAGCAGCGAGTTGCTGCTGGGAAGGAGGACCCCAAAGGCTGGCTGCTCTCTGGCTTTGAGCCCTTCCATTTGGAAATCAGGCTCACTGGGTTTTCATTCATTCATTCATTCATTCATTCATTCATTCATTCATTCATTCTGTGGAGACTTGCTGAGCGCCTACCCCCTGCCATATGCTTGCTGGGCCCCCTGCGGATCCACCGGCAGACCAAGTCCCTGCCCTCACCGAGCTTAGTGGGGAAGATGGACCACAGAGGAAAAGCCCTTGGGAACGATAATGCCAGCTGGCAATCCAGCAATCCCACTACTAGGTGGGATTGAAAACAGACGTCCCTATGTCCACCGAAAGACTTGCATGTGAATGTTGGTAGCAGCCTTAGTCCTGAGAGGTGAAAACTGGAAGAAAGGGGACATCCATGCGGGGAGCACAGCTCAGCATTGAAACCAGGTGAACGACTGACGCTTGCGGATGTGTGCGTGAATCTCAGCAAAAACAATCAAACACGAAAGAGTCCATGGCAAATCAGTCCTTGTATGAGAAATTCTAGAAGAGGAACAGCTAGGCCATGTTAACCGAAAGCAGATGGGTGAGCAAAACTTTTGGGGTGATGGAAATGTTGATTTGGTAGTGGGTACCGGGATATAGGTATTTGTCGAAATTCACTTTCAACGCGTGTATTTTGTTGTATGTAACTTATACCTGAAGTCGATTTCCAAAAAGAGATAATGCCAAGAGCTCCAAAGCCAGTAAGATGAAGAGGAAAAGGGGTGGATTTAAGGTAATGTGGTTAGAGATGCCTCTCTGGGGATGATAGTGGAGCCGAGACTTGAAGGACGAGAAGCTGGAGCTGGGGATATGGGGAAACATCCCAGGACTCACAAATGCAAAGGCCCTGAGGCCACCTCCCTCAGCGCCCCAAATAACTGAAACAAAGCCTATGCGGGCAAGTACCTCAGGGCTGCTAATTGCTGACCTCATCAAAACAATTTAAAAGAGGATTTGCTCCTCCCTCACCCCAATCCTGGTTTTCTGGTCATGCCCACAAAGACTGCCCTAAGTGGTAGACTTACTCCAGCTCTGGGTTTCAGTTGGGCAAATAAAACCCACAGCTCCAGGCAAGGTTGAGGAAGTAGGGTAACCTGGGCACTTCTTGCTTTTCTGTCCCTCTGGGGTTCCCATGAAAGCAGACCCCAAGGCAAAATTCGGGTGCAGGTGCTTTCTTTGGGAGGTGGCCTCAGGAAGCACACTTTGAGAGTGTGGGAGCAAGTCAGGGGAGGGAAGGAAGCCAACACAGGGTTGCAGATGGGGGACTCATGCCATGGGCAGCGGGGGGTCAGTCCAGCTAGGGGCCCTCTGGGACAATGATTGAGGGCATGGGCTCCTTAGCCCATCTCGATGCCCTATGTGGGTATCGAGATGGGCTGACCAGAGCAACCCTGACCAGAGAATTTTCCAGGGCAGACATCCCCAGAAAGATGACGTTGCTACCACGGGCAGGGCCACCTCTAGGAGGGGCTGAACACGGAGGATGGGCGGGGCCTCAGCCACCTCTGCCATAGGATCTGACTAGGGACTTGGGGAAGGAACCTTTCTGTCATAGAGAGTTCAGCAAATTTTGTTTCATTGCAGTAAATAAGAATCTGGATCTTTTAGAAGGAGGTGCAGCCTGGTCCCTTCAAGCTTCAAACCAGAGCTTTTCCCAACTCCTAAGCCCTTCTACCCCCGTATCCACTCAGACCCCGAGGCCTGTGGATCCTTTGGCCCCAGTCTCCTGCACTCGCACTTCCCACTCCACGGGCGATCCAGACGGCCCACGAGAGCGAGACTTCCCGGTGCCGGCCTCGCCAGGCCCTTCCCCTGCTCCGTCCGTGCAGAGGCCTCCTCTGTCCTCCGTGGCGTTTGCCAAGCTTCTGCCCCGGATCTACCTGGATTTCTTATTTCTTTAATATTTTTCTTTGAGTTGACGTCCCATGATTTTGAGTTTGATTGACCTATTTTTATCTGCAAAGGAAACCAAAAATCATATACTCTTTCAAAATCCTTGTGAAATCATGGGCTTGATGTCCGACTTCAGATCAGCCCAAGCAGCCCCCCAACCCCTGCAGGGACACTGATGTCACACTAAAGGAAATGCCACCAATCAGAACCGATGCGACCTCCTCAGCCAGGTGTTAGAAATCTTCCATAGCTAGGGCTCCGCCTGCATCTCCAGACTCACATCCTACCCAACTAAAGACACACACACACACACACACACACACGCACGCACACACACACACACACACACACACACACACACGCCAACACAGCAGCGCTCACCTGCTTCCACATTTCAGCTGTGCTGTTCCCTCTGCCTGACATTTTCTTCCCCATCCTTATATCTCCGATATGCTCCTATTCATCCTTCAAAAGCCAACTCAAATGGTACTTGCCATGTAGATTTTATCCCCTCTCTGAGCTCCCAGAATTAATTTCTCCCTTCGCTGGCTTTGCATCCCCCTCTGTTCACCTACCAGTCATAGTAAGGGCCATCTGGTGACGTACATGCCTCCGATCACCTCCCTCCTTACTTGGCTGGGAGTGCTTGCTCCCGGGCCAGAGTCTGGGGTAGGGCTTCTTCATCAAGCCTCTGACAAACATTTACCGAGTCTCTTCTAAATGCCAGACACAGTGAAAGGTACGGCACACACAGCCTTGAGCAAGGCAGACCCAACCCCTCTCTCCTCAATCCTATAGCCTGCGGGAGAAGACAGACCCTACGGACATGAACAAACAAATGAGTATATAATTTCCAAATTGCGGTAAGTGCTACTGAGAAAGCATCCTGGGTGCTTCAAGAGAGAACAGCGGGGACCCATCTGGATGGGGCAAGAAGAGAAGGCCCTGGTGAGGAAGTGACATTTGAACTGAGTCCTGAGGGACGGGAAGGAGCCAGCCAGAAGAAAGGCTGGGACAGTGCTGGGAGCAAAGGAAACAGCCCGAGCCATGGCCCTGAAATGGGGAAGTGGGTGTTCTTCAAAGAACGGAGGTGAGTGTGGCTGCGGCAATGTGGTTAGGGGGAGGACGGGGTGGGGTGGGGTCGGGGGGCGAAAGGGGAGAGTTCGCAGGGTTGGCGGTGGTGGAGACAGTGCAGGGGTGTAGCCAAGGCTGAAGGCTGATGGTGCCATCGGCCCGTCAGCCCCTCAGGGCTTCCTGTGTCTCTGTGCCTGCGGGGGTCACCTGTCTGTGCCCCGTGCCCCGAGCTTAGCCGGATGCAGGGACAAGCCAGGAAAGCCCAGGGGTGCCCTTTGCTCCCTGAGGGTGAGAATGTGAGAGGCTACATTCCATCTTCCAACAGGGCCGGGACCAGCACACAGAAGGCCTCCCCCTCGGGCTTGTGCAAGCGTAGAGTCAGCTCCCGAGAGGGAGGGCCTGCTTAAACGTTTGCATCACCACCTTATGGAGCCATAACTCGCGTACCATAAAGTTCACCCCCATCAAGTGTACAATTCAGTGGTTTTTAATATATACACAAAATTGCACAACCATTGCGATCACATCTCCTCTAATTCCAGAACATTTTCATCGCCCCCCAAAGAAACCCTGTACCCCTTCGCCATTCCTTATCTCACCTCCCCCACCCATCCCCAGCGCCCAGCAACCTGGAATTTACTTTCTGTCTCCAGGGGGAGACGAGAGGGCAGCCCTGCTTCGTGGAAACTTCTTGGAGGCTGCAAGGGACCACACAGAGCTTCAGTAATGGAAAATGAGGCTGGAGCAAGTGAGGGGGCTCAGATGCCAGACATCCAGGGCTCGATCTGTAGCGCTCAGAGCAGGGGAGGGTCAGGGTCAGGGGTAAGGTTGGAGGTGGGGAGGGCAGGAAGGAGGCTGGTATTGGCGCTGGGCTGGGGCCCTGGGGGTCTGAAGGGGGGCATTTGGGAACAGGTTGGAGGGAAATTGGGGCTGACCACACAGGAATTACTTTGAGCTGGGCTCCTTAAGGTCAAACTTCTGGACCACTGAGATTTTTTTTTTTTTTTTTGGTATGTCCGTGTACTATTTATCATTCTAATTTATTTAATACTTTTTGTTTTTCAAATTAATTACGACTACACACCCATTGGAACGGTCAGAGTATAAAAAGTTGACCATATCAAATTTTAGGAAAGACGAGGAACAACCAACGGAAGTTCTCCTACCTAGTGCGTGGGAATTTCAAATGATGGCAGTCTGGAAAACAGTTTGGCAGTTTCTTTCTTTCTTTCTTTCTTTTTTAAAGATTTTATTTATTTATTTGACAGAGAGGAGAGAGATCACAAGTAGGCAGAGAGGCAGGCAGAGAGAGAGGGGGAAGCAGGCTTTCTCCCGAGCAGAGAGCCCAACACGGGGCTCGATCCCAGGACCCTGAGATCATGACCTGAGCCGAAGGCAGAGGCCTTAACCCACTGAGCCACCCAGGCGCCCCAGTTTGGCAGTTTCTACTAAAGTTAAAGCACGTGATCAGCCGCTCCTGTTCCAGGTATTTACCCAAGGGAAATAGAAATAGATGTCCATGAAATGACTTGTCCAACAATGTTCATAGCAGCTTTCTTTGTAATAGCCCCACCCTGGAAAGAATTCAAATGTCCATCGACAAGCCGACTTGATAAACAGAAGCGTGTCTATACAGTGAAATACCGCCCAGCCACGAAAAGGTATGAACTACTGCCACATTTCGTCCCAGGCAGGGATCTCGAAAAACATGATTGCCAATGAAAAATGCCACACGAGAGATTACATTTGATGTGATTCCATTCATCAAAGTTCTGGAAACTGCAAAAGGAATCTCTGGTGGCAAGTAATAGAATAGTGGTTATCTCCCGGAGGAGGTGGGTATAGACAGAGCTGGGGAAGAGTATGGGGAAAGCTGTCTGCGGTGAACACTCACCATGCCTTGGTTTGGTTGGTGATCATTGGAATGTGTATAATCACGATTTGTTCATTTAGGGCGCCTGGGTGGCTCAGTTGGTTAAGCGACTGCCTTCGGCTCAGGTCATGATCCCGGAGTCCCGGGATCGAGTCCCGCATCGGGCTCCCTGCTCCATGGGGAGTCCGCTTCTCACTCTGACCTTCTCCCTTCTCATGCTCTCTCTCACTCTCTCTCTCTTTCCTAATAAATAAATAAAATCTTTAAAAAAAAAAAAAGATTTGTTCATTTATGTCCCGGTAACAAATAATCGTGAAAATGAAACAATGTCACCTGATTTTATTTTTTAATTATTTTATGTGGAGACAATCATAAATTCACATGCAGTCGTAAGAAATAATGCAGAGAGATCCCACGGACCCTTTACCCAGTTTTCGCCCAAAAGTATAGTAAACTATAGTAAAATATCATAACCAGGATATTGACATGGATACAATCCATGAATCTTTTCAGATTTCCTTAGTTTTGCTTTACTCTTGTGGGGGGGGGCGGGGAGGGCTTTGCAATTTTATCACACGTGTGGGTTAGTGTATCTGAAATCACCACAAGAGTCAAGATGCAGGAGAGTCCCATCATTATAAGAATCACTCGCATTGTTCTTTTAAAATCATACCCACGATGGGACGCCTGGGTGGGTCAGTTGGTTAAGCGTCTGCCTTCCACTCAGGTCACAATTCTAGCATCCTGGGATGGAGCGCCTCATCGGGTTCCTTGCTCGGTGCGGAGCCTTCTTCTCCCTCTGCCTCTTCTGCTCCCCCTGCTTGTGTGCTCTCTGACAAATAAATAAAATCTTTAAAATCAATAAAATAAATTTTATTTGCTCACTCTCCCCCTTCCATCCTCCCGCCTCACCCCCAATTTCTGGCAACCAACGGTCTGTTCTCAATGTCTATAGTTTTGTTTTTATATAAAATTTTATATAAATAAAATTATATAATATGTAACCTTTAGGAATTGGCTTTTTTCTCTTGGCTAAATTCTCTAGAGATTCATCCAAGTTGCTTGTATCCACAGTAAGTTCTTTTTTATTGCCAGATAGTATTCCGTGGTGTGGGATTCCATTTGTTTAACATTAACCTTTTGAAGGATGTCTGGATTATTTCCAGTTTGGGGCTGTTACTAATAAAGCTGTTATGTATAGATTTTTCAGTGAATGTAAATTTTCATTTCTCTAGGGTAAATATGCAAGAGTACAATTGTTGGATATATGGTAATTGCACGTCCGGTGTTTTGTTTTGTTTTGTTTTAACTGCTAAACACAGCGGCACCTGGCTGGCTCAGTCAGTGGAGCACGTGACTCTTGATCTCAGGGTTGTGAGTTCAAACCCCATGGTGGATGTAAAGATTATTTCAAAAAACCAAAATCTTAAAAAACAAAACAAAACAAAACAAAACCGCCAAACATGTTTATCAGAGTGGCTGTACCATTATACATTCCTGCCAGCAATGTATGAATAATCCCATTTCTCCACATCCTCACCAGCATTTGGTGTTGTCACTATTTTTTTATTTTAGGCTTTCAGACAGGTATATAGTGTGTTTTCCGTTGTGGCTTTAATTTGCATTTCCCTAATGGCTGATGAAATTGCACATCTCTCCATGTGCTTCTTTGCCATTCGTATATCCTCTTCACTGAAATTTCAGTTCATGCCTTTTGTCTGGTTTCTCCCTTTTTTTAAAAAAAAAGATTATTTATTTAGTTAGTTATTTATTTGAGAGAGAGAAAGCAGAGTGAGTAGAAGAGAACATGAGTTGGGAGGAGGGTCAGAAAGAAGGAGAGAGAGAAGCAGGCTCCCTGCTTGGCAAGGAGCCCTATGTGGGGCTCGATTCCAGGACCCTAGAATCATGACCTGGGCCGAAGGCAGACGCTTAACCGACTGAGCCACCCAGATGCCCCACCTTTTGTCTAGTTTCTAAGTGAGTTTTTTTAACTTTTGAGTTTAGAGAGTTCTTTATATATTCTAGACACTAGTCTCTTAAGTATTTTCCCTCAGTCTATATTTTGTCTTTTTCTCCTTTCACATAGTCTTTCATGGAGTAAAATTCATGATGAGGTCAAAATCAATGAGGTCAATTTTTCCTTTTATGAATCGTGCTTTTGCTGTCAAACCTAAGAACTCTGCCTAGCTTCAGACCTTGAAGAGTTCCTTTTCCTCTCCTTTTCTTTCCCTCCCTCCCTCCTTCTCTCTCTCTCTCTTTCTTTCTTCTTTTTTGCTAACAGTTTTATACTTTTACATTTTATATTTAAGCTTGTGATCCATTTTGAGTTATGTGAGTTTTTGGTTGATGTTCTTTTTTCCTTTCTTTCTCCCTTCTTTCTTCCCTTCCTTCCATTGCCCACGGATGCCGAGCGGTTCCACACCGTGTTTTGAAAAGGTTATCTTTACTTCATTGAATTGCTTTTACATCTTTATCAAAAATCAGTTAGGCATTTTTGTGAAGTTCAGGAGACTGACACGAACCCCCTCTCCAGTAGGGCTAGACAGTGAAAAGTAATTCCTCATCAAAATGATGTCATTACTTTTGTACAACAAATTTTTGTTTCTGGAAGCCATCTAAAGCAACCTCCAGAATCTCTTCTTCCATGGAGTGCGTCAAATTATTTATCAATGTCTGAGAAGTGATTGGAGAAGAGTTCTTATCCACTCACAGCTGTCTCCCAGCTTAGGAAAATACTCACAATGATCTTTTAATTCAATTTTTAAGTGTCTCTTCATCGGGTGCAAAATACTTTCAGTGAGTTCTTCAACTGAGTTTATGACCAAGCTGTGGAGACCACAAAGAAGATTCTCAGCATTTGTCTTAGAGCTGATAGACTGTGTGGGATTGGCAATCTCCCTCATGGGGAACAGGGGTTTGTATGGGGTCCCGGAGGTCCCAGGGCAGCTGCGGCTTCCTGAGTGCTTACTGCATATGTCTTGTGCCCATCACTGTGTCACTCAAACGCACTGAGGGGTCATGACCATGCTGGGAGGGAAGTACTATAATTATGATCGGAGACCAGGGATCCCGAGGCTCCAAGAGATAGAATGGCTTGCCCGAATTCACATAGAATGTCTTGAGGGACCCTAGAGATGTCCTCAAAGCAGCTGCGGTCTGCTGGGACAGCACACTGAGGGCCAATTTCAGGTCAGGGGGTTTGGAGGCTCCGGCTTCCCACTTTGAGCTGTGGCTGAAGGCTGAGCCACCCAGCACTCCGGGCCTTGGAACCACTCTGATCTCTCAGGCCTGGTTGCAGGATCCATGGCCCTGCCAGTCCGTAGCCACCATGGGGGTGCCGTGGGGACAGGGCAGCCCCCGCTAGATGTGTGTGGGAAGATGAGAATCATCAGATGAGGAGGCCATCACAGCCCCGACCTTGTCTCCCTTCATTTTGCAGACCTTCCCTGCACCACGTAGAATGCCCTTTCCCCACTTCTGAGGACCGTAGGTGGAGTAAAAGTAGGGTGTGGGGGCCCATGGGATGTCATTAACCATTTGTCTGCCTGAAAAATCAGCTCTGGACTGATAATCCTTGAGATTCCTTCCCCGCTCCCCGCCACCTCCCCATCTTCAGCCGCATTAATAGGATGTAACAGATGGGAAGAGGAGGTCAAGGTGATCGTGGAATTAGAGTAGGGCTCAGGGAAGATGGGGGAGGTGGCATTCCAATAGGGACCTTTCTGTTGGGGGTGAGGCACCCCTTAGACTTGGCGGATGCTCCGGTTACCCACACAGCCCTTTGAACTGTTTGTCTCTGGGACTGGAGATTCCTTTCCAAGATGCCATTAACTGCCAAGCGGGTTGCAGACTGCACAGTGGCACTCAGCTGAGGACAGACTGACATCCAGCCCTGGCCTCCCTGCCCGTGGAGCCCAATTCACCCAGCAGAAGGGGTGACTCTTTCTGATTCACACGGAGACGTGATATGGGCTAGAGGTTAACCTGTTAATTAAAGAAAAGGTCTTAAAATGTTACACGCAAGGCTTAAGTGCTTTACTTTAACTTAAAACATATGAATGCAATATTCGCTCTCCAATCTTTTGCTATAGGTCCAAGGCCTTTCCTTTGGGGAGTCCACTGATGGGAATTCCAGCTCATTATCTACATTGAGAATTTCCAATTTTGGTGTCTTGAAAGGAAAATGGCCACTTAAGACTCTTGGGAAGGGACCTGCAGGCAGAATTCTTGTGGATTTCTCTCTCACAGCTGTCCTGCTCATATCTAATCAGAAAGCAGCATTTTTACAATTTGCCATGACTGGGGCTTTGCAGACTCCTGCCTAGAACCCAGAGCTTCTGCAAAGGGTCTTTTGTCCGTGGACAGCTGCAAGTTATTGTTGCTGGAGGGGGTACATATGGAGGACCTCCCATGCCACCACCTTACTGCTGTCCCTCCTCCACCAACTTTTTAAGCTGGCATTTCTCAAGCATTTACTATGTGCCGGCCTGATACTAATTTTTTCATGCATCTTCTGCCATGCTGAGAGGTCAGATTTATCAGCTCCATTTTACAGATGAGGACCCTGAGGCATCGGGAGAAGAAATGCTTTGCCTTGCTTTCTGATCACACAGCTTCCTTTATTAAAAAAAAAAAAAAAGAGTTTATTTGAGAGAGAGAGCATGCACGTGAGGGCGAGCACATGAAGAAGGGGTTGGGCCAAGGGAGAGGGAGAAGCAGACTTCCCGTCATGGATTCTTACCTTATTCATTGAGAAATAATGCGTCATTGTCATTATTTGTGCTGATATTTTACTGTCACAGAGGCAGGATGTGACCCAGGTCTGTCTGATTCCAGAGCCCATGTCCCTAACCACTCTTCTATGCTCCATGCTGCTCGCTAGTTGTTACCTTGAGCAAATTGCTTCAACTCTTTAAAACTCAGCGTTACTCTTAGAAGGATCTAAGCGGCACGTGTGATGCATGACCAAGATTCTAAAGGAAAAGTCTACAGCGTTCGCCCTCAGCTGAGTCCTGGGACGACCACCCTTTGCTGCCAGGACTTTGGCACCATTCTGCTCAATCAAGTTCAAGTTGCAGTGACCTTTTGTCTGGTCCTCGGCTAGGGGCTTGCTACACAGATGAGTGAGACCTGGTACCTGTCAGACAGAGGCGGCTCCACACCACAGGGTCCCAGAGAAAAATAATACATAGCATGAATGAGAAGTAAACTTTTGTGGTCATTAGCCACGGAGGTTTTGGACTGGATTCTCCCTGCAGGATATCCTGCCTGCAACCCCCTGTCCTTCATTCTGGAAGCACAACAGGGACCAAGGCAGACTTAGTCCCTGCTGTCATGGAGCTCAGACTTGGGAAGACAGATGCTGACTGAATGAATAATTCTTTAGTCACAATCCCATTAAGGGCTACAAAGGAGAAGCACTTGGTATTGGGACAGCACCTATCAAGGATACCCGACTTCATCTGGAAAACCAGGGGGAGCTCCTGAGGAAGCAACAGTAAAACTAAGACCTTAAGAAGGAGTCTGAATGGTCCTGGTGAAGAAAGGCAAGCAAGATGGTCTAGTAGAGGGAACAGCATGTGCAAAGGCCCTGGGGAAGGGGGTCTTCCTGGTTTCCTGCACTTTCCAAGCTTGCTTCTTGAAATGCCTCTCAATTCTCCGAGCCCAGAAAGCCTCCTGATACATTTCCTTTTTCCTTCAATTAGCTGAAATTCTACTGCTTTCCACCAAAGGAATATACACTTTGTACTTTAGGCAGGAGTTTTGGGCTACAGTCTGCACTCTGCTCAGGGTCACATCAACCCAAGTGTCTTAAGACCAACTTCCACCTCAATGGACTCATTGGCCAGAAAGAAGTTCCTGTGCTAAAACACATGTGGGCCCGTCTGGTTTCTCCGAGGAAGTTAAGTATCCTTTTGTGCAAATAAGGACTGAACAGCAATCTGATGTCCATGTTTGGTTTGGTTTGGTTGTTGAGTCTTCAGAACAAGGCCTGGCGCTAATCTGCACAGGGCCAGGACGACAGGGGCCGGCGCAGTCTCCCGATAACACTCGGGGACCCCTTACTCCTCCCATCCCCGTGTCAGGGGTAATCTCCTGGTCTAACCTGAACCAAAAAGAAGGAAAAAAAAAATCTCTATCCTCTGGGGTAGATTTGAACTCAAGGTAGTCTCCCCAAGTCTTCTCTTCCCTCAGTCTTACCCATTTCAGTAAATCCATCTATGTTTAAAGCCAAAATCCCAGGAATCATCCTCAATTCTTTTCTGTACCCCTTCACATTTAAGTAATTGACAAGTGCTGAGAGCCTTGTCTCCAAAATACATCATAAAGCAGCCCTCCTCCCTACAGCACCACATCTCCACCCTGGGCCAAGCCACTACCACCCAGACACTTACTCTGGTCCCCTCACTGTCTCCAGTCCTCCCCTCTTGCTCTCCAGTCCATTTACTTTAGCAGCTAGAGTGAGTGATCTTTTAAAGATGCAAATCTTCTGCTTGAAGCTCTCAGGGGCGCTCCATTGTTTTAGGATAATTTGAACTCCTCTCCTTGGCCTGTAAGACCCTGCGTGATATGACCATGACCCAGGGCACTCCCCTCTCACCCTCAGAGATCCAGCCATATTGACCTGCTTCTGGTCTGTGGAAAAGCTTTGACCTCTCACCTCTGGGCTGTCTCAGATTCTATTCTCTTTGCCTCTAATACTATCACCCATTTTCATGATCCAGAAAACCCTGTCTTCATCCTCAGGATTCAAGTTAAATGTTCTCACCTTCAGGAAGACATCCTCGGCCACCCTCAGACTAACTAGCCCCTTGTTTATGATTCTCCTTCATTATACAGTGACATGCTTATAATCTCTGTTTTTTAAAAAAAGTTTACTTATTTAATACAGAGAGAGAGAGAGATCACAAGTAGGCAGAGAGGCAGGCAGAGAGAGGGGGAAGCAGGCTCCCCGCTGAGCAGAGAGCTGATGCAGGGCTTGATCCCAGGACCCTGAGATCATGACCTGAGCCGAAGGCAGAGGCTTTAACCCACTGAGCCACTCTGGCGCCCCTATAATCTGTGTTCTATGTCTGGCTCCTTTGTCATTGGATTGTGAGCTCATCAAAATCAAGGACTCTCTTTCTTGCTCCCCACGGTATCCCTAGAGCCTAGAGTGAAGCCTGGCTCATACTTGGTACTCAATAAGTGTTTGCTGTAGGCAGGAGTGGATGAATGAATGAATGATCGAATGGCAGGTGGGATTCTATAATCCAGGCTTCATAGATAGTCCGTGGCAGGATCCCATGATCTTCTGGGATGAAATTGGTCTCTTGAAAAAGAAAACCTCTTTAGGTCCTGAATTCTCCAAGGAATACTAGGGAGACATTTTATAGCTTATCCAAGCACCAGAGCCTAAGCCTCATTTATTCTCCCTAAAATAGTTATGGATTATAGTTATATTCTATAAAGGCAGGAATATGAATTTTTCATGTTTTCCCAGTATTATTCCACAGGCCTGACACAGAGGAGTTAAAAATGCAGGCTTCGTGTCCCTGTGGCCATGGTCACCTGTAACTGTGTAGCCTTAGGCAATTGATTTCATATCCCTGAATCTTCTTTTCCTCACCTTTAAAATAAAGATAATACAATCTGTTCTTCATAGAATTACACCGAAGATTAACTAAGTTCATGTAACACTGTTTCTGGCACATAGGAAGAGCTTAACACACCCTTAATGTTCTTATCATTAATGGGTTGATAGCAAGAACATTGGGCATTACCCCAAAATTACCACTAGATGTCGCCACAGACCAGGCTAAAATAGCATTCGTTTCCCTAGTAGAAGCCCTAAATCTGGAACAAAAGGACCTTGGAGTTGGAGAAACTAAGGACAAAACCAGCAGGGACCACTTCAAATCATGAAAGCAGATCCAGGATTTGAATCCACTGGTCCTGCCCCCTTAAGGATGACAAACTTCGCACAGTTCATCCCACCCCCGGGGATAGCTTGAACTAATAGCTAACCGTGAGTGTTAATTCATGGTTAATGGTACAATTCACACTGTAATGTGACAGGCAGCATTGTAAGCGTGTTAAAACATGAACTCATTGAATTGGCAGAAACAACCATAAGGGGTGGATTCTAATGTTTTCCTCATTTTTATAGGTGGGAAGTGTGGGGCACCGGGAGGGTAAGTAAGTTGCTCAAGGACACACAGCTAGAAAATGCAGTGGGATTAAAACCCTGGCATTCTGGCTGCGGTCTGGGCCATCTGGGAGCTTACTTCTTTGGTCACCTTGGTGATAATGTGTCTTACTACATTCTCAATCTTTTGATACCTCATAGCTTCTTTGGTGATTTAACAAATCACTGTTGTTCCATTACAGGTTACCTTTCCCGAACTGAAGTCTCGATAAAGAAATAACGTTGATTTTGGGGAAAAAGTAATTGTTAAATGGAGTGATGACGTGAGAAAGTAGGTACTGTGGTTTCACAAAACTTTGCTCTATAAAACATAACCTTTTGCTGATTCTTTATCATTTAACCCCCAAGTTTGCTATGCAGTGCCAACAGAATTCCATGGACCCGGTTCCCAGCTCAGTTGGAGGTTTGGAGGACGAATGAGAAAGAAAGGAGCTTGGCTGGGTCTTTCATTCATTTGCTCCCTCCTGCACCCACTCATTCATTCCACAGTGCCTGCCTCCTTCTCCCTGTCAGGTTCTGTACTAGGCTCTGAAGCTAAGAAATAACCCCACCCCACCCCCCATTCGCCCTGCCCTCAAAGAGCTCAGAGTCTGGTGAGAGTTGAGAGACGGGCAGTGCGCACACACTGGCACTGCTTTATTGCCCATCTCCCTAGACTGTCTACAGATGGCATTTGTGTATTCCGTCCTCTGTCCTCTGTTCCTAGCATGGCGCCCGGTACATGTCAGGTACTCGGTCAATGTTTGCTGAATGAATATAGCCTTCATCGAGAAGGCAGCATTTGATCTGGGGCTTCGACAACTAGAGAGCTCTCGACAGGTGAAAACAGAGGAGAGGGGACACCCTCTCAAAAAGGAAGAATGACAGGGTCATTTTAGGAAGATCATCCTGGCTTCTGTGTGGAGGACGATGAGATGTGGGGCAGGGAGACCAGTGAGAGGCTGGTTCAGGGTCCAGGGGAGACTGGATGGTGTTCTGGACCAAGGCTCTGGAGGTAGAGACAGAAAAGGCCTGATGGAGGATTCAGAAAGGATGGACAAGGCTTGGGGAGTTTGAAGCAGGAGAGAGCAGGAGTCATGGGTGAGTTCAGGCGTCCGTGGAATAGGGCCAGTTGGAGAGGTATTGGCAGGAAGTTGATGTCAGTTGAGCAAAATTTTAGGGCAGAAAGACCTTCCAGGTCCCTCAAGTCAGAGCCCAGTTTTGGTGTCACTTCTACCACCTGGAAGTGATCTCGGAGGGCAGAGCAGTCTTGTGGGTACAGAGGAAGCAAGCTAGCTGGGCAGGGGCAAGCCCCATGTGAGTGAGAGGCCCTGCCTCATCTTCTCCAGTTTTCTGGAGCTCCAAGGGGAAGCGGGTTGGCCCCAGAGGCCTTGTCAATGCCCAGACGTGGCATGAAGGTTACTGGAAGGCAGAGCCTCTCTAAAAAGTACATTGTGATTCTTGCTTAGCAGCACTAATCACATACCATGGATTGGCAGGACAACGTTCTCTATTACATTTTGTTTTTCTTGGGGTATAACATACATAAGGTACATAAAGTCCCCTAATCTTAAGGTGTAGCTTGATGAATTTGTGCCAGTGTAATCACCAAACAGATTAAGATATAGACCTCTTCCTGCATCCCAGAAAATTCCCTCTTGCTCCTTTCCCATCTCTAGTCCCCTCCCACCAATCCAGGTAACTATTCTTTTGATTTCTATCACCACGATCAATGTTGCCTGCCCTTGAACTTTATATATGAATGGAATCATACAACATGTACTAATTTTTGTCTGGATTCTTTTAGTCCACATACTGTATGTGACATTAATTTATTTATCACGTATGTCAGTACATTGTACTTTTGTATCTATAACATAGTATTCTTTTGGATGAATGTGCCATAATTTATCAGTTCTCCTGGGTTTTTTAAAGATTTTTAAAAATTAATTTACTTGAGAGAGAGGGAGCGCATGGAGGGAGAGGGAGAACCAGACCCCCACTGAGCAGGAAGCCCCATGTGGGGCTTGACCCCAGGACCCTGGGATCATGACCTGAGCCGAAGGCAGAAACTTAACTGACTGAGCCACCCAGGCACCCCTATTAGTTCTTCTGTTAATGGACATCGAGCTATTTCCAGTTTAAGCTATAAATAAATCTGCTATGAAAATTCTTGTATGAGTCTTTTTGTAGACATAGGCACTCATTTCTCTTAGAATGAATACCTAGAAGTTGAAATTCTAGGTCATAGCTTAGGTGTATGTTCAGATTTAGTAGAAACTGCAGGTTTTCAGAAATGGCTGTACCAAGTCCCTCTCTCACCAGCTATATGCAAAAATTTCAGTTGCTTCATGTCCTTGCCTCTACTATGAGAGTCCTCTTTTCCTCCGGTGTTAGCCATCGGTGTGTCTGGCATGGGTGCATTGATCCCTCAGCCCACAAACAGCAAGACAGAGGCCACATCCAGCCTGTTTCTTAGCTGGGGGAGGAATGGACGCTTTGACATGACTGTGACTCTAGGGACCGAGGCAGCCATCTTATGGCCGTGAGCATGAAACCATCACAAGGACAGCTGAGATGAAATAAACCTGGGAGACAGAATGTCTCTGATGACACTGCCAAGCCACTCAATTAATGGCCATTGGGTGGCAGCCTACAATTGATTTGGGGGATTTTATGGGTTTTGTGGACTTACAACATGAAGGATACAGTCCAGAAGCCCCCCCTTATAACCCAACCAAATGGGGCCATTTCTGTCCTCTACAGCAGTCAGCCCCACTAAGCACTTTCTCCTTGAAGCCTTCTCTCTAGGATCCCATGCGTACCTGGTCTTCCTCCTATCCCTCTGTTCACTGTTTTTCAGCCTCCTTGCTTGGCCCCTCCTTCTCTGTCTACGTTTTCTAAAAATCTACCTTCCCTCCCTTGGAATCTCATCCAGCACCATGATTTCATCCATCACCTGTGTGCTAATGCTACCCAGATATGAACCCAGACCTCTCTTCTGAGTTTGTCTCATATAGAAATGCCTATTGACCCTCTCCACCTAGACTTGGCCCAGGCATTTCAAAAACTTGCCTTCTCAAGGCCAAACTCTGTATCTTTCCTCAGTCTGATCCTTCTTCAAGCTTGACCACTTTAGTGAAGGGCTCTTGACTCCTTACTCAAGACAAAAACCTAGATAGGTGTTCTTGCCATTGCCTTAGCATACATCCATATTCACTGTTTCATACTTCATTTCTCCACCTCTCCAAACCACCACCCTGAGTCATCATCACTTTGTAGCTAGAAAGCTGCAAAAACCTAACTGGTCCCCCCACCCTGCTCTCCAGCGTCCTCCAAGCCATGCAACCATGGTAGCCTTTTGGAAACCCAAATTTGTTATCATTCCTCTTATAAAAATGGCTTATTACTCTCAAGGTAAAATCCAAATTCATTTGGTAGTGCTGCCTGCACTACTCCTTCCTCATCCCTCACCCCCACCCTGCTCCTTCCCACCTCATCTGGGACAAGTGGTTCTTTCTGCCTATAACATTTCCCCTCTCACTCTAGCCCTGCACAACTCCTAATTGTCCTTAGTTTCTCAATCTAAATGCCAGCTTCTCAGGGAGAATCTGCCCTGACCCCTTACACCATGTTAGGACCCCATTCATTTTTCATAACCCTCCTTAACGTTCCCCCACTACACTTCCCATGCCGCATAATTATATATTGATTTGATTAATATTATTAACGCAGTCGTTGTTTGCTGACTCTCCTTCTCCCCTCCCCCCGCCCGCCCCTACCCTTGCCCCCACTACACTGGCAGAGCCTTGAGGTTAGCGCAGTGTCTACTGCTCTCCACTCCACTCTCCACTCCATCCTCTTGCCTTTAGCGCTGCACTTACACATAGTAAGCGCTCAAGGAATACGCTTAATTAGCCAATAAACGAATCCTGACTCATTCAATTCCCGTAACAACTCTGTGAGGTAAGCATTTCATCACACCTAGGGAAGCCGAGAGTCGGGGTGGGTAAGTTGCCCAAGGTTCAGGGAAAGGTGAGGAGTCAGGTCCTGACCCAAGTCAGGTCCTAAATTCTGAACCCGATTTTCCCGCTCCTGAACTTTGGCCCCTAGGTGAAAGGGCCAGGGAGAAGGCGGACTTTGAGCCACGAGAAGGTCTGCCCGGGATGACACAGGTGACCCTCGCAGGATACCGGAATCCAGAGCTCACCTACGAAGACTAAGGTACGCCCCCTCGGCTCTCAATGAGTAAAGATCACAATCTGCTGCATATGCATAAGGGGACCATGAGGCCGTGATTCCGGACTATCCGAGATGCGCCTGATTAAAAATTCTTCGGGCTTGAAGACTTGAGAGCCCCCTCAGTTCCTCACACGTACATAGAAAGCTTTCAAAAGCTCATCTAAGGCGAACTTTGAGGGGATATCGGGCGAAGACGACCGCAATTTGGGCTTTATGATCAGGCGTCTTCTGGAGACAGCCCAATGCCAGGGGGGTCCTCGGTCGGCTCCACTAGAAGACGAAGGGGGCGTCTCCCCAGCTTCCTGCGGCGTCGGTGGCGAGCTGAGGTGGAGGCAGGCTGCGGCAGCGAAGGCGACAGTGGCGGCGGCGCCATGGCAGGGCTCGCAGGTACCGTGGCGTCGGCCCCCTGGGGACGGGACGAGAAGCCCTCAGTGCGGCAGCGCCGCCATGTTGTCCCTTTGGGGTCACCTTAAGGCGTCTCCCGGTCCCTTTCTGGGGTTTTCCTTCCGCGCACCCAGGGGGCCACCCCTGTCCGGTGTCACGTGATTGCCCTGTGTGGCCCCAGCCTGGGCCTTGGGAGTCCTTTCCCGGCCCGAGGCCGAGTGACCGGACTGCTGGGTCTCGGTCTGGCCTCCAAGGTCAGTGCTCGCCTGTCTGTTCCCGGGACGGGACAGGCAGAGTCGGGGAGCGCGGGGCTGAGGGGCGCGATTACTGCCTCTTCGTCCCGGGGGCCCATGGCAGGGGGCCCAGCTTCTGAGAGTCCTGTCATTCTGTCCCCGCCACTTCAGTCGCATTTTTTAAATCAGAAGGGGCGTGGGTGAGAGAAGCGAAAGGGGGTGTCCCGCCCCAGGCACCCGCTTTGGTGTCTAAGGTGATGGGGTAATAGGTTGACGCTCGGCTTTGAGTCGCGGGTGCTTCTCTTTCCTAACTTTACATCAAGTCTGGACACCCGTTTCCTTTCCTCCGGTATATATGGGGAGTGGCCCTCAAGGGCAGCTGGAGGAACGGAATGCCTGGCACACCAATGGCCTAGAAAGAATGGGGGATGGGGGAACAGTTCCTTTTCCTTACCCCTTCCAAACCTTCTGTAAATTCCTTCCAGGCCTCCCGTGTCCCTTTTCAACGCTAAATGTTGGGACAGACTGAGGTCTGTCTTAGGGTGGGAATGATTTTTCTGTTTATAGGTTCGGATCGTGTTTTATCCCTTTCAGGGAGCTGGTGTGTTGGGAACAGCTTCTGTTTGCCCTGCCTGACATGGTCCAGCCATCCCCTCAGCCTTCTGGACGGCAACACCAAAGCCAGGACAAAAAAAAAAAAAAAAAGTTCCAGCTTAAGTGCTAATGCCAAGTGTTAGATCTTGTTTATTTGTTTATTTTAAATCGGAGACTAATGAATGTCAAGCAAATCTGTTAAAAGATTCAGAGCCCTGGTCAGTTTCCAGTGACCAGATCAATTCCAGATCTGTAATTGGTCTTGTTAGAATTGCTGCCAAAACAGTTTAACCTTTTATCTGTAATATGTTGTTTCAAAGAGGAATCTGGAAGTTTGGGTTTGGCTGTCTTTTTTTGTTGTTCTCTTCTCTTTGAAACATATGCATTCCATTTCAAGCCTGTCACAGTGTGCTATACCAAGGACCATGTGTTGCCTGCCTCTTTGACTTCCTGTTCTGGGAATGCTCAGGAATCTGGATCCTGCTGGGGTATGGGCCCTGTGGGAGGGAGAAGGGGTGGAGGGGAGGGTGAACAAGATCACTCCCAGAGAAGATGGTGACATGTCTCTGGGGCATATAGAGGAAGTCAGAGGTCACCAGGGAAAAAGAGACTGTTGGTTAGACTGTTTTGTGTGTTGTGTACGCGTTTGTGCACGTTTAAATATCTGGGGGTAAGACTAACTGCAAATTCAGAATCTCACATTAGGGTGCTGGCTCCCGAGTAGATACAAGTTTGAAAATAGATACGCAGCAAATGGCTCACCAAACCTGCTCCCTCATCCAAAGCAGGTGTGATAAGCTGTTGCTGTTCTGCAGCTGAAGCTTAAGAAGCTTGTCCCCCACCCCTTCCTTCAGTCACATGCCATATACTCCACAGATGGAGATAGCGGTGTCACATAGCACCCCCTCGGAAAGTCGTGGTACCTAAACCTGCCCCAGATTGGAGCTTAACTTGTTAGACTAAGGCACTAACATCCTTCTTGGGGCATTAGCGCCAAGAGTCTTGCCTTTCCAAAGCCATTTCAGTCCCCTCACAACTCATCTGCTATATCCTTGGTCTTACAGGGACAGAGCTTTTTGGGGGTGGTGGAGACAGTTTAGGAAAAAAGGAGGCCTGTGGACTAAGGGCCCTGCAATAAAACTGAAGTCATTTTTAACTACCATTGCTCTCTATCAGAATAAAATGCTTTAATGGTACTGCTTCTGGAAAAATTTTTATAAACAAGGTGTGTTTGGACCAGACTTCTAGGCACCACACGGGAATAGAAAGTGCACCATTCCTTCTGCCTTCTCCAGTGGGTTGTGTTTGCAGCCAGAACATGAGGGTTTGGGGATGAGAGATGAAAGTGAGGGAGTGGACATTGCACACTCAAGCCCACCCCCGTGGATGCAGGCCACCAGGGCAGCCCTTGCCGGAAGTCCGTCATCTCACCATGCCACTTGGATGGATGGATGGAGAAGCCCCACAGATGGGCTTTGCCAAGATTATCTGGAAAGTCCTGGGGCTGCCAGCAGCCTCCAGCCTTTTGAAGGGTGTACAGGAGGCTAAGGGGAGCATGTTCTGTCCAGAACAGCCAGACCCTTCCAGGCCTGTCTGTCTGAACCCAGCTACCTTCTAACTGGGCTGAGGTTAGAGCATGTGGGACAGTGAGGCTGTGGGCATACCCCTTGAAGGCTCTGAAGTGAGGCAGTCTTCACTGAGAACACATGTCTAAATGTTCACAGTTCTGTGGGCTTAGTGTGGAAAACCACAGCCACTCCCAGTCTTGAGGCCTGCCAAGATACGGCTTCAGAAGGGAGGTGTGGGCATTGCCAGCTGGTGAGTCACCCTGGGGCAAGAGGAGATCCACCCCACCTTCAGGCTTGTAGCAGAAGCTGGAGTCACCCAGCCTAAGGAAGATGGGAGTCTGCACATCCCCACCCCAGTCCCATGGGTCCTGATTGCCACTTTGAAGGCAGAATGTTTCTAGTATCCTGGAGTTCCCTGGATAGCAGCCCTGTTACAGAGGGGGACTGAAGGTGAGGGGTAGGAGGTGACCTGGCCAGGTTCCCTGAGCTGATTGATGACAGAGCCCAGTACCAAAACCGAGGTCTGTACCCTCTACCCACATAAGTCTGATGCTGTACTAAAGTTATGGGCGCCTCTAGAGGTGCTGGCGGTGGGGTTTAGAAAGGGGTTGCTTAGAGGAGGGGAGATATTCTCAGGCTCAGGGGGCGAGGTGCTTAGTGTTCCCGAAGTGTTTGTGACAACTGTGACTAAGGGATTTGAGGAAGTGGCAGAGAGAGGGATTTATGGCTCTCCAAATCCTTCCTTGGTGTTGACCCAGGAACAGGTGTGTAGTGACAGGGACACATGAAGCCAGAGACGAGGCTGAACAGGCGGCAGGGCCATTTGGTGAGGCGGTCAGCTGACCATGGGAAAGGAGTCCTGACTCGCTCAAGAGTGAGAGAGAGAAAGAAGCCAGGAGCCAAACAGCCAGCCCGCGTGCTCACCTACCCCGACATGGCAGGAGAGAGCCCAGGGCCAGGGACCTGGTAAGCACCCCTAAGGATACGGAGGCTGATGCCAGAAGTGGAGAACCCACTAATGGGGAGAACTAGCGTTTCCTGGGTGTTGGTTAGGAGACCTGGAGAGTAGCACAGCAGGGCAGAATGTCCTTGTAGTGGTCCCTGTAGGGGTTATAGGGCCTGGAGGGATAAGCTGGGCAGGGGAGACACCACACCACACCTCTTACCCGATAGCCATTGTCCACCCTGCCCAGTGCTCATTTCCTGGGGGTTCCTGGATGGAGATAAGCCTTGTGTTCTAAAGTCCTGATCTGCCCTTGGTCTCTAGTACCCCATCTGGAGGGCTAGTCGCACCTTTCCCAGTAGTTACCTGCCAAGGCCCCTTATTCCGGGACAAGTGAAGGCATCCACCCCTCTGGGGAAGGTAGTGGTCCTTTATTCTGACACCACAATTAAGGATGTAGACCTTTCTCTTTGGGGAGGGGGAGGGAAGTGGTCCTTTATCTCAGAACAGTGTTAAAGTGAAGATGGAACTGGATGTGTGAGGGTCCCAGCTTATTCCCCCTTTGTTGCCTCCCCCTCCCTCCCTCTCCCAAGTAGTGTGCCCCTCCCCTCAACGGTATCCTCAGCCCAGTCTTAAGGAGTATGTGTTGAAGCTGTAAAAGAAGTCACAAGAGACAACTTTTTGGTGCATCTCCACCACCCCGCAGGGTCCTGGGACACTGTGCGAGATGGGGGAGGTACTGGTTTTTTATTTTTTGTAGAGGTGGTCCCTGTCCTCCAGGAGCTTACAATCTAGCTGGGGAGACACAACTAATGCACACTTATACAATCAGTACAATTAGCGATTACCACAATATTGACCACAACTGCGTGAGACCAGGGAAAGCAAGATCAGTGAGGGGCTGGGGGCTCGGAGAAGATGTTTTAGTAAAGATGGGATTCATTTACTGGTTGAACAGGTCCAAATTGAGTGACACATTTCTTTGGGGTGGGCTGAGGCAGGGAGGGGGAAAGGGAATTGAGGGAGCAAAGGCGGCAAGGCTGGAATGCACGTGTTGTAGGCAAGGGACAGTGAGGGCCCCTCCTGTTTCTTAACCCTCCTCCCTCACTCTTGCCCTCAAAGTCCTGCCCAAAGTCCTGCCACACAGGCACGCGGTTGGCGCCTTGTCTGCTGCTGCATCGAGATTCAGGGCTTCAGCTGGTGCTGCTGGAATGTCCATTCTGCCGGCCGGTGTGGTGGTCTGGATCTCTGCGGTGGGGCCTGTTGGCATGGCCGTGGCTGCGGGGCTGGGATGGCACTGTCCCGACTTGGTCCAGATCAGAATGCATTGCCTGTGCCCAGATCTCGGGGGCATGCTCCCCCCCCACCCTCCTCCCCCTCTACCCCGCCCAGCAGTCGGAGGGGGGCAAAGGGGTTTGGAAGGGATCTGCTATTGTCGTCATTGTCGGTGCTGCTTCTCCGGGGGCCTACCAGCCCCTCACTGACCTTGGCAAATGCTCCTCTGGCGAGAGAGCACAGGGGACCCCCCGTTCCTGTGCGGCACTGGCTCCCATGCTGGCCGAGAAGCACAGGAGCACCTGGTGACAAGGCCGCCCAGGGCTGGGGGCTGGGGCCTCAGTTGGGGGCTCGCTGCCGGCGCTCTCCCAGCACCTGCCGCCCGGTCCTCGACACCGTGTACGCCAGCTTCTGCAGGGAGTACCTGAACACCTGCAGCAAGAGACCCAGGACCTGCCCTTAGAGGCAGGCACCCGCAGCCAGTCTGCGGCGCTGCCGTGCCCGCCCCCGCCCCACCCCCTGCCCCGCCCGCCCGTCAGTCGGACTTAGAGAGGCAGGCGCGGGCGCAGCTTGTCCACGAGTCAGGGCAGCTGGAGCTTTTCCAACTGTGCTGAAGGCTGCATGGTAGCAAGCTGATTGGACCCACAACTTAGGTATACCTCACTTCTCGCAATGGGCTGTGTCCCTGGAGGATTTCGAAAAGCGAATCCTACCCAGTAAATGCAGCATTCCAGGAACACCTTAAAGGAAATATGCGATTCCTTTGGCAAAGGATTCCTTTGGCAAAGGATTCCTTTGGCAAAGGATTCCTTTAGCAGGGAATTCTCCCCTGCAAGGGGTACTTTTAGGGTAAATGACTTTATGGGCAAAGTGCTTTCTTTTGATTTATTTTTACAAAGCACTTTGCCTCTATTTGACTTTTTTTTAATAAAGCGAATTGTCCTTTTTTGGAAGCGCTTTTTTTCTCTCCCATTTTTCCTGCAAAGAACCTTTTTTAAATTGTTTGCTTCAAAGCGCTTTTTATCCGGTTCATTTTTTTCTGTTAGCTCCTTTGTCTAATTTTTTCTGCAATGCGCTTTTTATCTAATACATTTTTTCTGCCAAGTGCTTTTTGCCTGATTTATTTTTCCTGCAATGCGCATTTTCTCTAATTCATTTTTTCCCGCGAATTACTTTTCTCTAATTCGTTGTGGGTTTTTATGAAGTGCTTTTTTTTTTTTTTTTTTTGCCTGAGAAGTGCCTTTTTCTAACTTATTTTTGGTTCCACCTTCGCAAACGCTATATATATTTTTAAAAGAAATATCCCTGCAATGCGCAATTCTTTAAAGCAGAAAAATTTTGCTATGCGAGTGTAAAGTCTCTTCGCAAAACACAAGTGCCCCGCCTCCCTCCTGGGGTCGAGTCTGGGTGTAGTGGGTTTTTCTTACCGCGTTGGTCGCTAAGAGCCTCGGCGATCGTCAGCGGCTGGCGCCCGCCGCGCCCCAACTCTTTGTTCCCGGCCGGGCGCGGGCGCACCGGGAAGGGTCTGCGCGAGGAGGAGGGCGCAGGGAACGCGCAGGGGCACGCGGTGCCGACCGCGGCACTCGGGCAAGCAGGGATCGCGGCAATAAGGATAGGACGGATCCGGGAGGCGGCAATTGCGACGTGGGCCTGCCGGTTAAGGGGGCGCGCATCGGGGCCCCTCTCCACCCGGAACCTGGGCACACTTACCTGCAGCAGCACGCGGAAAATGTACCAGCCGATAATAAGCAGCTCAGCTGAGGCTGCCGCCACTGCCGCCATGGTTCCGAGAGTGGTGGGTGAGTGGTTGAGAGCGAGCACGGTTCGCCGAGGTCTACCGATCTCTCGGAGTCCGCTGTTGGGCGCACTGCCGCAGCCGCGGTAGCCGCGCCTTAAGTATCCGCCCGCCACCCGAGTGCGCATGCGCGTTTGGGGGGGTTCCATTGAGGAGGGGTAGCCGGGGGCGCTCCTCATTCGCCAGAAGAGGAAAAAAATAATCCATCTGCTCTTTCCACACCGACCCCCTCCTCCGGAGTTCCATCTTAGCCCCTTTCCAGAAGATTCCGCTGTGCCCGCTTTTGGATTTTAGTCTAAAATGGAGGGGAACTGCAACTCTTGAGTAGCGCAAAGGGCTGGAGTAGGGGGTGCACGCCTTTTGGCACAGAACTCATTCTCCGAGCTGTGGCCTGCAAATTCGAGCCCAGTGTCCAGTGACACACCAGGACCCCACCTTGGACACAGGTGGAAAACCAGGAAAACCTAACTTAGGGATCATCTGCCCCGCAGAGCACAAAAAAAATTAATAAAAAAATTTCTTAAAAAATAAAGGTGCCCCTTCCCGGAGCCTTGGCTTCAGAGGCAGCTGGTCGGTACTCTTACTCTGGTATTTGATGTGCTGTAAGCCCGTGTCCTCTGCTTCCTGAGAGTCCCTGAGCACGGAACTTTCTCTGATTCTTTGCGTCCCGCTTCTTACGGTTACTACCACGGTGACGATTGAAAGGAACAGAGCCAGGGCACTGAGCTCTCGGCGCACACGCGGTAGTCCCTGGGTATCTACCCTGTGGGAAGGATGCGGGAGGGATCCGCGCTTTTGGATCCGCGCCTTTGTGTGCGCGGAAGGGATGGGATGAGCTATCGGAGAAGTGGTGGGAGAATGCTCCGGGATCATTTCTGCCGGACAGGTCTTTTCAACCTCTTTCTTCGGCTCCCCCCCACCCCCCAGGCCCTGCTAGGTCTTCACACAGCCAGCGAGGTTCTTTGTACCCGTTGCGCTGGTCAGCTGGAGGTCGGAATGCGGTTTTGCGGCAGGTCGTGGCTGCCGCAGGTCCACTTCCAGGCGCAGCGGGAAGACCCGAACGCGGCCGGCGAGCTCAGCCTCAGCGCACTGGTGGCCCGCCACTGGAGAGCGCCTCTCCAGCGAGCTGCCTAGCATAGGGGCCAAATGGCATTTGCCCCTCTGTGGATAGAAAATTAATTTTGATTAAAAGCTTACAGAGGTCAGGTTCTATACAGTGCCAGCAGCAGATGGAAAGTGTAAGTGATCCAAGCGAGGTCAGTTTGGATGAAGTAGCATGGTGATTTTTTTTCTTTTCCCTACATTGACTTTCGAAGAATTTGGCCGGTTTTGGCAAAATGTTGCCCGGCTGCCATCTTAAAACAAAATATTTGGTAGAACTGCCCCCTGTGGCCACGCAAGGATCCACTCCCCCCAAGCTCCCACTGGCAGGGAGGTGCTTTAACGCTCCCCTGAGCACCTGCTGTGACAGAAACTAGATATAGAACCGAACCCGGTTCTTATTTCATGGGGGCACAGCACGGAGCCCATGGCCGTTGGGTGGGGCAACCACAGGGCGGTATTGTGAGGTCTGGGGCCCTTGAGGACGGGCTGCAGCCCCAGGAGGCGATACATGATCTCTGCTGGGCAGGGCCCAGGCAAAGCCAGTCCACTGTGCAGGACCTGCCCGAAGAGCCCTGGGGCCCACCTCCCCCACAGGCGGGGGGAGATACCCGAGGAGCTCCCGGAGATGGTGATGTGGAGCCGAGTGGACTTCCATGGGTGGGAAGGGAGGAAAGGGCATTCACATTTGCTGTTGTTAACCATGATCCATTTTCCCAAATAAGTATACATTCTGTTCCTGTTTTTTTTTTTTTTTTTGGTGTCTGTCTGTCTGTCTTTTGTCTGTCTGTTGTGTTGACTTTTCTCTTCAGGATCCCTGCTGCCTTGGTGATCCCGGGCTGACATCCAGAGAGCACAGCGGCTCAGCTCCGGGAGAGTGAGGGTTGAAGAAAGCGGAGGGCAGCTGCCTGCGCCCGCTGGCTCCCATTAGGTCGGTTCCTGCAGCGGTGCCCGGTGGCCTTGGCGAAGGCCCTGCCCAGCAGAGATCATGTATTGCCTCCAGTGGCTGCTGCCCGTCCTCCTCATCCCCAAGCCCCTCAACCCCGCCCTGTGGTTCAGCCACTCCATGTTCATGGGCTTCTACCTGCTCAGCTTCCTCTTGGAGCGGAAGCCTTGCACGATCTGTGCCTTGGTTTTCCTGGCAGCCCTGTTCCTCATCTGCTATAGCTGCTGGGGAAACTGTTTCCTGTACCACTGCTCTGATTCTCCGCTTCCGGAATCGGCGCACGACCCCGGCGTTGTGGGCACCTAACAGCCTGCCCAGTTAGCTTTCCAAGGAAGCAGAAGATGGGAGGGGAGGCATTGACATAGGTCATAAAGCATTGGAGTTTCAAATCCCGCAGCCCTGCGGGTGCCACATTCCTGACGGCGCCTTTCTTGGCCTGTGATGTTTTATCCTTATAATGTGAATAATGGCACTGACCGGTGCTTTTATCGTAGAGTCCTATAGTCGTGGGTGGTCTTGTGATTGTGTGTGTTCTGTCCCCATCTCGGTCCCCCCACCCCCCAGGCTGGCAGGATGGTCACCCCCCTCGCCTCATTCCTGCGAGGAGTCTGCGCCCATCCTGTGCCACCACCCCAGCATGGCCTGGGCCGATAAAATGCCAGTCTCGTCACCTCTGTGACCCCCTCCTTTTCAGGGTCTCTTCCCTTCCCAGAATGTTACCATCCCCTCAGTCCCTGTCCTGCTTTCCCTTTAGTTCTCTTCTACCCCTTTCCTTTTTGGGGGAGCACCTGTCCAAGACAGGGCTCATTTTTGCACTTATCTCGAATTTAAAGAGATTGCTGACGCCCGAGAGCCTCGCTTTTTCATCCTTCTTTCCCCGGTCAGCAGCCCAGACAGAAACGTGTCTTGACTGTTTGTTGTTCACAAATCCCCAGTATTTTCTCTACTTCATTTTTAAGAAAGAAGGAACGGCTTGCTGTTGCTCCTTCACCTGGGCGTCTGGGCTCACGCTTACCGGCCCAGCCTCACTCTCATTGCCCTTCCTCCTGCCTTTCTCAGTCGTCACGAGGAGGGGAGCTCCGTGTCTCCCGTGCATGCTCTGCCAGATTGAGGTGTGGTGTGTCCCTGTAGATGTAGCCATCCCCAGCCGAGTGAGTGAAAGAGTACTTGTGTATTTCATAACAGCCATGATCCCCGTAATAGGTGTTTGGATATTATTTGGCGTGCCGTGTGTGTGTATGTGTGTGCGCGTGTGTATACAAATACATGTGTATATTCCTTTTAAAGAAGCTTTCTCGAACGTGTTCTGACTTTGAGGTTTAGCAATAGCTAGCTATAGTAGGTGCCGCTACAGTTTTCTTTTAGCACGGGGATTGCAGGGTGACCAGCACACTGGACTCCGAGGTGGCTCAGACAAGACAGAGGGCAGCAGTGGCCATCGTCCTTGTGCCAGGAGCTCCTTCAGTCCTGCGCATAGAGACTGTACCTTATGAAGAATACACAGGAAGACCTTGTGACTGTCACTTGCTTTTTGCTTTTTCTGCGCTTCAGTAACAAGTGTTGGCAAACGAGACTTTCTCCTGGCCCCTGCCCCCTGGGGACCAGCATGCTGGTCCGTCCAGTCTCAGTCATCCGTCTTTCTCTTGCCTGAGCGGGAAGGGCAGTGGGCCAGGCAGAGGACAGAGCTGGAGGCAGTCCATCTAGGGAACGGGACCGTGAGGCCACACTTGGGGAACATTTGGACTGCTATTCCGGAGCTTTTACTTTTGGTGTGTTCGTTGCACAGCTGTTTGAAATGTTTAATAAAGCTTTATAAACTTTACTTTGTGGTTTTATGTGGCTGCGGTGCATGTGGGTCGTGGTGTTGGATTTCTGAGTTGGTGGGGGGCAGGGGGTAGCTTGGAGGGGCTGAGTCCCTGGCGCCAGAGTACCTTAGCCCGAAAATTTGATCTGCTCTCTGGAGAGCAGATGGCAGGGTTGGGGGAGGGGAGGGGGGCAGGCCAGGCGGTGAACAGGAGGGAGTCTGAAAGTTTTCAGAGATGAGACATTCGTGTTTCTCAGCTCCCATGGCCTCTCGCCTGAAACTGTTTCCCTCCATAGGAGATTCGAGTAACCGATCCCTTGACAAACAACTGAGGACAGCTGGAGCTCTAATCATCAAGGATTTTTCTGGTGCTGCTTTTGAAGTAAAAATAAAGCGAAACTCCTTATGGCATTTCAAGTGGAAAAATAAATAAGGCTAGCCTCCAACCAGGGGGCTTAAGGCGATGGCTGGAAGTTGGAGAGTGTGGCGGGTCCCTGTTGTTGATGGCCACTTGCTCCTATGGCTGTGACTTTGGAGACAAAGCGGGTGCCTTGTCAGGGACCTGGACTGAGTGTCCACCTCTCAGTCTCTTTTCCTTCTAGAAAACCTAACTGGAGCACTGTGGTCCAAAGCACAGTGCTGTTGTAAGGGTTTCTGGGGGGTAACCGTTGCAAAAGGGCTTTGGTAATTTCATAGGAGGTCACATGTCTTGTCTAGATTTTTAATTTATTGCTGTAAAGTTTTGTGTTATTTTCTCTTGCCCCCTTCTAAGTCTCCCCATTGTCAGTTTATCCCTTTTTTCATTCCTAGCATTGCTTGTCCACACTTTCTCTTTTCTTGACCAAAACTTGCCAAAGATTTATCCATTTTAAAGGTATTTTCAAAGAACTGAACTTGTATTGATTATATCTGCTGAGTATTTTCTGCCTGATCTTTTTGTGCCTTTACCTCTGAATTCTTCTTTTCTGGGTTTCTGGGTTTATTTCATGGCTGAGCAAAGTCTTGACAAGCTGAAGAGTCCTACGTGTGGGAGGGAGGGTTTATTCAGCAAACACGGAGCCCCTGTACGAGGCTTGCTGGGGATTTCGGGGGCAAGACCCAGGCCTGACCCTCCAGGAGCGCATGATTCTAGCCTAGTGGGGAAGACTTAAGAAAACAGACAATTGCAAATTCCAAAAACAAAACAAGCAAACAAAAAAGGCTTTTGTGGCCCCACTCTCCCGCGGAGGCACCTGGATGATAAGTGAAGCCAAGATTGTTGTTTATTTTGCTCTCCCTCAGAAAGCAGCTTTCTGTCGTAGGTCAGGCCTGCTTAAGAGTTACAAACAGGCCTCCCTCTGAAAGACGCGTGGCCCTTTCCGGCAGGGAGCCTGGAGCCCACTGCCCCCACCCCAAGGTGACTGCCGAATCAGCATTCCGTCTGCCCCGCAGTGCTGCTTTCCCCCTTGGCAAGCACCCTGCCGCCGCTTCCTGAAACGCCTTTCAGGAAACTGAAAAGTAGATCCCTCTTCTGGAAAAGAGCAGGGGGCTCCAGGCCTTAGAAAATCATGCTCTGCCATCCCTCTGGTTGCTGTGGCTCCCGGTGTGAGACGGGTGCTCACGAGGTGCCTGCTAATCGCAGGGCCTCGGGCTGGGCTTCTGTCAGAACTGATCTGTACCTGCTCCGGACCTCCGTTTCCTTATAGGTAAAATGTGGTCTTGGGAGCAAACGGTTCCTAGCCCTAAATACTGGGACTCCTTCCTAGGATCTTAAGGTGCTCCCGGATACACTTGAGGAAGGCGACCGAGCTCTGGGAAGTGGGCAGTGCCCATGCGGGACAGGCTGCAAGTGCTTTCGTCAGTGTACCAGTGAACCCACAGATGCCTCTGTCAGGAAGCCTTCCTTAACTTCGTCCCTTCCTCTTCGTAGCGACTGGATGCTCCCACCCCTCAGGGGGACCTGCACTGTTCGTCAGGGGGGCACTTACCAGAATCCGTGTAGGACCAGGCCTGGGGGCCACACGAGCTGAATATCCCTGCCATTAGGGAGTCATCCAGGCTGATGGGAAAGGGCATGACATTGGGCAGATAGTCCCACCAAGATGTATAAAACGATGAATTGTGGCAGACGCCGTCTTAGGAGTCTAAAAGGGCTTCCGATGCAGGCCGGGGGGGACTGATGTTCAGGCTGAGACCTGAGGACAAATATGAATGTTTGAGCAGTGAAGTAATGCATGAGAAGTTATTTCTCGGCATCTCAGCAAGCATCTCTGTTCTTGCAGATACAGAAATGGGACTGAAAGTAAAATGAAGGGCCACCAGTATATGGCTGTCCTAGAATCAGAGCTCAGATGGCTTTGGGTGACAGAGGTCAGGGTGTTCGAGCTGATCCTGAGGGGCCTAAGGCCGACCTGCTACCGCTGGGCCCCAAAACAGTCCTGGGAGCTCCTCAGCTTCCAGCTGCCTGGGACCATCGCAGACGAGGACCTGGTGGGAATAGGGGACGACCCGACCAGAACAGCATATCTCAGGTGGGATTCTTTCGGCAGGGGCCAGGACGGCTAGCATTCGAGCTGTGAAAGCGACAGGGCTGTCCAGAAGGCCATTGCCCTGTCCAGCTTCTTGGGAACGGGGACAAGGAGATCTCAGGTGTGCTGGTGGTCGGGAGGTGAGGGCGGGAGCTGGGGAAGGAGGATGGGGAAAAGTGACAGAAGGAAAGCCGCCTCCCCTTGAACCGCTGCAGGAAAGGAGGCCAGAGAAGGGAGGTCACCGGTGTCCAATCCCCCACACCCAGTGCAAAACTCGCCCCTCACCCCCCACCCGCCCCTTAATGGGTGAAAGGGTCACCACTCTGGAACGAGGGAAGAACTAAGAAGTGCTCTCCTCAGCAAGTGGTGGAAGGTGATCCTGACTCAGAGGGGCTGGTCCAGGCTCTGCCTAGCACCCTGCCTCCCCAGTGTCTCCCCAAAAGCCAGAAGAGGGGCGGTTTGGTCTGCCAAGCTTCAGAGAAATAAGTCCGTATCTTGAGAAAAACTTTGATTATAGAGTGGGCTTGGGGAAGGGAGAAACCTGGCCAAGCAACAGCTGAAGACTTCATACGGAGGCCCTTGGTCTCCTTTGGGGTACTGGGGCTCAAACGGTGGGAGTAGACTCGGCGAACAGTGTAGGACCAACGAACCTTGAGAGGCGAGGCTTCGGGGAGCCCCAGGTCCTATGCCCCTGCCTTTGTGACCACACCTCCTGGAGTATGTGTCCTCACCTGTAGAACACGCATCATAACACCCACTGGAACCTGGCTCAAGATGCAGTCTTCACAAATATTCCCTCTCTTCTGTGGCCCTCCACCTCCCATCCTTACTGGGCTCAAGCCTCTTAGGGATGTGACCTGATCATCCAACTCTCCTGCTCATTTGTTCATGCCAGGAGCATGGGCCAGGCCTTGCGCCAAGCTCTGAGAACCTGATGCAGAGCGAGACCTTGCTGTCTTGGAGCTCAGCTCAGAGGGAGGGCGGCACCTCGGCAGACCGAAAGGCAGATCACTGCAGGGCCATATCTGGCCTCTCACCTCTTTTCCTGGGCAGCTGGGAGCCTACACTTGGCCGGCTCACCACTTCTTCCAAAGCTAAACTCTCAGCCAATTCCCTGCCCTACACAGATGGTTGCAGCCCTCTAAGGGGCCCTGATCCCCACCCACCTCATTTCCCATGTGACTTAGCTGTCCTTTGCTCACTCTTTTCCAGGCCTCCGTTTCCCCATGCGTATGCCAAGGAGGGCAGTGCACTGGAAGTCTTGAACAT
This sequence comes from Nasua narica, assembly GCA_028533885.1. Lineage (NCBI taxonomy): Eukaryota > Metazoa > Chordata > Mammalia > Carnivora > Procyonidae > Nasua > Nasua narica. The sequence goes on along the minus strand of CM052811.1, from coordinate 102,302,915 downwards.
TTCCAAAGCCATCAGTGAACTTCACCCTTGTTATTTCATTACCCTTGCTACTTCTTAGAGATATAGGGTGAAAGAAAGTGTGTTAAAAGAAGCAAGAGTCTAATGAAAGGACTTTCTGCATTAAAGAATAAACTTCAAATCCGTTGGGTGCAGAGTCTTGCTCCTGAAGGTCTCTGAGGGGGGAAGACAGACAAAGCCGGTCAGTGGCTCCCTGTTGCCTGTGCTCCCAGCTCCTTAGCTTGGCCACCGACGCCCCATATAACCCCCGAGGGTGGGCGATTTATATTTGTCCCTTGACCAGGCACAAGCCTAACCAGACCTGCCAGGGAACCCGCTGAGTGGCTGGCTAGCGGGGTGGTTGGAGGGATGGCCCTAATCAGTCAATCTCTTGGACTTCTAAGGACTTAGATGGCCCAGTCCTTGCTACAAGCAAGAAAATTCAGTTCGCCTCCCAGTCTCTTCTCAGCAACTCTGAAGTGACAATATTTTCAAGCCTCCAGACTAATATTTCACACACAGATGTCACAGAGATTACTATTTCTCAAATATGCTAGAGGAACCTTGTAAAAGGTTCCACAGCCTGGCATCCTCCCTCCGGCAACAGGTGACTATGAGTCAGCTGTCTTCCCTGAGCCTCAGTTTCCCTATTTGTAAAATGAGGCAGATGGACTAGATAATCTCAAGTTCCTTTCCAGCTCTAGCTTCGCCCTCAGATGCCCTGGTGCCTAGGGCAGTCATCGGACAGGGGACATGGTGACTCTGGGATCTGGGTCAAGTCCATGTCGTGGAACATGGACGGATCACGGAGATGGCTGCAGCCCCCGGAAGATGAGCTTGGCAGAACTGGCTGGGAGATTTCTCCACCGCTGGTGACGGGTCCTGGCAGAGTCTGTGCAGGTAGGTTGATGCAGGTGGGGGGCGGGGTTGGGCTCTCCCTTCTCTTGTGATCCCTGAGTAATGGTTGTTTGCAGGATCAGAAGCCTCCAGGACTGGTGGGTGCCAGTGAGATTCAGCCATTCCTGTTGGCAAAGCAGGGGAACCATCTTTTCACACACTATCCTGGCGAGGCTTCCAGAAAGGTTTTCTGCTCCCATTCCTTGAAGTCCTCACTGTATTTCATTGTGTGCCTGGAATTGTACCTTCCCATAGCCTTCCAGCTCCCCATCTAGGGGAGCTGTGTTCTGCGAGAAGACTGTGGCCCTGATGCCATAAACAGCCAGGAATGCCTTAGCTCTCAGGCAGAACCGTGAGAGGAAGACTTGTCCAAAATTGGGGCTTTGACTATTGAAAGAAAAATATTTAATCCATTTCCAGTGTCACCTAAGAGCACACACCCAAGTTCAAGTTCTATTTTAAAAGATCAGAAAGGAGATACAAACCCATTAAAAACCAGGAAGAAAGGAATTGGGTAATTAACGAGTGTCTGAATGAGGAACCCTCCCCAAGGTACAAAGCAACAAAATGACATCGAGAAGGCAAAGACCAACCAATCCGACTACATCAAAACTAAATATTTCTGGAATCAAACAACATCACAGAACCAAAAAGCAACGGATAAACCATCTGCAGATCCATAATGGGTAAAAGAGCACAAGCAAAACCTCCATGGTAAAAATGCAACAGAGAAGTATGTAATTCACCTAAACCGATTTTACAGAAGAAGAAATAGAAGAACTGACAACTTTTTTTGGAAAAAAAAATACTCAATCCACTAATAACTGAAGATCAACAATAAAAAAACAAGGAGGAGCACTTGAGTGGCTCAGCTGGTTAAGCCTCCAACTCTTGTTTTAGCTCAGGTTGTGATCCCGGGGTCGCGGAGGTGAGCCCTGCATCAGGCTCTGCGCTAGGTGTGGAGCCGGCTTAAGATTCTCTCCCTCTCCCCATCCCTCGCTCACGTGCTCCCTCTCTCTCTCTTAAAAGAAAAACAACAATAAGGAAATACGAGTTTTCCCCCAACAAATCAAGGGGGGAAAGTTTAAGCATACCCGAGGAAGCTGACGAGGATACAGTGGGCCGGGTGTTATTATTCAGCGCTAAGGGGACTGGCAATTGGTGTAACCTTTTTGAAAACTAGTATGATAGTCAAAGAGAAGGAGAGAGGTGAAAGTTTCAAGAAAGGGCAAGTAGCCTACGTACTTATACAACATTTATTGTCTTCTTTGTGTCAGGCATGGTGCTAGGTGTTAAAATATGAAGATAAATAAGAGATGGCATATCTTGGGCATACGGCCAAAGAGTTAAGACACACAGACAGATACTAAAATGATGTGTAGTAAGAAGGCCAGAGATGTGCTTGAGGCATGGGCAAAGCATGGAACAGCTGGGATGGGTGCAAATGTGAGGCTTTATGGGAGTATCTGGGGGTTCTTAGAAGAGCCGCCTGGATGAGTGGGAGTTGTTCAGTCGGAGGGCAAAGCGGAAGTAAGTATCATGGACGAGCTCGCAGACAGTTCAGGGTTGCCGGAGCATGAAAGTAAGGAGCAGGGGATGGAGAAGGTGGGACCAGATCACACAGGGCCATGTCTGTCTAATTGAAGAGTTGGTTCTTTTTCCTCTTGACGAGAGGGGGGCCTTTGAAGCATTTTGAGCAGGCGGGTGCCACAGTAGGGGTGGGTACTCTGATTGCTTGGAGACATTTGGAGGGGCAAAGGCTGATGACATGACCGGCTTGGTCCAAGGAGAGAGGGCAAGGCCTGAATTAGGGCAGGGGCCAAGAGGATGGAGAGAAGGTAAAATTAGAAAAACCTGCTGGTTAAAGGAAGAGGGTCAAGGATGCCTTCCCTGTTTCTGTCTTGGGTGACTGCACGGATGGGAGAATACCCCAGAGAAAGGACGGATAAGGGGCTGGAGGAGGACTGTTGAGCTCAGTTTTGGACAGGTTGAGTGAAAAGTGGGCATCCAGGTGGAGGGGGCCTGAGAGGAGCCAGGCGGAGGGTTTGGATCCAGCAGGAGATTTGAACAGATTTGCTTTATAACTGATCGCGACTGTAGCCTTGGGCTCTGGTGAGCTGGGCCTTGGAGAGATGGCAGCTAGGAAGAGAAGAGGATCCAGGCAGAGAACCTCTGCCCCATGAAGGGGTGGGCAGAGAGAAAGATGAGCCTGCGAAGGCAAAAAGTCAGAAATAGGTTGAAGAAGCACCTGAGATGGCATGCCAACCCAGAGACGTGGAGTATTTCCAGGAGGGGACACTCAGCAGACGCAAGAGAAAAGCCCGTTAGATAAGGACGGAGAGCCCACTGCATGAGTGACTGCAGGCCCCTGGATCCTTGCAGGAGCAGTTTCCTGTGAGCGGAATAAAACGAAAGGGGAAGGAAAAGCCGACAGCAAGGCCACCTGTCCTGAGGAGTCTGGGGTACCGGGGAGAAGTGCTCGAGTTATGATTTGGGTCAAGGAGAATCTCGCAGCTAGGCCGAGAGGAAATAAGGATAGATATGACAGAAGAGAGGTCGAATGGGCTGTCGCCTAATGTGCTTCTGTCTGTAGAGATCAGAGGTGAGATCAAAGGACAAGGTCGGTAGGGAAGAGAAAGGTCCATCGGCGACCTTGACTAGAGCTGCTGTCAAGCAGGATATATATGCCAACTGGGAGCCCACAGAGGAAGTGTGGGTGTGTCCTGGGGTGGGGGACAGATGGAGAACCCGGGATGAGCTGGAAGGAGAAGGTGCAGAGTTCAGAGCGCAGGGCCAGACGCCGAGCTGTGACTGACGCTTTAGGAATGGATGTGGGCAGAAAACCTGCCGAGGAGACCAAGCAGGAGGGGCTGGAGAAGCCCAGAAAAGTGGCAGCCCCAGAAGCCCAGGGAGCTGAGAGTTCCCACAGGTCAGGCTGGCCGCTGGCGGGCCAGATGCACAGAGGTCAGGGAATGGGAGGGCATCTCCCTGACCTGGTCCTAGGGACCTTTGCCACTGCAATTCTGGAGGAGGGACCAGAAGCCCACCTCAGCAGTGGGGGGATGATGCAGAGTCTGGATGAGAAAGCAGGAGGAAAGAGGGGAGCTGGTGGGGGACAGCAGGGCTCAGGAAGGTGCTGTGTCTTACCTGCCGACATGTGAAGGGAGGAGGGCTATGGGAGCTGAGTTTGAAGGGCAGTGATGGGTCATGCAAGGGGCCCCAGAGCGCTGGGATTAAGTGTAGAGGTGAAGGGATTAGCCGTGTTGGTGGAAAGGGACAAAATTAAATCATGTACATTTTACGAGGTAAGTTGATCTCCGTGTTCTTCTGGAGGCTTTTGCTCTGCCCTCTGGGTAGCGACTACAGCTCTAATTAGCAGTGGTTTCATCTGCCTCGTGTCTGGGGCCATGTCTTCCTCGGTTTTTGTACCTTTTCGGCACCTAGCAACAGGCAGCGAGCGAGGTAGAGGCAGAATAATTATTTTCTGCTCGAAATCAAATGTCTGAAATGGAGGTTCAGAATTCCGTTTCATCACAAAGATTTTGTGACAATTCCCGGGGACTCCGTGAACAAGGAAATACAGCTCAAGGTTGAGGCCATCATGGATGTGAGGCTGTCTTCGTCCCAGGAAACGCAAGCCATACTTCTGTGTGGGCATGGTTCTTTACCGTTTACATGGTGGGTCATTACATTCGTCTCCTTTGGACATCGCAACCCCATCCTCCCATCCCTGGCGAGGGGGCTACCATTAGCCCCCTGTCACTTAGGAGACTGAGACAGAGAGACGCAGGCCGGAAGGAGAGAGCGATGGGCAGTGAAGTGGGTGGAGACTGGGCACGATCCTGGACGCTGCGCTCACAGCCCACCAGCACTGAGTGGCCGCATCTCCTGGACATGGAGTACTTCTCTTTCCTGCATATTTGAATGGAAGTCAAAAATCAAGAGAGGGCTTTGGTCTAACTGGCCGAGCTCCAGCCTCATGCCACCACTGACAGGACCTGGCTTTTGTGTGCAAGAGCCCGCCCGGTCCCACCATAGCCATGTAAGCTAGAGAACAGGACATCTCCCCGCATGTAACAAGGGGCATGAGGAGGAGTGAGGGATGCTAGAAAGCCCAAACCCCTAGACATCCATTCCATGAAGTAAGCAGCCCAGAGGCAGAGAGAGAGAGATCTGATAGGAAGCCATGGTCCAGATGGGGGAGGGGGAGCTGAACTGGACCCGTGGAGATGGACAGAGATCAGAAACTTGTGGTCACTAGACCCCAGAAATAATTGGTGTGTGAGGCGCTCTCAGGTAAGAGAGGGCGGAGATGAGCATGAGTCCCATGTGTCTGGGCGGGCCCTGGCTGGGTGGGGGCAAGGCCCCCGTATATGAGGAACATAGCCCAGGGAGCCAGCGTGAGGAGCAGGACGGCGGACTCACATACAGTCAGGGGGTCAGGGTCAAGGCCGAGAGCCCAGCAGGCACTTGGATCCAGGGTCTGGGGCTCAGGAAGAGATTGGAATGGAAATACTGGCCCAGCGCCATGGCCACTCAGAGAGTAATGGGAAGCCTGGGAATGAGTGAGATCACCAGAGACAGAATGGGACAGGGCCCAGGGCAGAATCATGAGTTACAGTGACACGTGAAGAACCAGTCAAGGTGAGAGCAGGTGACAAAGGAAAGAGAAGGAAGGACCTCAGAGATGCGGACAAACTACTAGAAGGGGGACTGCCAGGGCAGCCAAAGTAGTGAGGTATCTGAGGAGAAAGTAATCACATTGTCAAATGCAGCAGAGAATTCCAATAAAGACAGATTTTTTTCCTTTGGATTTCATGATTAGTAAGTTTTTGGTGACCTTAATTAGAGCATTTTGGGGGAGTGATGGGGCATAAACGGAACTAACATGCAGATGTGAGGGGCAGATGAATCTGTCACTAAGAGTCCTTCGAGGAGTCTGGAAGGAAGACTTGGAGAGGTGAAGGGTTGGGGCGGGAGTTTGGGTGTAGGAAAGATGTGAGCAAGTTTATAGGCAGACATCAGCTCCCGAATGCAATAAGCATTGTTGAGTGACAAAACATTCATTCTACACGTTCTAATTTAGTGCCTATTATGTGCCTAGCAGTGTGGATACTTGGTAAATGAACTGAAATAGGCAGAACCCCTATTTCCCACGGACCTTGCACGGTAGGAGAGGAAAAAGACATGGATGAAATGATGGCACACGCCGATATGCAACATGGAGAGGCACTCCGAAGGAGAGGAACTAAGTGCTGGGGGGTGTCCAACAGGGGGCCCTGTCCTAGGCTGACTCCAGGAGGCTTCCCCGTGGAGGCGATACTTGAACCAAGTTGTTAAGAAGGAGAAGGAGTTAATTGGACAGAGGAAATTGGAGAAAGGCATTCTGGGCAGAGGGAACAGCCTGTGCAAAAGGAGAGGAGGTGAGACCAGAAAGGCAGGCAGTGCTGGCTGAGCAGGCCCTTGGAGGCCGGGGCTGAGAGCTGCTCTGGTATGTCACTGTCACCTGAGATGGGCTATGCTGTGAAGAAGTCAGAAGAAGCACAAAGAAGCTTAGGGAGACCAGTTAAGAAGTGTCTGTGGTCATGGTAGGCAGGATTTGGACAGTCAACATAGTCTGGTTAGTCTTGGCGCTGATGGAATGAAGTAGGGCAGGGAGAAGAGGAGGGATTCAGAATGACCCCTGCATTTCTGGCTTGCCTTACAGATGAGTGCCATTCTCAGAACTGGGAAGTCCTAGAAAGGGACAGGGTCTGTGAGGCCGCCCCCAAGTCTGGTGGCACACAGCTGAGACATCCGAGTGGAGATGGGGAGGAAGTGACTGAATACATACATCCAGAGCACGGAGTGAGAAATTACAGAGATGGGCTCAGAGCTCCTGAGGGATCCCCAAGTAGTGTCAGGTTTCTGGACCATTCTGAGGCTATGAAGGGTGGTTGGGGAAGAAGAGGCCTGAAATGGAGCCCAAGAAGCACCACGCCTTGGGAGCTGTAAAAGGAAAGAAGAATTCTCCTAGGGCTCTGAGGAGAAAGGGCCAGGGAGGGCTTTCAGCAGAAGGATTACGTGTCCACAGTGAGTGTGTGCGGAGAGGTTGGCGGGGACGGAGCCCATCTGTGGGGCCCTCCTCACGTCCAACTGCCCCGTCACCAGGGTGGCCCTGCTGACTGGCCCCCACCAGGGCCCGTGCTCTGAGACCTTTCGGGGACCTTGACCAAGGCAGCTTGGGTGGGGGGCGATTAAGGAAGAGGGAGCAAAGTCTAAGGCCTTTCAATTTTAATCTTAAAGGAAAGAGAATAATGCTGGCTTATGGATATTCTGAGGGAAGCAAGCCTGAGTGATGAAGTGATTAAGGGCGGAGACAATTAGTGCGAAATGAGGTCCCAAAGGGGCTGGGATCAAGTGCAGAGGTGGATAAACTCATTTGGGGCAATAATGTGTATCGGACTGAATGGGGCAAAATGAAATTATTTACCTTTCAGAGAATGACCTGATCTCCATGTTCTTTGGGGAGGTTTACCTGACCTGCGTACTGACTACAGTGCTAATTAGGTCAGTTTTATCCTGTCTCATGTCAGGGATTGTGTCTTAGTTTTCATGTTTCTCAGCACCTAGCGGCAGGCAGTAAGCTCTTTGGGGACCGAATCGGTATTATCTGCCTTGGAATCAAATATCTGAAGTCAACGCTCAAACTTTCTGACCAAAGAGAATCAGTGACAATTCTCCAGGAGTTACAACGTGGGAAAGAATTGGGACATGAAATCACGAGTGGCAGGGGTTTCAGTGAATGCAGGAAAAGTGGAGGCGCCGGCTCCCCTCATCCTTGTAGGCTCCGTGCCATTTGTGCGTGTTGGCATTCCTCATCCCAAGTGACTCTCACATCCCCCCACAAGATAAAGCGTGACCCAATTTTAGAGGAGGAAACAGAAGCCAGAGGAGGAGGGGCCTTACTGACACAGAGCACAAGTGGCCGGAGATTCGGACCTCAGTGCCCCTGGTGTTAACAGTCCTTCCCAGGACCAGGCTGAGCTAGAAAGTGGAAGAGAGGGGGTCCAGGAGGCGGAGATGCTCCACGCGCACGCGCAGAGGGGTGGGCGCGAAGTCCAGCTCCAGACCTACCGGATATTAAAGCATCAAATCCCACCACGGCGATGAAATCTACAGTGCTAGATAGAACGAGAGTGGGGAGCGCTGGTTTAAGCCTCCCCGCCGCATGAATGATGCTACATTCTCTATTTGCATCTCAAACTTCTGTATTTTTAAAAACTTCAGTCTTTAACCCATCTGAAATGTATTTTCGCGTATGGTGTGACACAGAGATCTGATTTGATCTTTTTCCAGATGGATAACCAGCTTGCTAAGCACCATTTATTGTCCCAACACCATCTTTTCTCCCAGTTCCCTATGTCTAGACTCTATTCAGATCTGTTGATCTATTTGTCTACTTCTGGGCCAATACCAGACTTTAACGAGCAGAGCTTTCTCTTACTGCCTGATAAGGTAAGTACCCTTCCCTCCCTGGCCTTTTGTTCTTTTTAAAAAATTACCTCTGTCATATTGCACATTTACTTTTTCATAAACATTTTAGAATCGGCTTATCAAAGCTCCACGAAAAAAATCTTACTGGAATTTTGAGTGGGATTGCATTGAAGGGAAAAGGAACACCTCTAGCTTACTGGTTCTTCTCATCTGTGAACGTGGCATCTGTCTCCATTTAATCAGGACCTTACCTCTTGGGTTTGAATTTTAATGCCTTTTAACAAAGGTAGGCCTTTTGCCATAAAGGTTTTTCACATTTTTTAATAGGTTTGTTCCTGAGTACCTTAACAGTTTTGTTGCTTCTGTGAGTGGAAAAAGTTTTCCTTTTTCTCCTTTAGCTTTCCAAATTTTAGTCAATTTACTAATCACTATGCTTCATTCACAGACACACTCAGAGTAAATGTGCTTTGTCCCTGGGCACATAAGTGAGAACACAGCACACATGTAAAGCAGAGCTAATTGGCTAGAAACGAATTAGAATTTTTGAATTAAATTTTAATTATATAAGTAATACATGAATACATGTTCCTTTAAATAAAATTAGAGTGTTAACAGATAAAGTCTCTGCTGGACTCCACCCCCCCATCTCGCCTCAGGCCCCTTCCCTCCTTTAGAGGTAGCTGCTGCTCTTAGGTTTTTTGCTGTTTATTTAAAATGTTTTCTGATGCCCATTGAAACACATTCTGTTCTCTTTTCATGTGCGTTTGTTTGCACAGACATGGTGTGTACACACTGGAGGTGTAGCTTGTTGCAGTCGGCGACTGGAAGCCATAACTGATTACACCACGTGTGAGTTCCTTGTTTCCTATTAATTGACTGCTAAAATGTTTCTAGTGCCATTCCATTAAGACAGACCTCCCAGAGCATCCTTGTACATTGCCCGTTTTGTGCATGTACAAGTGTTTCTCTGGGACAGATACTTAAAAATGCAGTTGATGGGTCATAGGGTATATACCTCTTAACTTCTAATAGAAACTGCTAAAATGTTCTCCAGAGTGCCTTACTAATGTAATCTCCTGCCAGCAGCGTAGGAGCCTCCATTTCCGCAGACCATTTCCAAGTTTTACATTTTTAACCAGTCTGATGAGTGATTTTGTTTTAGTCTGAATCTTTGTGAATTACCTATAAGGCTGAAGTCTTCATGGGTTTACTGTCCATTTATATTTCTTCCTCTGGATTGCTTGTCCATATCCTTTGCCTATTTAAAAAAAATTTTTTTTTGCCTTTTTGCTATTGATTTTTCAGAATTCATTATGTATTTTGAATACTAATACTTTGTCATGTATATTGCAGATGTTTTCTACATTGTGATTCTTGTTATTTAATTATATGATATCTTTTGTCCTAGAAAAAATTTAAATATGATACAATCAAATTTATCAATCTTTGACATCTTTTTTACAGCCTTATTTATGAAAACCTTTGCTAGGGATGCCTGGGTGGCTCAGTGGGTTAAAGCCTCTGCCTTCGGCTCAGGTCATGATCTCAGGGTCCTGAGATGGAGCCCTGCATCGGGCTCTCTGCTTGGTGGGGAGCCTGCTTCCCCTTCTCTCTTTGCCTGCCTCTCTGCCTACTTGTGATCTTTCTCCTCTCTGTCAAATAAATAAATAAAATCTTAAAAAAAAAAAGAAAACCTTTGCTATATGAAGGTCATAAGCATTTTCTATATTTTCTTCTCTAAAATTTAGAGTTTACATATACATATATATTGAAGCCTTTATACTATATACAAGAAATAAATTCCATGTGCACGAATCTTAGGATCTGACTTTAAACTCCCCATCCCCAAATAGATAGGTAATTGTCCCAAAACCATTTATGTAGTAATATATCATTTCTCTGCTGATTTGAAACTGCTCCCTTCGCTGGCTCTAA
>CM052811.1:102260794-102292110 GCA_028533885.1 Nasua narica | reverse complement strand
CCCGTCTACTAATCACTGTGCTTGGTTCGCAGACACACACACAGAGTTAACGTTCTTCCTCCCTGGGCACAAACATATGAGCAGAGCCAAACACACGGAGCTGGCATAATTGGCTGAAAACAAACGGGAATCTTTTCAAATTATACTTTAATTAAACACCCAAAGCATGAATACATTCTCCTTTTTAAAAGTAGAATATGAATACAGCTGAAGTTTCCTTTGGCCACCCTCGTAAACCCTAGTTTCCTACCCCCTCCGCAACTTTGTGCATCTCCTTTCACAGAAATACATAGTACTAATGTAGATATTTTGAATGAATCATCCCACTTTATAAGGCTTTTACTGTAAGCTACATTTTTTCACCGAGTCGTGTATTTTTAGGATATACTCAAACTGATGCAAATGGCCTTGCAAGTTCCTCTTAATAGCTGTATTGTATTCATTCCTCTGATGATACCACATTCTCTCTCCTCTAAGATCCAGGGACAAATGTGGTTGCTTTCTTTTCTTTCCTCCAACATAAGAAGCGCTGCAGAAAACAGCCCTGCACTTGCCGGCTCTGTCATTTTTCTCTAGGTTTGAGAATGGAATTTGGGGTCTCGAGGTGCCTACATTTTTAGTTTTAACAGACACTACCGTTGTGTCCTGCATAATTTCTGTACCATTTAAACTTGCAGTAAGAGGATAGGAGAGGACTCAAATCCCCGTACCATAAGCTGCTGTTTTAAATATTTGCCAATCTGATGGGAGCAAAATGGAAGCTTTTGTTTGTTTGTTTTTTTCCTGTATACTTGTTTGCAAGTGAGATTTTCCTGGGCACTGGTATTTGTATTTTCCTGTTTCTGAATTACCTGTTTATTTTTTCTCATTAAAAAAATTAGGTGGTTTGTCTTTATCTTATTTGATTTGTGCAATTTCCTAATCTAATCCGGATATTAATCTCTTGTATATACAGCGAATATTTTCTTACAGCTCATCTGTGGCCTTCAACGCTCTGTAGGCTCTTTTAGACAGAAGTTATTAATTTTGACCTAATCAAATGTATCAGTCTTTTCCTTTATTCCTTTTATGTACATATCACACTTATGCCTTTCTCGATACTACGTTAAATGTATTGTGTATTCTTTTCTAATAAATTTGCCTTTTTGTGGGTCTTTCATGCATCTGCAATACATTTTTATGGTTGAAATGAGGTATGGTCTAACCTCTCCCCGAACGTAACTGACTATTGCCACGCAGGAGACTGACCTCCCTCCTTTTTCCGCTGATCCGAGGTTAGCGCTTCCTGGTTCCCTGAGTCACTGCGTCAAGGTCGGTGTGAGGCCCCTGTTCGATTCTACTGGTCTATACATCCCTGTCCGTACCAGAACATTTTATCTGCTAGAGCTTTAAGCCACCTTTTGATATCTTTTAAGTAAAATGCTCCATTTCCTGTGCTTCCTTTTCAATTATTTGAGCGAACTATTACTGCACGTTAACTCCCCCACATGAATTTTTAAAACTGCCTGTCGAGTTCTGTGAATTTCGACATTAATTTGGGGAAAATTGACATCAATACAATACGGAGGCTTTTCATTTGCGAGCACATTTATTCTGATCACCTTGTGTCTCTTCGGTTACACACTTTTGTAGATCAGGAAACTACCCATTTCCTAATGGGTTCATTCCTGTATTTTTATTGTTGTGAGCGAGTTTTCTCTGCGCTCCCTTTTTTGTTTTGCTTTTGCTTGCTACATTTTTAAAAAATCTACTTCCTAATCACTGTACTTCATTCACAGACACACACAAAGTAAACGTTCTTCCTCCCAGGACGCAAGCACGCGGGCCCTGCCAAACACACAGAGCCTGCATAATTGGCTGAAAATGGATGGGAATTTTTTTCAAATTAAAGTTTAACGACACAGACGGAACATGAATACATTCTCCTTTTTAAAAAATAGAGCATTGCAGATGATGCTGAAGTCCCTTTTGGCCACCCACTGCCATCCCATTTCCTCCCTCCTCTCCAGAGGTAATTGCTGTAATGGGTTCACTGTGCACTTTGCTAGACTTTCTGAAAACTTCTAAATTCACAGATAGGTACCCACAGGAAATATATGTTAGACTTGTCTCAAATAATGAGAATTTTGTCTTCTCTTTTCCAGTTTTCATTGATATTCAATTTTTGTCTTGACCTGGATTTTATTACGGTTACGGAATAGAATGTCAGTATTATCGCCTGTCACAATGTGAAAGGAAAGACGTAGAAGTCAGGAGATAGCCCTGAGCGGGTGGGGGGGGGGAGTGGGGGGCACAGACGGGGGTGATGAGGGGAGGCAAGAGCTTTTGTGGGCACGAAGTGGAACAAGGAGTGAAGGGACAAGCGGATTTCCTAAAAATTGAAATGATAACCAGTGGAGGTACTTCAAAACTGTGTTGGAAGAAAGCAGGGATGGAAGGGAGTACTTTCCAAGTGTCCTAAAACCTACTCCGCCACGTGGGACATCACTGAAACTCATGAACTAGAAATAGGGGGTAGCAGATGCTGTTCAGAGAGCGCTCGTGACCCAGTGTTGTCTAGGGTCCTTTAAGGAAACATCTTCAGGCAACTTCAAGGAAGCACTTTGTTCTCTGATTAAGGTGATGCACCTGGAGAGCTTTCTTGGCCCTGGCCCTTCCTTTCTGCCTAGGGGATATTGGGTGAAAATGTGGTACATGGAGGGGCACCTGGTTGCCTCAGTCACTTAAGCATCCAAGTCTTGATTTTGGCTCAGGTCACGATCTCAGGGTCGTGAGACCAAGCCCCACATCAGGGTCTGTGCTGGGTGGGGAGCCTGCTTGAGATTCTCTCTCTCCTCCTCCTCCCCTCTCTCTCTTTCTCTTACCCTCCCTCCTCCACCTCTCGAAAGAAAGAAAAGAAGAAAGAAGAAGAAAGAAAGAAAGAAAGAAAGAAAGAAAGAAAGAAAGAAAGAAAGAAAGAAAGAAAGAAAGAAAAGGAAGGAAGGAAGGAAAGAAAGAAAGAAAGAAAGAGAGAGGCACCTGAGTGGCTAAGTGGGTTAAAGCCTCTGCCTTCGGCTCAGGTCATGATCTCAGGGTCCTGGGATCAAGCCCCGCATCGGGCTCTCTGCTCTGCGGGGAGCCTGCTTCCTCCTCTCTCTCTGCCTGCCTTTCTGCCTACTTGTGATCTCTCTCCCTCTGTCAAATAAATAAATAAAATCTAAAAAGAAGAAAGAAAGAAAGAAAGAAAGAAAGAAAGAAAGAAAGAAAGAAAGAAAGAAAGAAAGAAAGAAAGAAAGAAATTATGATGTATGGAGCTCTGGCAGCCATCTTGTGACTGGGAGGGGAAAGCCAGGAGATGCAGGTCTCTGTTGACTCAAAGCTTGGTTACCTGGAACCACTGACTTCTGTCTGGGCTTTTCATTCTCTGAAATAAATAAATGTTCTTACTCTCTAAGCCACTTTTAGGTGTTTTATTAGATGCTGGTGAAAGCGTCCTTCCTGGGGCACCTGTGCACTCAGTCGTTAAGCATCTGCTTTCAGCTCAGTATCAGGCTCCCTGCTTGGTGGGAAGCCTGCTTCTTCCTCTCCCACTCCCTCTGCTTGTGTTCCCTCCCTCTGTCAAATAAATGAATAAAATCTTTCAAAAAAAAAAATAAAAAGAAAGAAAGCATCCTTCCTAATACAAGAGATCTAAGAGCTCTTTAGAGTTGGGGAAACGACCTGAAGGAGCAGATCACATACTCTGGGGTGGGAGTTTAGGGGTGGGGAGAAGGTGGAGAAGGGTGCTTTTCATCAAAATCCTGCCATTCTCTTGGATATTTTTTTTTAACTATGTGTATGTATTACATGGAAAGAAATAGAAATGGCTGGGTTTTTGTTTTGTTTTTTTTAACAATTCTGATAAGTATGTTAAAATGTAACCAGTCGTTCCCTCTGGTTACCTTGGGTATAAAGCAACTTTCTAAGATGTCCTCAAATTATTTCTGTAGTTAAAAAAAAGTCCAAGACCTAGGTTTTTAAGATATGGCACACGAGAAAGGTGAATTTTGAAGCAGGGAAAGGAAGGAGCCCAGAGGTGAAATCCTAGACAAAGACCTCTCACCTGGCTCTGAGAGGACCGCCTCGGGCTCAGGGCACATGTGGCGCAGGAGAGCAGTGACCTGTCAGGCAGGGCGTCCTGCCAAGGAGTTTGAGCTTTTATCCAAATGGTAATGAGGAACCAGGGACGTGCCGAAGCAGGGAGACAGGGGTTAGCCCCTTCTCGTGTCCTCCTTTCTTCTGTGCCGGGGAGGGAAGCTCAACTCAAACCTGCTCAGGCAGGAGAACTCAGTTGGCTTCTAGAACCAATCCACAGGCCAGGCTGGGCCTCTAGGTCCCCCGGAGCCAGGGACTTGGCCATCGGACCCTCCCTCTCGTCTCCGGGCCGCCCCATCGCATAGCCTGCCAGCCTCCCTCTCTCGGGCCTATTTCTTCCACATACTGGCACTCAGGGCTACACACATCTCACTTCCTTCAGGTACTGACCAAAAAGAGACCCAGGTCGGTGTGCAGGAGTTTGGTTCAAAGGTCTCGATCGAGGGCACCTGGCTGGCTCAGTGGGTTAAGCGTCTGTCTTCAGCCCCATCGTGATCCCAGGGTCCTGGGATCGAGCCCCACATTGAGCTCCCTGCTCAGTGGGACGCCTGCTTCTCCCTCTGCCCCTCCCCACCATGCTGCTCTCTCTTGCTCTCTCAAATGGATGCATTAAATCTTTAAAACAACAACAAAAAAAAGGCCTTGCTTGAGTCAGTGCCTCTGGCTACTCACTCTTTTGTCCAGTTGCTGTGTCCTCTGCGGCCCCGTCTGCGGACGCCCATGTTCGTAACAACAGCACCCACCTTAGCAACAGCGGAGCGTTGGGAGGGTGGAGGAGACGACATCTGCGAGGGGCTTAGCGGGGCCTGGCGTGGCGTGAGTGCTCCATGAATGGTAGGAGCTCTCTCTCGGCTCCCAAGTTAAACAATCTGGGACAGGCTCTGATGGGCTCAGCCTGAGTCGGGGGCTCAGTCACCCCTGGCTGATCAGTGATGGCCGGTAAGGCGAATCCCATTCCAAACAGGGGGGCCGGGGTGCAGTGACTAACCAGGGGGGAGGGTGCCGGTCTAGGGAAAGAAAACAATGGATGTGCCCTGTCAATCCCTCTGCTGTCTGCAGAAAAGGGTTTGATGCGCCCCCCGTGAGCCTGGAGGGAGGGAGGATACCGAAGAGGCCGCCACAGTCGTCCCTGAGAAGTGTTGCAGGCCCGAGTGCAAGTGCGGCTGGAGGGCAGGTGGATTCAGGAGAGGTTGTGGAGGCAGAACGAGGGAGCCAGCGGAGCGCGAGAGATGGGAGAGAACGAGGGGCCGAGGGCGGCCTGGGCTGCTGACCCAGGAACTGCCACAAATAGAGCCTGGCCAGAGAAGAGCTTTATTTCTCCAGGACTCAAGTTCCCTCTACCAACCCCCACCCCCTTTCTGATCAGCAGCAAAAACCTAATCTTAGTTCAAGGGGAATGTAATCACTTCTGGACTTGGCCTAAGTCTCTCTTAAGCGAGTTCTTGGTCTACCTCCAGCTTTTCTGCCTCCCACCACTCCTTCCCTTCTCCCTGACGGTGAAATCCTGGGATCCCTGCTTGGTGGGATCTCCCTCAGGGAGAATAGGGGATCCCTTTGTTCTGGGATCCTCTAGTCTGCCCTGGCACCAGGGGGTACATCTGATCCTGGATGGCCAGGACCTCTCCACTGCTGTCCACTGAGCCAAGAAAGCCCGGCTGAGTCCTTGTCCCGACCACAAAGCATGTCGCAGTCGGCCAGCTCCACGCCCCCGCTCCCCTGTACCCTCAGCATCCATTCCTTGCTATGGTGATACGCGGAACCCAGGGGGACACCCCCAGACCCATCTGTCAGGGCCAACCCGCAGAGCTCTCAATTTGTCCAGCCCAAGCAGTAGGGGGCGGGGAGGGGTTGGTCCTCGGGGCAACACCATGAAGATCCAGGCAACAAACCCTCTGCTCTTTTACTGCTTTGGGGAGATCTAGTGTCTTCTATTAGCGATGTGTCCGTATGATTCCCCTCCTCACTAGCTGGCCAAACTTTTATTTCCTTTCAGGCAGAAAGACAGCTTCCTCATTCTTCCCTATTTGCTGTTTATGACATCAATGTCAAGTTCTGAGTCCCTCGGGTACTTTTATCTTTACAGAAAGACAACCAAACGCCCTATCTCTGCTATAGGTTTCAAGAGACTATTTGAAACCTTTGACTGTCTTACTGCATTCATACTGTAGCAACCCCAGGCCCCCACAAAGCTCCGACTGGAGCAGGAGAAAGTGGCCACGGCCACCATCATTTCCTGCCTTCCCTACATACACGTACTCTTCCTCACATTCAGAGATGGAGTTCACTTTTCCCGCCCGTGAACCTTGGCTGGCTTTCGTGCCTTTGTTGGCCGATAGAATGTGGCAGAAGACGAAAGAATGTTCTGAGACACGGGAGACCAGGTCATCAGAAGCTGTGTAGCTTCTGCACAGGACTCTTGAAATACTTGGTCTTGAGACAGTCCCACTTGCCACCCAACTGCCACGCTGAGAGAACCCCAACCTGGGTGGTGAATCCACGTGTGGGCACCGCGGTCCAGAGCCCCAGCTGAGCTCCCAGCGGGCAGCCAGCCGTGTGAGGGAGCCTCCCTGCACAGCGAGCCCAGCTGAGCCTCGAGGGCTCCGGTCCCACTGCTTCCCGACTGCAGACGTGGGGAGACTTGAGAAAGAACCACCCAGCTGAGACCTATCAACCCCCAGAGCCATGAGAAATAACTTATATTTTTTAAGCCATTAGAGTTTGGGGTCATTTGTTATGCAAAACAGTAACAGGCAAGGAAATGGGAGGGAAGCACGTTGAGGAGTCTATAAGAGATGATCACACAACACTTAAACAGACCATTATAATACAGTATGGTGGGGCGTCTGGGTGGCTCAGTGGGTTAAAGCCTGTGCCTTCGGCTCAGGTCATGATCTCAGGGTCCTGGGATCAAGCCCCGCATGGGGCTCTCTGCTCAGCAGAGAGCCTGCTTCCCCCTCTCTCTCTCCCTGCCTCTCTGCCTACTTGTGATCTCTCTCTCTGTCAAATAAATAAAATTTTAAAAAATAATAATACAGTATGGTACGTGAGTAATGGAATATAGATATGCACAGAGCTTTCCAGTGGAGATGACCACTGGCCTGACTTCCTAAAGATGAGCAGGAATGAACAAGGTAGAAGGGACGGGAAGGACATTCCAAACAAGGGAAGCAGCACAAGGAAAGCCCCACAGGTGAAAAGTAGCAAGGGCGAGCTTACAGGTCTAGCTGGACATCCGGTGTTCCCGGACTATGAGAGCAGGAGTGGACAGGAAGAGTGAGACAGGAAGTGGACAGAGGTCCTGCAAGGCCTGGGGTGCCCCCCACATCAAGAAATTTGGAAATCATCCTGCAGTCCGTGAGTACAATTGCCTGTCTTTACACCAGTGACACTTCAGATTTGTGGTTTGGGACAATCACTGTGGTAGACAGCACGAAGACTAGATTTGGAGAGAGACAGTCTCTAGGTAGGGAGATGAATTTGACCATGGTCATGGTCCAGATAAGATGAGGCCTGACCTGGAACCATGGCAGTGGGGGGGGGTTGGGGTGGATGGAACCCAGAAACCTTTAGAAAATAAAGTCAGAAATGCAGGGTGATTGTTGGCTATAGGGGTGAGAGCAAGAGTAGGGTGAAGGGTGACTTTTGTGTGTCTTAGGTGGGGATGGTGGAGAGGTTCTTGGAATGGGGAATGTGGTATGAGGGCCAGTTTGAGGGGGGCGACAGTGGGTTCAGTCTCAGGTAGAGCTGAGGGGCTGGGGGCACAGTCACGTGGGGCCCATCAGGCGGCTGGATCCCAAAATCTGAGGCTCAAGAAGAAATTCAACTGGAGGGGCCAACCCAGGGACAGAGGGTAATGGGAACCTCGGGAACCCGTGAGATTGCCAAGGAGAGTGTAGGGAGAAATAAGAGAGGGCCCAGGGCAGAATTGTGAGCCACAGTGACATTTGAGGGGCCACAGAGGTGTAGGCGGACAACAAAGGAGAAAGAGCCCTGGGAGATGCGACAGCTAGGAGAGGGGTTGCCATGGCACCCAAGGGAGTGAAGCGTTTCAGGGAGAAACTAATCAACCTCTATATGGCCCATGTCTCAGAGAAACAAGAAGCAAAATTCTTTGAATTTAGCAGTGGGAGGCTATTGTGAACCTTGGCAGGAAGAGTGAGGGGTAATAGTTTACAGGGGGCAGTGGAGGGAATGGGTAGAGGATGTGCAGACCCCAGCCCCACCCTTAGAGAAGGCTGGATGGCTAGGGTAGGAGTTGGGTGGCAATGAGAAGACTGTGGGTGATCACAGGAGGACTTTTCAAAACAGGAGACCCTAGAATTTTCTCATTTTAAAGGAGGCACCAGCAAAGAAGGAGAGGATGAAAAGAGGGACAGTTTGTGAGCTGGGATCCCTCCTCTGAGCCCAGCCGAAAGGAAACAAGGGGGGATGAGTAGGGATGTCTCAAGAGAAGAGGGCAAGACCTGGGAAGACTCCCTTGTGTGCCCTTTCCAATCCTGAAAACTTGGAGGGAAGGAGGTCTACACTGGCCAGCTCTGCAGGGTGGACAAGACTGATGGAAAGGGAAAAGTTGCATCGAAGGAGCTAGGAGCTCACTTGTGACTGTTTTGGATATTCCTCATGGGCCCCTCAAGCCTTTCTCTTTCTCCATCATGTTCTGTGCTCAGGGAGGCTGACCTCTACACCCCTCAGGCTCCTTGCTCTCTCTGGCTTCTCACTGATTTGGGCCAGTGGAGGAACCAGTGAGGACAGCGGAGGGAGGGAGGAGGAAGGTTGCCCTGGCTGACTTCTTGTGGGCTGTGGGTTGGCAGTGACTGCCTTCCTTTACTTATGGCCACCGGTAGGGTCCCTTTCTTAAAGTCACTGCTTTCTCTACATGTTCTGAAAACCCACACCCTCTCCTCAGTTCTTCAAGCCTAGGAGTGGTGATGAGTCCTTTGTCATTGCTAGAACCCTGAGCCCTGCCACAGTCTGTGAATAGTCCTCGCACTACATTGGTTTCAGTTAAATCCTTTTGGCGCACCACTCTCTTTCCTACCAGGACCCTGAATGAATTGGTGAATTTGATTCTTCTAAGCACTGGGACACACATGTAGGAGGGGGCACAATGCTGAGTAAGGACAGAGCTGGTCTCGGCCCACATATGCTGCCAATCCATCAGGGAAGCCAGATATTAATCACGTAAATAAAGATCTTCATAATTTCAAACTCTGATAGGTGCCATGGAGAAATCTCCCTAGATCAGAGAAGTAACATTTGATCTGAGGAATGGAAGGAGGAGGAGAGTGTTGCCCTTAAGGAAACAGTGTGCGCCAACTCCGTGGTGCGAGGGTGGTGCGTTCCAGAAACCAGAAGGCCATCATGGCTGTGGCGCTTATTGGTCAGAATGATTTTGAAACAAGTGACAGAAAAGCTCAACTCAAAAACATTTCAACAATAAGAGATTCATTGCCACGCATGACAAGAAATTCCAAGGGAGGCGGCTCTAATGAAATCAAGGACCCAGGTTCTGTCTGTCTCCCAGTACGCGCACTTCTAGTTCCCATGGTCACAAGATGGCTGCCGCCACTCCAGGGGTTGTGTTCACCATACTGATGTCCAAAGATGCATGAAAGAAAGGGGTTCTTCCTTATACTTCTTTTTAAAGACTGAGAAACTTTTCCCAGAAGACCCCATCACCACCTCTCACTGGTCAGCTTTGCAACAAATACCCACTCATAAACCAATCACTGTCGAGAGAAGTAGACCTGGCCACTGTGACTGACATCAGTCAATCTATGTCACATGGAGAGTGGCTTCTGTTAGAAAGAACTAAGGAGAATGACTGTCGAGGGGAGGAGGGCATGGTGTGTAATGAGGCTGGAGAAATCAAAGTTGACCTTTCTTTAAGACCACTGCATGATGTTAATAGGAGGTGGGCATAAAAAATGATGTGTATTCTGGAACAGCCACTCAGGCTGCTTGGTGGGAGTTGGGTGATTGGAGGGAAGAGTAGATTTGGAGAGACCAGTCGTAACTGCAGGGAGAGATAGTGGCTTGGATTAACCAATTGCTGCTTTGGATGGAAGCATTAAGCCTCCTGATGGGGTGAAGAGGAGATTCTAGGGTGACCGTCAAGTGTCTCCCACCAGAGTGCTGGTATCAGCTCCTCAAAATAGGAAACACCAGACGAGGATAAATTTGGGTAAGAAAGATTAAGCATTTTAATAAAGAAAGATAATCAAGAAGAAAAACAGACCAGGAGTTTCATTTGGGTCATGTTCAAGATATCGGCTATTGGTGGATGCTCGGCCATAGGATTCTGGAGCTCAGAGTAGAGTTCAGGACTGCAAATGGAAGAGTAGTCATTAAGGAGAAAGATGGGCAAGCAGCTCAAGGGTGGCTTGGACGGGACTATCGCTTTGGGAGATCAGCCCCAGGAGGCAGGTATAGCTTTAGGGATACAGGAGATTGAGGAGAAAGATGCACAGTGAAAGAGAAGTCCAGAGAGCCATGGGCATGAGAAGGGGAGTCTGAAAAAGACGGGAAGACAAGGAAAGAGGGGATCTTGGAACCTCACAGGTCAGGGTGGCCGCTGGCAGGCCAGATGCACAGAGGTCAGGGAATGGGAGGGCATCTCCTGGACCTGGTCCTAGGGATCTTTGCCACTGCAGTTCTGGGGGAGAGACCAGAAGTCCACCTCAGCAGTGGGGGGATGATGCAGAGTCTGGATGAGAAAGCAGGAGGAAAGAGGGGAGCTGGGGGGGGACAGCAGGGCTCAGGAAGGTGCTGTGTCTTACCTGCCAACATGTGGAGGGAGGAGGGCTATGGGAGCTGAGTTTGAAGGGCAGTGATGGGTCATGCAAGGGGCCCCAGAGCGCTGGGATTAAGTGTAGAGGTGAAGGGATTAGCCGTGTTGGTGGAAAGAGACAAAATTAAATCATGTACATTTTACGAGGTAAGCTGATCTCCGTGTTCTTCTGGAGGCTTTTGCTCTGCCCTCTGGGTGCGACTACAGCTCTAATTAGCAGTGGTTTCATCTGCCTCGTGTCTGGGGCCATGTCTTCCTCGATTTTTGTACCTTTTCGGCACCTAGCAACAGGCAGTGAGCGAGGTAGAGGCAGAATAATTATTTTCCGCTTGAAATCAAATGTCTGAAATGGAGGTTCAGAAAATTTTCTTTTCAGCACAGAGACGGAACTCTGAAGGGGTGAGATTACAGGTGAAAGGGACTGTTGGGGGGTGGGTGGGGATGGAAGTCTAGGGGACTGAAAAGTCCCCAGGCGCGCTGGGTGGCTGGGGACCAGATGTGCTGGGAGGGTGGCGCAGGAGGCAGGGGTGGGACTCCTCCCAACATGGGCCCAGCTGTTCACAGGATGCAGCACGGCCCACTGGCCGGGCCTTGGTCCCCCTTGTTCACACCACCATTCTTTTCAGTGACCCCCATTGCCCAACCCGGCAGACGCCCTTCCCGAACTCACTCGGCATAAGGCAGCCTCTGACACATCTGACCGCTCCCTCCTGAAATCACTCCTTGCCTCCATGACACCACGGTGACCCCAGATGGCTCAGTTAGCCTCCGCCCTCCCTGGCCACCCCTCCTCAGCCTCCTCCACCCACCGTCTAAGCGTGGGGTTCCCTCAGGACTCATGGGTTGGCGCTTTCCATCTCCCTCTATGTTCTCGCCCTGGGAGGTCACTAATGACCAATTTTTAGGCCCTGCCCGCCCTCTCTGGCCTGGCACACCTAATCACCCAGCCAACAACTCCATGAGAGTGTCTTTCATGACACCCCCAAGCTTGCCACAGCCAATCAGAGTGCTGAATTTTCCCCAGAACCTCTCTCCTCCCTTGTCTTCCCCTTTTCTACAACGGCCCAACCTTCAACCCGGTTTCCCAAACCTGACCTTGGAGAGTCATCTTTGACCCTTCCCCACCCTCTGCTCCTACCCAGTCCCAGCGAATCCCGGCATTTGGGTCTCCAGAGCCATCCCCCGTCTGACCCTTCCCACTGCCACCACCTGGTTCCTGCCACCTGCCCTCTTCCGTTGTCTCTCGGCAACGGCCTGGCAGTATTCTCCCCCCTCAGCCCTCTGCTTGTCACACAGAAGTAAAAGCAAACTTCTTAAACCCCAAGTAGGATCACGTTGGGATCCTGCATGCCAGCAGCCTTCCGGGATTTCCCATAGCCCTAAGAACAAAATCCTATCTCTTTGTCACAGCCCACCTGATCTGCGGGGGATCTGTCAGTCCCCCTGGCCTGCTCCAACCACCGCCCTCCGGCCACAGGCGAATTCCTTCAGTTCCTCAAATGCACCAGCTTGTTCCTCCCTTGGAGCCTTTGCCTACCTTGTTTCTCATCCCGGGAAGGCTCTCGCCTAACTCCCTCCTCTCGGCCTTTTGGGCTTACGTGTCCCCTCAGAGAGGCCCTCCCCAGCCCCTGTCCAGAGCAGGGCCTCTGCCCATCCCTTCCTCAACATTCTGTTCCTTCCCCTCGGGACCCCGTCACGGTTTCTTTGGAGTTGCCTTTTTTCCTGTGTTTTAAAGAGCTCTCCCCTAAAAGAGCCCTTCCCCTTAGAAGGGCCCTGAAGCTCAGAAGCTCCCTGAAGTCCATTTCTTAGAGACCATCTCTTCTGCTCGCCTCTCTCTAGGGAGCACAAGGATACAATTTGACTTCCAGGGAGTAGAAATAGCTAGAAAAATGGGTACATGTGTGAAAAAGCGGTGCCGTGGGAAACCCAAGGTGAGATGCCCTCCAGGAAGTTCGACACGGGCGTCAGACACCTGGGCAACCGAGCTGATGTGACAGAGAGCTCCCCAGGGCTCTAACCCCAATAGATATTGCAGCATAATAGCAAACAAAATAACAGGTTTTGCTGTTGTTGTTTTTTGAAAGAAAGACATCTCAGTGGGATAGACTAGAAAGCCCAGACACAGATCCCTGGAACATTTTCCGCTATGGCTTCTGAGAGCAGAGACATCACAAACTACTGGGGAGCGGAAGTATTTTATGAAGGAGTTTATTTCATTCAGTGGGGCTAGAAAATTATTTTTATCCGGGAAACAAAAAGCAATTTTTACTTCCCTTTATACTAACACCAAAATCGATGCCAGGTGATTAAGGCCCACACTCGTGATGAGCCCTGGGTGTCATACAGAAACGCCGAATCACCCCATTGTACACCTGAAACTATTATCACACTGTATGTAAACTAACTGGAATTTAAGTAAATTAAAAAAAGAAAATCAATACCAAGTGATTTAAAGAGTTAAATGCAAAAAAAAAAAAAAAGCATACTACTAGCTAGAAAAAAAAATGGAAATGATTCATTATTCAAACTGTGACTAAGGGAGGCCATTGTAGCCTTCATAGCAATAGAGAGAATTATAATGCAAAATACAAATATAATTGACTATAGGAAATGTAAAGCTTTTCTGTATGGAAAATTCTCATAAATAAAACATTCACAGAGGCAGTAAGAATTTTCATAATGAAATGTTGGGGCAATAGAAGGCGGTTGGAGTGCATTTACGAAAGATGAAGTTCAAAAGGCAAATTCACTTGCAAATGCTGAACTTGGTCACAATACAATAAATTTAAATTTGGATGGAGAGCTAGCACTCTGGGCCCCTCGAAAGGGTGCTACAGAACAAGGGGCTCGCCGTGCTGGCTCAGTCCTGGAGGTATGGGACCTCTCGTATGCAGCTCGAAGGGCTGTGAAGCAGCAAAACCTTTCTGGAAGGCAATTTGCTTAAGATGTGTGAAGAGCCTCGACAAGGTTCATGCTATTTGACTTGGGAATTCCATTTATAGGAAGCTGGTCCCAAGAAAATGATCTAAAACAATACCCCAAGACGGGTGCAGAAATATGTGTACTGTGGTTTGATTTATAAAAGCAAAAAAGAGAACACGGGGAAAAAAAAAAAGAAGAGAAACTCTCAGAATCTCCAGCCCCAGGAGAATGAGAATGGTTCACCAAATTAGGTTTCATTCATTAAGTGGATTATTATACAGCCATTAAACGTAATAATTACAAAGAATGTTGACTAACACGAGGAAATGCTTAGCATATAATCAGCGTAAAGGGGTGGCACAAAATTACATATATAATAAAAGTATTTACTGTAAACAAATGCATTAAAAAAAGACTACGAAGAAATGCACTCTTCACATGTATTTTCACATAGCACGACTGTGGGTGCTGGGATTCTTGTCAAGACTTTCCTGTTCCTCATTCTTTAGCTAAGCTCCAAATTTTCTGTAATGTTCAGGTACCGCCGTGTTATGGGAACATATTTCAAAAGAACACAATGGAACAGGAATAGTATAATGAACACAATACACAATATCCTTGCCATCCAGGATAATGTATTACTTTCATAGTAGGAAAAGCAAGGAAAAAAAAAGAGGCAGGTCTTAAGGGACTGATACCCGCATTGGGCAAGTTTTGAAGGTGGGGTGGAGGGATGGGCTGGCAAGGAAAGAAAATGGTCTAGCCTCGGAATACTGCCCCAGCGGGCCCCTTTCAAAAGACTGAGATATGGGGATCTTCGTTCTCCTGGTGACTAATGCTCTTCATTTGAAATTCCTTTCCTAGAATATGGCAGGTTCCCTTTGGACATGGATTTGGTCCTGAACTCTGAGTTGTGTAGGGCAGTGTATCTTTTCCTGACCATGCTATTGAATCACTGTTGCTTCATCAGATGGTACCTAGTAGGGTGAGTCCAGTCCTTTGACTCCTACAATGCTCCCACTGCTTGTTTTTCTTTCTCAAAATTATCTTGGCGGTTCTTGCCCATCTCCTTTTCCATATGACCTTTAGAATCAGCTTATTAAGTTCTACTTAAAAATCCTGGTGGGATTTTGATTTGGAAGGCATTGAATTTGTCCATTAATTTGGAGAGAATTGACATTTTCAACAATATCGAGTCTTCAGGACCCTAACATTTCAAGGGTGGTTGAGTCAGAGCCTCTGATTAATGAGACTGGGAAGGCAAAGGCGTCATAGAGACGGGTTAAAAACAAGGAGATGGTGTTGCCATGGAAACCGAGAGAGCGGAGCGTTTCAAGAAGGCGAGAGTGATCACCAATATCAAGCCCTGCGGAGAATTCCAATAAGCTAGGGATGGAAAAACACCCACCACAGTTGGTAATTAGGAGGTTATCGGAGCCCTCGGCGAGAGCAGTTTCTGGGGTGAGACAGAGCAGAACCCCAACTGCAGGTCCTGAGGGTGAGAGATAGTCAGCAAAGATGAGCTTTTTACGGAAGTTTGGATAATTAAGTTTAGATAATTAGAAAAGTTTCGAGAACGATTGTCTGGAAGCTAGAGAATGAAGTGGTGTGGAGTCAAGAGAAAGTTTTCAACTCAGTTCAACAGATATTTTTTGAGCAGGCATTTTTGAGTCCTCTGGGCCAGCTGACCATCAGGGAGCTGGTGAGAACAAGACAGACGCGTCCCTGCCCGCAGGGAGCTGATGGTCTAAGTGCAGAAGCAGCCATGAAGCAATCACATGTTAATTACATGGGTAATTAACAAAGATGATCACAAAGGGGAGGTGTATGGGGCTGAGAACAGCCAGGGGCCCCGAGTCAAGGAGGAGAGGAGCTGTTAATACTTCTGAGAGGAGAGCTTGAAAGATGAGCCTCAATGGGGTAAGAGCTTTGCAGATAGAGGGAGCAGCACAGGCCCCCGGGAGCCCTGCCGTGGGCATGGGCGGGATAGGGCCCATTCTGGAAAGAGGAAAAGAAGGTCAGGGAGCCTTGGGCCGGTGAATGAGGGGAAAGCAGGGTTGGAAATGAGCTAAAGAGTTGGGCAGGTCGGGAAGGTGTGGGATTGTCTTCCGAGATGAAGGGGGGGTTGGTCTTTGGAGTTGTTTACAAATGGCAACAGCTTGTTCCCGTGTGCATGTTAAAGGTGTCTCTCTGGCTGCCAGTGAGGCAAGGACTGCAGGGGTGCCGGAGGGCTGCCGGGAGATGGCTGTTCAGACCAGCGCTAGTGGTGGCTTGGGCTAGGCTGTTGATGGTGGAGTTGAAGACAACTGGAAGGACCCAGGAGCCATTGGGAGGTCAAGTCTCCAAGGCTGGAGGCTGGACTATGGATGGAGGTTAGTGCAAGTGAGCTGAGGGGCAAGACCCCGGGCTGGTGTCTTTCCAAGACATGCGGGAGTCTGGTGAAGGACTGGATTTGGGACAAGAGGAGTTGTGTGCTGAGTGTGTTCAGTAGGAGGTGCCTTTGGACTCCTGGCTTCTGGAACCCAGAGGAGAGCTCCAGCTGGAGATGGGCATGAGGGCAGCTTCAGGCATAGGCAGGGCTCTAGGGGGTGCGGGGGTTGTCCTGAAGCAGCCCAGGGGGTGGGTGATATTAAGGAATAGAGTACGGAGGGAATGAGCAGAGGATGGGGGTTCCACATGTGGGGGGCTGGGAATATAGGAAAAAGAGGCTGGAGAAGAGAAGGAAGATCCGGAGTGGGGAAGGCAAGAGGGGCATTCCCCAGGAGCCCAGGGAGAAGAGTTTCCAAAAGGACAGAGTGGCCCCTGGCCTGGGGCAAGGAGGTCAAGTATTCAGGGGAGTTGAAGGCTGATTGGCTTCCCTGGACTTGGCCTTTGGGGCTCTTTGCCAGGTTTTTGCAGGAGGGGGTAAGTCAGGAGTGAGGATGACTCAGGGCCTGCCTACCTGTGAAGACAGGAGAGCACATAATGGGTGCCAAATTTCTCATTTGGTTTTGGTTTTAGTAAAAGAGCAATATTCACATATTAATTGTCCCAGAGGAAGGCACCCGTGGGATATGAGCCATTGCAGAACAAGGGCAATTAGCTAAATGAGGCCTCGGAGGGAATGAGGCCATGTGGGCAAGAGGGGTCCATCTTGGGCAATAACACGCAGCCAGACTCCCGAGAGAAAAGTCAATACGAAGCCTTTTACCGGGTAAACTCTGTTCAAGTAACTTTCTTTCAGGGAATTTGTCTGTGACCTTTGTGACTTAACTGAGTTTCACTATAGCAGGAATTTCATCCTGCACATGGCTGGGACTTTGGCTTATTCATTTTGGAATCATCCCCAGCCCAGGGCAGCCAACCGGGAACAGAATCAATATATTCTGTAGCTTAAAATAAAATGTCAGAAATGGAAGGTCAAGATTCTTAGCCCAAAAGAGTTCATGATCGATAGAACAATCGGGCAAGCACATTTTGCTTGTGTGCTGAATCCTGCAGGGGAGAATAAATGAGGGTTCAGAGAGTTGGGGAGGGGGGCAGAGGGATCAGGTGGTCGCCGTCCTAGCTATTCAGGGCCAAAGGGACAGGAGGAAAGGAAGTCTGCCCTTGGACACAGAGCCAGGGCAACCCATCCCAGCCTGGGCTCCGGTCTTTCCGCAATGGGGTCGTAGCCATTGTCTCATGCGGTCATTACAAACCCTGTGAGGCCGGCAGGGGTGCGCGGCCCATTTTCCAGATGAGCAGAAGAGAAAGCTGAGCCCATGTGGGGCCCCAGGTTTGGAAGACCCTGGAGTGTGTTAATGGCTCCCTCTCCGACCTCTGGCTCCAGAGACCCAGCCCCTCTGCACCCCCGATGAGCCCCCCGAGAAACTCCTGTTCTGGAGTTGACTGCTGCAGGAAACCAAGGCCAGAACCAGCAGTAGAAGTTACGAAAGATGAAAACAGTGTGCGGGTCTCCTAGAGAAGATATTCATCAGAGGGCTTCCTGGGGCTCCAGGTTGCCCAGCCTTCCTGGACGTCAAAATATAGCTCAAAGGGGCGCCTGGGCGGCTCAGTCAGCTGAGTGTCTGCCTTCAGCTCAGGTCCTGGGATTGAGCCCAGCATCGGGGTCCCTGCTGAGTGGGGAGCCTGCTTCTCCTTCTCCCTCTGCCCCTCGCCCTGCTTGTGCACTCTCTTTCTCTCAAATAAAATTGTATATATATATATACATATATATATACAATATATTGTATTTATACATACATATCTCAAATAAAATATATCTATATCTATCTATATCTATATCTATATCTATATCTATATCTATATCTATATCTATATCTATATCTATATCTATATAAATCCAAATGAAGCCCCAGAAGCCAGGTACGGGCACACAAGCTCCTCTGCTATCCAAGGTAGAACCGTGCCTCTCTGGGACCTATCCTCACGTGCTAACAGCCACGGCCACTGTTCCCGAAAGCTCTGCACCCCCTGCAGCTTTCCTTAGCTTCCCTGGGCCTGCCAGCTCAGTCAGCCCCCCACGGGCCTCAGTGGGCCCCCAGGCTCCCTCGGATACACCCCGACCTCCACAAGGCCTCTCCAGGGTGTCAGTCCGTGTCCCCTCTCCCGTCAGCACCAGGTTGGACTCAAGACTTCTGTTCTGAGATCCCCCAGACTTGTCTGGGATCCCATCATATTCCTCCTTGGGGCTTGGCTTAGTGGCTGGGGCATGATACTCTGATGGGGACCCAGGCAATGCCAAAGTTCTAGTTGATGCCCTTGGATTTCTCTCCTACTCACAGGTTGAACATTCGGCCCCTTCATGAGGTCCAACCTTGGATAGCATTGTGAATTGAGTTTTCAATCTACTGTCCTTGTGCAAACTCTTTGCCCCTCCCCTTAACTTTGACTCCAAGCTTTGTGGCATCTAGAATCCTTCTTTCTCAAGCCCCGACTTTTGCCCTGAAAGGCAACAGCTCTCGTTCTGTGGGCTCCCCTGTGGATGGAAGTCTGGACAATCACCTGTACTATCAATTTATAGAAGCCCACCCAGGAACCAAAGGCCAAGCTAGGGACTCTGTATCATGTCATTACCCCCAAGAGCATCCAGAAAGCTTGGCTAGTGGGGTGGGGAGTGAAGTGGAAGGAATTCTACCCACACACAGTGTAAGAGAAAAATATCACCATACCTCACACGGTTAAAAAGGGGGCGCCCTGAAGCAGTAAGGAAAGAAGGGATTAGTCAATCAAAGGTGCCCGGCTGATCACTAATCTGTTTGGGAAAGCAAATCCACTTCATTCTTCACTT
Source organism: Nasua narica (assembly GCA_028533885.1). NCBI lineage: Eukaryota > Metazoa > Chordata > Mammalia > Carnivora > Procyonidae > Nasua > Nasua narica. The sequence continues at coordinate 102,273,013 of CM052811.1, read as the reverse complement.
CATATCATACATCCACATCGAGTTCAGATGGATTAAAGATTTAAATTAAAAATCACACTTGAACAAAGTAGACGTGGATATCCATTCAAAACTCTGTATGAGTATTACCTTCTCAGCTTAAAAGCAAGGGAGGCATTCAAAAAGAAAAGATAAATAAAAAAAGGTTGTAAATTTTAGGCTCCATATGAAAACTGAAAACAACTTTGAGGATGTCACGTAGAGGGTTAATATCCTTGTTGTTTAAGAATCCATACAAATTGAGTTTTAAAAATTCAAATCACTGCTGGATAAATGGCAAAGGATAGGAACACTCAATTAACAGAAGATTAATTTTTTATGGCTCATAAGTTGAACCTATTTTCCAATATCTAATTATTTTTTAAAAAGTAAATTGAAACAACAATGAGATAACACTTTTTGCCCAGTACAGAGTGAAGAGAAAAATTTTAATGAGACTACCCCATGCTGGCTAGGATGTGATGAAACAGACAACACTCTGAAGGGAATGTAAATTACTACAGCCTTTGACCCACTAATTACACTTATGGCACTCCATCAAAAGGAAATAATCTCAAATTGACAAAGATTTATGTACAAAGAGATACAGTGTGGCCTTGTTTATAAGAACAACAATAGCAAAATTGAAACAACCAAAATAACCAAAAATTTGGGAAAATGTTAAATTATTTTATATCCACTCAAACGGACTATTATTCATCAAGTAATTGTGATTTTAAAAAAAAAACTCTGAAAAATCCTTACAATATCAAAATGGGAAGGCAGGTGAGAAATAAAGGTGCAGATGATATCCTGGATATTATCTCAGATATGGAAACAAAGAAACAAGAGCATTTTTTTTTCTTTTAAATGAAAGGATATGTGCTGAAACCCTGAACCTAAGGGTAAGGACGGGGTTCAGGACAAATAAGCTTTGAAGAGGACAGGGAAATAAATGGCCAATTCCTAGCAGATGACCAGTGGGGTCCTGAATCATTACAAATTCAAAGAACTTTATAGCTGGAGGAGAGGAAGAGGGAAAGTTTCAGCCTGCCTAAAGGTCAAATTGCCTTGGGTATCAAGCTCAAGAAACTGCCATTTGTTCATTACACTGAGAGCGAAGAATGAAGACGGATGGGTGGGAAATCGGGTTGGGCAGCTCACGAAGGCCCTCTGAGCCATGCCAGGGAGGTTCGGATTTTATCCCAAGGTCAGTGAGGAGCACTGAAGACTTTTAAGCTTTCCTTCTAGATAGATTACAATATTAGCAAGGACTCTCTTTGCAATACCAAAAACCCAGTTCGAACTAACTCAGGCATAAAAATAAAAACAGGCGCCTGGGTGGCACAGTCAGCTAAGCATCTGACTCTTGGTTTCAGCTCAGGTCAGGATCTCGGGGTTTTGAGATCAAGCCCCAGGTCGGGCTTTGTGTTCAGTGTGTGGGGTCTGCTTGAGATTCTCTCTCTCCCACTGGTGCACGTGCTCGATTGCTCACTCTCTCTCTCTCGCTCAAATAAATCTTAAAAAAAAAATAAAATAAAAGTAAAAAATTTAAAGGGTAAAATCTCAAACTATCAAACTTATAGAATAAAACATGAGAAAAATCTCTGTGACCTTGGTTTAGGCAAAGATTTCTTAGCTGTGACAACAAAAGCATGGTCCATGAAAGGATAAACTGATGGGGGGCCTGCCCTCAGCTCAGGTCATGATCCCAGGGTCCTGGGATAGAGCCTCGCATCAGGCTCCCTGCCTCTCCTGATCCCCCTGCTGGTGCTCTCCCTCTCTCTCTCTGTGTCAAATAAATAAGTAAAATCTTTAAAAAGAAGAAGAAGAAATTGATAAGTTGGATTTTATCCAAGTTAAAAAAACATGGTTTTTGAAAGACATTGTTGAGTGAATGGAAAGACCAACCACAGACTGGAAGAAAATATCTGCAAGTCATAGATCTGACAAAAGACTTGTACCTAGAATATATGGAGAAGTGTCAAAACTCAATAATAAATAAAACAAACAACCCAATAAAAAATGAGCAGAGGATCTTAACGGACACTTCATCAAAAAAGATCTACGAATGGCAAATAAGCACATGAAAAGATGCTCAACATCGTTAGTCATTTGGGGAAATGCAAATTAACGCCGCAATGGGATACCATTACATACCTATTAGAATGTTTAAAATTAAAAAAGACAGATCAGGGGAACCTGGGTGGCACAGTCAATTTAGCGTTAGTCTTTTGATTTTGGCTCTAGGATCCCAGAATGGAGCCCACATCAGGCTCCATGCTCAGCCGGGAGTCTGCTTGGGGATTCTCTCCCTCTGCCCCTTCCCCCCTGCTCACTTGCGCTCTCTCTCAAATAAATAAAAAAAAAAAATAGTAAAAAGACCATTCAGACCAAATGTTGGTGAGGGTGTGGAGCAACACGACACAGATGAGAATATAAAATGGTACAAACACTTTGGAAAGGCATTTGGCAATTTCTTAAAAAGTTACATATACACCTATCATACGACCCAGCCATTCTTTTAGATACCCAAAAGAAATGAAAGCACGTGTCCACACAAAGTCTGGTTCATTTGTGATATCCACAAACTGGAAACAGCCCAAAAGTCCATCAAGAGGTGAAAGGATGAATAAACTACGGTTCACCCACACAATGGAATACTACTCAGCTTTAAAAAGGAATAAACTATCAATACACAACACAGATGAATCTTGAAATAATTATGCTGAATGAGAAAAAGCCAGACTAAACTGGATGGCTCCATGTGTACAAGATTCTAGGGATTACAAATTAATGTAGAGCGACAGCAAAACAGGGGTTGCCTGGAGGACGGAGGGAGAGGAGTAGGTGGAAAGGGAAGGGAAAAGGAAATGACAAAAGGGCACAAGAAATCTTTGGAGGTAATGGGTGTGTTGGTTACCTTACCTGGCAATGGTTTCATGGGCATATACATATGTGAAAACTTACCACATTGCAATTTATATGTGTGCAGTTTATTTGTATGTCAATTGCACTTCAATAAAGCTGTTAAATAAATAAAGAGCAAAGTAGGAATTATATCGGTGCAAACTGGGTATCAGGAACTTTCCCCCAGCTCTCATCTCTGCAGTCAGTTTCCCAGGAGCCCAGAGGAACCCCTGCCCTTTCTTTCGCTTAAGTTGTTTCAAACGTGGTTACTGTGGCTTGTGACCGGAAACATTCTGGGCTAGCATAGAGATAATGCTTGGAGTGTTAGCAGAACACAAGAAGGGGTTTGTAACCTCACCTTGGAGACTCAGAATTGGTCGGTGGGGGGCGGGGCTCTCAGGAAAGGGTGAGCGCCCCAAGAAGGTGATACCTCAATTGACATCTCAAGGAGTAGGAACCCAGGTAGAAGAGATGGCAGAGATTCCCAGGCAGAGGGAACAGCGTGAACAAAGCCATGGAGGGCAGGAGAAGGATGTGAGGTGTGTGGAATTTGGGATGAGATAGGGACTGATGGGAAACAGACTGGAAAAGTCAGCAGGGAGCAGCTCATGCTGTGTTTAGGAGCCTGAACTTAACCTCATTGGTGACAGCGAACCATGGAAAAGTTTGGAGCAGTCAGGTGCCAAGGACAGATTTTTGTTTTATGGAGCTCTCTCTGGGACTTAGAGATGCAGGTGGACTAGGGAGGGGTCATTGCCACAGTTGGGGGTTGACTTTGAAGGGCCCGCAGACACCTGGAAGTGAGGACCAGCAGGGAGGCAGGGCCAGGAAGGCTCTGGTCCTCAGGAAGACATCTCCCCTGGAGACGCAGAGCTGGGGGGGTCACCCAGTCCACAGCCATGGCCTGGAAAGACTGAGAGGTAGAGAGAGCTCCGCCAAAATCTAAGGACCTCCAACCCACCATTTCAGGGGCTGGCAGAGCCTGGGGCGCCAACAAAAGCAGCAGCGGGAAGGCAATGTCAGTGCCACATGGCCACGTGAGCAGAGCAGGGAGCAGCAGGTTGTCATGGAAACTGAGCCAGCGAAGCGTTTCTAGGAGAGAGGGATCAGCAGGACCAAATGTAGCAGAAAATTCCAAACTGATGAAGGCTGAAAATTTTCTTTTGATTTGGCAATTAGTAGAACATTGATGAGCTTTAACAAGAGCAATTTTAGGAGCTCGTGGACCAGCAAGGGGGTGGAGATGGAGAGACATTTAGGAGGTAAAATGGACCAGAGTTGGTGATGGGATGTATATTGGAGGAAGAGGAAGAGGACAACGAGGAGGAGGAGGAGGGCAGTGTTAAGCAAGACCCCCCAGGTTTTCCTGTGTTCAGAAGGGACGAGATGACAGGGGGGAATGCTGCAGAGGGACTGAGTTTGCAAGAGGAAGATAAGGAGTTCTGTTTGGGACGTTTTTATCTAAAATCACATTTCTGCTTTGACGCTGTGCTCAATATTGTTCTAAGAATTTTACAACTATTAATTCATGTATACTTGTAATTATCCCATAAGGAAGCTACTACCACATTTACCACCATTTGCACATAAAGAAACAAAGAGAAACCTGCTCAGAGCAAAGGAGTGGAGGACAGATTTGAAGCCAGGCAAACCAGACATGATGGAGTGAGGTCCCCGAGATAAATGAAGGGGGTGTCAGGGGGCAGGTGGACCCAGGCTCCAGGGCTTGGCAGGAAGGTCCTGGCTGGAGGTGTAAGAGCAGTTGCCACGCAGGGAAGGACCCCGACCTGACTCAAGCCAGCGGGGGGTACACTTCCGGAGTCCCTGGGTCTTGGGTGGGGTTGAAGCTTCACGGACAAGTGATGGTGTGGGAGAGGGTCCAGGCAAAGGCCCAGACCCCTCCAGCATCCAGGGGGGCCCACCAGGGAGATAAGAAAGACGGGGCCAGAGGGCCGGTGTGGGAAGAGTTGTCACTCCGGGAGGTGGCTGACAGCAGGCCTTGTCCTGAGAGCTCGGAACAGGCAGGTGACTGGCCATGGGCCAGAGCAGTCTCAGGGGAAGAGAGAGGAAGCCCAAAAAACAAGGCAGTCAAGGGTCTGGCTAGAAAGGAAGAAGGGAGGAGAAGAGCCTAAGAGGGAGAACAGGGTCCAGAAAGGTACTATTTTTAAATGGAAATGATCTTTTTAATTAAGAAATTTTAATTAGAAAATGCATTCCCGTGGTTCAAAATTCAAAACCCACAAAAGAATGTCCAGCGCAAAGGCTCCCTCCTGCCGCTCCCTGCCCCCACCAACCCCGTCCCCTAGGTCCCCTTCTTGCAGGTAACCAGCGTATCCTCCCAGAGACAGAAAATACAAATTCACAATGTGGGATTCTGATTTCTGTAAACGCACAGGAAATGAATTTCAGAACACTGAAGCTCTTTGGGGAAGAAGGCCTCGTGGAGCCAGCGAAGACAGAGGACACGCAAGCCGGAGTGGCGGTCGGACATTAGTTGTAGACAAGAACCCGTGTTTTGTTGCATGAAACAAAATTATATCGGGCCCCCGCTACCAAGTCCCAGGTACGGTGGGCTCGGTGTGCTGGGCCCCCTCGGCCGCTGGAGACTCTGTCCTACCCCACCGCTGGACCCAGTGGCCTTGGACTCACCCTCCATCCCTGGCCACCACACCGATCCCAGTGGCTGCTGAGGAAGGGTCCCCTGACACGAAATGTCTAAAGGCAGAAATGAGTAGAAATGTCTCGGCCTTTTATTTTTTATTTTTAGTTATTGAAACCAACTGGAGTGTCAAGAAGGCAAGAATGGAGCTTCTAGGGAGGAGGGAAGGGCGACAGAGACTAGGGGAAGGGTCCCTGCGCTCCGGCGGCCTGCAGAAGAGAAGCTGCACACGGGGGTGGGGGGGCGTCCTTCCCAGGGCAGCTGGGGCCCCCTCAGTTGGTCAGGGGAGCTCGCCTCTCCGCTTGCCTCAGTCCCTGACTGCGAGGAGGCAGGGGCCGGACTGAGGAGGGAACCCAAGGGGTTATGGGCCGGGCTCATGGCCGGGGTCACCCCCATCCACGGGCCTGAAGGCCTCTCCTTCCCGGCACACACCAGTGTCACGGGTCCAGAGAGAGCAGGGGGGCTCGTGAGCTCAGGGGCACACTGTAGACAAGTTTCTGGTCAGCTGGAGTGGGAGCTGAGCCCTAGGGTCCCCCCAAGCCTCGGTGGTACCTCCTGGGGGAGCAGAGGGAGGTCACCCGGTCACAAGGCAGTGGTACACGGCTCCACGCGTGAGGTGAGCTCTGGTCCGCGCAGTCGCCAGTCGCCCTCACAGTGCCCAGCCCCTTGTCCCTGCTGCTTTGGAAAGTGGCCTTCGACAGCCTTGTGAAGTGCTGCGACCCCGGAGAAGGGGGCCCCCGGGAAACTGCTCCGAGGCACTAAACTCTTCATGGACATTTTTAACTGACAATTTGGAGTGATTGCCCCAGTTTCCCTCCTCAGAGGCCACCTGTGACCTGGCTGTTACGAATCCTTCAGTCCTTTTGGGGGCTGTGTGGAGGAGAGGAACGGGGCGTGCATAGGAGAGTCTACCCATCAGACATGGGGGTGGCAAGACGGGGAGCAAAGGGGTGCTTGTGCCTGGGCTCCTGCCTGGGAGAGCCAGTGAGTGTTTGCAGTGTTCCCATGGCAGCAATCTGTAAAGAACATTCTTGGTGGGAGACAACTCACTGGGTTAGGACACATTGGGCTTTGGGAGGCCCAGAGGTCAGGGAGGAAGTTGCCTGGGACAGTAGACTTGCCAGGCACGTCTCACCGGCCCCCCACCCCATATCGGCCCCCCACCCCATATCGGCAGGCCTATATTTCCCGAGGCTGCAGCTCCGCCTCCCCCCAGCCTTCCCTGAACTCACCCCTCCCTCCGGGATCTCCAAGCCCTCACGTCCCTGGCAAAGGACTCCAAGCCCACCCAAACCTGCTTGAGGCCATGCTCTCTGGACCCCATGCCCTGCCAGCCCCTGCCTTTCTCAACGTCGTGGCGAATTCCCCTTTTTCACCCCACACAGGCCCCCCCCACCAACCTCGAGCCCGTTCTTGGCCAGATCCTGGCAAACCCAGTGCCATCTTTCAGCTCTCCCCTTACTTGGAGTCTCAGTGTGGCCGGGACTGTCGACCACTGCCCCATCCACAGCGTCGTCTCGGTCCCTGACGCCACCCTCTCCTGTTTCCCCTCACCGCCCCGCCGCTCGGCTGCAACTTACGTGCTGAAGCCCCTCGTAGTGCCCCCAGAACGCTCGCCTCTGCTTACTCACATCCTCTCCACCCATCATTACAAGCGTCATCTGTGTTGTGCTGCCTCTGACCCCCGAATGTCCTGCCTGGCCCTGGGCTCGCTTGGCACCTCACCATCTTGCTCTCTCTCGCCTCTCCCAGCAGTCAGAACCGCAGCCCGTGAGTTCAGTCTTGCTGATACTTCTCAGACCCACTTCCACCTCCATCTGCCTCCCTGGTCTGGGCGCTATTCTCACTCTGCCCATGATTCTGATAACCTCTGACCTCTTCTGCTCAGGTCTGCTCTTGCCTAAAACAAGCTCCACTGCTTAGAATCATCAGTGGCTCCCCACAGCCCTTAGAATAAAATCCATACTGCGTAATTCTGTCCTCTGACCTCTTTTCTAACCTCATCAATTCCCACTCTGCCCTCCACTCACGATACTCCAACTACAAATGTCCCACCGTCCCTCCCACATCATCCTCTTCTTCCTGCCTCTGGGCCTTTGCACATGCAGCCTCTGCTGTTTGAACATGCTTCCTGCTTGCACATGCCTCCCTCTGCTTCAGCTGGCCTACTACAGTTTGGTCTTGCCCAAACATCACTCCTCAGAGTCGTCTTCCTTGAAGATTGTTACACTCTCCTAGCCAGCACCACGTCTGTCTCCCCTGTAGCTTATTTTTTTGGACATTGCTTGTTGATACAGGCCTTTTTTGCCTGCAGATGGGATGCTCCATGAGGACAGGGCCTACGGCTGTTCGGTTCCCAGCAAGAATTCTCACTATTTGTTGATGGGCTAAAAGTGTCTAAGCAGGGATACTAACTGGCAGAACCCGAGCCCCAGGCACTAGAGATGCCGGAGATATTGCTGGAAGCCCTCACCTGTGTGGAGCTCATAAGCAGATAGAGACAGACAACCCGCAGGTGCACAGATAATTCCATCCTCAGCCTTCAGGGCTTGTAAGTGGGATGACAGAAATGCAGGGCGAGGGCAAAGGGCTCTAGGGTGACCGGAGCCTCTCCTTGCCGCGGGCTGGGGGCAGGCCAGGCTCCTTAGATAGGACAGTCAGAGAAGCCCTCTGAGGAGGTGGCATTCCATCACAGACCTAAGTGACTCGAGGGAGTGAGTCAAGTGAGGACGGGGGAAGGAGGCCTGTCAGGCATTTTCTAGGGCTGCTGTAACAAGTACCACAAGGGCAAACAATGGGAATTCATTGGCTCACAGCTCTGGAGGCCAGAAGTCCAAGATGAAGTCGCAGGCTGGGTTGGTTCTCTCGGAGGGCTATCCGGAGAATCTGTCCCAGGCCTCTTTCCTAGCTTCTGGGGGTTGCTGGCAATCTTTGGCCTCCCTCGGCCTGTAGATGAAATCCCCTGATGTTCGCCTTTGTCTTCCCATGTTCTTCCTGTGTGAACGTGTATCCAAATTTCTCCTTCTTAAAGGACACCGGATTTATCGGGTTGGGGGCCCGCCCTACTCCAGCAGGACCCCATCTTAACTGAACTAATTACATCTGCAGCGACCCTGTTTCCAAATAAGGCCACATTCAGAGCTACTGGGGTGATGACTTCAGTATATGAATTTGGGGGAAACACAGCCCATAATGGAGAGCCTCTAGAGGGAAAGGCCTGGTGGGGGGAACAAGTCCGGTGTGTTCCAGGAACAGCGAAAGAGGCCAGTGTGGGTACAAGAGAGAGCGAGGGGCGGGGAGCGGTATGAAGGAGGTGGGAACGGTGGGTCCCATCACGCTGGGCCTTGATGGCATTTGCTCCACAAACGGTGCAATGGGGAACATTGTGAGTCTGAGATAGGACTTCGGTCCGTAAAGATCCTTCCGGCTGCCACATGGGGAGTAACTGGCACAGAGCGAGCGTGGATGCGGGGGTCCTCTGATCCTAAGAAGGAGGAGACCCAGCAAGAGTGCAGTGGGAGACAGGACGGGCTCTGAGGACCAAGGAGGAGACGCACAAGAAAACCCAAGAATGGGAGAGGACAGGCTGCCAGGGGAAAGAGTGGAGGGTGTCCAGAAGGCGGGGTGCTCACCTGTGGGCTATGAGAGCAAAGGCTAGAATGGAGGTGAAGCTTGGCGACTGGAAAGCCATCGGCACCCTCCATGAGAGGAGTGCCCAGCGACTGGCCAACCACCTGCGAGGGCAGGGGAAGGAGACAGAGGAGGCAGGGCCAATGGGACTCACTTTCCAGCAGCAGATCTGGCAGTGTTAGTGTTCGGTGGATGCAGCAGGGACGTGGAGTGAGGACGGGTGTGACCACTAGTGACCGGATGGGGCCAAGGGTGCAGACAGATGCATGTTAGGCTAAACAGGACCTAATTAAACTGCCTATCTCTCCTGGGTAACCTGATCTCCCCTGTGTTCCCCTCCACGGGTGACAGCGAACCACGTGGGAATGGGTTCTGTCTTGCCTCTAGCCTGGGATGGGGTCCGTGGTCATCTTCTATCCCCTAGGCCACTTGCAATGGTGAGGAAAGCTGATGAGTGCTGAATATACTTAGCTTTGCATGAAAGCCTCGTATGCAAGTGACATAACATGCAGGTCTGAAGTGTGCAGCTCAGGGATGATTTAACGAGGCAAGCACCCAAGTCCCAGCCCCCCAGATCAAGATGCACAGCAATTTCATCCCCTGGAAGCTCCTTGGCACTCACCCTCCTGACGTACATCACCACGAGTGGTTTTGCTTGTTCTTGAACTTCACATGAATGGAAACAGTCTGTTCCTTTCCTCTGGCTTCCTTCACTAAATCTGTCTATGAGATTCGCCCATGTTGGTGCAAGTAGATTGACTTTGTTCTTTCTCATTGTCATGGAGTGTTCCTTTATATGAATATGCCGTCACTGGCTCTATTTGTCCGTTCTCCTCTTGATGGACCCTTGAGTTGTTTCTGGTTTTCAATGATGATGGAGAAAGACGCCGTGAACATTCTGTGCACATCTGTAGGGGGCCCCACACACTACTTTCCACTCAGGTATTCCTCGTAGTAGACCGTCTAGGTAAGAGGGCAGGCGTCTGCCTCACTTTTATAAACAGTGCCGAACAGTTCTCCAAGGTGATTATACCCATTTACGCCCAACAGGGTAGGTTTTCTTTAAAGTCATGTTTATTGACGTATGATCTACATAAGATGACAGTTGCTGGTTTTTTTGTTTTTCTTTTAGACTTCATTTATTTATTTGAGAGAGAGAGAGGGAGGAAGGGAAGTAGGGAGAGCACAGAGAAGGAGAGGGAGAAGCAGGCTCCCCGTTGAGCAGGGAGCCCGATGTGGGACCTGATTCCAGGACTCTGGGATCATGACCCGACCCATGACCTCAGCTACTTAACCAACTGAGGCCCATAGGCATCCCCTTCACTGTTTTTGGTGTGGGCAATTTTGACAAATGCATATCGTAGCATAACTCTCTCCATAATTGAGGTAGAAAACATTTCTATCACTGCAAAACATTTCCTCAGGCACCACTGACCCCCGCCACTCTGTTCCCTACCCCTACATTTCTGCCTTTTCCAGAATGTCATATCAGTGGAATCATAGAGTGTTTGGGGTCTGGCTTCTTTTACTTATCCTCGTGCATCTGAGCCTCACCCATGTGGTTGTGGGCTTTGGTATTTATTCCTTTCTATTGCCAGGGGCTTCTCCGTAGTGAGGCTGGGCCACCTTTGGGGGCTGGCGCTTCTCCTCTCCACTGGTTGAAGGATATTTGAATTGTTTCCGGTTTGGAGCAACTATGGATAAAATCACTCTAAACATCTACGTGGAGATGTTTGTGGGGACAAAAGTTTTCGTCTCTCTAGTTGAATGCCCAAGAGGGGATACCGTGTTCCACAATGTAACTCTACAAGGAATTGTCCAACGGTTTTAAAGCCCTGGCCATTGGGTACTCCCACCAGCGACGCGTGAGCCTTCCAGCAGCTCCTCTCCACTGACAATACTTCAGAGCATTTTATTGTGTTTTAATTTTAGCTGCTCTTGTGAGTATGTAGCAGTTCAGCTATTGTGCCCTTGTTTTGTCAAAGCGAATGGAAGGATTGTGAGTGGAGAAAGGACACCATCCAATGTGTGTCAGAGGGCTGGCTGGGGCAGGGCGAGGGGAGGGGGCACCAGAGTGGACGCACGCCAGAGATAGAAGTACTCCCTCATGGGCCGGCTGAGCTGAGAGTGTGGGCTGGAAAACAGGGACGGGAGGGACTGACTGCTTTCCTCTGAGGACGTTCTGAGGAACAGGACCCCTAGCACTCAGCTCATCGAAAACAGAGACTGGGAGGCTGCCATTTTCATTCCCGGCCTCCAGGGTGGTACGGAAGGCGCTCAGGGAACAAAGATTCCCAACAGCGAACCTAAACAAATTGCTTGGCCCATCCCCTGGCAAGGGCAGGGCAATTCCACCTCAGGCAAAGACATTTGAGGATCATGGTAACAGGCCCCTCCGCCAGAAGATCAGCAAGACTATCCAGCCAAGACCAAGTTCATCGATCAGTGAAAACTGCAAAACTCCAGAGTATTTTTCTCTCTCACTCATCTATTCTTATCTCCATAAAATGACAAGGCAGAAAAACTCACCACCAAAAAAAGAACAAGAGGCAGTACCGATGGCTAGAGACCTAGTCAATACGGACATTAGTAATATGTCAGAAATAGAGTTCAAAATGACTGTTATCAAGGTGCTAGCTGGGCTCAAAAAAAGCATGGAAGATAATAGAGATTCCCTGTCTGGAGAAATAAAATCCCTTTCTGGAGAAATAAAAGAACTAAAATCTAACCAAGTTGAAATCCAAAAAGCTATTGATGAGGTCCAATAAAAAAAATGGAGGCTCAGAAATCTTGAAAGGGGTCCTCTAAGCAGAGAGAGCCTAAAAGGAACATAGACCAGAAAGGAATAGAGACAATATTCAGTTAACAGTCACCTTACAGGCAATACAGTGGCACTAAATTCATATCTGCCAATAGTTACCCTGAATGTAAATGGGCTAAATGCCCCTATCAAAAGACACAGAGGATCAGAATGGATAAAAAACAAGACCCATCAATATGCTGTCTACAAGAAACTCATCTTA
>CM052811.1:102233548-102260294 GCA_028533885.1 Nasua narica | reverse complement strand
TCAGAGAAAGACAATTATCACATGATTGCTCTGATATGAAGAATTTGAGAGGCAGGGCAGGGGGTCATGGGGGGGGTCGGGGAGGGAAATGAAACAAGATGGGATGGGGAAGGAGACAAACCATAAGAGACTCCTAAACTCACGAAACAAACTAAGGGTGGCTGAGAGGCAGGGGGGTAGGGTTATGGACATTGGGGAGGGTATGTGCTATGGTAAGTGCTGTGAAATGTGTAAGCTAGATGAATCACAGACCTGTACCCTGGGGCTAATAATACATTATATGTTTTAAATTTTTTTTAAAAAAATAAAGAAGCAGTTGGAGGTGTGAGCACAGGGGGTAGGAGGTGAGCTTGTCTGGGGAGCAGAGAGGAGAGGGTAGTGAGAGGAGAGGGGGAAAGAGTTGAGACAGGACAAACAGACAGACGCTGCCCAGGCTGTGCATGGATGGATGGCTAGGCAGACAGATGAAGTGTCCATGGGACTGAGAGTGACAGACAAAGTGGGAGCCACCGCGGACGGTGCTCGGAGGAACATGGCCCCCGTGCATGTACACAGGTGCCGACGCACCTGGACGCCCACGCTGGAGGGCACAGAGAGAGCGAAAGAAAAGTCCACAAGCCCCAGGGGGAAAAAAAGGAGTGAAGAGAAGGTCGGCAGGCATGTCTGCATGCGAGCTTAAGTACACACACACGCACAGTGGGAATGATGCACAGACAGCATATTCAATAGGGCTCCTCTGGAGAGCGGGAAGAAGCGTGTCGGAGTGAGATGAAGACAGAGAAAGCCAGAGGAGGGGAGGAGGGGAAGAGGGCTCCAAGGGACAGACACCCAGATGGGCAGAGACACTGACACAGCACGTGGGGAGGGGCACACACATAGACCCACATGCGTGGGCCGCCCCAGCTGAGACACCTGGGAGACGCTCCGTGTCCGCGGCAGGGGAGTGGTCGGAGGGACAGTGGCTGTGTTGAAGTCTCCCAGCAAGTGTGAATCAGGCTGAGAAAAGAGATAAAGAGGAGCCCACAGGTGACGAGACACACAAACATAACACTGACACAGTGTGAGAATCAAATCTCGAGGGACCGCGGTACAACGACTTTACCGGGAAGGCAGTGGGGTGCTGGCCAAGCAGAGCAAGCTGCCAGATGGGAGACTTGGAGAGGGGACATGGGCAGTGTCCCCCAGATGTGGATGGGGCAAGACTGGCATCCAGATGAGACGGTGGTGGTCGGCTGGAGGCAGGGGAGGGTCCCCAAGGGTGCAGGAGGGGATCCGGCAGCCCTGGGTGGGACTGCATGTGGAGGAGTCAAGATGCCTGGAACGTGGTCCACCCACACCAGGGGTGAGGAGCTGGGCGATGGGTGAGAGGAGGGGAGAGAAAACCATTGTGGAGGGATGGACAACCAACCCCTACTCTCCTGCTATAACATACGGACGTGCAGGTCCCAGTTCAGGAGAGAGCTCTATGCCCAACAAGGACAGTGATGGCGACAGATGTCCTGGAGGGAAGGGAGCTACCCTAGGGCATCAGGAAGGATGGGAAGAGGAGGGCTGGGCCCTGGGTAGTGTCACCACTGGGACGGGGATCAAGAGGAACCACCCAAGGGATAGGAGAAAAGCCAGGGGCACCCGGTATACTAAGGGAAGAGAGGGTAACCAGAAGCAAGGATGGGCACCACGGTCAGGCCTCCGAAGGCCAGTGGGGGTGAGCAGGCAAAAGCAGCCCTAGAATGTGGCAAACAGGAGATCAGGGGAGGTCTAGTTCAAGAACCACGGCAGACTCAGGGTGGTTGTGGTCGGTTGTGAAGGATGTAGTGAGTGGGGGTGAGAAGGGAGACAACCAGAGCTCAGAGTTCCCTTCCCAGCTCGTCGGTGGACAGATAGGGTGGACGGAGCCAGAAGGAGAAAGAATGGGTGGCAGAAAGATGCCCCTCATCACGCTGGAGGAAAGTGGACCCTAGAAAAGGGAAAAGGATAGCTATTGCCAAAGCAACCATACTGACCGTGGGAACAAAGAGATGATGAAAGACTTTGGAGGAAGAAGGGGTGCAGATGCCAGAGGCAGGGAGTGAGGCTAGATCCCGGTCCCTGGAGAAGGGGCACAGGGAGCACACACCAGGAGTAGAGAGGGTAATGTTTGGTTCTAGCTCAGTGAGTCAGTGATGCTGGTGGCGCACTGAGTGGGGCTGAGCGGGGGACAGCAGATGCAGGGGGCTTAAGAAGGTTGTGGGAGGGGGAGGCCAGCAGAGAAACCAGGGGGCCTTTGTGCAGAGGGCGTTCCTGAGGCCCTGGGGTGGCCAGCGTGGCCTGGGAGAGCGCATGGAACAAGAGGAGCCACAGGAATGAGGACACAGCCCTGGGGAGCACTGCTAAGAAAGAGCAGGAGGAGAGAGAAGGGTCTGAAGGGTAGGCAAGACAGACCACACACTCGCACACAGGCACACAGTGACGCTGAGAGTGACTTAGAGACTTCAGAAGTCTCCAGAAGCCCCCTCGCTCAGTGATAACTGAGTGATAACTGGCCTTTCTTCCCCTGGACTCCTTAGAACTCGGCCAGGGGCTTTGGATCCCCTGTCCTCAGCAGAGCACCCAGGAACCCCCGTCTGCTGGTGGATGGCCGGGTGCGTGGGACGGTTGTGTACTCATACATCACCATGCAGCAGGGGCTGAGGAGGTGGAAGGTTCTAGAGCCCCTTGAAGGGAGAGTTGGCAAGGAGGGGGAACAGATGGGCTGTTGATGGCCAAACAGGAGTGGTCAGAAACAACTGAGGGCTCCCCAGGTGCGGCACCAAAGTGAAGAAGGCAGGGACACTGCCTTAGTGAGAAGAGGAAAGGGGCTGGTCCCGGTGGTGACAAGGAGGTGCATCGGAGGCATCAGGCCTCAGTGGATGGGCCCGGTCAACATGGGCTCCAAGTTTCGGTTCCCGAGACAGTGGAGCTGATTTCGGTTTTAGGGTGCAGGAGAAGTTTGGGCACCCTCTGGGGGTGGGGGGCAGCAGAGAAATTCCTGCAAGGAGCAGGTGCAGCATCAGGAAAGAAGAGGAAAGACAGGAGAGACAGACCCTTGTCCAGAGCCCACCAGGCCTTCTGTGGACAGCCCAGTGGATGAACCCACAGATGAAGCCACCGCGACAGTGATGGAGAGGGCGGGAACCGACTCCCGCCATGCCTCGGAGAGACACAGCTCACGCAGACGGTGCGCACACGTGCACACATGTGCACGTGCGGAAGCCCAGAGAGACCAGGGAAAGAGCAAAACTCGGCAAGCCCCAGAAAGAGGGAGGGAGCCGGAGAGGAAAGCTGGGGGCACACAGGCGCCCTCATACGCGCACACAGACGCGCGCACAGCGGGAATGACGCATGGACCGATGCAAAATTCAATAAAGCTCCTCCGGAGAGCGGGAGCTAGCCAGCGGAGCGAGATGAAGACAGAGGCGGGCGGGGGGGAGGGGGGCACATCAATAATAAAGTTAAAAAATAAAACAAAGAGGGGGAGAAGGGACCCTTGGGGAGGCAGAGGCAGCAGATGCAGAAATGCCTGCATGCGTGCTCATGCGCACACATGGCGGCGGGGGAGGCGGGGGAGGCAGAAACCTGATGGAGAGCTTCAGGGCCGGCACCCTGCCTGCCTGTCCACACAGAGGCAGATTTCCATCGTGACCCTGGGGGCAAGGGCCGAATCTGGGGAGAAGGAGTAGGGAGGGAGGAGATGAGGCAGGATGAAGGGGAAGGTAGGCAGCCCTCAGAGCTCTGGAGGGGCAGCCCTTCCAAAGCTGGAAGAGACAGACGGACAGAAGAGAGCCCACACGCTGTGGACATCTTCTGGAGGCCTACCCAGAATTCGTAAGAGGAAAAGAAAGAAGGGGAGGCCTGGGCATGGATGTTTGAGGCAACTTTACCTGTCACAGTGAAAAAGAGAAAGCAGTCTATGTGTGCGTCTGCAGAAAGTCACAACTGTATTCTAGAAGATACCCTGGAGCTGATTTTTAACACAAGATGAGTCCTGCAGTGTGCTGGCGAACGGGCTCTCTGAGGGGGAAAAAAAATCCCAATTTATATCTTTCGCCTACTTCTGTGGCATAAATACTACCACTAAGGCCAATTTCAAGCGCCCCACGCAGCCTCCCTGGATGGAGTTGGGCAGAGACGCTGGTGATTGGCGATGGCCACGTGTGGCCTTGCTCATGAAAAGAGCTCTAACACCCACCATTGGGCCAAAAAGCCTATTGGCAAAACCTTTGCCTAGTAAACAGCATTTACGTTTTAAAATAAGTCCCTCCACTCCCCTCAAAAGCAACTGTATTTACCTAGATGAGAAGGCATGTATGGACAGTGTGGACAGGTTTGCAGAGAGAGGTTGGGGGAGGGGTTGGGAGGAGGATGGGGGAGGGGCGAAGACATTTGAGTCTTTTCCGCTGCTGTTTTTGCAAAAAGAATGTCCTCCTGCGTCACATGTATAATTTCAAACCATTCTTTTAAATCAAGAGAGGGGAAAAATTGGAAGGGAAAAGGGAAGGAGAATGAGACTGAGGAGGGGAAGGAAGAGGTCTCCAGTCCTTTGTTCTGTCTGTCCATGCATCCTCCCCTCAGCCAGAGTGCTCCCCAGCCCATTTCTCTGTGCTGAAAAGTAGAGAGAAATCCGGTGCGGACCCTGCCCTCAAGGAGCCCACAGCCTGTGGGGGGATGGGGTGGCCCGGATGGGGGACCTTCACTCTGTATGGTGGGGACCCCAGAGAGAGGTTGGCAAAGACTTCTTTAGGAGGATGGGGGCTTCCTGGAGTGTGCCCGCGACCCTGCTTAGCAGAGCTGTAACGGGGAGAGGGAAGTGCTGGATGGGGTCAGCATGACGCTGGTGTGCCCAGGCTCTCGGGGAGACCATGCAGGGTAGCAGAGAGAGCAGTAGGAAGAGAGAGGAGGGAGCCCCAGGAGGATGGGCACGAAGGAGACAGAGAGATGTCCCAAGAAAGGGGAGTCGAGGAAGGAAAGGGAGTCCAGTCACCAGGATAGACCCTCTGGGATCAGAGGCCCCGAATGGATAAGAGATGAGGGAGAGACATGGGAAACTTTGTCCAGCCACACTGGGGGCCCAGAATGGCTACCGTGGAGAGCTGCACAAGAAGATGGGTTTGGGTAAGGAGTGCATAGACGCTGCCGTTGCTGGGTCCCTCCCCAGCTGCTCTGTGGATGGAAAGAGAGAGGACAGGAGGAGGACAGGAACAAAAGATCAAGGGAGAACTCAGCTCTTCAGGTGGGAGGGAGGTGAGCACGCCCACCTGCTGACAGAGCCCAGGGGAGGGAGAAAGAAGGGGACACCTGTTGCTAAGGCAACCACGTGGACTAGGAGGATGGAGAAGATAGGACTTTGGGGGAAGAATCAGCCATAGGTTAGAAGTGGGCGGCAGGCAGAGCGAAAGGGGCTAATCTGTGTTTTCAGCCCTGGTGTTGGGAAGTGGGGGGAACACAGGGCTGGGGACGTGGACTTGGTGAGTCTGTGATGCTGCTGGGTCCTCCGTGGGGTGCCTGGTAAGGTCCATGGTGCTTCAGCCGGGGAGCCTAGAAAGCTGGGGGCATCTCTCTCTTTGACATACACACTGTGATGCTCAGAGGAAAACAAAAACATAGGGTGTACCTAACCCTACTCTCACTAACCACTTCCCTATGGACTAGCTCCACCAGCATGCAGCCTGGGCTGTGGAGTGTGTGTCTCCGGCAGAGCACCAAGTAGGGGCTCAGTGTGTGCTCGTCAGATGGACAGACAGATGGATATATGTGATGCGAGCATAAGATTGTTATATTGGAGCTGATGAAGGGCTGAAAGGCTGGAGAGGGTCTTGACCTGTGCCTTGGAGGGACACTTGGCAGGAAGGAGAAAGGATCAGCCATGGAGGCGGGAATGGGAATGGGCAGAGGTGATGAGGGGCTCCTGGCAGCGGAGCCCTGGGGGCCAGTGACGTCAGCACTGATGAGAATGGAGACAGAAAGACATCCGGCAGGTACAGAAACAGCGCAAGAGGACTGGGAAGCTGGGTAAGGGTTGCCTCGAGCTCCAGTCCTCGGCTGGAGGAAGGAGGGTGAGGGCTACGGGAGGCACAGTGCGGGGATCAGCAGAGAGGGCAGTGGACAAGCGTGTCCAGGGAATGTATGCGTCGTGAGCAGAGAACCCGGGACTGGGCCGTGGGGGCCTGAGGTAAACAGAAACAGGAGAATTGGGGAAGGAGAGGACGAGAGACAGGAGAGACACTGAACTAATTAAGCAGTTTATGGACAGGCAGAAGAGGAGGCAGAGAAACGGGCAAGGAGAGTGAGGGGGATGGGAGCCAACTGTAGTCACACCTTGGACGAAAAGACGTGAGCCACATGTTTTCACACAATGGGAAGGAACAAAGAAAAGACACGGGTCCTGGCACCCAGGAGCTGCTGTGTGCTTGTGGATGGAGGACAGATGGATGGATGGTAGATGGGTGGATGGATGAATGGATGGAAAACTCAAGGAATAAGAATAAATAAGAACCTTATTTCTCTTTCTCTTACTGAGAAAGAGAAAGACTCATATGTGACCACTTTGCTGGTCACCTCCCTGAGATGTCCTATGGGGAAAAGCTGTGGGAACCCAGGATCAGGGGAATAAAAGAGAATCTCAGGGCTGTAGAATAAAACTCTGCAAGCCCCCAGAAAAGAGAGAGTTACGGGGGAAGGGCAGGCAGCCCAAGCACGCACACACACTCGCACATACACAGCAGGAATGACGCATAGCCTCAGAGCACAATTCAATAACTCTCCTCTGGAGAGAGGGAAAGAGCAGAGATGAGCAAGACACAGTCAGATACAGGAAGTGAAGGGGGATTATATGTCAATAAGAAAGTTGAAAAGAAGCAGGGGCGGAAAGACCCACAGGCAGGCAGGTGGGCGGCGGGCAGAGATCAGGCACAGGCCCACTCACGTGTGTGCACACACATCCCTCAGCAGGCGCCCACCCCCGCGCGGGGCCCCTGGGAGAAGCTCGTGCAATCGGCTGGCTGGATGCATGGATGTATGGAAGGAGTCCGATGGGTAGATGGATCAAGTGACTCAGAGCTGGAAACAAAACCTGATAGAGGGCCCAGGCAGAGAATATTCTGGATGTCTTCTTCTTGCTCCTCTGGGTCTCCCTCCACACCTCCCTGCGCCAAGAGGCTGACTGTACAGTCTACCATTGGTAGGCCCCCTGCCCTCTGGTTTCCGGCTGGGTTTGGCCAATGGGAGGCCCTGGCAGGAGGTAGGCGGGGGAGGAGAGTCACTCCCCCTGGGTCCACTGTGGCTGGATGGTCCTTCAATGGAGAGTTACAGCTCCTCTCACGGCAGAGCCCCTCTGCGACTCCAGGTTCTGGTAATTACTGCCACCCGCCATCCGCTAGGTAGTAGAGGTGGTCACAAATTCACCACAATTAGCTCCAGCTTTCTGCAAAATCCCTCCAGGTTTTTCTACTCCACACCTTGCAATATGGTGCCTTTGAGGGAAATACTCCTCAAATGTTCCTAATTTGAATGTTCCATCTCTTTCCTGTTGGGGCCCTGACTAACACACACACACACACACACACACACAGAATGACAACCGCATCTAGAAAGAACAAGGCGATGAAAAGCTAAGAGAGGAGAAGGAAAGGAAGAAGAGACACACTAGTTCGGAGTCAGAGCAGGAAGGCGGAAGGGAGAGCGCACGGATGGGAGGCAGCAGGGACACAGACGTCCACGAAAACCTTGTTTGACCGGCAAGAGAGTAGAAATCATCTAAACGTCTATTACTGGAAGAAAGCGAAATAAACCACAACGTTCCTCACGGAATACCACGCAGCGGATAAAAAGGCTGATGCACATCTTTACGTATTGAGATGGAAAGAGATCCTGAAACATCGGTCAAAAATCCCTCTGCACAATCCTTGAGGAGGTCTTATAGCTCCATGTAATTTCTTGGGGGAAAGCACTGTAAACCAAAACTTACTAAAAACACTTTATATTTCCATTGGAAAAAGCATAGCCATAGGTACACGTATTATAGTTTATATGCATGTGTATACATGTCTGTGAGGGTGTGTCTAAGTGCAAGAACCTGGTGCGGGATGGTCCTGCTGAACCATTAACTGGGGTCTCCCCCCGAGGAAGTAGCCTGAGAACAGACGGGTGTCCGTTCTACAGTCAAATATTAATTTTAAAAGGAGGGGAGGCAGCAAGGGCAGAAAGGACAAGAGAGGCGAAGGAAGCAAAGAGACTGTGCGGACAGACCCAGCTTCCGTCTGTCGGCCCGCTCACCCTCTCCTCCGGGCAGAGCCGTCGGCCGGCCCCTCGGGCTGAGACCCCGGGCAGGCACATCTGGTCCCAGAAGACTCAGAGAGATGCAAACCTGCACATGCCCAAGTTCTCCAGGCATCCCTGGGGGTGCTTTCCTCAGGGGAGGAGCACGTTGGTGGGGAGGACACAGGTCTTACTCTGGACAGGGGAGGAGGAGAGGGGGAGGGAGGAGGCCCGTGGTGGCCGTGCCAAGGAGCCGCCCCGGCAGGCCAATGGACGTGGGGTCCCGGCTCAGCAAGAAGAGGCTGGGCCACAGACGCAGTTGGATGTGGCCGAGGTGTGAATGGTCCCAGGCCCTGGGAGGGGTGTAACTGGGGGCCTTGGCAGGCCGTCCAGGTAGAGAGGAAGCATGCTAGATACATGGGCCTGCCGTGTAAACAGGAGGGCCTGGGTGGACACGGAGCCGAGGGAAGGGGGTGTCGGGAGCCCTGCCTGCGCGCGGCCCGGCCCAGGGTTTGTCAGTGGAGAGGAGCAGAAAGAGAACACACCCGACACTGGAGCAACGAGGAGGGAGAAGGTCTAGAGAGGTGGGCGATGCAGAAAGATCACACACACACACACACACACCACCTGCGCGTGGTGCTCAGAGACCACAACCCGGGGAGCCTTCATCAACCTCCTCATCTTCTCCTGCTCCGTCTCTTCAGTTCCCAGCTGAGCTCTGCGGACTTAGCCGAGCGCACGGTGGGCATTCCGCTTGCACCTGCCCGATGTCTGCTGGGCGGACGGGTGGGCGGGAGAGTCGAAGCACAGGACTCTGGGTCCTTGCTGGGACTGGGCTAAGGAGTTAGGCAGGCATCCTGAGCAGCATCTCTGAGGATCATATGGTAGGAAGTGGGGACAGATGGGTCATGAGAGGGAGGAGAGGAAGTCAGGGATGACGCCGGGCTCCGAGGAGGGGAGTGACATTCAGCACCGGCAAGAACAGAAAGAGATACCCGTCTGGGGTTCCAAGATGACATGGCGGTGCTCTGGGTTCAAGGCACCGGGGCGTGTCCCCGCCGGTGTTGGCTCGGAGAGGGTCGGGTCTCCGGGAGCAGAGTGCGAGGGCGTGGCCGGCATCGGCCAGGCGGGCAGAGGACATGTGCAGAGTCGGGGGAGGCACAGGAAGGGACCTGAGGCCCCCAGGTGTGAAGTGGGTGGAGGGGGAAACGCAGTTAAGGAAGAGCAGGAAGAGAAACAGGTTGGACAGACGGATCATGGCCCGGACCCCTCCACATCCTCCAGGGAGGGATGTGTGGGAAGGGCTGGAAGGCTGGAAGGATGATGGACAAACAGCCAGAGAGACAGATGAGATGGGAAGCAACTGTAATCATGAACACACAAGTCTGCACACGCATGCACGCACATACAGTGAGGCACAGAGAAAGAAAAACTCTACAAGCATCCAAAACAGGAGAGAAAGGTGCGGACCCGGCAGCAGCCGCGCACACAACACGCATTAGGAATGACGCACAAGCAGAGCTCAATTCAATAAGGCGCCTCGCCTCGGGAGAGCGAGAGCGAGAAGAAGCGTGGCTGAGGGAGAGGAAGCCGGAGGCAGGAGGAGGGGGGCCGTACGTCAAAGGGAAGTTTAAGAAGTCAAGGGGAGTGGAGCCCGCAGGGAGCGGGGCGGAGGGGCCCACACAGCTGCCCTCGGAGAGAGCCGGTGGGCCCCGACTCCCAGCCACGAGATGCTCGCGTGCATTCATGGTGGACACGGGGCAACCCGAGCGGTAAGGACAAAGCCCGAGGAAGGCCCCGCAGTGACACAGGGTGCCGGGACTCCCACTGGCCCTGCAGCTCCACACTCCCCATCCCTGCTCTCAGCCACCCCCCACCCCACCCCTGCCAGGCTTTGCTGAGCTCTGGTTTCCCCGCTGGCCTTGGCCTGGAGGGACCCCCAGCTCTGGGGGAGGGAGATCAGCACATTCAGTCCCCTGGAGCTCAGGTTGCTGCATCCTCTCCTCTCCTCTCCTCTCCTCTCCTCTCAAAGCATCCCTCTCTGTGAGGTTCTGGAAACTTTTCCCGGTGGTAATGACCACTCGCTGCCACTCTCTCTGGGCTCCGGCAGCACCCGGCGTGGTTGCTCCCACCGATACCCCTGCACCTCTGCAAAGAGACGCCACTCAAACGCCCTTCATGCGAGGAAACACGTCTTCCCTGTTGGGACCTGTGAGGCTCAGATGGGCACAGCGGTCCAAGGAGACCTCTGTCGTCTATGGCAGGCCATAATTTATTTATTTATTTATTTATTTTTACAAATACAGTAAGTCCTGACATCAGTCAATGGAATGAAACATTATTTTCAGAAAGGAGAGATGAAGCAAAAAGAGGAGAAAAACAAGGGGGCGGAGGAGAAGAGGGCCACAGACACCTCCCGCCCAGCCTCCCTCTGTGCAGACCCCAAGAGAAAGCCGACTCCCAGGGGGTCTTGCTGGGTCTAGAAGGGCCTCAAAGGAGGGGCGAACTGGGGCTTCCCTGGGGAGCACACAGGACTCGGCCTTTTTCTCTGTGCACGGTCGGGGGTCGGGGGAAGTGGAGGGGCCCTCGCAGCCACTGCAAAGGGAGTGTCCTCCTGAGCCTGGGCTGGAGCTGAGTGCGGTGGGGGTCAGCTTGGGGGGCGGTGGGAGAGAAAGGGGAACCAGGAAAGGGCCCTTGGGAACCCGGAAGCTCCCTAGAGGCTGGCAAACAAACAAAAACAAAAAAAAACCTTCCAAGGAAACAGAGGGAGCACAGCCTCAAAGGTGGGAAGAAACCAGGAGCCCCCAGTGTCCAGAGCACAGGGCTCCCCAGGGACACAGGTCCGGCCACGTTTGTCGACAAGCAGGTGGGGGAGATCTTGCCGAGCTGCAACAGGGGACTTTGGGTGGGATTCCGTGACTGCGGAGGGTGTGTCGCAGGGGAAGGGGGAGAAATGACCAATGCCTACTGTTCCCTCCTCAGCTGTCTGTGGATGGAAGGAGCAAGAGGACAAGAGGGAAATAGGAGCCTCACTTCTCTGGCGGGAGGGAGGGAGCGAATCCACCTGTCCAGAGGACCCAGGAAGGACAGCTGTTGTCAGGACAATGATACTGACCGTGAGGTTGGGGCAGAGCCAGGGGACGTCTGGGAAGCCCATGCAGAAAGCCTGTGGGGAAAGAATCATGAAGAGTAGGAGGCAGATTAGAGGCAAGAGTAGTGAGAGGGGAGAAGCAGCCAGAATTCTGGCTCTGGAATGGGGCCCAGCTCTGGTCAGAGGATGAAGAGTTTGGTTCCCCCTCGGGGAGTCTGTGGTGCTGGTGGGGCTGCCAAGTGAGCCCGGGAGGGGCAGCGGGCACACGGGGTCCGGGGCTTGAGTAGAAGAGCCTGGGCTGGGGGGACTGAGGTGAGGCAGCATCTTGTGGAAGGGGCTTTTGAACCCTCAGGAAAAGACAACAAGTCCAGGAAAACTAGGAGGGAGAGAAGTAACAGGAGGGGACGCAGCTGTGAGAGGATCAATGCTGGGAACCAGGAGGGGGGAAGGTCTGGAGAGGTGGCCCAGATAGGCAGACACACGCACACACAGCTCCTGCAGGACACGGGTGGGGGTATAGGGGCCTTTGTCCTCAGTGGAGACTCAGTAGGTGCTCAGGGCAAGCTTGTTGGGTAGTTGGATGGATAAGTAGGTGGCTGGTTGGGGGGATGGATGAGGGGAGGGATGGCGGGATGGATGGATGGGGGATGGATGGATGCGGGTATGGATGGGGGATGGAGGGATGGAGGATGGATGGATGGGGGCTGGAAGGATGGGGGGATGGATGGGGGGATGGATGAATGGTCCAGGCATCACAAAGCTGATAATGAGGCTATGGCAGAGGCCCCTCAGAGGGAGAGTTGATAGGACTGGGGGACAGGTGAGGGGGTGGACGGTCTCAGAGAAGGCTGGTGCTCCTGGCTGTGAAGTCCCAGGCGGTGGTGATGCTGATTACTAATGAGAGCTGGGAAGAAACACACATGGGGCTGGGGAGAGGATGCGCTGGGTTTGAGCGGGTGGGGCCAGCGTCCATAGCAGGAGGGGGAGAGAATGAATAGAGTCTGGGTGGCAGAGGAACACTGGAGTGTCTGTGCAAAGGACTCTGACTGTATCTGGAGAACAAGTGAGATAGGAGAGGATCCAGGGCAGGGGGCTGGGGGCACCATGAGGGAAGATGTGTGAGGCAGGAGGAGTCAGGGAAGGAAGACGGCCAGGACAGACAGATAGAGCTAGTACACAGCTCGACAAATACGTTTTGGATAAACAGACGGACAGGTGGATGAAGAGTCATAGAGAATGACAGGTGGGACCCGATGGTGACCCCAACTCAGAGAGAGAAGCAGGACCCAAACCTGTGGACCCATGTGTGTGCAGGTGCACAGGGTAAGGCGTGGAGAAAGCAAAAAGCTTTACAGGCTTGAGAAAAAGAGATGGAGCTGAGGGGGGTGAGCTATGCATGCCGACACACACACACACACACACACACACACACACACACCCGTAGGAATGACACAGACTCAGAGCAAAATTGACTAACGCTTCTCGGGAGAGCACGAAAGCGCACGGCTGAGTGAGTGAGATGAAGACAGCAGCAAGAGGAGCGCAGTGATGGGTAACTTGAAAAGTTAGGAAATAACAGAGAAGGAGGGGGGAGACCTTTAGGGACTGACAGGCGGGCAGATGGAGACGCAGGCAGGTGCCCGGGCACACAGCTAGCATACACTTGCTGAGCCTCAGCCCTGCTCCTGGAACGGGCTAAGTGTGTCCTTGTGGGCGGGTGCCTGTTGGCCTGGAGGACGGGGGGATGGAGGAGAGGACGTGGTGGGAGGAGGAGAGGACGGGGGAGGGCAGATGGAGGAGAGGATGGGGAAATCCACAGGTACCCAGGAGCTAGGGCTACACCCTTCAGGAACTCAATGTCGCCATCAAAGTCAGAGGAGCTGTCCTCTCTCAGGGGCCTGTCTCAGGCTTTGTTTCCGGATGGGACCTTTATGGAGACCCATTCAGAGTGGGGGACAGGCAACACACACAGACACCCGTGCACTCGAGAGCTAGGGTCACATCCAAACAGAAGTGGGGAAGATGAGGCAGGAAAGGAGGGAGTGAGGCAGGGAAGGAGAGAGAGCTCTCTGCGGCTCCACGTGGCAGGGGAACACAGAGAAACGCGGGAGGGCCACGAGACCAGGAGCAGAGGGAGCCAGAGGAAATGTAAGCGGGTTCGGTACAGCCTTATCTATAATGACAAAGAAGAAACTACCAGAATGTTCCTCATTGAAGGAAGGACAAGGTAAACTCCTGGGCAGCCCTTCTCTGAAGCCCGGTGTGGCAAAGGAAAAGAACTGACTGCAGTGTAAGTGCAAAGAGGGGAAACAGGGCCCTCAGAGAGCTTTCAAGTGTAAAAGAGCTTGCTGGAGAATAATAGGCAGAGTAGGAGGCAATTTCTTTTAAAAACAAGGACAAAAAAAAAAAAAACAAGGACAACAGCGTTCTGAATACTGTTCACCAAACCATATTCTGCATTTTTTAGAGGAATATCTATGTTTCCATTTCCAATTGTTCGTTGACTTCTGTGTATTGATTTTGTACCTTGTGACCTTGTAAACTCACTGAATAGTTTTAGGAACTTTTTTGAAGATTCTTTAAAAGTCTCTATGTAAACAATAATGTCCTCGGCTAATAGAGACCATCTTCTTTCTTCCTCCTCAGTCAGTGTGTTCTTTTACTTCTTTTTCCTACTCTATTGCACTGGCGAGGACTTCCAGTATGATCTGAATGGGAGTGGTGAAAGAAATGTCCTTGGCTTATTTTTGATCTTGGGGAGAAAGCAGTCTTTCACCACTGAGTATGATATTAGCTGCTCTTCAGGATTGTGTGTGTGTGATTAATTTTCCCCCCACTCATTTGATCTGGTTTCCACCTAGGAAAAGAATTGGGGACCAGGACTTAGGATGAGGGGGACAGTGGAAGAAACTTTAGTTTCATAGGTACTTTTTTTTAAAGATTTTATTTATTTATTTGACAGAGAGAGATCACAAGTAGGCAGAGAGGCAGGCAGAGAGAGAAGAGAAAGCAGGCTCCCCACTGAGCAGAGAACCCGATGTGGGGCTCGATCCCAGGACCCCGAGATCATGACCTGAGCCGAAGGCAGAGGCTTTAACCCACTGAGCCACCCAGGCGCCCCGCATAGGTAATATTTTAATCTTCCAAGAAGACAATGTATTTGTGTATCACTATGAGACTGAAAAGTAATTTTTATTTAAAAAACAGAGAGAGGAGTGGCAGAAAGGGGAGAAAGAGACCACTGGTGAAGAACAAGGAAGAAGAGGAAATCCACCGTCCATCTGTCTATGTATCCCTCCTCCCCACCCACCCCCAAATATCCCCTAACTGCTGCCCTCACATCCCATGCTGACATCCTGAGAAGAAATCAGATGCAGGGCTCAATGTGGTGTGGAGAAAAGCACCCAAACCAAGGCATGCCTGGCTGTTCCTGGGGGAGAGCGCCTGCAAAAGGATGGGAATGTGATGGGATCTGGGGAGAATGGCCATCCGGAGCTTCATCCAAAAGGAAACAGTGCCTTATTCTTGAACAAGGGGTTTGCAAGGGGAAAGGAAAGAGGCCATTGTAGCCTTGCTTACAATGAGGAGGAGCCTAAGGGACATCCATGGGTCTCTCTCCACTGAGATAAGTAAGGGAAAAGAGACTGTGGATCTAACAAACAGGAGGTTAGTAAGAAGGCTTTACCTGAGCATCATGGTGGATACAGAGGAAGTGGGGGGATCAAAACTCAAGCCAAGATCTAAGCTCCCTGGCTCTTCTGAAGATGGAAGAAGAGAGTGGACAAGAGTGAGACAGGGCAAGATGGAGTATTTCTCCACAAGTTAGAAGTGACCCAGCTGAGGAGAGCCTGGAAAAAAGGGAGAGGACAACCATGGCCAGGGCAACCATGTTGGCCATGAAGATGGGGAAGAACAAGGGGAAAGACTGGAGAGAGATGTTAGAGATGTTGAAGGAAGAATCAGCCCCCCCAAAAATGGAGTTAAATTGGAGATGAAGGGCAAGGGAAACGAGAAGAAGGTAATGCCTGGATTTCTGGTCTTGGAGATGAGAAGTGGCAAAAAGATGAGAGTGGGGATGATGAGGAGCTGGATCCTATCTGGGTAAGTCTGTGATATTGCTGGGGCATCTGAGAGGGGCTGAGGAAGAGTCAGTGGATATACGTGAGGGAGCTTCTGCATGGAGGGAGTCTCTGGAGCCTTGGGAATGGACAGCATGGTGCAGGAGAACTCATGGAAAGAGAAGAGCAGACTGCAGCCCTGGGGAGGACCAATTCTAGAGATCTGGAAGGAAAAAGAATGTCTGAAAAAGTGGTCAAAGCAAATAAGACAGATGTCACACACACACACATCCCAAATATACACAGTGTAGTGACCACAGTGACATAAATTCTGGAACACCCCCTATCACACAGTTTTAAATCCAATGATAATTGATCTATCTTCTCCCTGGACTCTGAGCTCCTGTAGGACGTGGTTTTGGGGATTTGTCCTCAGCAGAAACCCAGTGGGTGCTCAGAGCAGGTTTGTTGAGTAGGTGGATGGATGGATGGATAAGTAGGCTGATGGATGGATGGATGGATGGATGCAGTGGTCCAGGCTTCATTTTTCTAGACCCAAGCTGAGACAGGGGCTGATAAGACAGTGGGGGGTGGGGGCTGCTGAGAAGCTTTTGGAGAAAGATTCTACAGGAAGAAGAACAGATGGGCTGTGGGAGGCAGGAGAGTGAGGACTCAGATGACTCGGGGCTCCTGGCTGTGACCCAGGCAGGCAATGACAGCACTAATGAGAACAGGGAGAGAAACCCATTAGAGGTGCGGAGATGATGTGGCGAGCTTGTCATATGCTGGGTTTGAAGTACCAAGGCCAGCTGGGGATTGGCTTTGAGTTTTCAACTTCTGAACAAAGAGTATGGCCTGCAGGGCCGTCAGCACCGGGGCGGGATATGCATGTGCAGAAGGGAGTTGGGGTCCAGTGCACACACTGGGAGCCCCAGGGTTTGAAGGCAGGTCGAGGGAGAAGAGAGAAGGAGACAGGCAGTGGACAGCAGACAGCCGTGTGCTTACACAACACACATGTACCCCGCAGAAAGGCCCAGGTCTTGGCATGAAGCATGTGTTTCATAAACCTCCTGTGGATGAATCAACAAATAAATGGACAAAGTGTGAATGACCATAACCCAGACATCGAGAACCACCTCAGTCTAAACCATAGAGGGAAAGATGGGAGAGACTGACAGATGTTCACTCACTCACTCACACACACACACACACACACACACACTCACATCAAGTGAGAGTGTCCAAAGAGCATAACTCTACAAGCCACCTAGAGAGAGAGAGAGAGAGAGAAAGGGGATGTCAGCCAATGCGAGTACGTGCACAGACACGCACTTAGCACAAATGCTCACAGACTCAGAGCAAAAATTCAACAAGGCTCCTCTACAGAAATAAAGGAAATGTGGCTTTGCCCAAGGGCAGTGAAGGAGTAAGAAAGGGACCCTCACACAGGCAACAGGGACACAAAAACAGGCACACTATGCACAAACACTCACATTCTCACTTACTGGAACAGAATCTGGCACTTGTCAGATAATGAATGGATGGATGGATAGATAGGTAGGTAGATGGATGGATGGATGGATGGATGGATGGATGGATGGATGGACAGGTAGATGGATGATGGATGGATGGACAGGTAGATGGATGATGAATGGATGGTGTAATCTAGAGATGAGAACAAAACCTGATAAAGGGCCCAGAATATGAGTGATTTACATACATGTAAATCACATGGCACACACCTACGCTATCCAACATAGCATCTACCACAAGGTATTTAAAGATGGAATAACCTCATAAAGTAATAAATTAACAAAGGAATGAATGAATGAAGCAAATCAAGAATTTGATCAAAACCCATTAAGTGAGAGAGACAGAAATATGACTCACGGTGAGACAGACACAGATGCACACATGCAGGTGTGGGTATGAATTCACACTCGCACGCACACAGATATGATCCACTCCCAAGGGAGAGACCACACCTGTGAAGGTTCAGAGGGAGAACTCAGAAGCTAGGGAAGAGTGAAGAAAGCACAGTCGAGCAAGGCAGAGAGGCGCAGGGCTGGAACAGAGGGTGCAGAGATGAGAGCTGTCAAGGAGCAGACTCGACAGCACTTGGTCTCCAATCAGATTCATGCATATCTATCAGTCGTGAGTATTTACAAAGCAAGTACTATAAGCCAGACACTGTTGAATGAGAAAATTACAGCAGAGAACAGAGCAGACTCAGCCTCTGCTTTCTCAGCCCGGACATGCCAGTACAGAATGCAGAAAAAAAAAAAAAAGCCATGTAAGCTAAGGAGATCATTTCTGATATTGCTAAGAACTAGCAGGAACATAAGGCAAGGTGGTGAGATGCAGCCCTGGGGGAGTGGAGGGCTACTTCGGAAAGGATGATTAGGTAAAGCCTCCCCCGAAGCGGTGAATCTGAGCTGAGAACTGAGGTGTAGGGAGGAAAGAGGCAGCCTTGTGAATTTCTGGGAGAAGGGCCTCCCAGGATGAAAGAGCTGCAAAGCTAAGGTCCTGAGACAGGAATGAGCTTGGCATGTTGGAAGGCTAACAGGGAGGCCAGTGGGGCTGGAACTGAGTGAGTAAGAGGGAGAGGCAGTAGTAGAAGGATCTGAAGATGTGATCAGAGCCACACATGTCAGACTTTACAGGGGGTGGCCAAAGCTTAGGTTTTATGCTCAACACAGTGGGAAAACTGTGTTGGAGGGTTTTAAGCAGGTAGTGGTCTGATTCAATCTGCAAGATCCTTCTGGTTGTGGATGGAGAATGAATTGAACACAGGAGGACAAGCTGGGATCCCAGGGAGAAGGCTGGGCTGTTGTGCCAGAGAAGCCATGGGGGCTTGAGTTAGGGTGGGCGGCTAGAGTGAAGAAAACAGGATGGATCTGGGATCTTTGGGAAGTTTGGTCAGTGGGACTTACCAGTGTATTAAGCATGGCTGGTGTGAGTGATGGAGGCAACAAGGGACTCCGGGGTGACTTTTAGGGAGTTAGGGTGGTGTCATTTACTGACATGGGGAGGGAGCAGGTCTGTGGAGGAGAGAGAAAAATTTCAGCTTTGAACACAGCAAGTTTGAAAGGCCTCTTGGGCATCCAAGTAGAGAAGTTGACTGAGTAGTATAGTCTGGAGTTCAGCAGGAGTGAAAGGTTGGGAGTCATCAGCAAATAGAGAGTATGTCCAACCACTGAACCAGATGAACTCCCCTAAGGAAAGTAGGTAGATGGGGAAGAGAAGGGAGCCATTTGGAGATTAGGGGAAATGGGAGGATCCAGCTGGAGAGCCAAGAAGGAAAATCAGAAGAATGTCATTATCATAAAAGCCAAGAAAAGTGAACGCTCTGAAACTGAGGAAGTGCATGGCCCCATGCAACATTGGTGATGGGACAAGGAAGGTGGGGATTGAGAACCGACCACGGGATCTGATGAGACAAGAGCCCTGGTGACCTTGCCAAGAGCAGTGCCAGTACAAAGGCGGGGATGAAAGCTTAATTAGCAGGGGTCAGAGAAATGGTTGGATTTCCAAGGTCTTGTTGAGATCAAAGCCATGAAACGAGAAAATGAGATGGGGTGACAGCAGATGATGGCCAGGGACTGGGATGGCTTGAAATTGGGATTTCAGATCAGAGCTGTTATTGGGTGACAAGGTCAAAGATGTGGTCACAGTTGAGGTCAAGTGGAGGACAGGATTGTCAGCCCTTGGGAGGTCAAGACCGTGGCGTCGGCTGCACGAACCATTGGGTGTGAAGTCAACAAGGATGGCCACAGGACTAGGAATAGAGAGAGGGCAGAGCCAGGAAGTACAGTCCTCAGTGATTGAGGGGTCACAGTGGGAGCTTGGCAAACAACCAACCAATGAGAAGTATTGGGGGAGTGAGCAAAGCAGAGTCAAGAGTGATGCGAGGGTACCACCCTCTCTAATAGGGCACATAGTGGTCTTACTGACCAACCCAGGGACCCCAGCAGGAGGAGCATGTGTTGGGGAAATTGCTGAGTCTACTATGGGACACATGGAGTGGCAGGTGCCAAGGGACACCCAGGTGGGAGCATCTAGGAAATGGCCGCCCATACACATCTGGGGTTCAAAATCGTGATTAGGCAGGAGAAACTCTAAGGTCATTGGTATTTGAGTGGCCATTGAAACAGAGGGCAGGGAAACAGGTGGAGAGAGAAATGAAGAGGAATGGGGACACAGGCCTGGGGATGAGGGCCGGTGGCATGTCAGAAGTGGGGCCCTTGTCTTAGGTTTGGGTGGTGGCTGTGCCAGTTACGGAAGTCAGGGGGATGGGGCAGGGGCCAAGCTTGGTGGATGCACGTCCAAGGATCACTGGGAGCACGTTCAAGTTGAGTTGCCCATAGACTTCCACACGGAGATATCAAGAAGGCAGCTGGGCACAGGAGTCTGGTATACAGTCCTGGCTGGGAGTCGTTTGCATAAGGCTGGTGTTCAAGTCATGGGGCTGGAGGAATCCAGATTTCCAAGGAAGAGAGGAGAGACAGACACAGAGATATCCAGAGACAGCCATGAGCTCACCAACATTTCACCCACCCTTTCAAGGGGTTCTCCAGCTTTCCTCCAGCAGCCAGTTATGGAAGCCCAGAAGGGGCGATGGGGCTGGGTGTCCTGAAAGCAGAGAGCCGCATCAAAATGCTGCTGCGAATTCCAGAAAAGTGTACATGTCTCTGAAACCCGTGGCTTGGAGGCCACATGGATGTCCTTGGGTGGGGAGTGCTGATGGCAGCAGGTGGAGGTGATGGGCTAATGGGGGCAAGTCTTTCCCTAAGCTCTTCCGAGAAGAGAGGAGGGAGTAGTTGGGGGAGAGAGAGAGTCAAGGGAGGAATCTTCTTCGGAGATGGGAGAGATCTGCGTGCCGGCTGGAGGGATCCAAAATTTTTCAAAGGGCAGCCATCCTTCCAAAATGTTAGCAAGTACTGCCTCACAGACAAAGCAGCGCGAGGAGACAGTGGGGACTGAGAGGCGGGCCAGGAAGAGAAGAATGGTGCATCCACTGGGTCATTCATTCATTCATTCAGAAAATCTCTAATAGCAACTACCCATTTAATCCTTCCTAACGGCTCCGGATGGTGAGCCCGGCCCGCTGTAACAGCTTTTCAAAATTTGTCTAATCCCCGAGACACCCCATGAGGAACGTGACGCAGGCGGCTTTGTTTACAGACCAGAGGACTTGGGAAGGTGACAGGTGTTTGAGCAAGAGTAGGGGGGTGGGCGCAGGGGGGGGGCCAGGAAGGGCCCCAAAGGGAGAGTCAGCAGGAAGCAGAGACCGATGGCTGTGGGCGGCAGGAGCTGGAGGGTCAGAGTCGACCCCGGGCTCCCGCCTGCAGCCGGCAGGCACTAATGTCAACAGGAGAAAAACGTGTTTAGGGGTTACAGAGACAAAGTGTGGGGGGTGTTTAGAGGCATCTGTGGAAAGGTTTAGCCAGTGCTGGTGTGTGTCTCCATCCTTGGGGACAGCAGGGAGAGACTCAGGGGTCCGGCCCAGAGGGCAGGGGATATACTGCCCAAGGAGAAGGCACAGCACGAGGGTGCCAGGTGCTCAGGGCGAGGCACGAGCTGCAGAAAAGAGAAAGGGACCCTTTACACGGCGAGAGAAAAAACGCTCAACACATATCATCTTACGTCACTTAGAGGATGTCTATTTACTTGCTGTGTAACCTGGAACAAGTCACTTGACCTCTCTGAGACTTCATTTCCCCATCTGTAAGATGGGGATAATGACATGTCAACTTCTAAGGATTAAAGAAAAAGCACATATAAGGTATGTGGAGTAGTTTCTGGTGTGCAGTTAAGTATTATATAAAATTAGATGTTTCGGGCCCCCCGGATGGCTCCATCCATTAGGCATCTGCCTTCGGCTTGGGTCATGATCCCAGGGTCCTGGGATCCAGTCCCCCTGTCCTCAGCCTCACGGGGAGTCTGCTTCTCCCTCTGCCCCCCCCCCCACCGGCTCATTCTCTCAATCTCACTCACTCTCCCAAATAAATAAATAAAGTCTATTTAAAATTTTTTTTAAAAATCAGCTGTCGTCACGGTTTAGGCTTCTTACTCTACCTTTGAGCACCTGTAGCCTTTAGGGAGACAGACATACAAAAAGCGAACAGTGATGTGACTTGAGATTTGGGGGTTTTGTTTTGTTTTTTTTAAAGATTTTATTTATTTGAGAGAGAGAGCATGAGCCAGGGAAAGGGGGAAGGGAGGAGGGGTGGGAGAAAGCAGACTCCCCTCTCAGCAGGAAGCCCGATGTGGGACTTGATCCTGGGACCCCAGGATCATGACCTGAGCCGAAGGCAGACACTTAACCAACTGAGCCACCCAGGTGCCCCTTGAGATTTGTTTTGACAGCCATACTTGTGAGAGAACACAGGGAGGGAACCACTTCCTAATAGGGGGGTCAGCAAAGGCTTTTGCGAGGGGGGTCATTTGAGCTGGGCCTTGAAGGATGCATACAAGTTGACCAGGTGGAGACAGAAGGTTTATGCATTGTTCCGGCTACTCTCCAGCATCCCCCAAGGGCCTGGCCTGTGCCAGAGGGGTGAGGCCAAAGCTCCAGGGAGGGACTGGGCCTCCGCTGGACCCTGTGTCACTCCCAATCTGGTGGGGGAGGCAGACGTGGTAGAAACACAGTTGACCCTTGAACGATGCAGAGATTAGAGGCGCCGACCCCGGCACACTTGAAAATTGGGCATAACTTTTGACTGCCCCCCCAAATTTAACTACTAAAGGCATCCTTTTGACCAGAATCCTTACCAATAACATAAATAGCGATTAACACATATTTTGAAGTTCTATGTATTATATACTGAATTCTTGCCATCAGGTAAGGTAGGAGGGGAGAAAAGTTACCCAGAAAAATCACAAGGACAAGAAAGTAACATTTACAGTACTGCACTGTGTTTATCCAAAAAAAAATCTGCATGTAAGTGGACCCTGCAGTTCAAATCTGAGCTATTCAAGGGTCAGCTGTAGGTTGGTAGGAAAGAATAAGGCAGCAGCCAGGGATGGGATGGGCCAGGGGCCAGGATCTTGCCAGGAGCCCCCGGGCAAGATGCCACGTGGTGCTGACGGGAGGGCCCCCATGAGTCAGCAGAGGGAGGGGGCCAGGTAAATGGGACTGGATTGGGAGGGGACGAAGCTTGCGTCCCACACCAGGGGACAGCCATAGCCAAAGACTTCGAGGTGGACACCTTGCGCTGCTGAAGTCAGCTTGTGTCCCCAACCTTCCCTCCCCCATCTCCGCTGCACACAGGCCCCCATGGTTTCTCTGACCCACTCATTCCCTGAATATCTATTGGACACCTTGGAAGAGTCCCACCTAGGTGGACCCCCCGACCTTCCCACTCCCCAACTTTTGCCCAGCCCCTCCTACCCCCTTCACCATCCTTCCTGCTCACTTGCTGCCAGAAGGCATGTCACCAAACCCCACCGCTGTGACAGGATCAGCCCCTTGCTCCACAACCTTCACTAGCTCCCTATGGCCCGCAGGGCAAAACCCAGGATTCCTCCTGGCTGCTCTCACCTCTGGGAGCAGAGTGGGCTGGAGAGGCTGCAGCTGACTGAAGGGCTGTCTGTCTCTATTTGCGGTCCGGTGTACCCGCCCCTTCCACCACAGGCTAACCACACACACACACACACACACACACACACACACACTCCTCTGTTTCCGTCTTCTGTGTGTGTGTCTCGCTCACCCGCTGTCTCCCCCGTCTCCCTATCTCCCTGTCCCTGTCACTGACACCACTCCCTGACTCTCTCTCTCATCTCTTTGTGTGTCCCTCTGTCTCTCTGTCTTTAGATCTCTACATCTCTCTCTGTTTCTCCCCTGGATCACTGATACCCTTTGATTCTCTCCTCTTCCTCTGTCTTCCTTTCCGCCTCTCTGTCCCTCCTTCCCACTGCGTCTATCTCTGCGTGTTTGTCTCTCTGCCTCTGCGGTTCGGGATGGCACAGACTAAACACCCTTGGCACAGCGGGCTCCCTGCGAGCCCCAGTCTGGCGCCTGGACTGCCCTCCGAGGGTCTTGCTCCCACCCACTCCCCAGCTTCTGTTTTCTCTCCCTCACAGCCTTCTCTGGGCTTGAAGTCAGTGTCTCTCCCGACCCTCTGTGTGTCTGTGTCTCTGTGTGTCTGCTGTGCGCGTGCGCATGCCCACGCGTGCCCACGCGTGCATTCACGCCTCTGTCCCTCTGCCCGGCTGTCCCTGCCTGGGTCAGCCCTTCTCTCCAAGTCGTTCTGAGTCACACAGTCAAATGCCAGC
Source organism: Nasua narica (assembly GCA_028533885.1). Taxonomy (NCBI): domain Eukaryota; kingdom Metazoa; phylum Chordata; class Mammalia; order Carnivora; family Procyonidae; genus Nasua; species Nasua narica. Next base: position 102,236,594 of record CM052811.1, on the reverse strand, counting down.
CAGGGGACCCCGCTGCGTCACGGATCAGGACCCCCAGGCCCCGAGGAAAGGGCCAGAGACGTGAACAAGCACGGTACGATGGAACCACGTGCCCACGGAGCACTGGCCACACACCAGGCCCTCGTCTAAGCCCCCGTTTGCATTCTTCAGTCTTCCTCCTACCTCTGTCTCAGACTTGAGGAAACTGAGGCATGGGGGGCAAGGTTCTCGCAGGAAGCAGTGACCTCCCACTGCCTCGGCTCTGGGATCCACACTCTCAGCCACTGCCGAGTGCCCCTCTGCAAAGGAGGAGCCCCAGAGGCTGTGAGCCCCGCTTCTGCCCCCTGCTCCCAGCGCGCCCCAGCCCCCAGGGACGTCATCCAAGTCACCGCAGGCTAGCGGAGGGGGCCTACGAAAGTCTGAAAGTCTGGGCTGTGCCAAGGCCAAGGCTGGGCCAGGGGAGGGGGCCAGGGGGCTGAGGGAGGTATTTCAGGGAGTGGTTCTGGGGACAGAATTGGCAGGAAGCCGTGACAGCCAAGAGCAGGTGTTGGAAGGCAAGAGGCAAGTAGGGGGCCCCCGCTGGGTGCTGACAGCATGTGACTGGTACGGGCCTAGGGAGACCCCAGATGGCTGCTCAGAGGGGAGCAGTGGAGTTCCTGAAGCAAGGACTGGGGAGATGGGGCAGAGCCCGGCCTGGGACTCCTGGAAATGCCCGCAGCTGTACACACACGCATGTGCTCACCCAGCCCCAGCGCCAGCCTGGAGCTGGGAAAGGAGTTCGTGTGGAAGGGGGGGTGGGGAGGAGAGAGGAGGAGGCGTGAGAACGGGACCCGTGATTCAGGCAGAGAGAAGAGGGGAGGGCAGCCCAGGGCAGCCAGAACTGACCAGTGAGTTTGGAGCGCTTGCTGCAGGCCTGGCTCTGTGCTAAGCATTCTTTGCATAAGCATCACATTTGAGCCTCAAAACTCTTATTAGCCCTGCTAATCCCGCTGGCGAGGACACTCGGGCTCCGAGGAGGTCACTAGTCCAAAGACCATAGAAAGATGGGAACCAGGTGTCAGGCACCAAAGTCCAGAAGCTTCTCTACTGTGTCCACTGAGAGACAGAGACAGAGCGGGAATGGAGATGAGAGCCCTCGAGGCAGGTGGACCTGGAGGGAGACAGCTTTGTTCTCCGAGGGAAGCAGCCTGGGCCCTGGGGAGAGGCTGGGAGGGTCCAGGCTGCCCCACTCCTGCTCCCGGGAGCATGTTCCACTTCCCAGCCCTTCCAAGGGGGAAATGAGAGGCCGGCCCTCCATGCCCCGCCCCCGGTCCTCTCCCACCCTCATCTTGCAGGCTGCCCAAGCAGACCTTCCAGAAATACTACCCAGGTTCCAGCTCCCTCTCGCTGGAGGGAGCGGTGCCCTCCCCCTGCATTATTCTACCTCCCTCCCCAACCCTAACCTCGAGCTCTCCTTCATTCTTAGGGAGCTGGAGAACAAAGAGACAGGCAGGAAAAGGAACAGGACACTGGCAGATGCCCCAGCAGACTGGGTCCTGTGTCCATCAAAGGACAGAAACAACGAAGGGAGGGGAGCGGACATGGGGTCTCTCTGTCTCTCCCCCCCTTTCTTTCTGCTCACTTTCTCCCTCCCTCTCTCCTTCTCTTTCTCTCTCACACACACATCTGATAAAGCCCAAGTAAGAAGTAGGGAGGAAGGGAGAAAGGTAGACGGTCAGACAGACAGACCTTCCCAGACAAAGACATTCCAACTGGTCTGCTGGGCTAACAAGATGCCTGGGGTGTCCCGAGTGCGGGGCCCCCAAATGCTTTTGAAGGAACGAGTGAGTGAGAATACGATGAAATAGAGGTGCAGAGAAAGGCACACACGGAGAGAAAACGTTCTCAGGCGCAAGGAAGAGATTGTAAAAGGACTCTCGAAATTAGCAGTGGTTTCTTTCTCTCTGGGAGGTGGGGTTACAGGGAATTTTAATTTTATTCTGCATGTTCTTTTTGGTATTTTCCACCTTTTCTGCAGCGAACACGCATTACTTCTGGAACCAAAGGAAAACAATAAATGTCATTTCTAAAAGAAAGAAAATGTCCACAGACCGGGAACAAAGGCTGTCAGAGCAGCAGAGGCGGTGAGGGGTGGGGGAGGGGGAGTGAGCGAATACGCACGCTCACACACGCACACACACTTGCTCACGTGCCCTCACACAGGCTCCTGCACGCTCACGCACACCTACACGGTGCATGTACACACACACACACACACACACACACACACACACCATTCTTTCTGCTCACAGAAGGAGCAGCCAGAGTGAAATTCCAGAAATCTCCAAGGAAGGGAAAGGGTAGAGAAGAAAAGAAAGAAGAAGCAGACCGGGAAGACTGGAGACGGGGACGAAGAGATGGACACATGCAGATGGACCCCAGGGCGTGACTCAGCCTGAATGCTAACAATGGGCGTCCAATACCCTCATTATTCTCACGGTGGTTGTGGTTCTAACTTGAATGGGTTTCTCTTATTACAAAGGTAATAATGCAGTTTGTGTTCCTGGCAGACAACTTTTTTTTTTTTTTTAATGATGGTCTGTTTTTTGAACGAGCAAAAGAACTTATGAATGACAGTGACCAACAGAGACGGGGAGGGGGGCGGAGGGGGGAGAGCAAACTGGGAGGAAGCCAGTGAGGAAGCCGGCAAGAGCCACGTGGAGGGAGGCACACACATGTGTGCATGCGCACACACACATGCGCGCGCGCCGCCCACGGAATGGGGCAGGAGCAAGATGGCAATTCAAAAAGGCTGCAGAGAGAGGGAGGCGGCAAGCAGACAGACAGGGAGATGGGCGTCTGGGGAACCAGACCCGTGGGCACACACTCCCAATAGGCCCCCCCAGGAGCTCAGCAAAATTCAGTGAGACCCAGGCAAGGGGAGGGGGCACATTCTCCCACAGACACACACTCCCCGATCTGCAGAATGAGTTTTATGAATGAATGAAAGTGAGTGTGGATGGAATCCCCAGGGCAGGGCGGTGGGACAGGCTGCGAGGGGCGCACAGAGACAGACCAGGGAGTGAAA
>CM052811.1:102147122-102233048 GCA_028533885.1 Nasua narica | reverse complement strand
ACACACCACACACACCACACCACACACGGCGCACACATGCCGCGTACACACCATACACATACCACACGTGCATGCACACAGTCAAATGAGGAAGCTCAGAGAAAAGCAAGACTCAGACAACCCCTGAGAGAAAGGGGAAGGAGAGAAATGGGAGATAAACACAGAAAAGCAGGAGACTTCCATGGGCCTTTCTCTCCCTGGCCCCATGTCCGTCTGGATGTCTGTCTGTCTCACTCTTGGGCTTTCTCACACACTGTCCCACCCCAGCAGAGAGAAGATGTGATGACTCGGTGGCCATCCCCCCCCAGCTCTGCCAGGCCCCGCCGCCTGGCCTGTGTCCCCGCTCTCACCCGTTGCTCCTCACCCTCACGCCTCGCCCGGCTCTGCCTCCTTGGGGGGCCCCCTGACCCTCTGCTCACACTCAGGACCCCACCCCTCCTCTCCCGGGACCGCGTGCGCTGCCTGCTCATCTGCCCCAGACAGGAAGCGCTGTGTCCAGCCCGCTTCCCAGTGAGGACGGCGGAAGGCAGACAGCAGGACTGCGTACTTGCTGGGGGAATGAATGAATTAATGGGGGGACCCCGGAGAAAGGGACAGAGCTGCTAGAGCAAGAGAGAGCTGGACAGACGGACACAGAGACAGTGGGGGGGGGGGGCGCACTCACACTGAGGTCAAGGGCAAACCACAGAGGGCGGCCTGGAGAAGGAATTGCCCAGAGGGAAGAAGGCAAAGAGGGCACAGGGCCTGCAGGAAGCAGCATTTACCCAGGCCGGGCACAGAGCAGATGCTCAGGAAGCCCACAGCCCACAGTACTTTTAGGGGCCCCCCACAAAAAAAATTTAATTGCTCTTAAGATCAGAAGATAAACTGTTAGCTCAATTTTTTTTTTAAGTAAACCCTACACCCAACGTGGGACTCAAACTCATGACCCAGAAATCAAGAGGCACGTGCTCCACCAACTGATCCAACCAGGTGCCCCTCAAACAATGTTTTAATATATAATAATATATTTGAATTTACACCAACGTTGTAATCTAATTGTGAATATTTCTCATGGAGGAAGGGGCCCAGGAAGGCAAAACTAACTAACTAGGACCCACAAAGTTCATCGTGGGGCCCTCTGCAGAGGGGGCGGGAGTGGACAGGAGGTGAGCTGAGTCCGGGGCACTTAAGGATGAGGTGTCCAGGGAAACCGTGCAGGAGCGAGGCCTTGGAGCCGAGGCTGGAGGGAGCATGGGACTAGGTCTGGGGCCAGGATGGCACATGAGCAAAAAATCACCCCACAGGCCACGTCCCAGGAGTCCTGCGGAGGGGAAAGAGGGCGGGCGAGAGGCCGACGCACAGATCCACGTGTCCACAGACGCACACACCAGAAAGACCAAGGAGAAGCAGGAGAGGAGCGTCTTTAGGAAAACTGCAGAGATGCGGAGGTAGGAGGTAGAGAAAGACAGACCCGCTGGCACAGAGATTCAGCCACACGCAGGAGGACACACAAACACACCCCACCGTGAGGGTGCGACAGAGAAAAAGAGGACCATTTAATGAGACCACCGCAACGGGGAGGAGGGGGGCGGAAGCAGACCGATGACAGACAGATGGACACAGGCAGAGAGCTAGGGGGAGAGACACAGACCCATGACCCCATGGGCACAGGTCTGGGCACTGGGTGGGAAGGGCTGGGGACAGCGAGGGCTGGAGGAATGACAGACAGATGGACAGAGTTCCATCTCCCCCCTCCCCCAGACCTCCTTCCCCAGCTCTTCCCGGCTCTGTCTCTGTGTTTCTGTCTTCTCTGTTAGTCTCTCTTTGTCTCTCTGCAAACCACAGCTTTTTGGAGCCCAAGAGAGAAAAATGGGGTAAGATGAGACGAGAGAAAATGCAGGTAATGGGCCTCGTGGCCGTGTGTGTGCACACGTGTGTGTGTGTGTGTGCGTGCGTGCACGTGCCTTCAGCACAGGGTCTAGTCAGAATTTCACGAGGGGGAGAGGAGATGAAAGGAGCAGAGAATGAACGAAGAGAGCCACAGCCCGGGAGGCAGCAGGGAGCAGGGACCCGCTCGTGTCGCACACACACGCACACACACACACACACACACACACACCGCACACACTGCAAGTGCAGCAGTGGAAAGGAGGCTGGTGAAACCACGGAGAGCAGAGGCAGGGAAGGGGCTGAGAAAGACACACCCGGCACAGAGGGCCTGCCGCAGAGACACAGGCGGGCACGGGGGCTCACGCCGCCCCACGGGCCAGGGCCCCACGGGCCACGGCCGCACGGGCCGAGGACAGAGCCTCACTACGAGTTTTCCACAGGAATGTCTGACTGAATGGACCAGCAGCCTGCAGCGAGAGCCAGCGACCATGAGCCAGAGCACAGACAGACGGACGGACACACTCCGAGAGAGAGAAGGGGACACAGGGGCCAACAGGCAGAGAACAGACAACAGACCCAGATGGACGCACACACGGACACAGGCCCTACCCTCTCTAGGTGGGAGGGGTGGGGTGGGGGCACCAATCACGGTATTTTTGTGGGGCTTTTCTGTATCTTTCCTCCTGTGCGATGAGGAATATCTGTTATTTTTTCATGAGGGAAAATATCTAATTTTCCTCCAAAAAAAAAGTATGCAGATTAAGAGATAAACCACTGAGGGCGCCTGGGGGGCTCAGTTGGTTAAGCGCCTGCCTTCGGTCAGGTCTTGATCCCGGGGACCTGGGATCGAGCCCCATGTCAGGCTCCCTGCTCCACAGGGAGTCTGCTTCTCCCTCTACCCCTTCTCCCACTCCTTCTCTCAATCTCTCTCTCTCTCTCAGATCAATAATTTAAAAAAGAAAGAAAAACCAGTGAAATCAGGAAGGGAAAGTGGAGAGGATGTGGGGGTGCCAGGGTCCCTGGTCCCCCGGAGTGGGCTTGAATCGGGACAGGGCTGCGGGAGAAGCAGGCAGTGGGCTGTGAGACAGTGGTCCCAGCCGACTGCACACCTCTCACCTCTCCATTCTGTCTCCCTCACGACAAGTCGAGCAAAAGCAAACTGGACAGAGGCCCAGAGTGAGGGAGTCAAAATCAGAGAAGGAGCCAGAGACCAGAGGTGGGAGAGACGGCAGCTTTCCTGCCTCCCTTCTCTGACCGGACACCGTCCGTGTGAGCTGATCTGGGTGCATCAGCTAGATTTCCCCAGTCCCTCAAGATCTTGTTGTAGCCGGTGAGCTTCGTGAACTGGCACAACAACCCTCGCAAGGTCCAGGGGGTCAGGGAAAGCTCCAGCAGGTGGTCTGTGGCTTCTGAGGTGTGTTTTGAAGGATGAATAGGAGTTTGCCAGGTTGCAGAGAGAGAAGAAAGGGCATTCTCCCTGGGCAAAAAGCACGGAAGCACGGGAGTGCCTGAAAAAGAGCCAGAAGCTAGAGAGATTGATACGGAAGAAAATCTGTGACACAGAGAAACTGGAGAAATAGACAGCAGCCAGGCCCCAAAAAGAAGAGAAACCAGCAACAGCCCGAAACAAAGAGACACATATAGAAACAGAGACAGGTCAGAAGCACACACAGCTGCCCTGGAAACTATAGAGAAGTGGGGGGAGGGGTCAGGTGGAGAAGGGAACAGAAAGAAACAAAGAAAAAAGTGTTGAGACTGAGAGCAGGGGCTAGACAGCCAGAGAGAGCTGGAGAGGCAGACAGAGGCAGGAGATGGAGAGAGACAGAGACAGAGAGAGACACAGAGGGAGACACATGCAGAGAAATGCAGAGCGAGATAGAGAGGTGCGGAGAAAAGGGGCTCAGAGACTCCCCCCACTTCCTGGGAAGTGGGGGGCCCTGACCACCCCCCAGCACTGCGCAGGTGCCCTCCCCACCTGCCATGCAGGGTGAGTGCTTTGTCCTTGTCCCTGTCGGGGCCGAGACACATCCCTGGCCTGCTGGCGCGCGTGCCTGAGCACGTGTCCCCAGCACATGTGGGCCCTGCCAGGAGCGGCCAGTGCCGTGAGTGCCCTCTGCGCCGACAGAACCAGCTGTCCGCTTCGGGGTCCAGGCCCCAGGAGCCCAGAGCCGAGGCACCAACTTCCTCGATTTGTGTTCACGCAACATACACCCAGCTGGAGAAAACAGACACACGGACTTTGCACCCCACGGATACCCAGGTGCACGCTCACGCCAGGGGCCTGCAGGCTATCAGAGACACCGGGTGTGTCCACAGACACCACAGCCCCGGGCAAACAGATGCCCGACCTCCCAATCACACACCCACGCGAACAAAAGGTTCACACCACGAGACACGGGAGTCTGAGCCCGGGAGCCCAGACTCAGACGCCCTGCGCACGTGTCCACGCACACCCACACCGCCGCGCACGAGTGAACGGGCCCACGCACACACCCACATGAGCGCGAAGGCACATACGTCCTAGGCACACACAGAAGACACAAGCCACCAGCATCCATGCTCCCATGGTCCCAATAGCTGCACACATCCGTGGTGCCTCTGGGAGTCCATGCCGACCTGGATACGAGGGGATTCGGCTTGTGAAAATCCTACTGCAGAGAGAAATGTCCGAATTCTGAAATTTGTTTTTAATCGGACCATTATTATGGCCAGAGGTGACACACAGATGCATGATCTGAGGTAAAAGATCTGAGGTAAAAGAAATTTCTTCATGTAGGGCGCCTGGGTGGCTCAGTTGGTTAAGCGACTGCCTTCGGCTCAGGTCATGATCCTGGAGTCCCGGGATCGAGTCCCATATCGGACGCCCGGCTCTGCGGGAAGTCTGCTTCTCCCTCTGACCTTCTCCCCTCTCATTCTCAATCTCTCTCTCTCTAATAAATAAATAAAATCTTTAAAAAAAAAAAAAAGAAATTTCTTCATGTAGACTATTGCACAGAAGCACCCAGTTGGGTCCCTTCGTGGTTGGGGAAAGGGGAAGAGAGGAAAGGTCTTTGGATTTTTCTCTAGAGGACCTGGGACTTCTTTGGCTCCAGACCCAGCCCGGCCCAGCACTCCTGGGGAAACCACTGGCACATGTCCCCTTAAACACGTCCGCAACCCCACACCGGCGCGACGGTCCCACCTGGCCCCCAGAGCACTGACTGCCGCCACCCACCCAGGGCACCTGCATCCGGAACTGCTCACGCTCTGGGAGTCCGGGCTTCATGCGTCATGCACGAGCCAGCCTCCCGCCAGGGGCACTCCCTCCCCAAACACGGGTGCAGATACGTACGCACGGCCACATTCCAAAGTGGCTGTCTCCAGCCTGATCATGTCTCCCCCAGGCCTGGAGCCCTGTGACCGCAGTGTGTCCTCACATCCCACCCCACTCTCTCTCCGGCACACATTAGATGCTCAATAAACCACCGGCCAAACTCTGAGGTCTGTTTGTGTTTAATCAGACAATATGCAAAGTATTTACAACCAATTCTGGATCCCCCCCTCCCCCCCAAGCCTGGGCCGTGAAATGTGGGACCCCTAGGCCCCGCCCAGCACCGGGGGTCCCCTAGGCCTCTGCATAGTCATCTGAAATCTACAAAACACTGTTTATTAAAAAAAAAAAAAGGAGGAAGAACAGTATTAGGACACCTTATACAAAGGGCCCCGGGCAGCTAGAAGGGGGCTTGAGAGTGCACCGGGGTAAGCAAGCCCAGATTTGACTGGGACAGACAGCAGACTTGCGCCATAAACATGGATGAAAGGAAAAGTTGAAATCTCATGGGCAGGCCCCACGTGGCCTCCTTCCCCGCTGGCGGGGCCCGGCTGGCTCGAGAACCCCGGCAGCGGGGGTGTTATTGCTATGATGGGGGGCTGTGGGGGGAGATGCACGACATGTCTGGGGAACAGCGCGGGGAGTGTTTTTACATGTTAAATATGGACACACATGGGGGAACACACACGTGCACACACACGACACACACACACACACGTAGGGGCCCTGGGCAGGAGGCCCACGAACCGTCAGCCACCCATTTTAAGATGCGCACACTGAGGCCCAGGGAGAAGCCAGCATATACCCTAAGCCAAAGACGAGAGCGAGAGCAGTGCGCCTCAGGACGCCCCCGGCTGGGCTTGCCAGCTGATGCCAGGCCACAGGGGTCCAGAGCAGAGCGGGTGCAGGGCCCACGGCCTCCCAGGAAGACAGACACTGCAGCCCAGAGAGGACGCGGGGGCCACCCAAGGTCCCACAGCCAGGCCTGGGGCCTGGCAGCAACGCTCACCCTCTCCGGCCCCAGCATTAGGTACTCCTTTCCCTACTCATGAGTTACGGGGTGCTCCCTTAGGGAGGAGAGCAGGCGCCAGGCATTGAAATGACACAGGACACACTGGGGGAAGGAAGACCAGGGGTTCTCTCCTGAGGCCACGGCCTCTCAACCACTTGGATCTTCTATTTCCATTTGATTGCCTCCAGAAGCCCAGAAGCTCTCTCTCTCTCACGGCTGCCTAGCTCTGAGGATGAAAAACCACTCACGTTCCGAGTGACATCTGCTTCCTGACACCTGCTTCGGCAGCCCTCATTCCTAGCTCTGCCCTCCGTCCACCTCCACTCTCTCCCTGCACAACAGGCCTGCCAGGCGGGCGGTGGCAGCAGCCTCGGGCCCCTGGTCCCCTGGGCTGCCCCCGTCTGTCCACGACACCTCCAAGGACAACCTTGTTGGTTCCTGAGGAAGACAGAGGAAGCACCGGGTTCCGAACCCACCTCAACCCTAAACTGCTCTGTGGTCGTGGGCAAGTCACATTCCCTCTCTGATCTGTCTCCTATGGGTACTATAAGGACAAGGAATTGGTGTCTCTAAGGGTCCCTTGGGTCTAAGAACAGGACGTGAGGTGGGTGCCCACCCTCCCCACCAGCACGAAGTCAAGCTGTGCCTCGGCTGCCCAGCCCAGGAGCCACGGCAGAGGAGCCTGGACCCAGCAGCTTCCACCAACAGGTGTTTCCGAAATGGACGGCAAGGGGCAGGGTGGCGGGCAGGCCGAGGGCCAGGGGCCCACCACTCCTCTTTGGAAAGGCTCTTCGGCCAGCTCTGGAGGCAGACGCCGGGGGACATGGAAGTGGGAAGGGGCCAACGCGAGCAGCACGCTGAGGCTGGGAAAGGGTGTCCTCGGCCCCTCCTTCTCCCTGCTTCCTCCTGCTGAGCTCCCCAGAGCTCCACGAGGGAAGGCTGGGAGGGCGCACGCGGCTGGAGCAGGGGTCTGGACGCAGTCACCAGGCCAGCCTCGGACCCTGTCCCTTCCGCGCCACAAAAGAGGGAGGCGCCTCATCCCCGGCGAGTCAGCCCCATGGAGGGGATGAACGCGGGCAGGCGGGGGGCGGCAAGACCCGGCGTCAGGGGCCGCCCGGCCCGGGACCCAAGCCGAGAAGCCAGTCTGGCCCTGCAGCCCGGCCCCTATAGGTTCTCTCCAGGCTGGTACTGGGGCTCGGTGGACGTGAAGTAGTCCTCCAGGAAGGCCTGCAGGTACTCGAAGGTGGGCCGTTCCTCCGGCTCCTTCCGCCAGCACTGGCACATGAGGTCGTGCAGGGACTCGGGACACTCGGGCGGGCAGGGCATCCGGTAGCCCCGCTCCACCTGGTCTAGCACCTCACGGTTGACCATCCCTGTAGGAGGGGGGAGGCGTGAGGGGACCGGCTCCGGTGAGGAAAGTCGGGTGGGGGGAGGAGGAGGAGGACAACAGAGAGGGTAAGTCCCCTCCCCAAGGCTGAGAGTCCTGACCAGAAAGCTCCTAAGATCAGGTGCTCAACCTCTTTGTTACACAGATGGGGAAACTGAGGCCTGGGAAAGGCTGGCTTGCCCAAGGTCACCAAGGCAGAGGAGGTTCAGGGATCAGAGATGGAGCCCGAGGAGCCCTCTTACCAGGGTAGGGCACCCGTCCCTTCGTCGTGAGCTCCGTCAGCAGGATCCCAAAGGACCACACATCTGACTTGATGGTGAACCGGCCGTAGAGGGCGGCTTCTGGAGCCGTCCACTTGATGGGGAACTTGGCCCCTGCAGGGGGGAGAAAGGTCAGGACGGTGCTGCCAGGAGGTACCGCTCCCATCCCCTGCTGGGAGACGCAGCAATGGGCTCAGAGAAGGCCAGCCGGCCCCGACCTGGACCCTGCGCACCTTGCCGGGCCGTGTACTCGTTGTCCTCGATGAGCCGAGCCAGCCCGAAGTCAGCCACTTTGCACACGAGGTTCTCCCCAACCAAGATGTTGGCGGCACGGAGGTCCCGGTGGACGTAGTTCATCCGTTCCACATAGGCCATGCCTGAGGCGATCTGCGGGCAGAAGCCCAGGAGCCCGGCTCAGAGACCACCCCAGCCCCCCGCCGGGTCACCCTACCCTTCCTGGGCTTCTGGCTCGGGGCATCAGTTCCAATAAACACCGCTGGCACAAAAAGCAGGACCAGCGCTCAGCAGAAAGAGGAAACGCAGGGCAAAGGGCAAGGGCAGAGGGAAAACAGACAAGATCCAGCTGGGAAGCAGGGCGACCGTGAAAAAGAGGCCCCAGAGGCCCCACAGATATGACAAATGCCAGGCTCTGCCTGCTGTCCCGAGTCCCCTCTCTGAGCCTGTTTTCTCATATCAAATGGAGGGACGGCCATCCCCACCTCCCCTGATTAATCCTGAGAAGGATTAATGAGGAAATAGATGATTGCTGCGCACCACCTACAGCAAGCAAGTACTAACGCATGTTTGTTGAGTGACTGAATAACCTTTACAGAGAAGAAAACTGAGGCCTGAGGTCCCACAGTAAGTTGTTGACTTCTGACACCCAGCGAAGGGCTCTTTCCTCGGCCCGGTAATAAATGTGGTGGGGTCAGAGAACATGGGGGGCGGTTGAGGCAGGCCACCTGGCGGGGGGCCCTCAAGAGGCCTTGGCGCTGAGTGGGCCTGAGGCTGTGGGGGTGGGGGAGGGGCTGACTCACCTGGGCAGCCATGTCCACGAGCTGCGGCAGCCGCAGGTACTTGCCTGTCTCCCCCTTGAGAAAGTCCAGCAGGCTCCCTGGACAGAGAGGAGGCAGCACTGACTAGCCCCCGCCCTGTCTCCCCAGGGCCAGGAAGCAATGACTCCCGGATCCTGTCCGCTGGGGCAGGCCAGCCTCAGCGTAGGTGGCGCAGATTTCGGGCAAACCCACCTCCGAATAAAGTCTCCCTCAGCATCTGTCACTCAGCAGGCAAAGCGGGATGGGAAACAACCGAGAAACTGTGGTCCGTCCCCACCACGGACCGCTACTGCCCAGCAATTAAAAAGGGACAGACTACGGATACGTGGGACAAGGATGAACCTCAGATGTAAAAGACAGCACAGGTGAGGCTCTAGAATGAACAAACCCATGACGGCAGAGGGCATGTGTTATTGCTGGCTTTAGGGCCGGAGGGCACAGTCTGCACGGAGCAAGGGAGCCTTCCGGGGTGATGGGGGATCTCCTGCGGCTCGACGCTGGTAAGGGACCCCGGAGGGTCCATTTGTTACAACTCACGGAACTGGACCCTTGACATGGTGTATTTTATCATTTGTAAATTATGCCTCCAAAAGGCAAATTTTGAACAATCGAATTAATTTAAAAATTAAGTACAGGTCAAGCCAGGGCCTTGAACTAGACGTGGCCCCAGCTTGGGCGGCCGGAGGACTTCTCTTTCAGCCGCGAACGGCGGGTGGTGTCGGAAAGCCAGCCAACGGGGGGAGACGAAGTACATTGCGGGAAATCATTAAAAACGAAAACGAAATGAGAAAGGCGACCTTGGGTTTGATTTTCCATTGACATGACAAGTTGGTTCTACTCCATCCCACCTTTTAAAACGTGCACTCTAGATCGGAGGGGGGGACGCGCTTCCCCTCCCGCCCGGCAAGGGGCTGCCCCGAGCGTCTGTGCGCCGGTCGCCTGGGCCTCACCTTTGCTCATGTACTCCGTGACGATGTAGATGGGCTCCTCGGACACCACCGCGTATAGCTGCACCAGCTTCTCGTGCCTCAGTTTCTTCATGACCTGGGCCTCCTGCAGGAAGGCCTCCGGAGACATCGTGCCTGGCTTCAGGGTTTTGATGGCCACTCTGGTGGTTCCATTCCAGGTCCCTGCGGGGGCAAGGGGTGCAGGCTGCCTCAGTGAAGGCCCCCCCCAGTCCCATCCCAGGGGGCCCCAGATCGGCCTGCCTGAGAACCAGCTTCAGCTCTGGCCTGCCTAGCCACGTGACCAGTCCAGCCCAGGCCATTACGAGGATGAAATGAGTCTCGAGTACGCGCTCAACAAACAGCAGCCGCTGAGCAGTCGTTGGGACTGCCATCAGCAGGAGTGTCCCCAAAAGCCGCACATGCACCTGAGAGAGGGAAGATCATGGCTCCAACTCAAGCACTCTCTCCTGAGGCCCAGAAGGTGAGTCAGGAGCAAATGAACAGGGCTGGGGAGGGGAGGCAGAGCCGGCCTCCGAACAAAGCCACCGCAACAAGAACGTGTCTCGAGCCACCCTCTCAAAAAGTAAGGGCTGGCCTGGGCCAGGCCCCCAAGGGCTCGGAGGTCAGACTGGCCAGGGTCTGACTCCCAGCTCTGGCTTCCGACAGCAGTGAGACCGTGGGGCGGTCCGTTCCCTCCCCTGGCCTGTTTTCTAGCCTGGGAAATGCGGACGCTAGCGTGTGTCCCTGGGGGGCTGTTTGAGAATTATGTGAGATTCTAGGCACCGGGCCCAGCGTAAAGAAGAGCTACACTTGTCATTTGATTCTTATCAGGGTTTGCAAACTGAGAGGCCTTGGGGGAAGCTGTGTGCTAGCCCAGCGGGTTGAAGCCGAGTTCTTGCGTCCCCTGGACCCGAGGTCCTTGGATGAACAGCCCAGGACCCATTGCCCCCAATCTCCGGGCCTCCACCCAAGGGCTGGGGCCCCAGCCTTGCTCTAGGGCCCTCGCAGCTCAGGACGTCTGGGGGTCTGTACCTGGCTCCCCCTGAGTCGGCCTGCTGCTACCACACACCGGCCAGGAGGGCGTTTTTCCAGCCCCCAGAGCATCCCCTCTCCCCAGCTCAAAGCCAGCACCTCCCCTTTCCTGACTTGGCCTGACCTCCAGCCTACAGGCCTTGGTCCATGCAGGGCCTGGCACCCAGCAGCCCTCTCTGCTCTTCCCCTGAAGGGAGGAGCGTGGATGTCAAGTGCACGCCAAGTGCATGCTGTGGCTTGAGATAGCACTCGGATTCCCCCACAGAAGCCCGGGCTCCTATGCATCAGGCCTGCCTCACACCGGCCTCCCCGATCCCTCTGCATCGGCAGGCAGCAGGCAGCAGAAGGGGGCCTGGGTTTTGTCAGGGCCGCACGGCATTTGTTTTCAAAAGACAGCTTGCCGTTTCTCCAGGCTCAGAAATGCAGGACCCTGGGCGTCCAAGCCCTCCCTCTGCGAGAGGAGGCGTCTGTTCCCACGGATAAGTGCTAACGTGTGGATGCACAGGGGGCCAGCAGCCTCTCACACCCCACGGTGGGTCCTCTTATCCCCGCCCCCACTTTACACGGAGGAAGACAGACCGAGTGGAGCCGCCTGGCCCAGACCGCACGGCGTCTTCGGGAACCGCGACACGCCGAGCAGCTCCTGGCAAACAGGGCCGCGGTCTGCAGAGGTGCGGGGGAGCTCCACACGTAAAATAGAGCCCACCGTTCAGCAGGCGCGACTGAGACTCACAATGGTGAAGCAGGGGGGTGGGCCCCAGGGGCCTCAAGCTGCCCCGTGGGATGGACATCCGCCTGGTTCTCCGCTGGGGACACCAAAGCTCCCCCCCGCCCAAAGAACCATGGTTTCCTCTGGGGGGCAGGGGCAAAGCCTTACCCATCCACACTTCTCCGAAACAGCCCTGGCCCAGCTTGACCTCCAGCCGCAGGGACTCCCGAGGGATCTCCCAGGCGTCCTTGGCCAGGCCCTGAGTCTGGGGCTTGGACGTGGGGCACACGGTGGTGAGGCGGTGGCATAGGCCGTCAGCATGTTCTGAAGACAGATGCGGGGAGGTAGAGTTCAGGCCGGGTGTCTGCCCTGGGGCCTCTCTGTCCCCCGGTGTGACACAGGCATGGGATGCATGCAGGCTCCGGGGACGCGGAGGCTGCCCTCGAGGCCAGGCATCCACACCCGGCTGTCACCCACCCCCGTCACACTGCCTCAGTTGTCTGCTCCCGGAGTTATTGACACATTCGTTTATCAGACTTTAAGGGGTGTTCACCTCGGTGAGCACCAAGGACACAGTGGGGGACAAGTCCAGGGGAATCCTGCCTGGGATCCCCATTGCAGGGGGGGCCCCGCTTCCCTTCATCACCTCCCAGGGCCACGAGTGTGATGGAGGAAAGCAGTGTGTACAGCAGCAGATGAGCTGGATGGAGTCTTGGAAGGCTTCCCGGAGGAAGTGGCACCTGAGCTCGGAGCTGCAGGAAAGTGAGTGGTTGATGAAGGATCACCACTGCCAGCAGAGGGCACACCGCCTCGGGCGTGTGCAAAGGCCCCGAGAGAGGAACAAGCCTCTCGGAAGGAGGCCGGAGGGGCCACAGCAGAGTGAATGGAAGCAAGAGGCCCCGGGGAAGGCAGGGAGGCTGGCCAGGCCTAGAGCAGCCAAGGCCTCAGAGGCCACTGGGGGTCTCTATCCTGAGATTCCCAGGTAATCTCGGAAAGGTTTTGCCGTCAGGACCAGTGTTCAGAACGAACCGTGCAATGACAGCCAAGGGGGCAGAGGGGTGCCAGGTGGCGGAGGGTGTAGGGAGGCCCAACTGACAGAGAAGGAGGTGGCCCAGGATAGGGAGTAACTGGCGCTCTGTGCACAGGGAGGCCACGGCCACAGCCATGTGGGGATCCAGAGACCTGCCCACATGAGGACACACAGACCCTTGACCTTCAGTGCATCCAGGGAAGCCCTGAGGGTCCAGATACTGCACTCACGCACGCCCGCCCCCACGGTCTGCGTGTGTGTGTGTGTGTGTGTGTGTGTGTGCACGTGTGTGTACCAGGAGCCCTCAACCCGCTCTCTGCGCCTGCTGCCTACACTCCCTCCCTCCACTGCAGCCTGGTCTAGCTGCCCCCTCCTCTCCCAGTAACCGGTTCAGACCAGTCCTAGGGCTGCAGAGACAACCAACACCAGCCTAAGCTCCCTCCCTTCCCTGCTCCCCTCGGGGCAGCAGTGCCCTCCTCCCCAGCCAGCTGCAGAGGAGAAAAGGGGAGGGTGGGCATGGTCAGGGGAGGGGGAGGAAAGAGGAGGAAAAAGAGGAGGAAGGAGGAGCGGAGGGGGGTGGGAGAAAGAAAAAGGAGAGGCGGGGGAGAAGGAGCCCCACACTCTCAGGATAACAGAAGCCCCAGCCCTTGTTGGCCCCAAAGCGCCCCCGCCCCCAGCAGGGACCCTGGGAGGAAGGCAGAGCCCCGGCCCAGCGCCTGCCCCCGGCCCTCACTGGAGTAGTAGGCCACCAGCTGCTGCAGGCTATTGAACTGGGTGCGGGACGTGATGTAGAAGCCGCCGCTGTCCAGCTTGCGGATCTTGTAGTGCTTCACGTTGAGGCCCTTGGCGTTGTCGAAGTCGGACACCGAGAGGCAGTAGGCTCCTGCGGGCGGGGCCAGAAAGGAGCAGTGACCCCCCGCCCAGCACCCCCCACCCCTCCAGGCCACAGGACCAAGTGCCCTTCTGGGCCTACCAAGCACTGGAGGGCAGGGAGGCCGGAGCGGCAGCCCCAGCCCCAGGTGGCCCTGAGGGCGGGACCCAGTAAGCCGAGGGGCCCCTGATCTAAGACCCTCCCCAGGCACTCCTGGCCCTGGCAAGACCTCCAAGACTGAGTGTGTATCCCAACTGTGTGACCTGGACAAGTCACCTGCCCGCTCTGGGCCTCAGTTTCCTCCTCTGCACGACGGGCCGACTCCCAGGGACGCCAGAAAGATCTGAGACCACACGTGAGAGGGCCGGCACATAGTAGGTGCTCAACGCATGTTTGCCGGGAGCCAGGAATGGCCCTAAGTGGCCGTGTGCCCCCGGCTGACCCACTTCCCCTCTCACGGAGCACTCGGGGCCCCACACCCTCCCACAGACCCCAGGCTCGGGCAGGAGCAGGTGGCCGGCTGAGGCTGCAGTATGGGTGGGAGGCCACGTGCTAGGTGTGGCCTACAGGCCACCAAGGCTAAGAGGGGCCAGCCCTGGTGGCCTCCTCCCTGCCTCTCTTGAGCCTGGAAAAGCTTTCGGCTGGGTAAGTGTCCTCCTGCCAAGCAGGCCTGGCCAGGAGCCTCAGTCACCCCAAGCCCAAGAGAGGCCTGGGATTGAGAAAGCCCATTCCAGAAGGTGGCGTACAGCCCCCACAGCCCAAGGTGCTCTGGGCAGTGCTCAGCTGCGGCTGACCGTCTCCAGTATAAAGAAGGGGAAAATGAGACCAGAGAGGGAAAGCAGCTGGCTTCAGGTCCCCCAGCAAGTCAGGCGCACAGGCCAGTAACCAGGTCTCCAGCGCCCACATCGGGCAACCACGACTAACACATGGCCCAGGCCACGTACACGCGGACGCCCGTGGCCTGAGCCAAAAGCCAGGCCCAGCCCACGTGTGTCCGTGCACACGCACG
The DNA here is from genome assembly GCA_028533885.1 of Nasua narica. Lineage (NCBI taxonomy): Eukaryota > Metazoa > Chordata > Mammalia > Carnivora > Procyonidae > Nasua > Nasua narica. The sequence goes on along the minus strand of CM052811.1, from coordinate 102,218,554 downwards.
GGCACGCCCACGCCCAGCGGCCCCATGCTCGCGCAGGGACACACTCCCCAGGCCCCCAGGCACGAAGGCAAACCCACGCCGATCGGCTCCCACACAGCAACACCCAGACAACTCCCCCTCCACGTGCGCACACACGCCTGGACTCACACATGGCCGGCACGGCCACACGGCTGCTCACGCGTGACACGGACGCCCTGCTTCCCATCTTCCGCTGACCCCAGGCCCACAGGACATGGCCCGGCCTCGTTTCCATGCGGCTGGGTCACTGGCAGCCCACTGGCAGAGGGGCTAGAGAGAAAGGGGGTGACCTGTGTTCTCTGGCTGGGGGAGGGACAGAAAGGGAACAGGGACCTGGACTGCTGGGGAAGGACAAAGCCAGCTCCTGCCACCTCGTCCGGCTCTAGAAGCCCCTGGAGAGGGAGACCAGGAGGGGCCTACTTCATCAGCAGCCACCCGGGAAACACGCCTTTTGCTGCGTGACCCTCAGGCCTCCCGGCAGCCTGCACCTATACATCATCTGAGGAAACTGAGGCCAGAGAGGCTAAGTGTCATCGTTTGCTGCATCTCTGGCCACCCCTAGCTAGCTCAGTGCTCCTCAGCTGCCTCGCTTTCTCCACCTGGAGGGCTCTTCCTACTCCACTCCAGGTATGAAACTCCTATGCATGCCACAATACCCAGCTCAAACAATCCACAAAAGACTCCATTCCCACTGGCCGGCAGAAGCGCTCCTACCTTTCGTGGTCTCACTTTCTCGCACCAGGAAGGTCCCTCTCGGGTTCTCCGCGTTGAGCAGTAACCGCTCTGACTCCCGTCTGGTGATCTTGCCGAAGTACCACCTGGGAAGGGGGAAGGAGGGCGGCGTTGGCGATCTAGGCCTCCATCCCCCGACTGCGCCTCTCTCTAGGATGTGGCTGGCCCTAGGCAGCCGGACCACCCACTCCAGCCCGGAAGAGAAGCTCCCAACCAGCAGGGTGGGGGGCAGCAGAAGACCAGGTTGCACACTTACTCTTCAGCCTGGATAGAGTCGGAGGGCGCCACATAGTTGCTGGGGATGTAACCCGTCTGTCCTGTGCTGAGTGAGTGGGCCAGCCACCAGTCACCCTCTCTAAGGAGGGGGAAAGGGAAGGAGCAGAGGAGAAGGAGCCATCAGCGGGGGCCCCGACGCTGCAGTCTTCACAGGTGCTGTGCTCGGGGTCCCCAAGGCCAAGTGAGGCACGGGGAGCTGCGGGGCCCAGCTTGAGATCTCGCGCTGCCAGGCCAAGCTGGTCTGGGATTCTTTCTCTCCCCAGCCCAGATGCCTCTTGGCCCACACTGACTCAGACGGACTTCGTCCAGGACTGTGGCAGGACTGACCTCGGTCAGCCTGAGGCCTAAATTCACAGGGGCAGAGTCCTGGGATGGGAAGTAACCTGCTTCCCTTCAGATAGACCAAGCCGTCTCCAGATGCCAGGAGCTGTCTTGGGAATGAGGGAGGGAGCTCCCTGTCTCTGGGAAGCAAGCAAGTTGTAACAGGAGAGACGATTCCTGCCTAAGATAGATGTCAAGTCAGATCTCCAAAGCCTCCCCAAGCCCTGAGATTTGGAAGCGGGTGAGACCTGGGTGGAGGTAGGGGGAGGCCCTTTGGGGGCTTGGGGACAACCCAGGTACTAACCCCCTCAACTAGAACAATGCTTGCCTTTTGTCACAAACCACTGGCCATTCCTAAGGGGCTCCTCGGCTGACAGCTACAGGCTTCCCCCTGCAGCCTACCCATCTACAGGGGAAACTGAGGCCAAAGGGGACTGGGACTTGCCCAGAGTCACACAGAGTCATGTCAGAGGGGCTGAGGTGGCAGAGCCCCAATGCCCAGGGCACTTCTACACTAATTGTCCCACGAGAAGGAGATGGGGACATGGGCAGAGGAGTTCCCCGCTCGGTCGGGTCCCCTGGGCCTGGGTGGGAGCGGGGAGGGGGCAAAGTACCTTTGCAGCCATCTGAATGTGAACCAGGTCTGGCTGGAGCGGGGGTCCAGAGACACAGAGGAGAGAGGAGAAAGCGAGAGCCCAACAGGAAAGAAGAGGCAGAGATGGGGGTGGTGAGAGAGAAAGGCAGAGAGAGCAGGGAAGAGAGCAGGAGAGCAGACCGGGGACAAGGCGGGGCAGCCACAGAGGCCTCACATCCAAAAGCAACCAAAGGGGACAGGGACGGGTCCAGGGGGAGTGAGTGAGGGGAGGCCAACGGGAAAGGCTGCCAGTGGGGAGCAGGGCTCAGCCCCCTTCCTTTCCCACCGTGCAGATGGGAAGACAGGCCGGAGAAGCAAAGGCCTCTGCTCAAGGTCACACAGCCAGGCCCAAGACCCTGACTCCCAGGTCAGAAGCAATCTTCCCTACAGGGTACGATGGGGCCTGAGAGCCTGCGGGGCTTCTCGCTCCAGGGCTACCTTTGGACCTCACCACGACCATGACCCTGAGAAGACACACAGCAAGCGGGATATGCTCCCCCTTGCTCACTGCCAGGGCCCAGAGGAAGAGGCCCTTGCCCACAATTGCACGGTCTGGACTTGAACCCAGATCCCTGGCTCCTGGTTCTTCAGCCCATTATGAAGATAGAGAAGTTGAGGCAAGGAGAAAGCAGGCTGGGAGAACTCTCCAAGACTGGTCGGAGTGGAGGTGAGCACCCAGACCTGGGGGATCCATGGGGTGGCTCGAGGCTGAAGCAGAGGGTAGAGAATGCCTTTCGGACAGCAAAGGGAGCATGACCGCGGCCGTGAGGAACGCTCAGCCGTGCGCTTGCTGCACGCACGCTCGGGCAGGGTCGCGAGCTCACACGGTGGTCTCCGCTGCAGAGGGAAGGCTCCGGAGAGAGGCGGCATTGGAAACCCAGGACAACCAGCCATCTCCCTGCTGTGCGAACACCCAGGGCTGTCCACACCTGTCTGTCCCATGTGATCCTCAAGGCCACCCTGAGAGGAAGGCAGGCCTCAGCCCCCAGATGAGGAAACTATGGCTCAGAGATGTCAAGGGACCAGTCCAAAGCCACACAGCACCCAGGATGGATTAACCTAATACTTTCTTTGTGGGGAAACTGGGGCACAGAGTTGGGCAAAGACTTGCCCAAAGCTACAAAGCAAGAACTTAAGTGACAGGGAACAGCTGAGATCTTCCAGTCAAAGCCTTCATTTCACCAATGGAAAATAAGGCACAGAGAGGGGCAGCGATTTGCCGAAAGCCACACTGCAAATCAATGGGAGGGCAAGGGTGAGAACCAGGGCCCGAATGCCCACAGCCAGACACAGTGGGCCTCGCTGGACCCCTGCAGCTTCCCCAGGCCACTGGGAGGTGCAGAGACCCTCAGAAGAACCTAGGGAAGCTAGAGAAGGAGGCAGCAGGGCTGGCGGCAGGAGACTGGGCCAAGGTCTAGGTCAGAGGCTACAAAAAGAGACAGATTGATAAAGCCAGAGTCTGCAAATGGGCCGGGCCTCTGGGGAGCCTCTATCCACGCGCTCGGAGTGGAATGCCGACAGGGAGCAATGCGCCCAGAGGCCAGCCAAGTGGGGCCCCAGGATCAAGGGGCGGGGGGCGGGGAGGGGGGCAGAGTCAGCCCTGCTGGCATTATCCAGACTTCAGCCAGCAGATCCTCCAGCCCCCCGACATCAGCCCACATGAGTTTGGGGTTTCAAGTCCAGGTTTGGGGTTATATTCAGTTCACGAGGCATGGGGAGGTGCAGCACAATCTCACAACGGACCCCAGGTCCAACTCTGACCGGGCCCCAGTGTGAGGGTGTCTAAGAGCCCGAGTTCCAAGACTCAGACCACGCTGGGCACCATCCCGCTCGGCACCTGCAGGCTACGTGACCTTGACCCTGCCTCGGTTTCCTCATCTATAGGATGGGGATACTCACGCCTCCCTCCAAGGATATGAAATACTAGCACAGAGCCTGGCACACAGCAGGGGCTCAATGTGCACGAGCCGTTAGTGTCTTGATTCGGCTTTAAAAAGAAAAACAATGAAATCTGTATCTCTATGGCGCTCCTCCCCACTCTCCAAAATGTTTTTAAAAACCAAAGCAGCCAAAATTAAATAAATAAATAAGTAAGTAAGTAAAAACCAAACCCGCTCCATCCCAGTCTCCAATAAGGTTTTGCTGTGTGACTTTGGGCAAGGACCCTACCATCTCTGGGTCTTAATGTCCTCATCTATAAAGAGGAAATAATATCCACAGAATCTCCCTTGCAGATAAAGTGTATAAATCAGTCAGCAAATGGGCTTCGGGTCAATGAGGATCCTTAGTGCGGCCATCATCTAGGCTCCGCCTGTAAAGGAAAGCTGTCCCACCACATCTTTCTATGTCAGTGGTCTGGGAGGCTCAGACCCGCCCTGGGTCCCACGCGAAGGGCCCCGCAGCTTCCCACATGGGTCCGGGCTGGCAGGGACACCAAGCTGAGCCCAGACTTGGAAGTAATCTATCAGGCTGAGCTGACTTACTACAGGTGGCACCCTCCCCAGGAGCCTGGTCCTTATCAGACAGACCGGAAGAAGGGAAGGAAGGGAGGAAATAAAACATTCCCTGCCCCACCCCTCGCCTTCCCACATGCAGCCTGCGGAAAAGCACTGGACCGGGAGTCCTCCAGCCACAATTTTACATCCCAACTGCTGTTCACTAGCTGTGTGACCTCAGACAACTGACCTCACCTCTCTGAGCCTCAGGATCCTCTTTTTGGACCCTAATCCTTCAGCCAGCCAGGCTGGCCTGTGGATCCGGGGTATGGCAGCTTTAGGACCTGGGGAGTTATTCTGGTTTGGACACTTACATTTAACTCGCTTGGGTTGTTGGGACTGGTCAGATAAGCACTTTGGGGACTGCAGGCAAGCCAAGGTTCCCTGAGGCCCGGGCACACGGTCATTGGGGAGGCAGCAGGCTGAGGTCAAGGGAGGCTGTGTGGGCAGGCCATAAAGGTATCCCTTGCCCCACGGTGGGAAGTGGAACTGGAGTGCCCAGAATGAGGGGGGAGACATTGGTGTCTGCTGGATGGCTCACCCAAAGAAGTTGCTAAAAGAAATGGGAAGAAATGGCAGTTTGGGGGACAACCCAGAGTCAGACCCCGAAGGGCCCCGACTCCTAGAGACTCGGACACCAGGGCTGGGGGTCTGGGACAGTCAGACGTCAGGTGCCGTGGGCTTCCTCAGACCCAGGCCACATAGCACGTGGGATTCTGGGACCCAGGGCCATTAGGCGTGAAGATCTAGAGAGCAGGGTCTCCAGGCCGGCTGCTGTGAGGACCCAGGCCCAATAAGCCCTGGCCAAGCCCTAACGACAGACAGGCTAGTCCTTAAGCTCTCCCGTCCCCAACGGCCAGCCCAGCCACCGGCCAGCCTCAGGAAGTCCCTCACTCAGACCGGCCCGGGGCCGGTGGCGGGGGTGGGAGGAGTAAATCATGGGCCCTAAGCAGTAATGGGGGAAGGACATGCAAGGTGCTCCCCGGGTGGCTATGAGGCCTGAAACCTTACATTTGGGCGAACCATCTGTCACTAAGGGCTCCCAGCCCCCCATCCTTCCCCTTCCTCTGCTGCCCCAACCCCACCACCACCTGACTTCTCAGGCAAAGGGGTGGCCGAGCACTGCGACGAGGGAAGGACTCCCAGCCCCCCTCTCCAGTCACGGTGCCTCAATGCTATCCAAGGGCTTCCCATGGACAGCACTCGACCACCTCAGCCCGACTTGGAAAGCAGGAAGAAGGGAGGGGAGGAGCCGGACAAAGGACAGGGGAGGACAGCCCTCTGGCTCTAGGTGAAAGAGGCAGAACCAAAGCTTCCAGAGCCTTCCCTCCCACCCCCTGGTTGCTTAAGCTGTGGCCCTAGCCTGAGATGCCCTTCCCATCATTGCTGGTAGAGATTCCCCCGAAGCAGACTTCCCTGCAGGGGCCCGTCCCTTTCCCTGGATCCTTAGGCTGCTAAGGAGCCCCTCCTGCAAGGGCCGTGGGTAGGAGGGCCTGCCCGCCCCTCCCAGCTCTGCCACCACCGGCTGTGTGACCTCGAACAAGTCACCTCACCTCCCGGGGCCTCAGTTTCCTCCTGCGCAAAATAAAGCAAATCAGAGTTTCCAGCTCCCGGGGTTGTGGGGCCCCCACGACACCAGGCTGGCACGCGGGGCACAGGAAACGGGGGCCAGTTACTAGTCGTCATCTTGCTCGGCAAGTCCAGGGAAGCAGCCCCCACGGTGCTGAGCAACAGGTGATCTGGGGACTTGCAAAGGTGGCAGACCCAAGAGCAGCCCCCCAGGAGCTCCCGGTCTGGGGGAGGCTGATGCAAACCGATGGCACCACCAGGGCACCAAGGGGCACCAGGACTCTGACACACAAGGGGCGGAAAGATGGGGAGAGATCTGCTGCCCGAGTTCCCATCCCGGCTTTGCCACCTGCTAGCTGTGTGACCTTGGTCAAGGGCCTTCACATCTCTGAGCCTCAGTTTCCTCACTTGCAAAATGGAAACAGCCCCTCCCCCGTCACCGGAGCCCTGGCAGGACTGCATCAAGGAGTAAATACAAGGACATGGGTAGAAACGCCTGGCACAGCACCTGGCACCTCTTTTCCCTTTTGCCTCACAGAGAAGGCCATCCGGAGCTGGATCTTGAGGGATGAATAGGAGTTTGCCAGGCAGAGACGGGAGAAAGGTATTTCAGGCAGAGGGAACAGCATGCACAAGAGACGGGAGTCTTGAACAAGCAAGACACACTCGGAGCTGTGGATGTCCAGCCTCATCAGCCAGGCCTTTGAGGACGCTCAAGGACCGAGCCTACGCTATCCTCAGCACCTTCTGGCCTTTCCACAGCCCTGAGGGCACCGCCCTCTCCAGCCCCGCCTCCTCCCACGAGCTACCCCTCCAAGAGGGACTGCCTTCCCCTACTTCCGCTGGCCACAAACCATCACTGTCCTTCCTTCCAGGACTTGCTTGAACCTTCCAGTCCCTGCAGTCCCCGCCAGAGGGGGGGGGGGACACACAGCAGGAACCACATACCCAAGCGGACCCTGACCCCGCCCTCTGCCCGTCCCTGGGTCTGGACTGGAGCTGGGCCCCCCCCACCGCTGGTCAGGCTGGCTCTGGGAAGGCCCCTTCTCCGGACCCTGCATGCAGCTGGCCCTCAGCGCAGGCCGACCCGGCAGGATGGAGAGCGGGCGGGCCAGCAGGAAGGTGGATGGGGGGAGGCATGATATGGTGAGTGACAGGGGGATGACAGGACCTCCCCAGCCTCAGCCCAGGGTCAAGGTCAGGACCTGGTCGCAGTGGCTGGGGGTAGGGCCTCAGCTGGGGAAGCTGAGGGGGCAGCCCAGGCAGCCAGGATCCACAGGCAGAGACATGCAGTGGAGACACATGCAGACAGCAGCCCCCCCTCCCCCACTTCACCAGCGAAGCCCCCTGACCCCAGCCCGCGGCCTACGAAATGTGTACACACCTGACATCCACCTTCCTCCTAAGGGCCAGCGAGAGAGAAGCAGAGAGAGGGAGAAGCTGAGAGGGGGCTGGAGGGAGTAAGCAGGAGCCAGGAATTGGGGGGGTCCAACTGAGGAATGGGGGGTATAGCAGGCCCTGCCAAGGGCAGGAATGCTGCAGGTGCTGAGCTCTGCCCCCCCAAATTGGCCGTGCCTGCAGGAGCAACCCCCGCCCCGCTGTGCCACTCCCCACCCCCACGCCGGGCATAGGCCCACAGCCTGCACCCCCCCACGACAGGCATTGCACGCCACCCCCGTACGCTCCCGACAAGGAAAGGAGAGGAGGGAAGAGGGGAAGAAGGACCCCCGCCCCGTGGCTAGAGCCCTACCCACCCCTCACAAGTTCCCTCGCCCCTGCCCCTGCCCCCCTGCCCACAAGGGCCCCAGAGCCGGCCTGGCCCTAGGAAGCCCCACCCCAAGGCCGGAGTCTCTGGAGGTGAGCCAGACGTCCACACCCCACCCCACCGTCTCATCCCCATGCCCCGTTATAACCCCCTCACGCTGAGCGCCCAGTATGGGGGCCCTGCCCCCTCCCAATCTGGGTCCCACCCCTGCAGCTAGAGACTCCCACTCAACCCGCCGCCCCACGCCCTCCACCCCAGGTCCCTAAAGAGGGCACCTCTGCGGGCACAGCCTCCAGCTTGAGGCCCTGTTTTCTGCAGTCCTGGGTCCTGCACCCCATCCTGCCCTGACCGTATGCACCTCTGTGAGGTCTGGGACGCTGTGCTCTATTGAGTTACCGAGCCTGGATCCCTGGCCTGGGAGCCCTGACCACCACCTCCTGTCTCTTCTCCCATCGGCCCAGGACGGTCCCTTGGACCTCGGCTGGCCTTGACACTAGCCAGGGCCGCTGCGCATCACGCTGCCTCTGGCTCTGGGATGCTCCGAAATGGCTCCGGCCCAAGACCAGGTCCGAAGGATAGGGTCCCAAGGGAACGTGGGGAAGGGGGTCACTCACGTGTTGTTGACAATCTGGAGCCGCTCCCCTTTCTTGAAGGACAGGTCGGTCTCTGTCCGAGACTCATAGTCATAGAGGGCCACAAAGGTGGTCACTCCCCCTGCAGAGATGGGTAGGATGTGTGAGAATGGCCCGAGAGAGGGGTGGGCAGGAGGGTCTCCCACAACTATCACAGCCCGGCCCAGAGGCGCCATCCCCCTTACACGGGGGCCCCTGCAACATGTCCTCCTGTGTGCGTGTGTCTGTGCCCCACCCCGTGAGGGCACGTGGGATGCGTGTGCATTTCTTCACCCATGAATGTCCCCACTGGGCTCTACACTGATCCTGAGTGTTGGCTCTGGGGGCGTGCCCAGCTTCCCCACAGCCCCCACAGACCCCAATCACAGGCATCATTGTGCTGTTCCCAGAGCCTGGCACACAGTAGGTGCTCAAGAAGGAACCATGGGCGAATGAACCAGTGAATGAAGGAGTTGGCTGCTTCTCTCCATGTGACCGGGTGCCTCGATGTATCTGGAGAGATCTTGGCTCCAGGTACTCTCCCCTCCAAGACCCCCTCTCAGTCCCCCATTTGAACCACAACCTTCAGCCCACACCCCCCAAGACCCCTCCCTGACCTTTTGGCTCCTTCCCATCACCCCCACCTTCGAACACCCTACACATTTCCAAGCCTTGCTCTGTTTTTCTCCCCCGCACTCTGCGTACTGCCATGTCCCCAGCACGCAGAAGGGACAGAACGAAGGGATGGGTGTGCTTGTGGGTCTGTCTGTCTCACTTGGGGATGTGTCTGTGTCTAAGGCATCTGCGAGTGGCCCTGTGCCTGTGTGCGTGTGTTCTCACTGCACGCATGTGCACCTGGGAGCCTCCGGGTATGGGGCATGGTGTGGCTAGCTGAGTTTGTGTCTGCACCCTGTGTGTGTCTCGATCTGGGAGTATGGGGTTATTTGTGCGTGTGCATTTATACTTGCATACATGGGCATAGTTGTGTGTCTGTGCCCAGCCGTGTGTCCCGAAGTGGGTCTCTAGGTACATGGTGTGCCTGTGAGTATCTGACAGTGTCTCCAGCTCAGCTCGTTTAGTGTCTGTATAGGAATCTTAGGAGTTGCTGAGTGTGTGTGTGGCTCTTTGTGTGTCTCTGGGACCACATCCGTATCTTTCTCTAAGCATCCCTTGCCTGGGGCTGCCATACCCCCGAACCGCCAGCAGAGGGCGCAGGGGCGCAACACTACCCTGGGCCGGGGCCCCTGAGGACCACAGAACCCCTTTCTAACCTCCTTTGCCCCCTCTGCCACCCAAGGCCTCCTGACCTGACCCATCTCTGGACTGACCAGAGCAAAATGCAAAGCCTCGGACCTGGTCCCCACGCTGCCCCTGCGCAAACGGCCCCCCGACCCTCTGGGCCTCAGTTCCCCACTACATTCCCATATCTCTAGACCCCTTTACACTCCAGATTCACCCTCAAAGGCAGTGATGTGTCCCAGACTTTGCAGCTTCTAAAGCCCTTCCCCACCCACAGCCTCCAGGAAACTCCCGACAGTCCCCAAACCCAAGAAACCCAGAGACCCTTCCCCTTCAGCAAGAGAAGCGGCAGCCCGGAGAGGCCCGGCCCGCAGTCACCCCCACTCCCAAGGCCCACTGACCAGCCAACGGCCCCGCCCTCTGCGGAGAGGTGACCGTGTCCGAGGAGTTGAAGCCCCCGAACAGCTTGGGCTCAGCAGCTGCAGAGGGGAAGGCCGTACTGGGGCCGCGGTGGCCATCGGCGGAGGCTGGCTTGCTGGGTGTCTGCGAGGTGGGGAAGGCACCCCCGCCACCGCCGTGGGTGTTCTCAGAGGGCTCCAGGCTGCGGCGCCGTTGGCTGGCGTCCTTGGGCTTGCTCTTGTTGCTGCCCATGGTCCTGGCTGGAGAGGAGGAAGCACGTTCCCGTGAAGGACTGCTGGGCCCAGGCCCTTTAGACAGTCTGCACTCCCCCGCCCATTCTACAGATGAGGCCTGAGGCCCAAAGAAGGGGACTAGCCTCTTTGGGTAAGTTAGACTTTCAGAGCCTCAGTTTCTTAATCTGTAAAGTGGAGACAGTGATGGAACCCATAAATGGCTTCCTTGGTACAGGGCCAAGTACAGAAGAAATGACTCATAATCAGAAGCCCTAACCTCCCCCACCTCCCGCTGAGTCATCAGTTTCTGTCCATCACGGACCCGGAGAGTGTCTGAGTCATGTCGTTATCCCAGGCACACAACACAGAGGAGAGGGCTCCCGAGGATCTGCCAAGCAGACACACGACTGACTGAAATGGTTTCACGCCAGGGCGAAAGGTGCTAAAAGTTGCAACCAAGGCAGGGATGCAGCAGGAAGCTGGGAGGAGAGCAGTCTGGGGGCTCACTCCAGCAACAGGGCCTTTGCACCTGCTCACCTGCTGTCCCCTCTGCCTGAATGCTGTTCCCTGACCACTTCGCCAGAATAACTCATGCCTCCTTCCGTTCTCAGCTCTTTGGGAAGTGTTCCCCAGATCTCTTCTGGCCTAAGCCCCCCTGACTTTTGTACCTCTCCTTAATAATGTGTGACTCAGAAAAAAGCAAACTGAAAACTCTTCAGTAATGCTCACCACTCTGCCACCCCCTTTTGCTTCCTACCTCCCAGTCCACAGATCCTGATTGGCCCCAATTCCCAGTGGGCCTGGCCAGGGTCTTCCCAGCCATCATAGACACCCCTCCCTCCTCCCTCATCCTGCAGCCCTGATGGGTCGTCACCTCACCTGGTGGAAGGCAGCGGCTGTCCCAGAGGATCTGGGAAGCAGCCTGAGGTCTCAGCACGAACACCAGGTGTGGAGTCAGGGGTCTTGGACTAGAGGCCCTGCTCCACTTCTCCCCGCTATGTGACCCTAAGCAACTCACTTCCCCTCTTTGGGCCTCAACGTCTTCATCTGCAAAACAAGGATAAAGCAGACTTCTCAGGGCTGTTGTGCGGATACGATTAGAAAGAAAAATCTCCATGGCTGTGACTCTTGGGTCACAATTTATCAGGCTCTGACTCCGAAAGTTCCAATACTAAGAGCTTCTCAGACCTTCCCTTCCTTCACCCCTCCTGCAGCATGTTATGAGCGTGAGCAAGGCAGGGTGGGACACGGCGGCTAAGGGTGGGCTCTGGAGCCACATGCCTCAAACTCAGATCCTGCCTTTACCCCTAATTGGCTGTGTGACCTCAGGCAAATGACTTGATCTCTGTGCCCTATTTCTTCATCTGGAAATGATGGGGTCATCGGGGTCCCTGGTAAGTAAATGAGGCAAGTCACCCTACCACATCGCTATGATTGCTACTGTGCGGTTCTGGACATACCGGCAATGTGGGTTTGGAATATTCTCCAGGGAATGCGGGAGGCCCTGGAAACAGCCCAGAATTTCCTCTGGGAACCTAGGGGTAGGGAAAAGTGCTCTTGACTGGTTGAGGCCTTAGACAAGATCACCGGCTCTGAGCACCAAGCCCAGGTCTGCAAGCTCTCCTCCCTACAGGAACCTTAGCCAGTTCCTGCACCCCCTGGGTCTCAGGCTACCGGGCTGCACAATGTGGGCACGGCCAGCCTGCTCCCTGGGGACCATCTGCCTCTGAGAATGTGGGGCTGGGGAGGCCGGGAGACCTGCTCAATAGCCCCAGGGATCACCAGGGCCTCCTGAGGGACCAGCAAACAGGCCTGGGGACAAAGACCAATTTCTATGGCAACCCAATCCACTGGGGTCATATCGGCACTCATATAGTCCGTGTCCCGTGGGTCCTACTGACCCAGTTTCCCACGTCCCCAGGCTTGATGGAGGCTGGGCCCCAACCGCGGCATCTCCTACCCAATGGCTCCCTCGTAAGGCGTTCACAGCACTGACTGTGCAGCAGGTGATATACTAGTCGACAGAGGGACACAGAGATGAACTGGCCAGGCCTTGTGTCCGAGGACACATGTGCTAGCAGGACACTTGTTCGTGGGACTTTCAGAGGAAATAAAGAGTATATTTTTGAAGTACAATTTTTTAAAATTTTTAAGTGGAGAGCTCTCTAGGAGCCTGAACTTTCTTTAGAATAAACTAAATGATGAAGGGTGAGCTCCCTGTCACTGGAGGTAACCAAGGAAAGGAGACAGAGTCATTGGTTGGCGTGCTGTGGAGAAAGAGGGAGAGCGAGTTCTGGACCTTGAGAACCACACCCACCCCCCAGCACCTAGAAAATGCACATGCCGTCTTGGGAGGCGGGGGAGGGAAAAAAGATAGTTCTTGGCCCAAACTCTTACACTGACCCAGACCATTCCCAGTAGGGCACTCAGAAAAAGTACGAGAGAGCCTTCAAGACCCAGGAAAGGCGACCTGGTCTCCGGTTGCAAAGTTTGTTGGCTTGCCCATGGGGTTTCTTTCTGTTTGTTTTGTTGGTCTTTGTGGTTAAATCTGATTATACAAGTAACACGTGTTTGTGGAGAGGCAGGCGCCTGGCGGTTCAGAGCTAGAGTACCAGAGTGTTTGGATCCCAGCCCTGCCACCCCAGCCTGGGACCCTGTGCCTCAGTTTCCTCCTCTGCTGGTCGGGGAGAACAGCAGTGTGCACGTCACAGGGCTGTTGGGAGAACCAGGGAGGAAGGCACACGGATCATGCTCAGAGCAGAGGGGCACGTTGCTGGCCCTGCCCTGGGAAGACAAGCGGCTGGGCATCATGGGAACGTCTGACAGTAAACAAAACACGGCTCCATCTGGTGCCCTTGCCCACGCCCCCTGGAGCAGGCCCGGGTCATACCCACTTCCACCTCCCCAGAGGCCAGGACAGACCTGGCACCTACTAATTGCTCTGGAAATTATCTGCAGACTAGACAAAAGACGAAATGAGCACAGACACGATTTGCATCCTGCTTCGTTCCCACAAGGCCATGCTGTAGACACCAAGTATCACTCCTGGATAGTCAAAAACTCCCAGGGGCTGGACCTTGTCGAGGCCCTGCTCCAAGCAGTCTGCAAATCCTCACTCGTCAGACTCGCACGAGAATCTAAAAGGTAGACACTAGTAGCGTTCCTGTCTTACCGAAGAGCAAACTAAGGCACAGGGAGGTTAAGGAACGTGTGCGAGGTCACCCCTCAAGGGTGAGAGGGGACAGGGAAACACGCTGGGCAGGCAGAAATCAGGGGCTGCTCATGGGGTCTGCTGGGGGAACTTGTGGCCCCACCTCGTGCCCTCAGGACCTCGCTGACGTGGAACAGCCAGAGGCCCTTGGCGGATGGGGCATGGGCAGGCTAGGCAGCCCAGCCCGCTCTCCTGGAAAAAGCCAGAGGTTTCCGGCTTTGACGAAGCAGATTGTGCTCAAGGAAGGACAGGGATATTTCAGGTGGCGTCTAGTCCCTGCAGAGCTGCTGCCGCGCTCTGTCCCCTCGGGAGAGACCACCCTCCTGGACCCCAGGCTCCCTTCTGGAGGCAGGACCCTGTCTCCGGGCCTTTTGGTTCTGGGGCCCAAACGCCAAGTCACCATGAGTTGCCCATTGGAGAGGAACCAATCCTCTCATCTCTTCCGCCACTCGCACACTCTGAGGTACAGATAGAACCCTGGGGGGCCCGGGGGGAAGTGGTGAGGCCTCCACGCTGGGGGTGCCTGAGGTTCCCAGAGGAAGGAGGCCCCTTTCCTCCGGGGAGCCACTCCTAACCTCAGGCTCCCGACCACAGTCCCCAGACTGAGGCCTTGTGCACAAGAGGCACCAGGGAGCCCGCCGGCAGCACTCCCCCTCACCGCCCCAGCCCTTCACGCTCCAAGAGGCCCCGACAGACTTGGCGCCTCGCCCCAGGGGTGCAGCCCCAGCCCCGCGGCCTGCGTCGTTGTCGTCCTCTCCGCACTGGTTCTCCCACGACCCCAAGCCTTCCTCAAACATCTCCCTCCCCCCAACCCCGTGTGAGTCCCCTCGGTGGGGCGCCCGTCTTCCGGGCCGGACGCCGGAGTCCGGCGGGCAGGTACACCCGCCTCCCCGTGGCCAGAGGCATCTCTGTAAACCACGAGGACAACGGAGGCCTCCTCTGCTTGGTGCACTCCACAGAAAACCGGAAAAGACCTACGTGCTCCTGAGAGGGGGGCCGGGTGAGCAGACGACGGTCTGGGCACTGCAGGGACAGCCGCACAGCTAACAAGCCGGAGAGGGCGCACGGGTAGGCGGAGAGAGGGATCAGCCAGCGCGGTTCAAATCCTGCCTCCACTGCTTACTAGCGACATCTTCTTGGGCAAGTCACTTTGTGTCTCAGCTTCCTTATCTTTAAAATGGGGATAATAATACACCTGACATCGCAGATTCAAACGAGAGAGGCCATGTGCCAGGCACAGAACAAGTGCTCGAGAAATAGCACACAGTGGTGTTTGCTGTCATTAGTAACCTGGCAGGGGATAAGAGGAGGCAGGCGTTAGGTGTCAAGGCCTTGAATGCCGAGCACAGAGCTGAGAACTTTACGTGCGGTTGATCCTCAACTGTCCTGACAGCACAAGGAAGGAGGGCTTGTAACTGTGCCCACTTAACAGATGGGGCCACGGTTTAGAGAAGCCAAACCTGGCCTGAGGGCCACACAGCAAGTGAGTGTACCAGGGTTGGGATGCTCAAGGTCTAGGAGAGTGGCATCAGAAGGCACCTTTGGGGGATCCCCCCCATGCAGACAGCCCCCACTGCTCCAGGGGCACCCACCACCCCACCAGCTCTGCCTCCCTGACACAGAGGCAACACAGGGCTCAGAGGCCAACCTCTGACGTCACTGACCGTCACTCCGGACCTTCCAGGGAACAAAAGCATCACAAAACTATAGGGCTGGAGCTAGAAGGCCAGGTTCAAGTCCGGCTTGCCAATTCCTAGCCAGGCAGCCTCAAGGGGGCCTCAGTTTACCCCTTCTCAAAAATGGGAATCAGTGTAATTGTTCCCACAGAACTAGTCTTGTTGTCAGAAAACATAGAGGTAATACTTACAGAGGGTCTAGCGGATAGGAAGTGCTCCATAAATATTAGCTATCATCATCATTACTGTGGAAGACCTTTTTTAGATCCTTGCTATTTTTTTAAAAGGTTTTATTTATGTATGTATTTTAGAGAGAGAGCGCACGCACGTGAGCAGCGGGGAGGGGCAGAGGGAGAAGGACAAGCAGACTCCACACCGAGCACAGAGCCCCAGGCGGGGCTCAATCTCACAACCCTGAGATCATGACCTGAGCCAAAATTAAGAGCCGGACGCTCAACTGACTGAGCCACCCACGCATCCCAGATCCTTGCTCTTTTGTAATCACTCTTACAGAGAGGCAAAGGCTCCCCAGATTTCTACTACGTGCCAAGCTCAGAGCAGGGCTGCGGAGGGATGATCTGCTAGAGTTCATCAGGAGCCCAGGCCTAGAAAAGCCACTTCACAGGGAAAAAGTCCAGGAAAGATAAGCATCCCCACTAGTTAACCTTGCTCTGAGATCCTTGCCAATCCAATGAGCTAAGAATAAGAAATGGAAGTAATAAAACGAAATTAGAAAAGAGAAGACAAGGATCATCATTTGCAGACGTTATCAGCGAAGATCTGGGAAACCCAAGAGAACCTGCTGCAAAGCTACGAAGCAAAATGCAAATTAAGTAAAGTGGAAGGAAATTATAAAAGTTAACACCCCCAAATCAACAATGTATCTATAGACCAGCAGCAACCAGAAAATAAAAACAAGGTAGTCTTGATGTCAGCGCAGGTCATGATCTCGGGGTCGTGAAATCAAGCCCCGCATCAGGCTTCGCGCTCAGCACGGAGTCTGCTGGAGGATTCTCTCTCCCTCTCTCCCACGGCTCCTCCCCCTGCTCACGCTCGTGTGCTCACTCTCTCTCTCAAAAAAATAAATAAATAAAATCTCTTTTAAAAAGGAAAAGAAAATCAAAGAAAGCTTAGCATTATGAAAATATCAATTCTTCCTAATAAATCTAAAAATTGAATGTGATCCCAATAAAAAAACCCCAACAGGATTTTTTTTTTAATCTAGGTATATCAATTTTAAAGTTACAACTAAAAGTAAATGTATATGAGTAGTCAGAAAAAATCCTAAAAAGAGTAAGGATGGAGAAATAGCCCAACCAGATAGTGAAAATTACTATAATTAAAACTGGGTCAGGGCACCTGGGTGGCTCAGTCATTAAGCATCTGCCTTCAGCTCAGGTCATGATCCCAGGGTCCTGGGATCGAGCCCCACATCGGGCTCCCTGCTCAGCGGAAAGCCTGCTTCTTCTTCTCCCACTCCCCCTGCTTATATTCCCTCTCTTGATGTCTCTCTCCCTCCCTCTCTCTCTCTCTCTCTGTCAAATAAATAAATAAAATCTTAAAAAAAAAAACGGTATCATATGAGCTCAAAAACAGGCAAATCAATGCAACAGAATAGAGGGGGGTCCAAAATTGCCCAAACATACAGGGATTTAACACATAATGAAAGTGGTATTTCATGCCAGTCCAAAAAAGGTAGATTATTTTTAAGATTAGCGCTGAGATCAATGACCTACCATCAGAAAACAAAGTTGGGTTTCAAACCTACTCCATATGCCTATAAATCCCAGATCAATCAGATTTAAAGCACGCAGAAATAAAACCAAAAAGCTTAAAAAGGGAACAAAGAATAAATTTTCTAATCTCAAAATGGGAGATTAGACACAGGACAAAACCTTGACACAGGACAAAACCTAAAAATCATTCTTAAAATGATAAATCTATATAAAAATCTAAAATGTCTGCATGGCTCAATAAATATATCATAAACAAATTCAAAAAGCGAGCAACAAACTAAGAAAAATATTTGTAACTCATATGAGAGACAAGGGTTATCCCCTTCATATATAATGAACTCCCACAAAATAAAAATAATCGCAGATAGTCTATAGCAAACAAAATGGCTCAACATACGAGAAGATGCTCCCCTCACTTATAAAATTATGTAAATTAAAAGTACACAATTTCCCCAACCACAGCAGAATACACATTCTTCTCAAGGGCACAGGGCACATAGAACATCCTCTGGGATAGACCATATTCTAAGTCATAAAACAAGCCTCAATAAATTCAAAAGGGGTGAAATCATAAAAAGTATGTTTCTAACCACAATATAATGAATTAAGAAATCAATAAAAGAAATTAAAAATATGTAAAAATTAATACACTCCTCAATAACGAATGAATCAAGGAAATCATCAGAACAATAGAAAATACTTTGAGATGAATGAAGATGAAGATACAATATATCAAAATGTATGGGATGCAGTAAAAGTAGAACTTAAAGGTTAACTTATAGCTGTAAATGCCTATATTTAAAAAGAAAGAAAAAAAAATAAATGAAAAAGAGGAAAGATCACACACCAATAATCTAAACTTCCACCTTAACACAATAGCAAAAGAAAAGCAAACTAACCCTAAAGCAAGTAAAAGGAGGGAAATTAAAGATTAGGGCAGAAATTAAGGGCATAGAAAATAAAAAACAACAGAGAAAATCAACAAAACCAAAAGTTGGTTCTTTAAAAAGATCGACAACATTGACAAACCTTTAGCTTCACTGAACAATCAGAGAGAAGACTCAAATTACCTAAATCAGCAATGAAAGAGAGAACAATACTACAAACCTTACAGAAATAAAGAAAGTTATAAGGGAATGCTATAAACAATCCTATTCCAACAAATGAGATAATTCAGATGAAATGGACAAACTCCTAAAAAAGCACAAGCTACCAAAAGTAAGAAGAAATAGGAAATCTAAAGAAAGCTAAAACAAGTAAAGAGTTTGAATGAATGATTTTAAAACATCTTACAAATCCCCAGCTGCAGATGGCTTCACTGGTGAATTCTACCAAACATTTAAAAAAGAATTAATACCAAGTTTTTATTAGAAACACCACCCTAATACCAAAATCAGACTAAGATATCATTTAAAAAAAAAAGGAGACAAATACAGACTGCTATCTCTTATGAATATAAGATATAAAAATCTTCAACAAAATACTAGCAAACTGGATTCAACGACACATAAAAAGAATTATACATCATGACCAGGTGAATACAACATTGGTTTAACTTCCTAAAAAC
The DNA here is from genome assembly GCA_028533885.1 of Nasua narica. Taxonomy (NCBI): domain Eukaryota; kingdom Metazoa; phylum Chordata; class Mammalia; order Carnivora; family Procyonidae; genus Nasua; species Nasua narica. Next base: position 102,200,072 of record CM052811.1, on the reverse strand, counting down.
TGATTAATGTAATATACCATACCAAATAAAATAAAGGACAAAAAACACAGTAATCTCAATAGATGCAGAAAAGGTATTTAACAAAATCCAACACTCTTTCTTGATAAAAACACTCAACAAATTCCCTGAAGTAAATTTCCTCAATCTGATTAAGGGCATCTGTGAAAAACTCTAACATCATACTTAAAGGTAAATAGCTGAATGCCTTCCCCCTAAGATCAGGAATAACACAAGGATGTCCACTCTTACAACTTCTCTTTAACATTATACTAAAGGTTCCAGGCAGGGCACTAGAGAAGAAGATGAAATAAAAGGCAACCAGAAAGGTTGAAGGGAAGAAGTAAAACTATCTCTGTTTGCAGACGGCATGATCTTGTATACAGAAATTCCTAAGGATTCCACTAAAAAATTATCAGAACTAATAAACAAGTTCAGCAAGGTTGTAAGGTATAAGATCAACATATAACAAATAAATTATATTTCTAAACACTGGTGATGAATAATCCAAAAATAAATTAAGAAAACAATTTATAATTTCAAAGGAACACTTAGGAATAAGAATAACCAAAGAAGTGCAAAATTCACACTCTAAAAAACTTCAAAAATTGTTGAAAGAAATTAAAAATCTAAATAGTAAGACATCCCATGTTTATGGACTGGAAGACTAAACACTGCTACAATGGCAATATTCCCCAAATTTGTCTACAGACTTAACATAATCCCTATCAAAATCCCAGCTATCGTCTTTGCAAAAATTGACAAACTGATCCTAAAATTCATATGGCAGAACAGCCAAAACAATCTTGAAAAAGAGAAACAAAGCTTGAGAGCTCATTCCTGTCAATTTCAAAACTTGGGGAAAAGCTCCAGTAATCAAGACACCATGGGGGCACCTGGCCGGCTCAGATGGTAGAGCACACAACTCTTGATCTCGGGATGGTGTGTTAGACCCCCACGTTGGGGGTAGAGACTACAATCAACCAATCAATCAATCAGTCAATATCACCATGGTACTAGCATGAAAACAGATGTATAAATCAATGGGACAGAATTGAGGGACACAAATAAACCCTCACATTTACAGTCAATTGAGTTTTGACAAGAGTGCCAACACCACAGAATGGAGAAAATACAGTTTTTTTAACAAACAGTGCAGGAAGCACTGGATACACACACGTAAAAGGAGGAAGCTGGATACCTTCCTCAAACCCTACACCAAAAATCAACTCAGAATGGATCATGAACCTACAAATGCAAAGTAAAGCTGAAAAAAATCTTATAAGAAAATATAGGTATACATTTCATGGCCTCGGTTTCCTAGATGAGATACCCAGAGCATTAGCAACAAAAGAAAAAAAATGGATAAACTGGATGCCATCAAAAGTAAAAACCTCTGTGTCCAAAGGACACCACCAAGGAGGTAAAAAGAATTCACAGAATGGAAGAATATGTTGGCAAATCATATCTATGATAAGGGATCTGTACCTAGGATATATAAAGAACGCTTACAACTCAACAACAAAAAGAAAAACAACCCAATTAAAAAATGGTCCAAGGACTTGAACAGACATTTCTCCAAAGGGAACTACAAATGGCCAATAACTGTATAAAAAGATGCTCAACGTCATTAGTCATTAAGGAGATGCACATCAAAACCACCATGAGCTACCCCTTCACACCCACTAGGAAGGCTAGAATTAAAAAGACAGGTAATGGCAAGCTGTTGGAAACCTCGCACGTGGCTAGAGGGAATGTACAGTGATGGTGCTGCTTTGGAAAACAGCCTAGCATTTCCTCAAAAGATTAAACACAGAGTCACCATCATGACTCAGAAGGTCTGCTCTAGGTAGGTACCCAAGAGAAAAGAAAACATTCACATAAAAACTTGTACATGAATATTCAGAGCAGCATTATTTGTAATAGTCAAAAAACGGAAACCACCATATGTCCAGCAGTTGACGAATGGACAATAAAACGTCACTATATCTAGACAATGGAATATTATTTGGCAAGAAACAGGAATGAGGTCCTGATAAGACGCTATGACATGGACAAACCTTGAAAACGTGATGCTAAGTGAAAGAAACCAGACACAAAAGACCATATTCTGTAGGATTCCATTTATAGAAAAGGTCCAGAATTGGCAAATCTATAGAAACAGAAAGATTGGTTGTTGCCTGGAGCTAGAGGAGGAACATCTGAGGGGGAGTGGGGAGTGACTAATGGAAACACAGCTTCTTTCTGGGGTGATAAAAATGTTCTAAAATTGATTGTGGTGGTAGTTACACAACTCTGTGACTATACCAAAAACCATGAAATGGTACATTTTAAATGGCTGAATTGTTTGGTATGTGAATTATATCTCAGTAAAGCTGTGATATTTAAAAACAAAACAAAACACTACAGCAGAGGGCCACTGTTCAACTATTCCATTGGCAAAGACCCCTAAATTCTACAGCAACCCGCGCTGGTGAGAGGGAGAGGGGAGATGGGGGGTGTGGGGCAAGGTCGCATCCCCACATCCCGCCGGAGGGACCATCTGACAATCGTCATCAAAATTACAACGCCACTGTATACCCTCTGGCCCCGCAGTTCGGGATTAATCCTCGAGGAATCCTCCCACATGGATACTAAGTACGTGACCGAGGACTTCCATCACCGAAGTGTCTGTGAGAAGCAAGAGACTGGAAACAACCAAAGTATAATTCACTAATTAACAAAGCACGGTCTCCATCCACACCATGGAGACTAAGCAACCATGAAAAAGAAAGCAGCGGCACCCAACAATCCCCAATGTACGCTGTCAAGAAAAAAGTTATACCACAGGCTGCCGTGTATGTATGTGTGTGTCACACACACATGCCTCCATCTCTCTGGAAGGACACACCAGAGCCCCTCCCAGTGGTTGCCTCTGGCAAGGGGACCTAAGAGGGGTCCAAGAAAGGCTTTTCCCTGTCTTTGTACTTTGTACGTTGATTTTTTTTTTTTTTTACCGTGTGTGTGTGTGTGTGTGTGTGTGTGTGTGTGTGTGTGTGCGTGTGAATGCTTTTGCTTTTTCTTTTCCTTTTAGGAAAAAACACAGGCTTACCTGGTCTCGAATCCCGGTGCGCTCTCTCTCATAGCTGGCAAAGTCCCCCTCTGAGCTTGTGTTCTGCAAAGAGAAGGATAATAATCATTATCTACCTTCAAGGCTGTTGTAGAGGGGTAAATAAGACAGCCCGTGCACAGGGCTCCGTTCGGGGCACGGTCCTTGTTGTTTATTAATAGGTTACCCTCTACTCTGAGTTGGATGGTACCAGGTGGCAGCAGGGGGCCTCGGACCACGTGTACGGAGCCCCGGCCATCCTCTCGGACCGGGAGAAGCCGGGAAAGGCTTGCCGGGAGAGGCAGCATTTGAGAAGGACTTCCAGGATGAGGAGTTCCACAAGCAGGGTGACTGGGTACAGTGCTCCTGGCAAAGGAAGCCGTGCGCGCGAAGACCTGGAGATAGGAAAGCCCTGGGCAGTCTCTCAAGTGCGGTTGTCGGCTCCTTCCACTCAGCTTAGCTGAGCACCTGCTAGGCGCCGACCACCGTCGTGGGAAAGACAGGCGAAAGCCAAGAGGCCAAACCAGCCAAGGGAGGAATTATAGACAGTACAGTGATGGGGACAAGGAGGGACTGGAACAGAACCTCACATCCAACGGCTCAAAGAGCAGACCAGGAAAAGACCAGAGAGGGACGGGTGGCGTAAGGTCACACAGCGGGATCTCAACTTCTGAAAATAGCTCCACCCTCTCCCTCACCCCACAGGCTTGGAGAGCAAAAAGCCCTCAGGGGCCCTCCTGATGCGTACCCCTCAGGAGGTGGGGGCCCCACGAAAAGGAGGGACAGTTGGTTCTCAGATGACAACAACAGCTGGCTGACCAGCAGAGAGGTTCCCGTGTGTGAGGCATCATACTAAGAACGGTACTATGAGCGTGAAGCCTGACGAGCCCGCTGCAGCCCTGTGTGGCCAGCCCCACAGCCGTTTTACAGATGAGAAAACTGAGGCATACGGAGGTCACAGTGCTCGCTGAAGGTCAGTGAGCTGGTAAGAGGCAGCAACCGCAAGAGGACTTGAACCGTCTGGGCTCTGTGGCCTCGTGTCCCAGGGCCCCACCCCCAAGGGAGCCACCAACAGGGCCAATATCAGCGGTCACAACCCCTCTCGGAAGGACCCAAGCCGGGAGCTCTTCAGCCAGTCCCAGGAATGTCTCCTGATAACTGTGACCCAAGCAGGGGTGGGGAAGAGTGGGCGGCGGAGGTTGTATCAGGAATGTGTTGGGGTGGAGGAGGGAGGGGGTGGGGGGAGGGGAACAGCCCATCGGCAGCCATCAGTCCTGTCTCTGGAGAGAGGGACCAGAAAGGCCCCATCAGACACCTGCCTGAGCCAGGCGGGCTACAGCACTGTGGTAAAAGGGGGTCCTGCCGCGGCCCACGGGAGGACCCTGGGTAAATTAACCAAAGCCTCCTTCGCTACCACGGAGATGCCCGTGGTCACCCCAGGCAGCTGCAAAGGCAAATGAGCAGAGATGCAGAGCCCCGAGCGCACAGACCACGCTTCATCAACGGGGCCCTCACTGCTGCGAATGTGATCGCTTCCATTATCGCTTAGCCCTCGGGGTCTCACCAGGACCCAGCTCCGCAGGGGCGATCAGCCCCGTCTCACAGAGGAGGGGACGGAGGGAGGCTCGGAGAAGCCAAGTCAGGTGCCCCGGCCACCTTCCAAGCCAGAAGTGGGCCCGCTGGGGATCTTGGCTCCCCGGGCCCTAGGCCGCCATCAGCCCTTTTCTCCAAGGCCACTGGTCCCAGCTGGTCTCCGGCAGGGAGTCTGCACCTTGGGGACTGAGCAGGGCTCCACGGCCAGCCCATTGTCCATACAGGGAAAGGGAGGCCAGGACAGGAGGAGCGACTGACATATGGAGTGGCCACATGTGGCATGAACATGGGACCCTTCTGAACCTCTAAGGCTGGGTCCCCAACTGATGACCCCTTGCCCTCCTCACAACAGCCCTGCGGGGAAGGTGCCACCAGCACCGCCCTGTCCACAGAGGAGGCCGGAGGAGCGTGGCGAGGGTGTCAGGCCAACGCTCCCATTTCACAGATGGGTTGAGTCCCAATCCTGCCTCCCCTCCGGCCTCCCACGCTCAGACAGAAGCTCGCCGCCGGCTGGGGTCTTCGCCTGAGTCCTTTCCTTTCACTTTCGAGAAAGAATTACCTGTCAAACTGGGGTGTGTTCCTACAAGTGGTTTGGAATACGAAAAGGACTCTGGCTCCAGACTGGGGGGCGGGGATGGGAGTACAATGACGGTAGGAAAAGCGAGTATTTATTTAGGATCTACTATGCGCCGTTCTCAACACCCCATTTGAGATGAGGAAACGGACACACACCGATGAAATGATGGGACTAAAATCTCTTAGCAGCTAACTGGCAAGTCCCTCCCTCTCAGAGCTTCTGCCTACAGGGGAGGCCCTGAGGAAGGAGCCTCGGCCGGGTTCTTCTTGGTAGGGTCTCGGACCCCCTCGACTCCCTCAGCAGAACTCGGTGCCACCAGCTGATTCAGTGCAGGCTGGTGGGGCGGAATGGGGCATGCAGATGGCCACATTTTCTCCCTGCATATCCTCCCTCCTAGGGTTCACACTACCGCTTCAAATGTTCCCAACAGCCCTGAAGTGAGCCATGGCCACACTCATGTCTCACGTGAGGACATAAAGTCTCCAGGAAGCTGCCCAGCCAGGAAGTGGAGACCCAGATGCCAACACAGATCTGGGGGCTACCAAACCCCATCCTGCCTCCACAGGACATATAAAGAGGCATGGGAAGGGCAGTCTGGGAGGTTGGCACAGCACGTGCAAAGATCCTGAGGCAGGAAGGTCAGAGGTACAGGGGGTTATCGTGTGAGAGGTCTGGACTATGTAGGTCTCAGCTTAACTGGGTCACTGCTGGTGTATGAGCCAGGCCTGAAGAGATCTGAAGGAGGTCCTGAGAAGGATAAGTCTGGTAATTTAGATCAGAAAGGCCTGAACAACTGAGAGGGGAGGCCATGAAAGTTTTCTCAGGGCCCTGAGGGTGTGTGATGGGGCAGGGTAAGGTAAGTGAGTCTTCATCCCACAGTGATCCTGTCAGAGCACAGTAACCTCCAGCTCTAGCAGGCTGGAGGGGCAAGAAGGGTCCGAAACCATGGTGGACTTCCCAGAGGAGGGGACATCACAGCTGAGGTCCAAAGGCTAGGCAGTGTGTGAAAAGAGGGAGGGGAAGTATGATGCAGGCAGAAGGGCCTGCTTGGGAAAAGGCCTAAAGGTAGGGTCATTAAGAGAAAGGAAGGGAGCCAGTCAGTGTTCAGTATACAGCCTCAGTCTCCCCAGCAACAAAATGGGCAAAAAGACAGGCACGCAGTGGGTGGCTCCAGCGTTCCCATGCCCACTTCCCACCATCCCTCCATCGAAGGCCCAAGAGGTCATTCACTGGAAGGGAGCTGCTGGGTCTTCCTGCCCATGGGAGCATCTTGGGGCCGGTGAGGTCCCCCCACCCTTCTCCAGCCTCCTCCCCAGAGCCTAGGCTGGGCAGCCGGGCCAGTGGGGGAGCAGGGCGGCTCACAGGCCAGGAAGTCACGGCCCCCATGCTAGGGAGCCTTCGTCAGACATCCCCCTTCACAGACCAAGAGCTGAGGCTCGGGGGAGGGGGGGGCGCCCAGGCCCGGGTCACACAGCGAGGCGAGTCCGGCCCCCGACCGAGGGCGTGGGCACCAGGAAGATGGACGGCCTCGGTACAAACCGCTGTGTGATCTCGGGCAAGTCACGCCCCCCCTCAGGGCCCGGCGTCTGGACCCTGACAGACACCCTGGCATGCCACAGTCCCTTAGCAGATACCACTCCTGACCCCCCCGCCACTTCCATGCCACTGAGGCAACGAGTTTTGCTCTCTCGGGGCCTCTCCCAGGTCGTCTCTCCCGGGCTGCCGGCTGTCCCACTCCCGCTGGCGGACGGGCCTTAGGGGGACAACCGCCAGCCAGCGGCCTCTGCCACTGCATTCAGGGGCTCACACTGTTCGCAACTCCCCACCAGCAGCCCTGCTTCTCTGCTCCAGGAACACAGAGTGCCCCCTCCTCGCCGCCCACACCCACGCAGGAACTCCGCGAGGGACACGGGTAGGCAGCAGCACCTGGTGGCCTGGTCCCCTCCCACAGTCAGCCCTGAGCTCCATCGGCTCGCCCAACCTCGAGGCCCACACACAGGTGCCCCCCCCCGGATGTGTGGCCTCCAGACATCAAGCTGCCCCCTTACTTAACCTGTGAAATGATGCCTCTGCCAGACCCGAGGAGGGGAGACTCTGAGCCTGAGGCTGGGGACGATGGCCGGCAAGACGGGCCTTAAAGGTCCTACCTGCTGCTCACAGGATGGAGGCCCAAGGCTTTCTCCTTCCTCCCCTCACCCTCGCCCCCCCCAACTTGTAACCACATAACCGCCTTCAGGCTTGGCATATGCGGTCCCCTCCCCCAGGGCTTCCCATCTGCCCCCCCCCTTGACCCTTCACAAACTCCAGTACAAGGAGGGAGGGAAGGAGGGATGGAGGGAGGGATGGAGGGAGGGATGGAGGGAGGGATGGAGGGATGGAGGAAAGGAAGGAAGGAAGGAAGGAAGGAAGGAAGGAAGGAAGGAAGGAGGGAGGGAGGGATGGAGGGAAGGAGGGAAAAAGAGACGAGGGAGGAAAGAAAGATGGATGGGTCCCACCCAGGGCCCGGGACAATGAAGAGGTACAGGCCTCGGCCCTGGGTCTGTCCTACCCCACAGCCTACACCCCAACCACCCCTGTCCCCTGCCACCACCTGACGTGTCCCTGTGGCCGGGCTTCCGACCTCCCTGACCTACACGGGGCAGTGGGCAAGCCGGAGATGACTCCGGGCCCCCAGCCCCACCCGGCACGGGCCCAGGCACAGACCGGGGACCAGGGGATGTTTGCTGAGTGAGCAAGAAGCGGGTGAAGCAGGAGCCGGGGGCCATCCACGGGCCAGGGCCGCCCGACATGTCTGGTCTGGTGCTTGTGGAGCAGACACGCTCGGGGCTGGCAGGCCTCAAACCGGCTCCACCAGTGCGGCCGGGGCGGGGCGGGCGCTGCAGGCTCGGGCTGGCACCAGCCGAGGGGTGCAGGGGTGCTGCTGGGGACAGGACCCGCGGCCCAGGGGAGGCAAAGGCAAAGTGGACCCTGGAACGCCCACTACTCCCAGCCCCTAGGGACAACCATTCCAGCCCCTGCTGCTCTCGGGTTTCTTCCCGGGCAGGAAGGGGACCTCTCCCCAGACTCCAGGCCCCGCCCCGCCCTGCAGAGGGCAGGATCCCTTCCTGCTAGGACTTGTCTCCACCTGTCCACAGCCTAGAAGCCCCAGAGGGAAGGGGAAGGGCAAGGTCCGGAAGTGAGTGGCGTGGGAGCGGGGCGAGGCGGCAGGCCACCTGGTGTAAAACCCGCTCTGTCCCGAGCTGCTTCGTGGCCAGCATCCCCAGGGACCAGGGGAACCTTCAGTCCCCCGGCGCGGAGTTACCTAGAAGAGACTGCTGGGCAATCGCAGGCCTGCCCCAAAGCCCTGTGCTGTGGGTGGGCATAGCCGGAGGCCAGAATTACACACACGTCCTTACTCCCCACAGAAACAATAATAAAACTACCTGCTGATTATTTCGCGTTTATTGTATGCCTGCCATCGGGCCTGGCACTCGACATGCCTCACTTTATCTGGTCCTCCCAACACTGCTGTGAGCTAGGGCCCCCCCCCCCCCGCCCCTCGCCGAGGAAACCGAGGTCCAGGGCACATGGCCAGTGACAGTCCAGGCTCCTGACCCCACCCCTGAGGTCACACTGAGCAGCCTCCATCTCCCCAAGATAGTTCAGGGCAGGAAAGGAATCTCGGGGACCCCCAGAAATCTTGAGCTGGAACTGGGGAGGCAGGAGCCACAGTCCCCGGATCCATAGATCCACTGAGTCCTGAGAAGCCAAGCCCCAACCCTGCCCGACCGTGAAACCCAGGCAGTGGGTAGAGCACTTTGAGCCTCGGTTTTCTCATCTGTAAAATGGGCAGGGTCCTGCCCGGTTCACCGGATGTGTGCAGCTGTTCCGAGCTACAGGAACTGGAGGGCTCAGTCCAGCCCTCAGGACAAGGGGAAGGAGGCCCTGGGAATTCGTGCCTCAAGATGGACAGCAGAGAGGGACGATCATAAACCAGAAACCACAGTGGTCTGCGGCGGGGACTCAGCCCCTCATCACCAGCAGCCCAATAGAGGAGAGACGATTCCCCCTGCCCCCATGCAACCCAGTTCCAAGGCCTGTCAGTCCCACCTCCAAACATGTCCTGAAGCCACTTCCTCTCACCACGGCCACCCCCCTAATCTGGGCCCAGCCTCCTCCTCCAAGCTGGCCAACGGGGGGCAGAGAGCCTTTCCGGAATGCCAGTCTTAACCACCGATCCTGCCTCACAGCCCCTACAAACACCGAGGACAAAGTCCTCACAGGGACCTCCCAGGGCCTGCAGAGGACTCTCCCAGCTCCACCCCTCCACCTCTGATCCGCTCGCACTGCCCACTGGTTCCCCTTTCCCTGAGAAGCCGGGCACACGCTCACGCGGGCCTCTCCCTTGCTGCTCCCCTTCCCGGAGCACACGGTCCCCAGACGCGTACATACCTCCCTCCTTCACTTTGCTTGGATGTCATGGGCTCCCAGGGCCTTCTGGGCCACCTGTTTAAATGGCCACACACCCAGCCAGCTCTGCCCTCTCTGAGTCTCGTTTCAAAAGCCGCCTCCTCACACAAGGCCTCTCCTGACCTCCCCCAGCCCAAGCAAGGACCTTCCACTTCTCCTTCTGAGCAGGGCCCACAGCTCTGATGACACAGCTCGCTGTGAGAACACACGGCTGAGAACGACAGGGACCACTCCTGTCTCACAGCTGGATGCCTGCGGCGGGCGGAACATGCCAAATAGTTAAACAGCTGGGATGCTTGGCTACCAACCGGCCAGAGTGAACACCAGCCGAAAGCACAGGGCCTAGCGCAGAGGGGACGCCTGGTAATTACTGAATGGACAGACGGATGGATGGATGGACGGATGGACAGATAGATGTATGGATGCATAAATGGATGGATGGATGGATGGATGTACGGACGGATGGGTGGACAGATGGATAGACGGATGGATGGTTGGATGGATGCATGGATGAATGGACAGATGGACAGATAGAAGGATGGATGGATGCATGGATGGATGGATGGACGGATGGATGGATAGATGGATGGATGCATGGATGGATGGACGGATGGATGGATAGATGGATGGATGCATGGATGGATGGACAGATGGATAGACAGAGGGATAGAAGGATGGATGCATGGATGGATGGATAAGTGAAGGAGGCATACACAGGGGGCTTAGGACTTGCCAGAGATGCCCAGGGCCCTTAGCAGGTGGCCCAGAGAAGGGACGGATCCGCCCGAGCTCACCAGCCAGGCTCTGGCCTCCACGGCTGCAGCCAGCCCAGCCTCTCCTCCTGCACAGCCCGACTTTCATTTCCCATCTTCTCTGTCTGAGGAAGCTCCTTCCCCCAGGGGAACTGGGTGAGGAGGAGGGGCGTGTGGCCCGAAGAGGGGGGCTCCCAGGCTCCATCTGTCCCACCACAAAGGCGCTTTGTCCTCGGGGCCTCTGCTGAGCCCAGGCGGACCGGAAGCCACCCCTCAGCCGCCCAGCAGGTCCCACCGCCCCGGTCAGCCGGCCAATGGTTCCAAAGCCAGACCCCAGGGGTTGGCATGGTGTTGGGCGCAGCCCTCTGAAATCTCATGAAGCCCTCTGGACAAGGAGACTCTAGGGTGACTCCCATTTTGCAGATGGGAAAACTGAGGCTTGGAATGGCAAAGATACTTGGCCAAGGTCTCCCGGCCCGCAGAGAACAAAGCTGGGTTTCACACCCGTGCCAATCTGGCACCAGAGCCTTCAGCCATGGTTCTCAACCCACCTCGTCTGCAGTACAGACCCTCTGGGTTCGAGAAGGTGAAGGGGCCTTTCTGGAGGCACAAATAGACAACCATGCCTAGCCCTGCATCTAGGTGGGGAGACCTTTGCCCTGGCAAGGTTTACCCGACAAGGCAGGGAGGCTGGGCCCTGAACCCAGAGCCCTTGCCCCATGCCCAGCTCATGCCCAGGCGCCTTCAGAATCGGCCAGCCAGGCCTGAGCACGTCTCCAGCACTTCCTGCCAGGCGGGCTTCCGCCAGGAAAGGATATCCAGGCAGGCAGAGCGGGGGCTGAAGACCCCACCCTCACCCTGCCACTCCCCCCATCATTCCCAAACCTGCCATTTGTCTAGCCGGCGCCCATCTTCTCTCCAGGGCCACCTCACCAAAGCCACAATGCCGAATGAATCAGTCATGCCCAGCAGCCTCTCCTCAGGCCCAGGGACAGCACGTAGACTCCCCGAGCAAGTGCTCAAGGCTCTCCACGGATGGGCACCAGCACCTCTCAAGTTAGATCGCTACCGCTCCTTGGGGCTCCAACAAGAGGGGCTGCTCATCCCACACCTTCAGGCCCTGGTTCGACCTCCACCTCCCCACACAGAATTATCCTATCCTTTCAGGTATGTCATGTACCGCTTCCTCCAGGAAGTCCTCCCAAGTCCAGCCCCTACCTTCTGCTCGGGATAGAGGTTCTTGATCCCTATCTGAAATCCTGGGCTACCTTCACTTGACAATAGTAACTGAGCACTGGAAAGCCAGGTCTGACCTTCTCTATGTCTTCCCTTCACACCCTCAGCAGGAGGCCTCAGCAAAGCCTGGAAAGGTATTGAGGCCTTGCTTGGTTAATCTAGTCACCTTCGAACTACCTTGTATATGAGCTGGCACTCCCCACCTCCCCAGGCTATGCCTGCACCCCCAGGTGAGTTCCCACCTCCAGATCTTCGCCCAGGCTCTCCCTTCTTCCTAGCAGGCCCTCACCATTCTTTTTTCCTTGTGAGCTCCTGCTCATCCTTTAAGACTCAAACCAGGTGTCACCTCCTCTAGGAAGCCTTCCTGGCCTTGTAAGGGGCTGCCACAGTTCCTATGGTGCCCACCCTGTGGTAGAGGACCAATCAGGCTCTGTGTCAGCCCCCACTGGGGCGCAGACTGGCCCCAGGGTGCATCCCTCAGGGTCTGGGGCCCCCAGTGCCAGGCCCAGACACCAGCAGCGGGTCATCAAGAGTCCAGCTGCCAACTCCCTACCCAGAGAACCCAGGGACAGAGGCCAGGAACAACTCCCGGAGGCAGTAATGAGCCCTATTTTGCCCATGCTTCCCACAGATCTAAGGTATGGGCGGAGTGGTGATGGGGGTTGCCTTCTGCAAATGGCCAACTGGTAACCAAACCCACGTCGTTTCTAAAACTAGGGCACAGGAGAGAAACGGGAACAGCAGAATTGTCCCCAAATAGAACTGTGGCTCATCTGGTTCCAGGGCCTTCGGGAACACCTGGCAGGGAGGGGGGCGGGGAGCACAGGTGGCTGCTCCCAAGGCTCTGCGAGGAAATCTGAAGTTTGGAGGGCAGGAAGGTCAACGTCACCGCAGTCACTGCTGACACCCCGCCCCTCAGGGTCAGTCCAAATGCTGGAAGGTGGCGGTCCACTCCCACTTACCCTCGCCTAACTACGTGGTGTTCCCTAAACTGTCCGAACTCCGAGCCTTTGCTCACATGGCTCCTCTGCCTGGCACACCGTTCTCCCTTCTCACCAGCCGGAGTCCTGCGCATGCTCGCAACTGCAAACACTAGCCGGGGCCCTTCTCTAAGCCTGGCACAGGCCGGCATCTGGCAGGAAATGAGCTTATCCAGTCTTCCCAACAGCCCAGTGAAGAAAGACGCCTGCCCCCATCTCACAGATGAGAAACTGAGGCTCAGTAAGAGAAGCCACTTGGCCAGGGCACACAGTGGAGGCGGCGGGGGGCCCAGCTGACGTGGTGGGACCAGGGTGCCGGTAGCCGCAGGGCCCCCGGGAGGCCTGGCAGGGCCCGGTGCAGCCTCCGAGGCAGGCCCAGCTTTGAGAACTTGGCATAATTCAGGGAAAGAGTGCACAGGGCACAGCCCCCACCAGGCTAGACGGGAGCCCCCACCTCCCCCCAACCCCACCCTAGGGTGATTGCTGACTGAGGAACCACTGGTTTGACGTGACAGAACTCTCTCCCCACAATACGCACTGACCCACTGCACAGAGGAGAAAACCGAGTCCTGGGAGGGGACAGTTTCCCCATCTGGAAAGTGGGATGTACCCCCAGGAACCTGTGACATCCATCTGGGGCCTGGTGGATGCTATTTCCTTTCTCTGAGTCTCAGTTGTCCCATCTGGAGCGCGCGATTGTCAACCCCTTCCTCTTCAAGTTGATCCGAATGATAAGAAAATAGCGGCTAGCATTTGTTGAGGGCCGACGACGTGCCGGCTTTGCTGAGCGCATGGTGCGCCTCACTTGATCGCCAGGACAAGCCCACGACGTGGGTCATCAGGCCCGTTTTTCAGGTACGGAAGCTGACACACAGAGAGGTGAACCGACTCACCACAGTCACACAGCTTGTGGGTGACGGCAGTCGGAGGTGGAGGAGGAGCCCCGGGGTGGGGGGCTGGTGGCTTCCCAGTCTCCTGGCCTCACCGCCCTGAGAGGAATGCTGAGGAGGGGCCGGAGGGGGGTCAGGGGTCAGACAGGAGGCAGAGGAGGGCTTGGCCTGGATGAGACAGGGCCGGCCTGTAGAGCTCACGGGGCCCTGGGGCCAAATTTATGAACTGCGTGACCTTGGGCAAGTCTCTTTGCTTGTCGGAGCCTCAGTTTCCTGTCAGGTGAGATGGGGCCAGAACCGCTGCCCTGCGGGATGCTAGGAGGACCAGAGGCAGGCACTCGCCTGGAACCGACCCCGGGCCCAGCTGTGTGCTGAGGGCGCCAGTGACTTCTGAAGGAACGCTGGGGGCTGGTCACTGTTCCCTCAGGTTCACAGCCGCCCCTTCTCTGCGTCCTGGAAGGAACCCTCCCCACTCTGCCAGCCTTGCAGGCCACGTGACCCCAGACAAGCCACCTCACCACTCTGCACCTCCAAATCCTTTCATGGGGCTCTGAGAGAAGGGTTCCTGCCTTGGGAGACTGCGGGTTCAGGGGGGTTCGGTCCTATCCACGCAAGCAGAGAGAACAGCTGGGGTGACCCTGACTTGGGGCCTCGGTTTCCTCATCTGCCAAATGAAGAGGATTATGACGGTTCTGCCTCCCTCCTGGCCCTGCCGGGGATGCCCAGAGGGGGCTGTGGAAAGCACTTTACAAACTGTCAAGTGCGGCACCCAGAGCAACAAGGCAAAAAGAACCCTATGACCTGCCATCTGGGGCAGAATGTGTCAGAGCCGTGAGGGAAGGTGGAGAAGGGGCGGCAGGGTGCAGAGCAGAGAAGAATGGCCTCAGGTTGGGGCACAGAGGGCGGTGACTAAGAACTTTCCAGAAGCAGAGGTATCTTGGCCCCTTAGACAAGTATTGGGAGGGAGGGCCGCGGGGCAGTGGGCCCGCAGAGGCCAGGCACAGAGGCCGGACAACCCAGACACACAGGGAGACAGCCAAGCGCTCTGGAAGGCGAAAGCGCCACCTGAGTACGAGGGAGGTGGGGGTGCGGCCGCAGGTGGGCGAGTCACAGGTGGGCGGAGGCGGGAGCCGGGCTCAGGGAGGCTGGATGGCGCTGGCGGTTTCCGAAAACCGTCTGTTTCTCATGAACCTTCCCCTCGGCCACGTCCCATAGGACAAGCCTGCCACAGGCACAAGCACCCAGTGGGAGCCCCGGGGATTCCCCGATCCATTGGCCGACAATTCTTGTCCAGAATTCCTGCCTTGTCAGGGAATGGCCTTCGTAACCGCAGGCGCTCAGAACCATGAGGCCCTTGCCGTGTGCGGACTCGGCCAAAGCAGCCGTCCCTTGGCCCAGCGGACCCTCGCGCCACCTTGTCAAAGCTGGCCCTGGCACTGTCATCCCATGGCTCAGACAGGGACACTGGCCCGGGAAGAACAAGCAATTGTTTTCCCACAATCCCACCCAGCAAAAGGCAGAGTCAAGATTTGAACCCAGAACCAACGGGCTCCAAAAGCCTTTTGCTACGTCCCTCCTTTTATGCCCCGAATATCCACTAAGCACCCGTGAGATCAGTCCGTGGCGCTGGGGCCCCGGCAAGATCCAATGCTCGCGATCGGGATCCATCAGCCAGAACCGGAAGCCCAGGAAGTCAGGACCACCTGCCCCCAGCGACACACCAACCCGGTTCCCTGGGAAAGACTTCAGGCAAGCTGGATGCACACTCAGTGGGAATCGGATGCTACAAATCACCCAGAAGCCCGAAGTCTGGGCTGTGCTGGGAGACTGTGGCCCCAGCCCTCGTCCCCTCTGAGCCTCAGTTTCCCTTCCTGTGTGATGGGAACAAAAGTTCTGCCCACCCCAGGCTGGGGCTAAGGACAGAATGGGCCACTTGCTCTGACCTGGCTGGACAGGGCACGGCACGAGGACACCCACATTAGACGAGTAAAAGGCAGGGCAGCAAACCTGGGCCGGCCGAGAGAAGGTAATCAGGACTGGACAGGGGAGCTGAGTTTCCTGACACCATCCCCACCGCCGACCTCCGCCCCCGGCACCAGGAGTCAGCCTGGGCCGGCCTCACAGCCCAGCGGGTCTGGGAACCCAGGGGACTCGTTCCCACAGTCTCTAAGAGCTCCAAGAGGACTTGGTCAGGCCTGCCCTGGAGGACCTCCCAGCTAGGATCCCTGCTGCACGGCCCCCGTGAGGGAAAAGTCCTCACTGCACAGAGCGGGAAACCAAGGACCAGGGACAGGAGATGCTTCTCATTTATTCCAGAACTCCTTGGGTTGGTTCTGCTGGGAGGAGAGGGACTGAGGCCCAGGTTCGAAGGGAGTCACTTGGTCAAGGTCCTACAGCAGGGAGCCGGGGAGCAGGGGTTTGGCTTCTGGCTGTGGGCCCTGGATCCCCTGGTTCGTCTCCCCCTCGACTGGGCCCCGCCCAGGCTGTCCCGTGGGAAGGGGCAGGCTGGCTGAGTCCGCAGAGCCCGAGATCAAGAGACAGGAGATGGGCCTTTTTCTCTCAGCTTGGATAATATATCCTGGGTCTTTCTCGCCTCAAGTCCCCCCTCTGTGGAAAGAGAAGGTCAGAACAGACCAGGCATGAGGAACCCAGTGCACGTGTAGAACATGCTGGAATCCTCTGCCAGTAGCAGACATTACGAATCCCTGACAGCACTCCTTCCCGGGAAGCCAAGACTGGGCCTCAGAAGGCTTCTCAACACAGCGGCACAGGCCTGGGCCATCCGAAGACTGGATACTATCTGAGCCCCCCCGAGGGAGGACAAGGGAGAAAGATGTCCCGTTTACTGAGCATCCAGTAGTTTCGAGGCACCGGGAGAAATGAGTGGATTCCATCCTCACGGGGAGGTGTGCCAAGGCTCCTTCAGACGGATGGTGGGAACGGGGCCTTGACCATGGGGGAAGTAAGCACGCACCAGGCCTGCCTTTCCCGGAACTGTGATGCAGGGCCGGCCCCCAGGTAAAGGCAGATAAGATCTCATCCCGTTCTCCCTTTGGCCTTATCAAGGGTAACCTCCAGGCCCCCTTTGTAGCTTCAGAAACTGAGTCACAGGAAGGGGGCGTCCGCTGCCAGAGGAGGAGGGACTTGAGTCAGGTCTGGGTCTTCCCCACCCCTATTTATCTAGTTAATGTGTGATAAATGCTTTATTTCAGTCCCCTTGGGGCATCCTAGGAGCAGTGACTCAAATTATCCCACTTCACAGATGAGGAAACTGAGGTGCCCAGAAGGAAGTACCCACCCCCCAACCCCCGCCCCGCTCAGTGGCTTGAGTGGAAACCGGAGTGGTTGACTGTGGAGATAAGGGGGTAAAGAGCAGTGGGGGGGTGGGCAGCAAAGGGCTGTAGGGACCCAAAGGGAGATAGAGGTGTGGGAGCCACACGACCCTGGCAGGAAGTGGCTTCTCCACTCTGGGTCTTAGTATTTATATCTGGAAAATGGATCAATCTCACCTGAGACAGGCTTTTCGAGAAGTTGGGCAGAGGTAGACCGGTAGTGCTCTCCCCAGCTGGGCCTCCTCGCACAGCAAGGGCAGGGCAGGACTCAAATCCCTCTCAGCACATGGGAGGCCTTTCCCAGGCCACTCCGGCCCAACCCAGCACCCTCGGACTCCGTGAGCTCATCCGCTTAAAGGCTTTATGACACAGGCAATGAGGGTCAGACCCACTGGGCCCACTGAGGCACCAGTGGAATACCACTCAAGGCAGGTCCCCCTCCCTAAGCACCTGCTGGCCCCCGGCACTGGGGCCATAGAGCCCTCCTTCAACTGTCCGCAGATAGGGAGATATTTATTGTCTCCATTTTCAAGACAAAGAAAGTAAGTCTCAGAAAGACATAGCGAATGACCCAAAGATACACGACAAGTGCAGTCAGAATTCAAACACAGACCCATTTGACTCCTGAGCCCTTATCATACCTCTGGTCTCCAGCTGACCCCTGCCTGCTCCCCATCTCAGTCCCAGCCTCCAGCCGCCCTGCGTGCACCGCCCCAACAACTGGCAGCCCCCCTCTCCTGCCTTCCTGCCAATGAACTCCTACTCCACTTCCAAAGCCCAGCCTCAAATGCCTCCTCCTCTTGACTCCTGATCTAGGCCCCCACAGAATGCCTGGAGTCCGTCCCACAGATCTTTTTCTACTGGGTGCCTTGCACAGCTCCGTACCCCTCGCCTCCAGCATGGGGCTGTTCACACAGGGGACACCTGATTAGCCCCTTGTGTGAAGATGAAGGTCAAACTCCTCCCCAAGGCCCACACAGCCCCATATCGTCCAGGCCTGCCGATAACAACCCCCATAACACCCCCCATTTCACCTCTCACCCATTTTCCTTAATTCTCCACACTCTCAGACTCAGAGGCCTTCCCACTGTTTCTCCATAACAATACACACTCCCCCACCTCAGGGCCTTTGCACATGCAGTTCCCTCTGGCTGGCAAGCCCTTTCCCTAGCTCGATGCTTGGCCAACTCCTATGTACTTCCTTCTAGATTCCTCTGCACCCCACGCCTCTCTCTCTATGCCCTTATCGCATCCATGATTATATATTAATTTATTTGGCAACTTGTTTGCTACTTGGCTCACCCTCTAGACTCAAATATCTGGGAGGCCAGGGACCTGTTCACAACTCCACAGCAAGGACCTACCCAGGCTGACCACGCTCCACAACCCCAGGGGCCCTGGCAAGTGTCTGAATAGAAAGGAAGAAAGAGCGTCCTCCCTCCTTCTTTGTTTAGCAAACTTCTTGCTCTCCCTGAGCACCACCTCCTGGAAGCCTCCTGATTGATGCTTCCTACAACTCCCACAACTAACCCCATCACCACATTGCCCAGCCTGAGTTCGAAGCTTCTAGTATAGAGCAGATGTTCATACAGGGTCATGAATGTTTGCATCTAAGCAGGTTTGGGAAAATGGGGGCAACTGAGGACTAGGGGTTCGGGGTGGGGGGATACTTTCAGCAGGTCACTGAACCATGTACTCCCTGGCTCCTGGGGCTTAGGGGAGCCGGACATCCCCCCCACACACACCACCACCACCAGGTCACAATCAGGGAAGAAGCCAAAGCAGGCACAGTGTGTGAGCTGGAGAGAGTTCGTGCTCCAGGAAGAGGCTGGGGAGAGGGGGCAGAGCCAGGGAGCCTTCCTGGAAGAGGGGGTACTGAAGCTAAGCTTTCAAGAGCAAGAACAGATAAGCAGCTCAGAGAGGAGAGGGCAATGTTGGCAGGGACACCTTCAGGATAAAAGCCCAGGGGCCGCCCAGGAGGGCCCAGGCAGTCAGCTGAGAGAGGTGACACATTGTAAATCACTTCCCTAGGTGGAAAGACCACATCACCACGACACGCCACACCACCACGCCACCGAAAGGGCCTCACGGCTTCCATGCAATCACTCGCCAATCACTACGGTCTTTTCCGACACTGTTGTGGGCCTGGTCCCAGACTGGGAAACCCCAGCTCCTCCAACACTGGAGAGGGTACGAGGAAGCCAGACGTGTGATAAATGTAGGTTCTAATTCCAGCTTCAAAGTGCATGAACTTGGTCAATTTACTTCCCCTCTCTGTTCCCCTCTCTGAGCCTCAGTTTCTCCGTTCGGCCTATTTTATACTTAACAAGACTGAGGCCCGACGAAGCAGTGAGCAGCTTGAGGCCACACGGCTGCTGGATGGCAGGACAGTGCTGGAGCTTTCTCTTTCTCAAGGGGTGACGAGGTGGCTTTTCAGACACCAATTCATCCTCTTCTGGACACGACCCCCATAGGGACCTGCACCCTCGGCCCCCACCCATTTTAGGCAATTCAGCCAGTGAAGCACTCGTTTATTGAGCACCTACTACATACCAAGCTCCTACGTGTAGATTCCCCCATTCCACGTGTAGGGGCTCGGAGGGGCCATCCCTTGGCCCGGGTCACCCAGCGACACGGAGGTCTCGATGTCTGGTCTGCCTGGCCAGGGGCCTGGGAGGGGGTCAGGTACACGACCAGCCTGGCCTCTTCTTGAAACCCAGTCTGATGTGAGCAGCACCGTGGCTGGGCCCGGACGCCCCCAAGGGAGCCCAGGGACCACTGTCCCCATGGCGGAGGTCCTGAAGCTCAGGGACCCCCCTGGACAAGCCTCACTTGTTCTGCCCACTATCGGCTCAGCCTGAAGGCCCAGAGGCAGACCTACTGCCCCAAAGGTGAGCCTCTTCTGTCCACCCCCATCCTTCCACCAGCGCGGGAGTCCCAGCCAGACCTACCTGCCACTGATCAGGACCCCCAGATCAGAGAGGGTAGGCAGTCCTCCCACCACACAGAGCAGGGCAAGCAGTTGGCCCGGTTGGCACTCAAACTCACCCCCCAGCCCAAGCCCAGGCAGAGAGATGGACCCGGCCTGGTGGAGAAAACCCAAAACTTTTGCCAACTTCTGATCAGACAGGCGGCTGGGCCTGCCAGGGGCGAGGCTGGGGGCTGGGGGCAGTGGGAACCAACAGTGTGGCCCAGTCCCTTCCAGACTGGCGGCACCAGGCCCTACCCAAAGCCCCAGGAGGACAGGGAGGTCCTGGCGCCCAGGCCCGGCGCCCCTGGCTTGGCGCCCCCAGGCCCACCCTGCCCGCCCCCTCTCCACCTCCCATCCCCGGCCGGGGGCGCCAGGCCCGGCAGCCGCGGCCAGAGGCGGCGCCGACAGGCTCAGATTTCAGATTTGGCCTAGACCTGGCCCGGGGGCTCGGCCCGGCTCCTGCTCTCAGGGGGCTCGTAGGGGAGGGGTGAGCCGGACGTGGTCCCCGCGCCGTCAGGACCCCCGAGGCCCCCGCCCAGCCCCCTCCCCCGCGGCATCACAACAAAAGGCCGCGCCGGGCAGGTCCCCGTGCGCCCGCCGAGCACTCCGGGATCGCGGCTCGGACCCGGGGGTGGAGGTTGGAAGGGTGGACAGGAGCCCCCAACGGCCCAGCGATCCGACGCCACGGTGGTCCCTGGCGGGGGTTCCCCCATGCCGGCCGGAACCGGGGGTCCGCGGAGGGGCGGGTGGGGGTGCTCACCTGGGCCGGTCGGCAGGCTGGCGCACCGGCAGACAGACGCACGGGAGGGCGGACCGCCGGACAGCCAGGGGGTCGGGCAGACGGCGGCCTGGCCGCTCCGGCTCCCAGGCCGGAATGGATTCCGGGCCGGGAGAGACAGATCGAGAGAGAAAGGGAGGAGGAGGAGGAGGAGGAGGAGGCGGCCCGGGGAGGGGAAGAAGGAGGGAGGGAGGGAGGGAGCGCGCGAGCAGGAGGAGGGGCCCGGCAGGCCGCCGGGAGGAGGAGGAACGAGGAAGCGTGAGGGGACGGATTCCCCGCCCGTGACCTAGGAGAGACCCACATGCGGGCCCCCAACCCCACTGGAGCCGGGGGACTGGGAGGGGCGGGGCAGGGGGCGGAGGCACAGAAACCCTGCCCCCACCCCGCCCCGTGAGAGCGACCCACCCTGTGGGACCCCAAAATACCCTCAAGCCAAAATGCCCTCCCTAACCGCCCCCAACCCACCCACCCTATTTACCCCAAATCCACCTCTTTCACAATTACCAATAATAATAATAATAATGTCAGCACTAATGGAGCTCTCACTCTTTGCCAGGTGCCAGGCTAATGGCTCAGGTCGACCTTAGGATCTATTCCTAACAACACCTATGCTGGGCAGACTGATGATTAACCCCATTTTACAGATGAAGAAACTGAGGCACGGAGAAGGAAGTCAGGACACGAATCAGGCTTTGGACCCTGGCCTTGACCTGAGTTTCCCAAAGTAAGGACTGGGGCAGGAGGAACAGTGTGGGGTGAAGCAACATTTATCTTAATAGATATGTGTTCTTTTTTTTTTTTTTTTAGATTTTATTTATTTGAGAGAGAGAAAGAGAGAGAGAGAGCATGAGCAGGGAGAGGGGGAGGAGCAGAGGGAGAAGGACAAGCAGACTCACCACTGAGTGGGAAGCCAGATTCGGGGCTCAATGCCAGGACCCCGAGATCATGACTTGAGCTGAAGTCAGATGCTTAGCCAACTGAACCACCCAGGCTCCCCGATATGTGTTCATTTTAATGTGCAGTAACTAAGGCAGCTCATCAGAAGTCATTGAGTTCTAGATATTCCTGCTTACGAGGGGCTGAAGCAGTCCTTAGTGGCAATCACACTTCCAAGTAAATAAGGAGGCAAATTACATCTGGATGCAGGGGGCAAGGAGTTCAGTAGAGAAAGGGGACAATAAAGAAATGCTGCTTCATGCCACAAAGACTCCCCCAAACACTACGCCAACAATGTTACCCCCACCACCTCCCAGCCCGTGCTTCAGAACTGCACCCCACCTTTGGCTCTCCACTTGTCCTCGGGGAATCATGGCATAGGGAAGGGCAGGCCTGAATCTAGCCCTAAACACCCCCACCTGCTTCCTCTCTCCTCCGAAAGTTCTCCCATTTCACAGATGGGAACCTAAGGCCCAGCCGGGTCCAAGAGCACCAGGCCCAGGCTTCTCCTCCTGAGAGGAGCTGGGAGGTAAACCCTAGAATATAGGAGGCAAAGGCCTCCGAGCACAGTAGAGCCTCCAAAGACCAAGAATGAGCAAGGCCTAGAGCCGCCCTGACCTGGGTTCAAATCTAGACTAGTTGGCCACCTGGGGCACATTGTACAAGCCCACCGTCCCACCCCAGCCCCGTCCCCTCGCCTGCAAAACAGAAGTGAACGTGGCCGCAGAGGACTCCTGAGAAGGTGAGAAAGGACAAGGGTGAGGGTGGCCAAGCTTGTGCTCAGCTAATGGAATCCGCTAATGGTAGTTCTTCCGGTAAACTGAGGCCAGAGGGGGAAGCAGCTACTGAAAGTCCCACAGCCAGTCAGCCTCAGAGTCAGCACCTGACGCCAGCCTAGGCTGGGAGAACAGCTCTTCCTGTTTGCAAGGCTGACTTAAAGATTAACCACAGCTTCCTGGGATTCTGGGCGGGCCCCCGGCTGGAGGAGCAAGTTTCTCAGTTTCTCTTATTCACTCCTGAAGGCCTTCACTGGCCACACGAGGCCCAGCGGGTGCTAGAACTGACTCTTACCATTTGTAGGAGCAAATTGCGCTCATCTCTCCAACTCCAAGGCTCGTGATGTCACATGCATAGCTTGATATTAGCCACCATTGATGGGAATAGATACACCTTGGAAACTAGGTGGGGAAAGGCTTTTTTTTCCCTTCCAGTGAGCTCAATGTTAAATATTTACAAGCCCAGAACATTCATCCCTAGGAGTTCAACTGAAACTTCTGAGCTTCTTCTGGGCCTGGGAGGGCAGAGGGCTTTAAAAGCACAGACTTTGGATCCACAGATCTGGGTTGGAGTCCCAACTCTGCCACTTCTTGTATATGGGATGGTTAGCGTGCTGTTTCGCTAAGCCTCAGTGTGCCAATCTGCAATATGGGCTGAAGATCGTGCTTCTCTCAGAAGGCTCTCCTGCAGAAGAAACAGGTGGTCTACACTTGGGATGCGTGAGCCCTCAGGATTCATATCCCTACACGCCCTCTTGAAGGAGGCAGGGGCCACTGGGACATGTCTTGGGTCTGTAAGTACAGGTGCGGCCTTCCTCCTGGAGCTACCGCTGGCTTTGAGGACTGGCTCAGAGGCTGAGATTCTTAGGAGGCCCTTCAGGAGGATGTGGCCAATACGATGGTTTCATTATTGAATGGTGGAAGTGTTTGTTATTTTCAAGCCGCTTCCTCCGGGCCTTTGCTCAGGCTGTAAGCCAACCAGGAATGCTTGCCCCATATTTCTAGCTTCCCAACCCCCTCTGCTCATCAATGTCTTGAATAAATGCCACCTCTTCCAGGACTTGCTTCCTGACAGAGCCCTGATGGAGGCACACTGAGAATCTGTCCCCACTCTGAGGGCAGGGACTGTATAGTCTGGCCCAAGCCGGGGACAGAGCAGATACCGCCCAGCTGGCTGGAGAGATCACACAGACTAGGGACGGCCTCATATGGAAGTTCAAATTCCAACTCTCCCGTTCATGGACTGTACGATCCTGCCCTCTCTGAGCCTCGATTTACTCATCAATGAAGTGGGGGCAACCATTCTACCAGCTTCTATGATTATACAGATACAAGAGTCCCTGGTCTGGTGGATAAGTAACTCTTTGTGCATTATTCTGTTTAAACCCTTGTTAGTAAAACAGCAACTCATTGATGAATACTGGCAAATTATTCATCATCGTTAATGGACAGCAAACATTTATGGACCACCAACGGTATACAAAGCCCCGGGCCAGGCCTGGAATTACCACAAGGACAATCTCCCAACCCAAAGCATCCAGCGAATGAGAGATATTAGTGATGTCAATACATTAAACCTCTTCTTCCCTCTGACACCCAACCCAGGTCAAAGCTACACGGAGGACAGGGCAGAAGGGGCCAAGGAGGCCTGGACCCACACAATTGGCAGCAGTCCCCTGGGTGACAGCTTTCCCATGACATGGGACCTGAGGCCCCATCTGTACTTCACCCAAGGCCTTGGTTGCTCTGATTCAGTGGTGGCCTAGTGGCCACGCCCATCCCGAACCCCACTCACCCTTGAAGCTACGACTAGGAAGCCAACCCATCGCAGACTCCCAGCGGGAAATTCCAGACCAGCCTTGTCATTCCCCAGAAGGTGGACTGCAAGTGGTCTGTTCGAAGCCACGGGGCTCGGGGTGAAAGAACAAAGTGGAAGGGAGGGCAGGCTCTGGCTCGAGGCTGTGGAAGGGGCGTGGCCCTTCCATGGCACTGCACTTGACAGGTGACAGAGAGATGCCCAGCCTCCTACTTCCCTCTCCTCTTCAGTGCCTCAGCTGGATGTGTCCTTGCCAACTGCTCAGGCCTCCCCCATGGGCCCTGGTCGCCTTCCCTCCTTGTCCAGCCGGCCTCCCTGCAGTCACCCATCACAGCAGATCATTCGTCGGGGAGGCCTTGCAGCTGCTGGTCCCTCTGCCTGCAAGGCTAAGCTCTACTCTTTCCTCCTCTGGTCAGTCTGTACTACTGAGCATCTCCAAGGTGCTAGGGTCCGTGCCAGGGGCTAGGGATGCAGCAGTGAAAAAACCAAGTCTGGAGTTGCGTTGGAGTTGCTCATAGCCTCGAGGAGAGGGAAGTTCAACCAGTGCACCAGGCACGGTGATGGGGCAAGCACTAGGGGCTGGGGGGTGCCCAGAGGAGCCCCCCAAGCCCCACCCAGTGTGTGTGATGGAGTAGGAGGCCGGTGAAAAAAGAAGGTCCTCTATGGAGAATGTAGAAGCCTGAGGAGAACACTGCCAATGGAAATAGGACGGAGATGATGTTCCAGGCAAATGGAACAGCATGAGCAAAGACACAGAGGCCCAAACCACTGCTGTGTTTGGAACTGTGATCAGGGCAGTGCCGATGGAGCACAGCATGATGGGCAGGCTGGAGTGGGGGAGGCGAGGTGGGAAGGGCGGGTGGGGTGAGACCTGAGGACTCCTAAACACCAGCCTTGGTCTTGGGGAGCCATGGAGGCTCATGAGCAGAGGAGGGCCCCGGGAGCTGTGCTATCACTGAATAGGAGACAGACTGAGGGACAGGGAGGAACAATCTGGAGGCCTCTGATGGCAGCCACAGCTGAGGACCAGCTGAAGCCAAGCCCCAACCTACCTGCACACGGGAGCTCCAGGGAGCAAGGCCAAACCAGCCCCAGGACACTAGAGAAGCATCCCGAGCCCCACAAGGGTCAGAAGGCACTCGGAGCAGGTGAGCATGTTGTCCCTCAGAGGCCAGCTGCCAGGAGGGTGGCCAGCCTCCAGCACGTTCCTCCGGTAGCCACCCACCCTCCAGGGAAGGGGTGGGCACAGGGGGCACCTTGAGCAGGTGGAGCCCAAGCAAATCACGACAGTAGCCACCGAAACCCTCACAGCCCCACCTTCTGGGGAATGGTCAATTCACAGGTGGGAAGCCTGAGGTTCAAATGCTTCTCTGTCCACCCCATGGTCTGGTGACAAAACAGGGAATGTCACAAGCAGAAAAGACCTGCCCATGCGAAGAGAAGGGAGACACCGGGCGCCACCCCCCCCCCCCAGGTTTCTGTGAAGGTCAAGAGCCAAAAAACTCAGCCATTTATCATCCCACCACTCCCCTCAGGCCACAGTAGAGGCCCAGAGAAGGACAGACACGCTCCCAAGGTCACGGGGAAGGGGCGGGTGTCCTCTGGCAGGCAGAGCCAGCCCCCCTCCAGCCCAGGCCTCCTTCCGCCATGTCTCTGAATGTTTGTGAGGAAAGATGAAAGGAGCCAGGGCCCTTGATCCGCCTGGCCTGGCGGGAGGGCAGGGGGCAGGGCGGAAATCTGCAGCCAAAGCGTGACCCCCCAGATCAGAGGGGGTTAGAAACCTGCTGCGCAGACAGGACACAGCCTGCGACAGAAAGGCCTCAAAGAACACTTGTGAAACTAATCATCAGAGCACCCGCTCCCCGCCACTGTGCACACTGCTTCCTGGGCAGTGCCCCGCTGTGGGGCTCTGGGTGTAGTATCTCGTGTGTCCCTCCCAGCACTGTGAGGTAGGAGCTACTGTTATCCCCATGGTACGGAGAAGGAGACTGAGGTTCAGGGAGGACACCTGCCACCAAGAGGGAGTGCGGAACCTCGAATCCAAACCCAGGCAGAATTCAGGTCCCTCTGAGAATGATACTCCGGCTGCCCTATCCAGCCCAGAACTTCTGTGAGCCTCAGCCTTCACGGCCTTCACCTATTTCACGTCCAAGGGGGAGAGGCGGGGCCCACAGAGCCTGACCCAACCACTAACCCCCACTCCATGCCCTCCCTGAGCCTCCGCTTCCCCCTCATGGAATGTTTCCCTTTCCACCGGTTCCCAGGCTTGTTGGAAAGATGGACTGTAGCAATGTTTTGTGGGAGTGCTTCGAAAAGTAGATACTCAAGAAGGAAACATGCTAGTACTCAACTCCACCCTCGAGGAGGGGTACATAATTCTCCGTTCCTTAGTGACTTCCTTCCAAGGAGAACAGCGGGGAAGCAGGGGCAGGGAGTTAACTTCATGGTGGAGAAACCTGGTGAACACCGCCTCAGCCAGTGGTCAAGGTCAACATCAAGAGGGATAAGTAATGGTCACAACATGTGCCCTTGATATGATGTGATGAGAACAGCACTTCACTTCTATGATCTTCCTCCCCAGAACCCGTAATCCCCATGTAATCATGAGAAAAACATCAGACAGATTCCAGTTGAGAGAGTCTACAAATGTTAGTTGACCAGTTCTCCTTAAAATTGTCAAGGTCAAGGCAGCTGAATGGCGCAGTTGGTTAAATGTCTGCCTTCAGCTTGGGTCATGATCTCCGAGTCCTGGGATCCAGCCCCACGTTGGGCTCCCTGTTCAGTGGGGAGTCGGCTTCCCCCTCTCCCTCCGCCCTTCCCCACCTCCCGTGCTCTCTTTCTCTGCCAAATACATAAATAAAATATAAAAAAACAAAAGCAAAAACTCTCAAGGTCATCAAAAACAAGAAAAGTCTGAGAAATTGTCACAGACAAGAAGAACCTAAGGAGACACGATGATGAAACGTAACGTGACACCCCGGACCAGAAAAAGGACATTAGGGGAAAGCTAAGGAACTCCGAGTAAAGTGTGGACATTACCTAATAATCACACATCAATATTGTCTCATTAGTTGTCACGGATGTACCATACTAATGCACGATGTTACTAATGGGAAACTGTGCGGTATATGCCACATTAGGTTCTAGAGCAAAGGGAAGGATTTTAGGACAGGCAGGAAGCCAAGAGAGCTGTCTCTAAACATTTCCTTCTAACACTGGGGAAACTGAGGACAGAAGAATGGAAGTGATTGCCCAAGGTCATACCACAAGTTGAAGACAGCCTAGACTAGGATCTTCTTAACATCACAAGAATGTGTTAAATGCCCATCATACATAAGCCGCGAGCTTACGCCCTCGTCATGGTGAGGGCAGGTTAAGAAGTTCAAAGGTTTGTCCATGGCTCAGCACCTCTTTTGGGCCAGGTGTCCCAGGACACAGACCCTGACCCTTGGGGGCTCCCAAGCCAGAAGGGGAAGCAGACACTGATGCGTCCCAAGCTGGAAGGCCAGGAGCCATGAACTTGCCCGTCCAAAAGGTCCAGCCCCACATGTGCAGCCCGTGCGACCTCGCCGGGCCTCACTCCGCTGCCAGTGACATCAAGCACTTGGTGATTATACAAACAACCAGTGATGCTGAGAGAGGATCCAATCAGGTGTCAAGGCCGAGAGGGAGCTAGCGTGGGGCCTTGGGCGCTGCACACGCTCTATGACCAGGGATTCTTTCCATCGACTTCTAACGGCAGTCTGAGGGCTGGAGGAGCCAGAAGAGGTAGCCACGTCTCAGTTTGCCTCGGTTTCTCCAGGAGCCGCCCCATGAGGGACATTTAGGTGGGTTCTTGAAGGACAGGAAAGGGTTTGCCAGGCGGGGAGGAAGTGCAAGGCCTCCAGAGTTCACCGTCTGGTCTGGCAGAGACATCGGGCCACTCTCTCGGGATGCTCCCATGTGACAGGACTTCCCCGTTTCCTGGCCTTGCTGCCTCCTTCCTGGCCTCCCTGGGCTATGGGGCTCACCACTGCCTGAGTCAAGGGCAGAGGCAGCAGGGGCCGGGCCAGCGTGGGGGTGGGCACCACACGACTCCCGTCCTCAGTCTGGAAACGAAACCAAGCCGTGCCTCCCACTCACTGGCTGAGTGTCACTTATACAACTTCCTCCTTCTGTTCCCATTCAGGAATTACCCAGGGCAGCTCTGCGGTGGTCAGGGGATTGCCCCAAAGGCTAAGCCGGGGGCCTCTGGGTCTTCTCGGCCCCTGAAAGACTCCCAGACCCTTCATCGGGTCAGTCTTCTCCTTGTCCCATCCCTGCCTCCGCACCTCTGCTTGCCCCCAGGCCCCTCCTGGAAGCCTCCGGCAGACCCCTCCCAGTCCCGGCCTCGTTAACCACGCACGGGTCTCCTATATGGCAGCTCTTGTGCCCGGGTCGGGGACCGACACCGCAGGGATCGTCCTTTGCAGCTTGGGCCCTAACCCCTATGTCCCTGTGCATCCCACATGCTTTGTCCACTCTCAGGGAGAGAATTGAAAACCCGGATCCCAGCCCAGCGCAGTCTCTGCACAGCGTAGTCTAGGCAAGCCCCTTCCGCTCTCGGGTCAGCGTGGTTTCCAGAGCTGCTGAGGGAAGAGGGAGAGAATGGGACGGAGAGGACTTTCCTGACCGCACCCTGCCAACCCCAATATAAAGATTCCCTCCAAGGCGAACTGGTAAAATGCATGCAGCAGGGCTCCAATCCATCCAAGTTTCTGGGTGGAAACAAATATGAGGGTCCAAGGAGGGGCACCCATCCGGCGGCCAGACAGCACTGTTAAGAGCGGCTATGGGGGATAAATAAAAATAAATCTTTAAAAAAAAAAAAAAAAGAGGAGCAGCCACAGAGACCTTGCTTTGAATCCTACCTCGAGAGCCCCGTGGCCTCGAACCAGTCACCCTCACTTCTCTCATCTGGAAAATGGAGATAACTGTACATACTTCCCATGGCTCTTCAGTGATTAGCAAGACACACATGGATATGTTGTCGTTGTTACTGTTATTGCTGGTGCAGTCGACCTAAGATTCCATGAATAGGGTGGACAACGAAGGCAGCCTTAAAAAATTAACAATGTAGACCTATATATTTTGCCATAGAGAGAGTTCATGCTCTCTTAGTAAATTAAAATGTTACAGTATTGATAATATAATTCCGGGGTGCCTGGGTGGCTCAGTCAGTTAAGGGTCCAACTCTCGATTTCGGCTCAGGTGGTGATCGCAGGGTCATGAGATGGAGCCCCAGGCCAGGCTCCATGCTCAGTGGGGAGTCTGCTTGAGATTCTCTCTCTCTCCCTCCCCCCCACTCCCGTCACACTCTCTCTCTAAATAAGTAAATAAAACCTTTAAAAATAAGAAGAAAAAAAAATAAGAAGAAAAAATAATATAATCCCATCTCTGTTTAAAAAAAAAAAAAAAAAAAGTGGGCCTGGGAGAAAGCGGTAAACACTAGCATGTTTCTAGCAATTGTCCCAGGGATGGAGGAGTACAGATGAGCTGAATTATTTTTTTTTTCTTTGTGCTTGTCTTTTCTTTCACAGTTTTCTACCATAAGCTCATGTTACTGGGGCGATAGGAAGTAGTATAGGTTATTTGTGACTGATCACAGTCTTTGCTCCCCGACTGATCTAAACACCCAACATAAGGCCTGGTCCCAAAGCTCCACGGCTCAGGGCTCCTGGGAGCCAAAGTCCTCAAGGGTGAGCTGAGCACTTGACCTCTCTCCACCTGATCTGGGCTGGCCCATGGAGGTGCATCTGCCTAGGATCCTGGTGCTCATTTTGCTCTTGGCCCCATCTGATGAGGAAGACAGGAACTCCCGGGGGAAGTGCCCAGTTCTCTCCCTGACGTCCCAGGACCCTGCTCTTCTCCTTCCCTTCAGCCCTGACTTACCCTGTTTACTTCCACAAACCCTCTGCAGAGGCGGAAATGGGGGGGGGGGCACTCTTAGGCCATGGGCCTGGGTTGAAGGCCAAGGACACAGCCAGTGCTCACCCGAGAGGAACCCACAGTCCCATGGCTTCAACCCGACTTTAACTTAGGCCCTCCCAAAGCCGACCCTGGGACAAGAGCTCACGTGGGAAGGGATCTGAGAAGCTGCAGATCCAGGGAAGGAGGGAAGCTACCAGAAGAAATGTTATCCAGGCCGCTGCTATAGGCAACAGGAGCCCCGCTCCTGGGAGACCTCCAATAGGTTTCCACATGCCTCCCAGAAACGTTTCCGCCCACACTTCCTAACCAAGCCTGCTCCCTGCCTCCCAGGAGCGAGAGGGAGAAGATCTGAGAAGGAAGGGACCACCAGCCAGCTTTACCCCGTCCCCCTCCCAGCCCTGGCATCTCTACCGGCCCACCTCCCCACAGAGCTCCGCACGCCTCCATCCATCATCCCGCAGACCCTTCCCCGGGACAGTTCCCCGGTGCCACCCTCGGCTCCAGGATACCCCTCCTTTCCTACGCAGAACACAGAACAGCCCCCTCCCGGGTCCCCCGCTGAGGGAGAGCTGCTCCCTCCTCTCAGGCCCTTCAGCCAGAGACCAGGCATTCCCGCCTCCCACCCCACCCCCACCCCCAAGACCTACTGCCTTGACCACCCTCACCGCCCCCTCTGGTCCCCTCCCCCGCGCCCAGGTGGGGCCTGGCTCGCCCAGACACCATCCTGTCCTGATCCCCCCTGATTCATTCTGGAACAGCCCTCGTGTTCCTCTTTCCAAACCACAGCTCTGGTCCTTCACTGACTCCCTGTGGCCTCCAGCCAGCGCCCATACTTAGGAGGTCACACGGGGCCCTCCAGTCCTGTCTTCACCTTGGCCCCTAACCCACTACCCATGCCACTGTCTCACCGCCAGGCTTTTGCTCTTGCCTTCCCTTCCCTTGGGATGTCCTTCTCCCTGCCTCTCCTCCCTGATTAATCCTATTCCTTCTTTGGTCTCTCTTCTGACCCCCCAGCATAAGCCAAAGCTTCACAGACCCCATCTGCCCTTCTCACAAGGAAGGCCCATTTGAACCTTCCACCCCCCACCCCCCACCCCCACTCACAGACCGAGAGCTCCAGGGCTTAGACGTTGGGCTTGGGCCATGCCCAGACCAGGGCTTGACCCTGAATAGGCACCATGCTTGTTGGGACAGGAACCTGAGGCCTGGGTTACCCAGGTCCTCAGGAGCAGTGCCAGGCCTATTCCAGCCCCTGCCTGAGGCTAGCACATTAGCTCAGGCTTCTAGAGCAGGAACCCAGCCAGCCACCCTGCCCCAAGTCACGCCCTGAGTCTGGCCTCACCTTCTCCCCATACTCATGCCAGCATGGTGGGGTGGGGATCTCACTAGGAGCCAGGAAGAATCCCAGCCCCCGTCTTGGCCCAGGCCTCAGCTCCCTGGGGCCATAGTCCCTGGCTGAGACCTCTCCCATCCAGATGGTTGGATGGGGAAGGCCCAGAGTTGGCAGGGAGGCTTCCCCCACAACACGAATTTGAACCAGGCCTCTTGCCGCTTGTGGTCTGTGCTCAACTTCCCACCATAGCTACCTCCCAATAATTAAATATATTTAATCATCTAATAGTTAAATTAGCTCCCTGGGCCTGGAACTAGCTCCCCTAAAGCCTTCCCATTCCTAGAGATGCTGGTATAGGTGTTTCCAGGGCCTTGGGGCAAGGCTACTTGATTTGATTCGACTCCACAAACAGAGGAAATGTGGAGGAAATGTGTCCGGGAAATATACTGCAGGTGAAAGGGCCAAGCTGGGTGGCATCCCCTCCCTGCTGCACCTTGTGCCATCGCCAGCCAAGCCCCTCTACCTGCTGGGCACTGGAAACTCAAGGCCCAGAGAGGGTGAGTAATTTGCCCAAGGTCACAGAGCCCAGGTCTGGAGATGCGGCTGAGGCCTTAAGAGTTGAGGAAACATTTCCTGTCTCGTGTTTGCACCTGGTCAATGAAATGCACACAGCCCCGGCCTTCCAGACCCCCAGGGCAAGATCTTGAGAGAAGTGAGAGGTGGTCAGTAGAGAACAAACCTATTGACCCAGAAATCCAGGCTGTGCTACATGCTAGACTGGGGGTCGGTGGAGGGCAGGATGGGGAGGAGGACACGGAGGGCTTCTCAGAGGAGGTGAATTTTAGCTGAAACTTAAAAGGTGAAAAGAATGGCCATATAAAGATTTGGGTGGGGGGGAGGGAGTGTTCAGGCAAAGGCCCTGGGGTGCGAACTGAGGTGAATCGGTCTGGGTGCGGCCGTGAGGGATAGGAGGGGGGCAATGAGAGCCTTGTGCGCTGTGGGGAGGGCCCAGGAGGGGACACACATCCCCGTATGCTTCTGAAAGATCCCACCGGCAGCCGCATGGAGGGGAACTGAGGGACAGAGAGAGCCCTCTGGGAGGGGTGAGCTGGTTCAGCCCTGGGAGGGAGGCAGCCAGAAGCGCCCGGCTCGAGGGTATGGGGGAATCGGCCAGGGTCCTCGCTCGGATCGGGAGTGGGCGCACAGAGAGGCCAAATCGAGACTGATCCCCAGGCTTCGAGTTTAGGTGGATGGAGTTGCCATTTCCTGAGATGGGGAAGCCTGGGTAGGAGCCCACTGAGGGGAAAAAGTCAAGAGTTCAGTTTTGGCCAAATTATGTTGGAGAAACGCTTTTTAGGTATCCATGGAGATTGTGAAAAATCAGTAATTCTTCAGCCAACACTTACTAAACACACTGCATCGGGCACTAACTGCCTTCTTCATGTTAACTCATCGAATCCACCAATCCCTCGGAAAAGGTGCTTTGTTTTCTGCCCGTTTCTCTGCCAAGGAAACTAAGGCTCAGACTAGGACGCCGTGTAGAGGATGAGAAGAAAGCGGCAGCGTCCCGGGGAGCCCTCGTGTTTAAAAGACTGCAGCAAGAGGCCTCTGAAGGGGCTCTGGGCTTCCCAGAAGGGGCTCCTCCTGGGTCAGATGTTGCCGGGAGGCCATGTGAGTGAAGACAGAACCCCGGGAGCCCAGGGGACTGAGCCACAGGGCAGCTGTAGCCCCGAATGTGCTGGGGCAGGGGAGTAGGGGGACCAAAGGGAGAGGGAGGACGGGTGGAGAGCAAGAGCGCCTCACTTTCCAGGAGCTCAGTCCGGCCCGGGTGAGCCAGAGCAGCTGGTGGGACTGCAGACCCCAGGACACTGCCCGGCCCACCTGGGACCAGGGACTCCAGCGATCTGCCAGAGGGATGGACGCTTCTGAATAATGATTTCCTTTTTGACATCATCCAGCCCCCGGTGCATCTAAGCCCTTTGTCGGCCTTGAGAGCTCTCCCCCGCCAGCCCCGTGGCAATTCTCCAGTGGCCTGAGGACAGGGCCCGGGGTCAGGGGAGGGAAGGGTGACTCATTCCCACCTCTCTCAGTTCGGGCTCTTCCCACACGAACTGGGACTTACTTGGTCAGAACTGAGCGGGGGGGTAGGCACCCCTGTGCTCTCTGAGGACTGTGGGCCTAGGAGCTGAAAAGGGCCAGGCCTCGAATGCCAGGATAAGGCACGCGTCTCCCCGCTGCCGGACCCGGCGCCCTCCAAGCTCCAAGCTCAACAGCGAATATCGACACTTTCCCCACCTGAGCAATCCAGAGTGGGGAGCCCCAGGCCATCCGCTGAGTCGGCCATCTTCCACGAGTGTATTCCATGGAGGCTTAGGCCCTGAGTGGGGAAGGGGCTTGTCCAAGGTCCATTCCATCCTCTCCTTTCATCAGTGCTGCCCAATGCTAATCCTCCGACTGTCACCTCCCCCTGGAAACTTTCCCGGACTCTCCTCCAGGCTGAGTCAGGGCCTTCCTCTGCATTCCCAAAGCCCCTCAGGAACGACATCAGCAGGCTTGTCACAGTCTTTTGTACTTGTCTATGTGTCACCTGGCCTCACAAATTGAAGGCAGGGGCCACTGAGCAAGACTGACCCACTTTGGTGCCCCCAGTGTCCAAGGTCTGGAAAGAGCTGGGGCTGGCGTGTGTTTGTTGAACCAAGTTCATCTGAACTGAACCCCTTGGTGCCTTGTGAGGGGCCACAGACCTTGATCTTTCTTTGGCTTAGGAAACGGGCGCCATATTTCAGGTTCAGCGCTTCCGTCAAGCGGCTATGTAGACGCAGAGGGCCCCCGGATGACAGAAAACTAAAAGGGCTGTCAGCTTCCCGGCCTCATTTTCGAGAAGAGGAAGCTGAAGCTCAAAACACTGAAGTCCACGGCCCCGTGAGCAGTGGGGATGAATCACAGACAGCCGGGGCCCTGCTCCATGGCTCCCCTTCCATCAATATGGAAGTCCAGGGTTCCTAGCCTCCAAAAGCTCAGCTTCCTTGGGTCCTGTGAGCTCACAAGCCTCAGGCTCTGCAGTGAGGGGAGGAGAGATCATTCAAGAGGCTGTTTATCATTGTATTGTACCCCCCCCTGCGCTCTTGGAGCAAAACATTCCCAAGAAAGAGGGTGATTCATTCACAGCACCATTTGCCAGTTCCAGAGAAAAGGCAGACCAGAAATACATTCTGAAACTTTTGAAGAGGAGACAAAGAAACCTCCAGACGAAGTTCCTCTTTAGTGGACACGGGCTGGGGGAACATATATATTTTACATATTTATGTATTATAAATATTTGTATATTTCTATATAAGTTTTTCCTTTCAGAGAGCCGAGCTCTGCAGGAAAAAGCTGTCACGGTTTAAGCCAAATTCCCCCAAAATACAAGGTAGTGGCCCCTAGGAACACCAAAGACTGCATTGCTTTTAGAACGACTTGAAGGCAGAAGCCTGGGTGGCTCCGTTGTTATGGGTCATGATCCCAGGATCTTAGGATCGAGCCCCCACACCCTTGCTTACCAGGGATCTTTCTTCTCCCTCTGCCTGCCCTCCCCCTGCATGTGCACTCAGCACACGCGCCGCTCTCTCTGACAAATAAATAAATAAAATCTTAAAAAAAAAAAAAAAGAAAAGAACAATTTGATGGGCTCAAGCCGACAATCCCTCCTACTGTTAACTGATTGGATGCAAGTTAAAACCAAATTAGATGGGCTGTTTTCGTTGTTCTTGATGTTAATGTCTTTAGAACATTGTCAAAAAGAGGGTCAGAGTGTCGCCTGGGTGGCTCAGTGGGTTAAAGCCTCTGCCTTCGGCTCAGGTCATGATCTCAGGGTCCTGTGATCGAGCTCCTGTGATGGAGCCCCCCATCGGGCTCTCTGCTCAGCAGGGAGCCTGCTTCCCCTCCCCCTCTCTCTCTGCCTGCCTGCCTACTTGTGATCTCTCTCTCTCTGTCAAATAAATAAATAAATAAAATCTTAAAAAAAAAAAAGAGGGTGAGAAACTCATGTGTGTTCCTCTTAAGTAGAGGGAAGCTTGCCAAATGTGCTGGAGGCTTTGGACATCTTGCAACTGGGAAGACATGGAGGGAAGTAACAGGTGAGTCTGGGGGGGGGGGCAATGCTTGGGGGTAGCGTGGCTTAATTGCCAGGAGAGTGAATGGCAAACCTCCAGGACTCACAGAAAACCTCTGGAACTACTCTAGCAGTACAAAGACAGATGGAAAATTCAGTCTCTCATTTTGAAGTCTCATTATCTATGTTCCATAGGTTTGGGTCTCCTATAATATGAATGCTATACTCGACTCTTTCAAAATTGTACTTTTAGCTACCAGCCCTGAGCTGGGTAGAAGTAGGGGCGAGCTTGACCTCTTTGCCCAGGTGAAGATGTGTGATACAGGAAGAACGCTCCAGAGATCTGTGTTCTAGTTCAATTCTGACTCCAAAGAGCATAGGTGGCATTGGTCATGTCTCCGGTGCTATTGGAGATACAATTGCCCCATCGGTAAAATCTTAGAGAAGAAAATGGGTGGAGGGAGAAAAGGGAACTTTGAGGCATGGGCTTTGAAGTCATACTGCCTGAGTTCTAATTTTTCTAACTGTGTGTCCTGAGGCAAGTTGCTTAACCTTTCTGAGCCTTGGTTTTCTCATTTGTAAAGCAGAGACAATAATATCTACCTCATGGGATTTGCTGACAAGTTAAAGGACATCATGTTTACAAAGCACATAGCTTAGTGCCTGACCCACAGGAAGATGTTTTATTAAGGCATAATTGATACATAATGAAATGTTCTGATCTTAAGCATTCAATTTTGGTAACCATGTATCAAGATGCAGAACATTTCCATGACCTCAGAAAATTTTTCTTGTGCCCCTTCCTAATCAATCCTTCTCCTGGGAATGACCACTGATCTGATTTCCAGCACCACAGTTTAGTCTATTTTAGAATTCCACACAAATAGAGTCAGACAGTGTTTATTGTATTTGTTTGTGGGTCTCTTCGGTTTCTTTCATTCAACATAATAGCTCTGAGAGTCATTCATATTATTGCATGTATAGTAGGTCATTCATTTATGGTGTGTAGTATTTTCTGTGTAATATGCTACGGCTTATCCATTCTACAGAAGATGAGCATCTGGGCTATATTCCATCTTTGCCTTTTAGGAATAACTCAGCTATGAATATTCTAGCTAGAATTTAGTGCAAGATTTTCATGGACAAATATTTTCTTTTCTCTTGGGTAAACACCTAGGCGTGGAGTGCTGGGTCATAGAGTAGATGTATGTTGAACTTTTTAAAGACCCTCCCTGATTGTCTTCTAAAGCGATTGTAACTGTTTGACATGTCCATCCGTAAAGTAGGAGAGTTCCAGTCCCTCCATGGCCTCCCCAACATTCGGTGTGGTCATTCTTTTCCTGTTTTAGTCATTCCGGCATCATACTGTGGTCTTCGTTAGCATTCCCCTGATGACTAATGAACTCCTTCTGTGTGCTTATTTAGAATTTCTTTAAAGGTAGTTCCTCCCCCCTTTCACTGCCCTGTGGCTTTCAAACTCCATTATTTGAAAAACTGTTGAATAAATGTGCAAGGGAAAGACTGATAGCAAAATCTACTAGAAATATAAAGAGCTCTGCAAGTACAAAAGCAAGCATGAGCTCAGCCTCAGAACCCCTCTGCGAACTTTCATTTCCCAGGACTGAGCAGCTGAGGACACGCTTGTCTTCCGAAGAAGCTGGATCACGGCTGACCTGAGATCAGAATGTTTGCCCGGGAAGGGGAGAGAAGCGGGTTGTTACTTATTTGTTTGTTTGTTTAAAGTAGGCTCCATGCCTGATGGGGGTCTCAAACTCACAACCCTGCGATCAAGAGTCTGAGCCAGCCGGGCACTCCAAGGTCAGAATGTTTTAGTGATAAAATTTATCTGGTGAATAATCGTTTTCGCTGCTACCATTTATAAACCACCCACTATGCTGCAGGCATCTCATATACACAAAGCATGTGTAATTTTTTTTAAGACTTTTATTTTTAACTAATCTCTACACCAAGTGTGGAGCTCGAACTCACAACCCTAAGATCAAGAGCGTACGCTCCACTGACTGAGCCAGCCAAGTGCCCCCAGAATGTCTAATTTTTTTTTAAGGCTTTGTTTGGTTTTGTTTGGTTTGTTTTGTTTGAGAGAGAGAGAGAGAGAGAGTGCGTGCGTGCGCACAAGTGGGGGGAGGGGCAGAGAGAGAAGCAGACTCCCCACTGAGCAGGGAGCTAGATGTGGGGCTGGATGCCAGGACCCTGAGCTCATGACCTGAGCCGAAGGCAGACGCTTAACTGACAGCCACCCAGGCCGCCCAGCATGTCTAATTTTACAATTGTCCTGTAAGGTCATTGTATGGTCTCCATTTGGTGGTCTCTAAAAATCAGAGATGTAAATTCCTTTGATACCCACACAGCTAGGGGCATCTGTGTGGCTCAGTGGGTTAAATCTCTGCCTTCGGCTCAGGTCATGATTTCAGGGTCCTAGGATCGAGCCCTGCATCGGCTCAATAAATAAATAAAATCTTCAAAAAAAAAAAAAAAGGGTAACAAAGTTCCTTCTTGGTGCTGACGCTCCAATTGGGGCCTAAGACAGCTGAAGAAATAAAATACCTAGTATGTTGTTAGCTGATGGTATAAGCTAAGGAGAGAAAGATAAGTGATGAGGGACAGGAAGTTTGGGGGAGAATTTGAAACTGGCTGGCTGGAGAAGGCTTCCCTCCGTGATGACGCAAGGGAAGTGAGGTGTATTCGTTTCTAACAAACCTCGTGACTCACACAACACAAATGTCATACTTCATAGTTCGTGAGGTCAGGAGTCCAAAATGGGTCTCATGGGGCTGACATCAAGGTGTCAGCAGAGCTGTGTTCCTTCCAAAGGCTCTGGGGTGAATCCACCCTCTTGCCTTCTCTGGCTTCTAGAGGCCCCACCTTCCTGGGATTGTGATCCCACATTATTCCACCTTCTCCTTCTGTCATCCTGTAGTCTTCTCTTCAACTCTCCTCCTCCCTCTTGTCCTTATAAGGATGTTAGTGACAACACAAGGCCCACCTCAATTATCCAGAATAATCTTCCCATCTCAAGATCCTTAATTTAATCACATCTACAAAGTCCCTTTGCCAGGGAAGGTAACATGGTCCCAGGTTCTGGGGACCGGGATATGGACAACTTTGGGTGGCCCGTTATTCTGTCTACCATATGAGACATGGTACCTCGAAGAAGTGGGAATGGCAAGTTCAAAGGTCCTGAGGCAGGGCTCTTCTGGCTTACCTGAGGAAGCTGGAGACGAGGGAGGATTCAGTGGAGTGGGCAAGGGCAGCATGACCTCTCACAAGGGCAGAAAAGTGAAGGAGGTGGAGTTGCTCTTGTAGGCCCTTGTGGGTCCCACTGGGGACTCTGACCTTTCCATGAGTGAGGTGGGATAAGGTGAGAGACACGGTCCTACGGGCTTTGCCAGGACTGCTTGGGCTGCTGTGTGGACAAAGGACTACCCATGAGGAGGCTGCTGCAGCCTCCAGGTGAGAGGCTGGGGGCTGGACTAAGGCAACTGAGGGAAGTGTTGAAACAGGTCTCCTTCTGGATTTTGAAGGTCAAGTCACAAGGAACCACTTAAGGGTGAGAAGTGGGCGCCTGGGTGGCTCAGTGGGTTAAAGCCTCTGCCTTAGCTCAGGTCATGATCTCAGGGTCCTGAGATCGAGCCCCACGTCGGGCTCTCTGCTCAGTGGGGAGCCTGCTTCCCCCTCTGCCTACTTTGATCTCTCTCCTCTCTGTCAAATAAATAAATAAAAATCTTAAAAAAAAAAAAAAAAAGAAGTGGAGAGGCCCTGCAAAAGGGGAGTCAGGCATGAGTCCAAGGTTCTTGGCCTAAGGAACTGGAAGAATTAAGATGCTCTTTAAGATGGGGATGACCAATAAATAAAATCTTTAAAAAAAAAAAAAAGATAGGGATGACCACAAAAGCTGACTTGGGGCTGCTGATGAGAAATCCGGAGCCTGCTCTGAGATGTGTGATGGGAACCCAGACGGAGAGAGGAGCAGGAAGTCAGATGTGGGAGTCTGGAGTTCAGGACGGGGGTCTGGAGGGATTGGGGAGACACTGGCAGGTAAGTAGGTGGAATTTAAAGTCAAGAGCCTGGGTGAGATCTCTGAGGGCTGTGTGCAGAGAGGAGGAGACCGAGGATGGAGACCTGGGGCCCCTCTGATGAGGAGCCAGTGATGTGGGAGGAAAACCACGTGAAGGCGGGTTCCTGGCAGTCAGGAGAGCCAAAGGCTGCAAACTTGGTCCACAGTAAGCATGGCATGAGGGGTTGGTGGAGCGGAGGATGACCCTCTGGCTTCCAAGGGCTGTTTTCTGGCAAACAGCCTCTAAGGGAGTTGGACCTACCGAGGCAGCCTTGTTCTTGCGAGCTGGAAGCTGTCTCCCCTGCTGGAGGCTGGAGCCCCACCCCCGCTCTCCCAGCATGATTTCCCTCTTGTCTCACCTCCAGCCTGGCTTTAAGCTTCCGTTCAGTCACCTCCCCTCTGCCAGGTGGCTGGGCTGACCCCCCAGAAGGAGCTGGCCGTCCCTCTGCTCAGCTCCCACAGGATCTGCTGCTCCCCCGTGGGATAACTCCCCACCCCAAGCCTCCTTCCATGTCCGAGTCCCCTGCTGGGCCGGGCGCACTGGGCTGGGCAAGCTTCCTCCTTTCTGCGTCCCGGGAGCCTCGCTGGCTGGCGCTCTCATTAAACATCTGGCCACGCCTGGTCCTGCTGCACCGAAGCTCCAGCCCCTAGACTGCCCAGACCTCGGCAGGGCCCCTTACTCGCTGCGCCTACGGACTCTGAGTATTTCTTAAATACCAAGGAAAGGGCCGTGGACTTGGACCCAAGCCCGACTTCTGGCACTTCCAAGTACTTTGGACTTCAGTCTCCCATCTCTAAAATGGGAAGTCCTAAACGCTTGTCGCTGGTCGTGACGACATTCAGGCAAGTGTCCGGCGAACTGGAAAGCAGCCCGGCACATCAGAGTTACCG
This sequence comes from Nasua narica, assembly GCA_028533885.1. Taxonomy (NCBI): domain Eukaryota; kingdom Metazoa; phylum Chordata; class Mammalia; order Carnivora; family Procyonidae; genus Nasua; species Nasua narica. The sequence continues at coordinate 102,159,560 of CM052811.1, read as the reverse complement.
GAGCTCGAGGCTTCTCCTTGGCAGCTGATTCAGGACACGTGACCGGACCTGCATGACCCAGCCCACGCCGCGTGAGGCCTTCTAGCTGGTTTTTTCAAGCTGCTTGGAGGATAAGCAGCATCTTCCTCTGGCAATGGGAACTGGGGAATGAGTGGGGCCCAGCCCCAGTGGAAACTCTCACACACGCACGGACGTTCACGAGTGTTTCCAATGACTAAAGGCCACATGAAGCCATTGGCTGGACCCTTCCTGAAACCTGTCCCAGAATGGCTCGGCCTGCAGTGCCACTCGGACCGTCCTCGGCCCTACTCTCCCACTTCTCTGGGGGTGAGCCCCACCGCCTGCACCCAGGGCCGGGCCCCAGGCTCCCCCATTCCCTCAGCCCCAGGAAACACACAGGAGGTCCAGCGTGTGAGGCAGCTTATGGACGTTTATTGGCCCAGGTGAGTTTTCCTCACTGTTCTGGGGGGAGCACTGGGGGGAGGGGAGGTGTACAGATGGAAGCCAAAAGGCCCACACACACACCGAGTGCGCCACGGTGGGCTGAAAAGAGGTTGGTCTGAGGTGAACAAGCCCCCCATTTCAGAGACTAAGAGAGTTTGGGCCCAAGCACATGCACTCATAGAGCCAACTCCCTCCCGTCTGCCAGAGGAGAACCGGGCACTACCCTGGCCGGCTTTCCCGCGGGCTCCCCCCGCCAGCTCCGGACCCATGCTGGGGGGACCTCCTACATCTCGGCGGCCGTGGTGTCTGGACCTGAACACACAGGGCAGGCCTGGCCTGGCTCCATCGGTGCCACAGGACGAAGGTGGCTGACGGGCAGATCCGCGGTGCCCGCGTCCCGGGGGACAGTGCTTGCCGGCATGAGATCGCGACTGTGAAATGCAGTGTGAATCCACAAGTGGGGGGCTGAAGGCTGGGCAGTGATTAAGGACGGAGCTGACCCAACTGCTGAACAGACCGCTTACACGGCCCCTGCACACAGGGTGTTTTAGGCCCCTCGGCCCTGCGCTGGCACGGAAGCAGAAGGAAGAGGAAGTGGTGGGCTGCCCAGCTGGGGCCCGGGGACCGTCAGGATTGTCCAGATCTCTGCGGTCAGAGAGCGGCCCAGCCACTTCAGCCCTGACTCCGGGACGACTGAGGGAACAGGACATTGAGTCCCAGGAGGGCTGCCCCCAAAGGCGCCTGCCCCGCCCGCGCGGCTCCACAGGCCTCCTCTTCTACCGCTTCTTCTTGGCCTCCTTCTTGGGCCTCTTGCTGGCGGAAAGAGCAGCGGCCTTGGGTTTCCTTGTCACCTCCGCACTTCTGGGCTCAGAGGGCTCTGCCTCCTGTGTGGCAACAGAAAGGAGAGTCCTGTTTAGACGAGTCAGCCTGACACCAGCAAAAACAAGATCGTGGTCTGAAGGGGGCTTTGCAAACTAAAGCACAGGGCCCCAGAAACCCTGGGGATGGGAACCATCATTGCTGGGACCCAGAAGCCTCGGGTGGGCGGGGCTGACCCCCCACCTCGCCCCCAGGGAGCAGGGCAGTTCTCAGTGAAGAATAAAGAAAGAGGCCCCAAGGAAGGAGGCAACCTTTGGAGCCTGGGAAGCTTGGGGGGAATTGAGGCCCCTCCACCAGCCAGTCAAGTGACCTGTGGGCAACTCACTTCCCCTTCCTGCGTCTGGCTTTAACCAGCTGTGAAATGGAAACCTCGCTGCGTGCTGTGGAGGGCTGATGCATGGACGGTGCCCAGTGGCTGCGGCGGCACCCAGTGGTGCAAGTGCCGGGCAGAGCGCAGGTGAGGAGCCGGCCATTGTGGCTCGCTCTCCCTCCAGCCCTGCTGTCCTCCTTCTCCCATCCAAGCCACAGCATGCCAGGGCGGGAGGGGTGGAGAGCGCTGGCCCGCAGCTGGGCGACGGCTTCACCATGCCCTGTGGGGCCCAGCGGAGGCGCCTCGGCGGGGAGGGCAGAGGGCAGCCTGGGGGTAGAACTCCAGACTCTCCCTACAATCCGGGCAGGCCTGATTTTTCTGTGTGTCCTGTTCCCTGGAAGATTTGGTTTATAAGAGGCTCTGCTGCTTTAAAAACTGGCTCAAAAGCATAGACCCAGCCCTGGCCTTCGCTGCACGGTGAAGACAGCGGACTCTGGGAAAGGGACTCAGCCTGCCACAGCCACAAAGGCTCATGTCAGAGAAGAATCTGGAGGGGGCTCAGTCCTGCCAAGTGTTCCCTGCCCTCCAGGGGCTAAGTCCCACTGGGCGTTGGTCAGGCAGGTTAGCGAGGCGGGTCCGGCCTGGAGAACACTGGCCACAGCCCCTGGGCCTCCTCTGGCCCCCAGGTGGACTTCACTTGGCCTACAGTGTTTATTTTTAAAAATGTGAACCAATGGGTAGATTTCCCATTCAATCCAGACTCGTAGCTTTTCTTGAAAACGTTGAACGCCGGGCAATGGCAGCGCCCTTGTTCAGGCGCCCACACCCACCACAGCCCGGCACCGAGGTAAGGAAATGCTTCTTGGCACCTGTGTTCTTTTATTTAAAAAAGCCAAATAAGAAGCAGACAAAGAATACTAAGAAGGAGCTCACTGCTGGAGAGAAAAACATCTCCTCGGTTGAACGGGCCGACTCCCAGCTCGCAGCTTGCTCCGCTCTCCATCCCTCCCGGGCCCGCAGTAGAGGCGTGATCGTGGCTGGGAGGGCAGTCCACGCCTCTGTGGGGCCTGCCCCCGAGGGGTGTCAGCCCCCTTTATCAGCCATCCCTGTCTCCACCCTGCCAGCCCACCGGCCTGCCCGCTGAGACCTCGGAACGAAAAGGCCCAGCCCCGCCCCAGGTACCCACAGGCGATCTTCCCGAGATAACGGGGGCCTGCCCCTCCCCTCGCCAGGTCTCTGATGCAGCGCTGGGCTCCCCCAGCCTGTCAACTGGGGCCGATACTTTAATGTAACTTGGCCAAGGGAAAAAAAAAAAAAAGGAATAAAGAAAGAAAAAAAAGAAGAAAGTTAGCCCGTCTGAAAGATAAACAAACCAAAGAGAACCTCAGAGGAGCCAGCGTGTCAAGTACACAGGCTGAGCAGCCGCCCCCCCAGCAGAGCTCAGCAGGAAGGCTACTGTTTAAGGCAAACCCCACAGGGCGCAGTCTGCGGAGACCCTGGGAGCTGGAAAGTGTCCCCAGGGCAGCGCCCATGAGGCCAGTGCAAACCGGCCAGTCCCTGAGTGCCCGAGACAAACAGGCCCTGAGGAGATGGATGGTTTCCACGCCGGAATGCGCCGAGCATCTCCAGAGCTCCCGGCCCTCTAAATTCAGAGCTGGGGCCCCTCCAGTTTCAGTGGGCCCAGTTCAGAATGCACAGGGACGGTGACCCCTGCCTGCCCGCCCCAGGGCCTCCCTCATTCCACACGCCCGCTCTGGGGTGCCTTATCCATCCTGGTGCCTCCCCGACCTCTCTCCAAAGCCCACGTGTTCCTGACCCAGCCCTCTGTCAGCCGACCGGACTGGTGCCCCGCGGGCACCTCCAATGCCCCTGTCCCAGACCAAGCGCTGCCCCTTCCCCGGCAGGCCAGGTCCTCCTCCCCCATCGGTCTCTCCTCCCAACGGTCCAGTCACCTCGTCCTGGGGATTCAACCCCATCTACCTCTTGACTCGGTCCCGCTCTCCAGCACCCAAGTCCCTACGTCAGGGCCTCCCTGCTCTCTGCCTCGTGCCGATCCCTCCGACCTTAACCCTTCTACGGGCCTTCCATCTCCCACAGCCTCATGCCCCACACATGGGACGGCATCTAAGGAGGCCACATCTCTGGCTTGTTCTGGGCTCTTCTCCAGACCCCACACTGGGTCAGCTGCCAGGGCTTCTGCTGGTCACCCCTAACAAGAGAGCACCCCTCTTGGCCACTCAGCAAACCCCTCCCTGTGGTCTGGCCCAGCTAAGAAGACTCTCCTACTTGCCGTCTAGCCTTCCTTCTCTCCTCCTCTACCTGCAGCAGGGGGCACGTCCCTTCCCCCGCCGCTACCCCCACCCCTGGTACCAAGGAACCACCCGTGCCACATTACACGCTACCAGTGACACGTTCTCCTACTGGTCCCCCTACTAGCTTGTGAGCTCCCTGAGACAGCGTCAATTGCGAATGAATGAATGAATGAATGAATGAACGAACGAACATGGAAGATCAGGCAATTCTCCCATAACCATGGGAACTTCCCTCTTGTTTATCATCATGAAAATAGAACACTTAATAAGAGCGCCTGGCTGGCTCAGCTGGTAGATCGTGTGACTCAGGATCTCGGGGTCATGAGTTCGAGCCTCATGCTGAGTATAGAGATGACTTAAATAAAGAAATATTTACAAATATATATATATATATATATAAAACACTTGGAACTAGATCTCACTTTTCCCATGGGCAGAGAGGACACCAGCAGATGTCAAACCCAATACACATTCCCTAAAGCATGGCTAGGCACGGCCACCAGTAACAAGAGCCACAGCGGCTGTATTTACAGCGCACCGGGCCCCGGGCTGCGGACCCATTGTATTTTAGCCCCGCAAAGTGCCGGGCTGAGTCCCACCGCACAGTCGAAAGAAGAAACACTCGGAGAGATTATGTGATTTGCCTAAGGCGTCTGTCGGTGAGCGGCACTGCCAGGACGTGAACCTCTTAATGGTTATAGGGTAGAGCCTGTCCCAGGTGCCCTAGGGACCTCAGGGCTGGAGACCGAGACCCCCGAGTTCACTGTGAAATCTACTCTCTCCTTGGCAGCACCTGGAACCACAGGCCACACGGGTGACAGGGGAACGACAAGAACGGCCCATCCTAGATTCTGCCAATGGGTCATTCGGACCGCTTGTTTGTGACCGCAGTTCCGAGGCGAGTCGGGAGAGTGGGTTAGTGCTCCCCGCGCTGGGCTCTGTTTTTCGCAGCTGAAGGCAGCTCCCCGTGGGCGTGTGTACATATCATAGTCAGCGAGTCATCCGAGCATATTATCTGTCTCCTCCTCACCCCAGACCTCCTCCTCCCTTCCCCACCTCAGTTTTTGGCATCGTCACTCACCCAGTTACCCAAGCTAGAAACCTCCAAGTCATTTCTGAGTTCTCACCATTCCCTCGTGCCCCCACACCCAATGTGTCCCAGGTCCTGCACATTCTACCCTCCAAGGGGTCCTCCACTCCACCCGGCCCCTCTGGACACACGTGACTGCGCCAGGCCAGCCCCCCAGCCCCCCACCTGCCCTCCATTCTGTGTCAGCCTCCCCACCTTCTCCTCGCCCTCCGCCCCACTCTTTCAGTCTACTCTAAAACAACAGTCCTGACCGTGTCTGTCTGCTGCTTTCACTGTGTTTCCGGGCCCCTGTTCGTGGCAGACAGCTTTCTAAGAGCTTCTCTACGGCCTCCAGCCTCCCGGCTCGCCCCCTCGTGAGCCCCCCCATCCCGCCAGGCTACCGGCCCACCGGTGTTGCCCACGTGCTTTGTCCCCTGTCCTGCTCTGCCGAGGTCCCCAGCCCTCCAGCTCTGTGCCCGGTACCACGGGGTAGTGAAGAGAACGCACGCTGAGCGATGTGCGCCGAACATCGGCTCACTGAACGTCCACGACCCTAACGAGCCGGCCACTCTGAGCCCATTTTACCAGCAAGGAAACCGAGGCTGAGTCTCAGTGACTGGTCCATTGGGGCACAGCCCAGCTCCCCCCCAAGCTACAAGGAAGCAAAAGCAGCTCTTACGCACACGATTTAGATGCAGCGGTCCTAGCCACGAAGAACTGCGGCTCCAAATCCTTAGCCAGCAAGAACGACTCTGAACGAACGGCTGACCTTTCCTATCTCCTCAAACACGCGCTGCTGGGCAGGCTAGGGAGACCCCAAATGCTACAGCCACACCTTCAAATCTGGGAACTCCGAGCCTCCTCTGAAGCAAGGTTTAAGTTTCCCCGGCAATCACGCCGTTGGGAGTAAAAGAAACCCTCCCCCGCCAGGGAGTCGCCAGCTCTGCGGAGGCCCCAGTCCTCTGTGGACACGGGCCTCATCAATAATGAAGCAGATCCACAGCTGCTTACGGGGCCAGAAAATTGCTGCTATTCATCAGATTCAAATAATCGAATCTGTGCCACAATGCAATCCTTTCGATCCCTTCAAGCAGGGAATGCACTCAGAATGGTATGATTTCCACTACACAGTCCGGTGTGGACTCAGTCCGATAAATCAGAGCAAAGCAGCACTCTGTACAGACCTCTCAAGTGGTCCAGGGAAAGAAACCCCGTGTGCTACGTGCACGTATCCTCATGCACCTTCTCTCGTTTGATCCCCAGGAACTCTGGGCTGGGAATGCATGCCGTCGTCCCTCTAGGGTCCGGGACACAGGCTTAGGGGCGTGAAGGGAGGGCCGCACTCAGACCACGTGTCCCCAGTGCAAGGGCTCCCGCTCGTCCTACTGCACACTCGTGCCCCAGGCCCTGGGCACGGAGGAGGCTGAGAAGAGCTTGCAGAGGTGAGCCAGCAACCCTGGAGAGGAGGCTAGGACTAGCCGGGACCAGGGGTGGGAGAGAGGCCATCGGTGCGTGGGCCCGGCAAGGCGAACGAAGACACGGTGTCCAGGACACGCCTGGCGGGCCAGGAGAGCCGTGATTACAGAGAACGGCCTTGAAGTTTATTCTAGACACAATTCAGCACGACTGCAGGCCCTTCCCACTGGCTGGTCCGTGGCTCTTTGTGCGTCCGGCTGTCTCTCCCATGAGACGGCACACACCCCGAAACCATGTTTATACCGTCACCCTGCCCACCACACAGCAATCTCTCCAGAAGGGCTCGTTAAGTAAAAAACACCCTGCCGCCCAACTCAGCAGCAAACTGCTCCGAAGCTGAAAAAAACACAGGGCAGAAACTGCAAAGTTAGTTCTCCGAGCCCGTCTCCTAAGGTGTTGAGAAGAGGTATAATATACACTTGCCGAGTTAATTATTTACTCTGGCAGCCTCAGACAGAATTTTCCAACAGGGTCCTGAACTTCTAGGCCACTGCCGGGAAGGTTCCATCCTTCTCAGGGCTCCCAAACTTGCAGAGCTTTCTAGCTGACAGTGAAGCCTATGTGGGCACCACACTGAAAGGCACCACTCTTGCTATTCTGGTGAGTTCTCCACTGGATCACAACGCTGGGCATCAGTTCTCTCTGTCTGCCCTTTCCATGGGGGCTCTGCCCTTTCTCGATCCCATGTGGTTCTAGGGGGGACTCTCAGGCACTGTGGCCACAGACGTGGCTCGTTAAATGTGGCCACAGAAATGGTACCCGCTGCCCCTTCCCACCTATGGGGCAAGGTGCAAGCATGTGGCCAAGCCAGAGCCAAGCAGAGACCTTCCATGAGGCCTGGAAAGTGAGCATCGGCAGAGAGATGGCTTCTCTTGCTTGTAAATCATGAGCAGTGGGGACGCAGACGGGGGCTGCTGCAGCCATCTTCTGGACACGTGGTGAGGGCCTCCGGATGAGGCCAACACTCGCAGGAAAGCCAGGAGATGGAGACAGAGTCCTGAAGACGTTGTGAGCCTCTGAGCCCAACTGTGCCTTGAAATTCCCAGTTCTGAGAACCAGTACCGTTTTCTTTCCCGAGAACCTACTGGAGGTGTTTCGCAACTTTCAACAGAAAGAGTCCCCACTGCTGCAGAGAAAGACTGTGGCGGGCCACACTGAGACAGCAGAGTGCAAGCAAAGGTACCAGCCCCGGGGCTGGCGGCGGCAGGGGAGACGGGCCACCCGGAGACGGGAGCAGTCAGCACCCGAACTCTGCCAGGCGAACCGCCGCCACCTGCTTCGGGAGGCGCTGAACTCCAAGTCAGCACCCCGTGCTTCGGGCTAGCCGGGTCAGCCTTCCGTGCAGAAGCTGATCCAAAGAGGCCGGGAGGAAGTTCTGGCGGGCTTTTGGGAGCGGTGGCGAGGGGCTCCATACCTGTGTTTTCTCACTACCTGCTCCTTAAACTCCAGGAATTTGGCTCCCACCCCATGAAGTTACCGCACACCCGTCTCAGAACTGCTGCAGCCTATCTGCCCAGAAAACATGCCTGAGCATGAAAACATCACATTTTGTTCACAGTTTCAGGGAGCCTGCAGGGACCCCTCAGGCTCCAGGGACTCTGGTGAGAACTCTGTTCTGCGGAAGCGAACTCCAGAGGAGGGCAGCCCGTCCTCGCTCTGTGGCTCTCACTGTGCCGTCCCCGCGGGGACCGGGACAGAGGTGTGCTCTCCTCGAACGACGGCCACAGGCCCCTCTGCCTGCTGCTTTGCCCTGCCTTCAGAGAGAGCCACCGGAAAGGAGACCCCAGCTTTGTCTGCACAGCACTCCTGCTCCTTTGGGACGTGGCCTGCCCCTCCCGTCACAAGAGGCCTAGCTGTCCCGAGCTGGGTCGGCTCCAGTTCCTTCCCTGGGGATTCTGGAACTGAGACCAAGCAAGAAGGCAGCCTCCAGATGCTGCAGCTGAAGGGCATACACTCTAGAAGCTGTCAGTGGCCCCGTTTCATCTCACCGCAGGGCCCCGTTTCATCTCACCGCAGGGACTTCGAGCAGAGGAAGCAAGGCCCTGGTGAGAGAAGTGAAAGACAGGAGGCAGACAGGGAGGGGAGACTGAGGGGAAGCAGATGGTGAGTGACAGGGTCCTGGTTCCCACCCCTTCCAGAGGCCCAGCTGCGTCCCTGATCTGGGACAGCACCTGCATCTTTTCAGTATATCCACACTGCACAGAAACTACTTCAAGCGGGTTGGGAAGGCCCCAAGTTCAGGCCTTTCCTGAATCTTAATTTCCCTTGAGAAGCTCAGCAACCCACTCTTAGGGTTTCAAGTAGTAAGGCCATGTGGATGAAATACTCCCCAGGTCCCTATGCCCGACTTCTCACTGGCTCTTTCTTTCCCACTTGGGTGTCTTGCTATTATTTCAAACCTAACACATGTAGCACTGAATGCCTCCCACCCTCCCAAAATTGGTCAGTGCTTCAGGGAAATAGTCTAAAGTCTAGACCAGTGGCTGCATAATAGAATCCCCTGGGCACTCCCAGTAAATACTAATGTGGGCTACAGTGAACAACAGAATCAGAATCTCTATGGGTGCAGCCCAGGCCTCTGAAAACCCCCCAGGCAGGTGCGGACAGATGGAGAATGGTAGACCAGCCCAAGAATTCCCCAGGCCCTCGCTCACAGCAGACATCAATGACCAATTACTTCACCTGGGGCCTAGGAGCAGGGCCAGAATCCATCCACTATGGCCACCACACAATCCATCAGACTTGGCATGAGAGAGGACATCTGTGTGCGCTCCTGGACTGGATGGAAATGGTGTAAGGATCTACCATCTTATATTTTAGAATCCAGCCTATGAGAAAACGCTTGGATTAAGTATGGCCGAAGCCTCAGTCAGGCTCACACAAATGTTTGCTTTCTCAAGTCTTGGTTTAATGAGGTGTCAGCGAGAAGAGAACACGTTCTCATTTGACTTACGGCTGGAAGGACTTCAGTTCTGATTTTGCGAATTGGTTCTTGCTCCCACTATGAAAAGAAGGGGGTGGGGTGGGAAGCATTTGTATGTGTTCCTTTTTTCTTCCCTGATTACCCCCAAAAGAGCTTTCAAATAATCTGCTAAGTATTGAAGTACTGAAGTCATAAACGAGTTGCAAAAAATCAGCTTACTGGACCAACAGGAAAGACATTCTTCTGCTTTTCAAAGGCTTTCCCATCATCTGGAGCCAAAAATATTATCTTCTGACCCAAAAAGCCACTAATAAACCTTGCTTCTATAGGCCAAGCAAGAGGGATGATTCTGCCCTCAGCAAAATGGCAAAGAGAGCAAGATTGTTCTCTGGGTCGTCCCACCCCCACCTATACTCTCCCCCACCTCCTGGCACCTTCCACTTCCCTCCTGCCCTTGGGCTGCCCAGGGTCCCCACCAGCTGTGACCACAGGCACCCTTTCTCCCGAAGAGCTCCCTGGCCCCAAGTAAAACCCCCTTCTTTTCTCCAGCCCCAGCCAAATTCCAAACCCCAGCTAGCTGAGGGCTCTCAACCTCAGAGCACAGTCTCAGCACTCACCCTCTCTTCCTGAGACTGTCTGTGCACAGAATACGGTGTTCCTTTCCATCTAGCTGGCAGTGTGGGGGTAAGAGAAGGCCGCCTTCTGGGGGCACACAGAGGAAAGCTGGCAGTAGAATCCCGGCATAATAAATAGAATCCATTTGTTGGCCTGATGCACCAATTAAAAGTTGAATTACCAGTACTGTATTTTTTGTTACTGAATCATTGAAAAGCTTAAAAAAAAAAAAAAAAAAAAGCTAAAAACAGTAAGCTTCAGTCATGAAGACAATTCACTTATGTGAGCCTTATTCCCCTAAACTGCGAGATAAATTAAAATGCGAGATAAATTAAAATGAGACGATATGTACTCCATTTGTATTTCAAAAGGTGAGGCTCTTGTCCCAAATTAACCTCTAAATGGCAGAGTGGGGAGTTGGGGGAGCCCTTTGTGAAGGAGCCCCACCCCAAGCTGCTCCTGCGCCAGGGATCCCCACTGCACCAGCAAATGGCCAGGATCCTCCCAGCTCCGTGAGCAGCATCTCTGGGACATAGTCAGCTCTGCGAAAAATGGATCTTCTCCAGAAGATACTATAGGTTGTTAAGTGAAAAAAGAAACAATGTGAAACTGTATTTAATAGTGCGCCATCTTTTATGCATCAAAGGGGAGAATATTTATATATATACATACATACATATGTGTATCTACACCACGCACACATGCATTTGTTTTTCTTTCTTTTCTTTCTTACTTTCCCTTTCTTTTTCTTTTTCTTTCTTTTCTTTCTTTCTCTCTCTCTCTCTCTTTCTCTCTTTTTAATTTATTTATTTGACACAGAGAGAGAGCACAAGCAGGGGGAGCAGCAGATGGACAGGGAGAAGCAGGCTCTCTGCAAAGCAGGGAGCCCGATGTAGGGCTCCACCCCAGGACCCTGGGATCATGACCTGAGCCGAAGGCAGACACTTAACCGAATAAGCCACCCAGGTGCCCCTGCTTATGTTTTCAAAAAGGAACAAAAGAAGAAGAAATCAAAATAATAAAAAATATTACTTATGGAGGAAGGAAGGAAATAGAGTAGAGAATATTGAGGTTAAAGGACACTTCGTTTCTGAAGACAATTGTATCTTGTATCATTTTGACTCTGGGAGAAATACTGTACATAAACATTTTATGTTATTTTTTTAATTAAATTAAAGTGGAAAAAAAATTCCTAAAATTTCAAAATAAGTTAAAGCAAATGAGCCTAATTATTCACAGTGGAAGTATAACTGTAAGAAGAGAAGAATTACTAAACCCAGTACTCTGACCATACACCCCTACTGGGATATATTCTAAAACGAGAAAGAACCACAAAGAAATCTTATATTTCATTCTGAGTCTTACTCTTAGTAGTAAAAAAACAATGTAGTTATTTTAAAATTATAATAAATATATTGTAAGTGTGCAGAAGTTAAACATAAAAAAAAAAACAAAACAAAACCCTGCTATCTTTAGCAAAACCTACTTGCAAAGCTGGCCCTTGGCTGGCACCTGGAAAACTGGATTTTGGGTGGTTCCCAGAATTCTCAGAACTGGTAAGAGTGACTCACTGTACCTAAACCAAACAATACGGTTTATGCCGAATACCTGCTTTCCTTCTGGAAGTCTGGAATTCTGGTCCATAAGCAGACGGTGCTTATGTGACCTGTCCCCAAGAGAAGTCCTAGGCAATGAGTCTCAAATGAACTTTCCTGGTAACAATATTTCACACAACATGATGAGGCTCCCCTTGAAGCCATTTAAGCATTTAAAAAAAAACCTAAAAACTTATCAAATATATAAAAATATATGTTCAAGGGGTGCCTGAGTGGCACAGTCAGTTAAGCACCTCCCTCTTGGTTTCAGCTCAGGTCATGATCCCAAGGTAGTTAGATCGAGCCCCGCATCTCGCTCTGTGTTCACCATCAATTCTGCTTAAGACTCTCTCTCCCTCTCCCTTTGCCCCTCCCTCTCATCCCTCTCTCAAATAAATAAATAAATCTTTAAAAAAAAAAACCGATATAACAGACACATAGACCAGTGGAACAGAATAGAGAGCCCAGAGATGGACCCACAACTCTATGGTCAAATAATATTTGCCAAAACGGGCAAAAATATCCAGTGGAAAAAAGACAGTCTCTTCAATAAATGGTGCTGGGAAAACTGGACAGCTATATGTAGAAAAATGAAACTTGACCATTATCTTACACCATACACAAAGATAAACTCGAAATGGATAAAAGACCTCAACGTGAGGCAGGAATCTATCAAAACCCTAGAGAAGAACATAAGCAGTACCCTATATGACATTAGCCACAGCAACTTCTTTCAGGACATGTCTCCAAAGGCAAAGGAAACAAAAGCGAAAATTAATATTTGGGACTTCATCAAGATAAAAAGCTTCTGCACA
>CM052811.1:102102973-102146622 GCA_028533885.1 Nasua narica | reverse complement strand
GAGCCTGGTGGTGGGTATTGAGAAGGGCATGTATTGCATGGAGCAGTGGGTATGGTGCATGAACAATCAATCTTGTAACACTGAAAAAATAAAATAAAACATATTTGGGGAAAAAAAAAAGAAAGAAAAGAAATATCAAGCCCCTGAATTACGTGAACTGAGAACACCGTTAATAAATCCTATGTACAGAAAATGAAAAAAAAAAAGATATAAATATAAATATAATGTTCAAAATGATGTGAAAATCAAAGCTTCATTGGCCGAGACTGAAGGTTGCTAGAGTCCAAACTCATTGCTCTGAAAATTAATAAAGGGAAAGAACCAAGCATTTATCCAGGCTTTACTACGAAGAGCATTTCAGAATAACCAAAAGGCAATGAGGAAAAGGTCTTCTCCATTGAAGAATTCCAGCTAATAAATGCAGAAGGAAATAATGGAGCTCAGCAATGGATACTACAAACAGGTGAAAGACTGGTGGGGATTTTTTAATAGAGGGATCAGCTAACACCATCTGAACCCACTGACCAATCCTGGCATCTCCAAATGTATGACCAGCAGTCACCACATGCTCATCGATGACACGTATCAGGATGTCCAGAGCGCCAGTAGAAGGTATTCTCACCAAATAGCCTGATCTGAGCTGACTCAAGCATCTAGATTGAACTTCCTATTGATAGAAAATACAGGGAACAAAAAACAGGTTAAATGGCACCACACAGAGGCAATCAGTTACTTCCTGGATGTGGATGCTGTACATGACAATGACCTGCTTTCTCCAACAAATCAAGGTCAAGAGAAAAGGGAGGGTGGGGGAGAGAGGGTGGTGGAAGGAGGGAGTAAGCTACAGAATAGAGACCTACAGAATAAAGTCAATACAACGAAAAGCCAATCTGATCCTGTCCGTTTCTTACTTAAAACCCTCTGGGCCCCACTGGCTCCTCCGGCTGTACCTCTCCATCGTGTCCCTCTGAGCTCTGGCCACAGTCATCTTCATTCGGGGACTTGAACTAGAATCCTTGCAAATGTAGTTCCCCTGTCCCAGGTAAGACCAGGTCCTCCCCCTTGATTTGCACCCTCGAAGTGCTCTGGGCTTCTCAAGGAAACATGCATATTTCTTTCCTATCTGCCCTTTTCTCAAGGACTAGAAGCTGCACGAGGACGGACTCTACGTCTTGCCGCAGACAGACATGTAGTAGGCAGTAAATAAAAATCCGCTTAATGCGTGTGAACAGATGAAGTACTAGTCACGTGGTTCAGTGCCACTAGGCGAAACCTGGCATAGTCCCAACTGATCTTCTTTGCCAGGGGACCTGTTTTTAGCCCCTAGAACCCAGTCTGAGGAGCAGAGGCTCCCAGGGAAGGACTCACCGCCTCGTGGGACTTGGGAACAGGTACGATGATGGCCAGCACACAGATGAGCTGGAAGATGGCCCCCAGGAAGAGTCCGTACCGTAGCAGGTTCTCCAGGAAAGTGGGCTCGGGCACCTCAGGAGGTGAGAAGTCCAGGTCGGAGGCCATGGCCTCGGCCACCTGCTGCCTGTGGTCGCCTCTGATTCACCACTCTCCAGAGCCAACTTCTAAACACAAAGGTTAAGTGTCATGTTTCTACAACTGACTCTTAAACGGTTCCACTTGCACAAACACACACATACTTGCAAGGATATATAAAGCGATCGTGGTGAGATGTTAACAGTACTTGAATCTAAGTGGAAGATATATGGACAGTCAGTGGATTATTCTTTCAACTTTTCTGAATATTTGAAACTTTTCCAAATACAAAGATAGGGAAAATGAGTAAAGGCAAACACTTCGACAAAAATCTCTAATCAATATACATTTGAAGGCCTGCCACGTTTCAGATTTTGTTCATTCATTCATTTATTCATCCAGTTATTCATTCAACAAATACCTGCAGAACACCAAGCACAGAAGAGAGAGCAAAAGAGACCGATCCCTGCTCCCTGGGGGCCTACATCTCAGGGCAGAGGCCACCAGCACATCCAGACGTACTGTGCCAGCTGGTGACAACTGTTTTGAACAAAACTTACGAAGGGCACTGTTTTACTCCATACAGGGAGACAGACAGGAGGGGCTCTCTGCAGAGATGGGGACTGAGTGGCAGAGATATGAAGTGTGAGAGTGAGCCACTGGAACATCTGAGAGAGGCACATCCAGGCAGAGAGAAAAGCAAGTATAGAGGCCCCAGGGCAGGGAAATGAGGCCCGAATGGGCAGTGAAGAGTGCTCAAGAAGGAGGAAAGATCAGGGAGAAAGGCAGACGGACCTACTAGGATCCTGACATCTCTGGATTAACTGAATCCACCAAGTTTTGAGCAGAGAAGTGACATTATCTGAGCACTGGGTGAATCAGTGGGTTAAAGCCTCTACCTTCGGCTCAGGTCATGATCTCAGGGTCCTGGGATCGAGCCCCGCATCGGGCTCTCTGCTCAGCGGGGAGCCTGCTTCCCCTTCTCTCTCTGCCTGCCTCTCTGCCCACTTGTGATCTCTCTCCTCTCTGTCAAACAAATAAATAAAATCTTAAAAAGAAGAAAAAAGAAGTGACATTATCTGACTTACATTTTAAATGGGGGGGGGGGACAGGGGTGCAGAGTAGACACAGGGAGGCCAGTGAGGAGGCCACTGCCAGTAACCCAAATAAGCAATGCTGGGTACATGAATGACAGGGGCACTGGTGGCCAGTGGTGGCAGGTCCAGCTTCAGGCAGTCTTTTCTTTCACCTGGGCCCCCGCTCCCAATACCCTGGTCGAGCCCAAACAGTTGCCTATAGTTCTCCAAGAGCATGGGCTCTTTCCAAATCCTGGGCCTCTGCCCAGGCTGCACACTCTGCCAAGAACGCCCTTTTCCATTCGGACTGCTTGGTGAAGCCCCCACTCTACCTCCAAGGCTGAGCTCAACTGTCGCCTCCCCAGCATGCTTTCCCTATTGGTGTCTCCTACCCTGGTATGACTGAACCGCTTCCCCTCTACCGCGGCACCCACAAGTGGCTTCCTTCTGCCCACTGCAACGAGAAAGGGCCAAACTGACTTTGGAGCCAGGCCCACCTGACTCCACAGCCCTCTGTGTTCTCAGAGATCTGTGCCACAATGCAATTTCCTGCTAAATCTGAGCCATCCAATATGGTGGCCATAAGCCACATGCGGTTATCAAGAGTTGAAAAACCGCTGGTCCAAACTGAGAGGGCTGTTAAGTTAAATACACACTCAAGTTAGGACATAGCAGGAACATCAAAATGTAAAATATGTCATTAAGTATGTTTTTATATCGATTACATGTTGAAATGATATACTGGATTAAGCTATGTTATGAATTTCACCTGATCTTAAAAAAATAACAAAATTCGAGGATTTACTTTCTGATTTCAAAACTTACTAGGAAACCTACATAAGCAAAAGAGTATGGTACTGGGATAAGGATACAGACTAATGGAATAGAGAGTTCAGAAATAAATCCTGACATATGTAGTCGACTGATTTTCAAACAAGGGCGCCAGCATCATTCAATGGGGAAGAACAGGCTTTTCAACACATGGTGCTGGGAAAATTGCACATCTACATGCAAAATAATGAGGCTCAAACCTTATACGGTATACAAAAGTGAACTCAAAAGTGAATCAAAGATCTAAACTTAAGAGCCCAAACTATAAAACTCCTAGAAGAAAACATTGGGGAAAATCTTCATGAAATTGGATTTGGCAATGATAACGATTTCTGAGATATGACACCAAAAGCAAAGGCAACAAAATAAAAAATAAGTTGGATGTCATCATCATATATTTAAAAACTGGTACATCAAAAGACATTATCAAGAGGGAAAAAATACAAACTGGAAAGCAATGGTTTCTCAAAAAGTTAAACACAGAATTACCATATGATCTGGCAACTGCACTCCTAGGTATGAACCCCAAATAACTAGAAGCAGAGGCTCAAACAGATACTTGTTTGGGGGTTTTTTTTAAGACTATTTATTTATTTGACAGAGAGAGATCACAAGCAGGCAGAAAGGCAGGCAGAGAGAGAGGGGGAAGTAGGCTCCCTACTGAGCAGAGAGCCCGATGCGGGGCTCGATCCCAGGACCCTGAGATCATGACCTGAGCCGAAGGCAAAGGCTTAACCCACTGAGCCACCCAGGCGCCCCTCGAACAGATATTTGTACCCCAGTGTTCACAGGTGCACTCACAACAGCGAAAAGATGGTACCAACCGAGAGCCCATCAACAAACTGTGGTGCCCATGTAGGAAGGAAGATTATTCAGCTATTAAAAGGAGTGACATTCTGACACCTGCTACAACATGAACCCTGAAGACGTGATGCTAAGCGAAATAAGCCAGACACAAAGGGGGCAAATGTTGTATGCTGCCACTTGTAAGCGGTACCTAGAATAGGCAAATTCACCGAGCCAGAAACCAGATAGAGGTTAGCAGAGGCTGGGGGGAGGGGAATGGGGACTTAGTGTTCAATGGGGACAGAGTTTCCGTTGGGGATACTGAAAGACTTCCGGAGCTAGAGAGTACTGATGGTTAGATACCACTGTGAATGCCACTGAACTATACACTTAAAAAATGGTGAAAATGAAAGAAAAAAAATGGTTAAAATGGTAAATTTTATGTTATGTATAATTTACAGTTTTAAAAATTTACCTTTTTTCTTTTTACTTTTTAAATGCAGCTACTAGAAAATGTAAAATTACACATGTGGCCTGCATTGTATTCCTATGGCATACCCTTGGGCTAAAGAGAAGGTTCTAAGACCTTCCTCCAAGGTGGAAGTTTCACCATCACCAGAGAAGTGACTTAAAGGGTAGCAAAACGACCTTCTCAGCAAACAGACTGGGACTTATGCAAAGGCGTACTGTGTCCCTTTTGACTTGGACACTTGGGAAGATCACACTTTCACACCACTTCTGCTTTCTCTGGGAGCCACCATCAAAGCCTGAGGCCCCTTGTGAAAAAAAAAAAAAAAAATCCTCACAGCTGGCAGATCTTTACCCTCCCAGGAAGGATCTGACTTCTGGAAAGAACCCAACATCCTCTGAATCCAAGTGTGGTGAATCAGGTGGGGCCTCGAGCTCAGGAATACCATTTTTGGTCAAATGCAAGGTATGACGAGGCTCAGACCCAGGCAGATTGTTTGGGGTAGCTCCTGAACTGGCCCCGAAGTGAATTCCAGGGCAGCCACGCACCGTCCTGCCCGGGCACCCGCACGTGAACACCAAGGGAGAAGCAAGCGCTCTCTTTTCTTCACAGTGGCAGCTCACAAAGTATACATCCTTATTTATTTTTTTAATTTTTTGTAAAGATTTTATTTATTTATTTGAGGGAGAGCCAGTGTGAGCGGGGGAAGAAGCAGAGGGAGAGGGACAAGCAGACTCGGGGCTGAGTGGGAAGCCAACACGGGGCTTGATCCCATGGCCCCAAGATCACTACCTGAGCCGAAATCAAGAATCAGAGGCTTAACCGACCGAGCCACCTGGGCGCCTCTAAAGTATACATTTTTAAAAATGCCCCTGGGACGCCTGGGTGGCTCAGTGGGTCAAGCATCTGCCTTTGGCTCAGGTCATGATCCCAGTGTCCTGAGATCGAGTCCCACATCGGACTCCCTGCTCAGCGGGGAGCCTGCTTCTCCCTCCGCCTGCTGTTCCCCCTGCTTGTGCTCTCTCTGTCTCTCTCTGACAAATAAATAAATAAAATTTTTTAAAAATGCCCTTGGTCCCAAGCTTTATGCTTAAGGCTGTAACAAGCCTACTAAACTTATCAATACTTATATTAACTAGTATTACCAACAGCAACACTATTATGAATACTTGGAATACAATAAAAAGATGGGGCCTGAGGTGGGGGCAAAAAGCCTGACTCTATCAGCAATTAGCTACACTTTGAGTGCATCTCTTGACCTCCTGGAGATTTGATGTTCTCGTGAACCAAACAACAATAACATTTATTCAAAGCTATAATGCATATGGGCTTTTTTTTTTAATGGCAATAAGGCCATATATAACAAGAGCCATAAAAGTGATTATATCCTTTGACTGAATAAGTCACTTCCTAGAATTTATAGTAAGGAAACAATTCAAAGCAAGAAAAAAGGCTTCAGGTACAAAAAAGTTCATGGCAGTGTTATTCATGATACTGAAAAACAGGAAGCAACTAAAGTATCCAACAATAAAGAGGCAGTTAACTCAATTATGGCACATGATAGCATATTCCCCCTTCACTAAGATGGCAAATATAAACAACACACATCAGGTCAGTGGAAAGTCTGCGCAAAATAACATTCGCTGAAAAGAAACAGCAATTATATGAGCCCTGTGACTGCAAACATGTATAAACTCATTTCATTGGCCAAAGAGCCAAATATGCTAGGAAGACGTGAATCGTCACTGTTCAAGCAAGGACTCCCATATTGGACGGCACAGGTGTAACAGGAGGGTGGTTGTGAGAAGGTTCTGGAAAACACAAAATGCTCTGCACAGACTGTCTATGCTTTACAACTCTTATCTACTTTTCTCTGCGCCTCTGCGCTTGACTTCCCAGCCCCCTTCCCAGTGTTTCTGGGTCTTCAATTCCTGAGTACAGAAGTCACACGAGTCCTAGTCATCCTTCAGATCTCAGGTGGGAGGCGGCCGCTCTCACACTCCCCGGGCCAGGCTGTCACCCCCGCCAACCCCTGCCGTGGCTGCAGCAGCAGCAACGAGGGAATCAATGCCAGATGTGCCCCAAACTCCACTTGGCATCTCATTCACTTCGCAACCACCTGGGGAGGTGGGTATTACTGACGAGGACGAGGACACTGAGGCTTGGAGAGGTTACGTGGCCTGCCCAGTGACTACGTGGCCGACAAGTGGTAACGACAGGCTTCAAACTGGCGGGCCCCTCCAGAGCCTGAGCCCTTCCTCACTAGGTCAATGGTTTTCAAAGTGAAGGCTGTGACCCATCAGTGAGCCAGGGAAACCACTTAGGGGGCTGCAAGCGGCACTTTTTTCCTTTTAACTTCATTAGCCAGCACTTGATTTAACTAAATAAATGGCGATAGAAAATATGACATTAGTGAGACGCCTGGGTGGCTCAATTGGTTAAGTGTCCGACTCTTGATTTTAGCTCAGGTTATGAGCGCAGGGAAGTGAGATGGAGCCCCACATTGGGCTCCGGGCTCTGAGCACGGAACCTGCTTAAGGATTCTCTCTCTCCCTCTCTCTGCCCCTGCCCTCCCCCTCCAACACTCGGTCATGCTCGCTGGCTCTCTCTCTTAAAAAAGAGGGAAGGGAAAGAAAGGGAAGGGGGAAAGGAAGAAAAACATCACATTAGCAAGGGTATTGTATCCTGAAGTCTTTTTTCAGTTACATCCATTTACATTCAAGTATGTGTGTTTCTGGCCAAAATTCAAAGCATATTTCTTATTAATTGAGAAATCAGGAGTCTGGAGTCTAATGTTTTTTACTTGCTCCCACTATAAGGCCCAGGACAGCAGGGGCCCTGGGCCCACCCTGAGTTTGTTCCAGGGCCTGACTCAAATATTTGGTGAATGATGAATCCTATGCCTGTTTCCCACCTGCACAGCAAGAGCAGATGCCTCAACCAAGTGCCTCATTTAACAATGAGGGGGTAGGAGTGGAGAAGCGCGGCGTTTGCTTAGGCTTTCCCGGTGAGTCAGGGCAGAGCCCACTATCCCGCCGTGTCTCTCGCCCTGTGGGGAGCCAGACTTGCTTTAAGAGCAGAGGTTTTTATACGTTGGGGAAACCTCATACCCCTAGCAGAATTTAATAAAAACCACTTACTCATCTATTACCAAACATGACAAATAATTTCATAAGGTTACTGAAACCCGAGGCTCATCCCTGAATGCCGGCCACTAGTGGTCTGAGACACTCATTCATCACACACAGAGTTACTGAGCCCTGACCGCGTGTCAAGTATTCTAACTCCCACCGCGGAGTCTTCAAATGGAGGCACTCGCACACACGTACACATGGAATATAATATCAGAGCTGAGTATTAGGAGAAAATATAAAGAGGGAGTGTGGTTTTCTAAGAGGCAATGAGCGGAGAGCCTCTGTTTCAGCGGAGGCAAAACAAAAGCACAGGAATACCATATAAATATTGGCTGGAGTACCGGCGGGGAGGCAGGAATGAGCTTTATGACCAAGGAGAACAGTAGAGAGCCAGCTGTGTAGGGCCGGTAGGCCATTACAAGGCCTTTGGCTTCTCCCCTGAGTAAAAGGGGAGCCACTGGAAGATACTTAGCAAAGAAGATGGCAGGATCTGACTCATGTTTAAATGGTCTCTCTGGGGAACCTGGGTGGCTCAGTCGTTAAGGGTCTGCCTTTGGCTCAGGTCATGATCCCAGGGTCCTGGGATCAAATTCCACATCCAGCTTCTTGCTCAGCTGGGACTCTGCTTCTCCCTCTCCCTGCCACTCTCCCTGCTTGTGCTCACTCGCGCTCTAATAAATGAATAAAATCTTAAAAAAATAAAACAGTCCCTCTGGCTGCCACTGTGTTGAGAACAGACTGCTGGGGGACAAGAATGGGAACACAGAGACCAGTCAGAAGGCTGCTGAAACAGGCAAAAAGACATGCCGGCCCCGGGGTGGCAGCAGTAGGGGTGATAAGTTCTGGGGCTAGGGACATATTTTGCAGAGAGCCAATGGCATTGCTGAGGTGAAATCTGAAAGAAAGAAGTTAAAAATAACCTCTGAAGGTGAAACTATTCTGTATGATACCGTAATGGTGAATAACAAGACATTAAGGATTTGTCAAAACCCACAGAACTTTACAGCACAAAGAGTAAACTTTAAAGAATGCAAATGTTTTTAAAAAAATCATTTAGGAGGTCAGGGTATCCCAGGATGGAACACAGAATGTGACATTCTCAATCTAAATGTATTACAAATGTATTAACTTCACTGAAAGGACAGGGGGAATCAGGTGCAGACCTCAGTAACTCTGGCAATGAGTGGAGTCTGTAGGACCTAAGGTAAAACTAACTGCGTGTGTACAGTATTCTCTAGTTGATAAAGTTACTTCCCACAGGCAGCAGAGGTTAATAATTCTGAAACCACTATATATGTACCCTGAAATTGAACAACTGAGTAAATGGATGGTAGATGGTGGGAGCTAGATTAGTCACAGATGGAGTGGGAGGTTACAGATCAGCCGGAGGAGGCGAGAATGATCCATGTGGAATGATGAGCGTTGCAGATATGAACCCATATTTGGCTTAATATAGATACAGGTGGCTACACAAAGAAATATTTACAGATATTTGTATATATACAGGCTAGTATACATACATCTGTCTCTTGCACTGAGGGTCTAGAAGCATGGGCATCCCAGTAGCAATGATGGCACCTAACAACCAAGTCTTGGCATTTAATACATTTTCCAATAAAAGGAAGCAAGGCTGCTTGGAGAAATGTTTAATTCTAGCACTGATGATATACAAGATGAGCCTGGAACAAAAGTGTTAAAAAAATGGGGCTCAGTGGGTTAAGCTGCTGCCTTCGGCTCAGGTCATGATCTCGGGGTCCTAGGATTGAGCCCCATGTCAGGCTCTCTACTCAGCAAGGAGTCTGCTTCTCTCACGCTCCCTCTGCGCTCTCCCTCTTTTTCTCTCAAATAAATAAATAAAATCTTAAACAAAACAAAACAAAACACATTCACTGGGGCATGTCAAAGAGATAGAAGAATGCCCAATGTCCAAAGCTGGATTACTTTGAGCAATAAAATATAGTATTACTGGATTATAACCCAAAGTATGAAAATAAATATCTGAGCCCATACTGATATAAATGACTGAATAAGTAAATAAATGGGGGAGAGTTGACAAATTTCTCATACAGAACTGCACATAATTTATGTAGATACTCCGCCTGTAAGTGTGAAGCATGATTCCACACTCTTAAGTGTGGGCTGTATGTAATGACTTTATTCCAAGACTACAATATGGAAAACAGGAGTAAAGGAAGTAATTTCACAGTGGAAAAACTTGACTATTTCAAGCTAGTGGTCCAAATTAACATCAAGTGACAACTTATATTGATAGTATGTACCCCTGATGCGATGTGATACGAATGGACTTTACCACTATGGTTTTCCTCCTCCAAACCCCTAACCCTTATCTAATCATGCGAAGAAAACATCAGACAAATCTCAACTGAGGATCATTTTACAAAGTATTTGACCAGTAATACTTAAAACTGTCAAGCTGCTCTAACAAGGAAAAATCTGGGAAAACTATCAGGGCCAAGAGAACCCTAAGGAGACATGAGGATTAAAAGTAATACAGTATCCCAGGGGTGCCTGGGTGGCTCAGTGGGTTAAAGCCTCTGCCTTCGGCTCAGGTCATGATCTCAGGGTCCTGGGATCGAGCCTGCTTCCCCCTCTCTCTCTGCCTGCCTCTCTGCCTACTTGTGATCTCTCTCTCTGTCAAATAAATAAATGGAATCTTAAAAAAAAAAAAGTAATACAGTATCCTGGATAGGATACTGGAACAGAAAAAGGATACTGGGGGAAATTGAGCCAAATACGAATAAAGCATGGACTCTGGCTAATACTAACTTATCAATATTGGTTCATTATTGGTTCATTATTATAAACACGCATTGTGCACTTAACTAAGCGCTTTGCATTTACCATCTCATTTAATCCTCAGATTAAATGGCCTACGCGCCCATTTTACAGAGGAGGAAACTGAGAACAGGGCAGGCAACCAGAGATGGTCCAAGACTACCCAGCACTATGAGGCCCACTCAGGAGTCCAACTCGGACCAGAATGACCCCAGAGCCACGGCTCCTCCTAACGCACAGCCGGTGGGAGGAAAGGCCAGGCCCGGGCTTTCAGGCCTGAGCTCCAAACGAACGCACTGGGAGGCACCAGGCGAGGCCCTCCAACTTCCTAGGGACTCAAATTCCCCTCTGCAAGTAACTTCCAGACAAGCGCCCCAGGAAGTTATCAGCGTCCCGTGCAGGGCGTCCCCGGGGCCAACCGAGCCGCGCCACCGGGACCACCCCGGCCGGCGCCCCAGGCCAAACCCCTCTCCGTACCCACTGCCCAGGCCACTCCGCCCCGCCCCGAAGCCCTAGTCCAGCCACCGCGCCGCCGCACTTACCGCCCGCGCCGCCCGGCCGCTCCCCCGGAAGTGGTTCCCCGCGACGGATCCCGGAAGTGACGCACTAAGCAACACGCGGGCTCCGCTCCGCCCGCGTTGCCGGGGTTCCGGCCTTTGTCCCCGCTCTGTGGGTTTGAGCGGGAGGAGGAGCCCTGGAGAAGCGGGAGACAGAACTCCCCCGGTCCTCTAAGCCCCTTTGTCTCTCAGTTCATTTCAGCAGATGTTCATAGAAGTCTATAGGCGCTTTAGTTCTATGCTATATCCTGAACTAGGAACCTATAAAGAGGGGAGAAGAACAAGAATTCTTAGCATTCAAATGGGAGCACATTATTAGAATTCATTCAAACCTTTCACCGGGTCGTGAGTGGGAGCCCCACGACAGCATAGAACCTATTTGAAAAAAAATAATAATAATAATTGAGTGCATCCTCTATCCCCTGTGCTGGTTACTGGAGATACAGTGAAATTGTGAAATAATGTTACTGCTTTAAGTTCCTACTTTCGAGGTTATTTGTTATATAGCATATATAGGTAACTAATACATAGAAGATCAAAGAGGAGTAGGATGGTAGAGATCAAAAAAAGAATTGAGACCTAATCTTACCCTCAAAGAGCTCACTCTTAAAGGATACTAAAATAATAATTGAGGGGCACCTGGGTGGCTCAGTGGGTTCAGCATTGGCCTTTGGCTCCCTGCGTGGTCCTGAGGTCCTGGGATCAGCCCCTTCTTGGGGGGTCAGGCTCCCTGCTCAGCGGGGAGTCTGCTTCTCCCTCCACTCCTCCTCCTGCTGGTGATCTCCATCTCTCTCTCTCAAATAAATAAATGAATAAAATCTTAAATAAATAAATAAATAAGGGGCACCTAGGTGGCTCAGTCAGTTAGGCATCTGCCTTCTGCTGAGGTGGTGATCTTGAGGTCCTGGGGTCAATCCTCCCCCCCACCCCTAATTGGGCTTTCTGCTCTGCAGGGAGTCTACTTCTCTCTCTTCCCCTGCCCCCCACTCTCTCTCTAATAAAATCTTTTTTTTTAAGATTTTATTCATTTATTTTACAGAGAGATAGAAAGCACAAGTAGGTAGAGCAGCAGGCAGAGGGAGAGGGAGAAGCAGGCTCTCCACTGACCAGGGAGCCAGATGAGGGACTGGATCCCAGGACCCTGTGATCATGACCTGAGCTGAAGGCAGCCGCTTAACCGACTGAGCCACCCAGGCGCCCTCTAATAAAATCTTTTTAAAAATTAATAATTTTAATTCAGACAACAACATCCACTAATTCCATACTATGTGAGGTGGAATGGAAGATACAAGAATGTAGCATTCATGTGTTCATTCAACAGATATTTATGGAGCCTCTGCACTAGATTTCCATGTACTATGGAACTGGGAGGAATGGCAGGTAGGTGGGTCCCTACCCCCACCGTGCTTACAGATTAACAGTTAATATCTGACACCTCCATTAATCAATCACACAGAGAAATGTATATGAATCAGGAGATGTGTTGGAAAGAAGGGGAAACCATTAGAGAATAAATAACATGGGAGATATAATCAAGACAGGGTGATTAGGGAAGGCCTTTCTGTGGAGGTAACATTTAAGCTGAGAAATAAAGAATGAGTAGGATTTTGCCAGGCAAAAAGAAGGAGGCAAGAGCATGGTGGGAGGTGGAAAGACTGTGGGAAAGGCGTGGAACATAAGAAAAGGGGAGAAGCTAAAGACTGAAGGGTACAGATATGTAGGACGAGAGTTGGTACTTGCCCTTAAAGGGGCTTACTGTGGGCTGTGGTTAAGGAGGGTCATAGGAGACAGAGACGTTTTATGTGTTGAACTATGTCCCTTCACAAAAAATTATGTTGGAGTTCCAACCCCCAATACCTCGAAATGTCATGTATATGGAGACCATATAGAATCTTTACAGAGGTAATCACGTTAAAATGAGGTGATTAAGCCAGGCACTAATCTGACTAGCGTCCTTATTTAAAGGGGAAATTTGGACACAAATCACCCAGGGAGCATGCCATGTGAAGATAAAGGTAGAGATCAGAATGAGGCTTCTACAAGCCAAGGAATGACAAAGATTGCCAGCACACCACTGGAAGCTTTGGGAAAACCACGAGATTGATCCTTCCTTGCAGCTCTCAGCTTTGATTTCAGATTCCTAGCCTCCAGAGCTGTGAGAAAATAAATATGTGTTGTTTAAGCCACCCAAGTTCGTGGTACTTTTTTATGGCAGCCCTCTCAAACTAATACAGATGTGCAGGTGATTTGAAACCTGGTACTCTGTATCCAAAGGTAAATGATGCCCAGTGTGGCTTCTGCGGTCATAACTGCTTGCTTACTCTGTGGAAGCTCCTGGAAGGTTCCAGCTGAGTCTTGCTCATCTTTGTGTACTGCGCGGCTCCATTAGCACCACAGCAAGGGGAAGAGCTCTGTGCCATGCTTGCTCCTATCCATAATATCTATGCAAGGCACGCTGCTTGCACTGTGAAAGGAAAAGTTGAAAACGGTATGGTTTCTGCTCTTAAAAACAAAATTTCTAAACCGGATGAACACATGACAGTGTAAACTGCTTCGTAATTATTAATTATAGCTGCCATTGATTGCATATTCACTAAGTGCCAATCCCTTGACATATATCAATATTCTCCTGCCAGCCACCCTATAGGGCAGCTGCAATTATTCTCATTTACAAGTGAAGAAACCTAGAGCTGGAGAAGTCAGGCAACTTCCCAAAGCCTCACAGAGACTACGTGCATAACCAGTGCACTACCCAGCCAACCTGTGCGAGCCAGATGGGCGCCCCAGGAAGAGAGGAAGCATCTGCAGGGACTGAGGTATCTGAGAAGGCTTCATGAGGGAAGCGGCTCAATGGGCATCCCAGATAATGGGCTGCATTGAAAATGCGAAAAGGAAAGTTGAGGTGCAAGACTTGCTTTTCTACCTCTGAGCCTTTGCTTTGTTGGTCTCTTTGCTTGGAAAGCTCGCCTCTCCTGGCTCTGCACAAACCAGGCTCATTTTCATCCCTCAGGGCTCAGCCCAGATACCACCTTTTCAGGAAGGGCTTCTCTGACCACCCTTTCTAGCTGGTTGTTTTTTCTAAAGATGGCTCCTGCGGGGCGCACACGATTTTCTGCCCATGACTCCTTTGGCCAACAGCGTACTGTGGGAGAGACTGTGTCAGCCTCAGGCATGGCGCTTACCTGGCCTGGAAGTCTGCCGCGAAAGAAGGATGACTAGCCTGAGGAGCGCCTGGGTGGCTCAGTCGGCTAAGCGTCTGCCTTCAACTCAGGTCATGATCCCGGGGTCTCCTCAGTGGGGAGTCTGCTTCTCCCTCTTCCTCTGCCCCTACCCCTCCTGTGCTGGCTGTCTCTCTCTCCTTTTCAAATAAATAAATAAAATTTTTTTAAAAAAGAAGGAGGAGGAGGAAGAGGATGACTAGCCTGAGGTCAGTGAGCTGTGAGAAGTCCAAACCACGTGGGAGGAAGAGACTCCAAGGAGCACCAGACACCCCATGAGGGAGTGAAGAAGCCATCTGGGAAAGGTCAAGAGATGGACAGATATGAGATAAAGCAATGATGGTAAAATGTTAAGTATACAATCTAGGTAAGTATAGTGTTTGCCATACAATCCTTTCAACTTTGTGAATTTGAATTTTTCACTTCAAAATTTGGGGCAAAAGCGAAACCACCTTGGCAGTGGATCCTCCAGCCCCAGGCACTTCAGCTAACGTCCCATGGAGCAGAGAGGAAGCTCCCAGCCCAGCCTTTTCCAAATTCCTGGCTCACAAAATCATGAGCTAAATAGATGAGTACTTTAAGCCACTAATTTTGGAGATACAGATAACAGAAATTCTCTAAGGAGACGTCTCGTACTTTCTCGCACAGCTGCCTGCCCATTTCTTGTATAGCGTTACCCCAGTCTGCTTATTCCTCATCAGTCTCTCCCCAAGTAGAGTGTAACTGCTGTTTCCTCTGCTCACTCCTCCAGCACCTAGCACACTGCCAGGTCCATGGAGCTATAAGTGAATGTTGAGTGACTGAGCCCAGGAGATGGAGCCCTTCTGAAGAGTAACGGGAGAGAATACAGAATTCATGGAGTTGCAGACGGGGAGCTGGCTTTCATCAGTCATGCTGCCCATCTTCTGTTTGTCAGAATCTCAAGAAACAGGAAAAGGCAGCCCCTTCTCCCCACTATGGCAGTTGGAAGAGGGAAACACACCCTCACCTCCGTTCCTGCTGGAGCATAGATGCTGGATATTCTCATGGCCTGTCAGAATCCCCCACCCCAGACCGAATCCGGAGGCAGAAATTCCAGCTGAAAAGGTCAGTCAGAGCCAGTGGGGGGGACCTTATTCAGAGCAGGTGGTTCTAGGGGCTGGCTGCTAGCCATTTGGCTTTGGGGGGTTCCTGCCTGCACCCAGTTCTGCAGTGTTCCATCCCCTCCTTCTGCTTTTGGTTCAGCACAGGTGTGAAACCAAGAAGCTAAATAAATGAATGCCGAGTGTGGCAGATCCTGATAAATCTAGGACACGGGACTGAAACAAGGATCCTCTTTCCTCCAGGTGATCTGGACATCTTCCGTGTTCCAGAAAGTTCAGGGACACATTTCCCTCAGAGGCGGCAAGGCCCAAACAGCCATGAAGACTCATCACATCCTAGACTCTTTCTCTGGGCCTCCAGGAGCTTCATAGCTGGTAACCAACTTTGATTGAACAAGACCTGTTCTTCTCTTGCTTTCTACAAGGTCTGAACTCAGGACTGGAGCCCACTTCAGGTGTCTGAGTCCTAGTCCTGTGCTCAAGGATCTCCCGGGAGCAGGTCTTCTGCAAGGAGGAGACGTTCACGCTCCAATGCTGGGCTCATTAGAGAGGTCAGCAAAGAGAATTTCCATCAGAAGATAGATTACATGTCAACACCAGCCCGCCCTTCTCAGGAAAATCCAAACACTCTCACCTGTTCTGGAGACCCAAGATCTCCCACAATCTTGGAACCTGAAAAAGCTTTATTCAGCAGACATTCATTGAGGGCCAATTGTATGTCAGGTAAACACTAGAGACAAGATCTGGGACTCTGGTTGGGGAGAGACATAGAAACAAACTAATACAATAGAATATTTTGAGTTCTACAAAAGAATGAACCAACCCAGGAGAAGCATGGGACTCTGCCTTTGGCAATCATGGAAGGCGTCCTGGAGTAGGTGACATTCACTCTCCAGAAGTAGATTACAGCAGAAGCAAAAGTCCAGGCCAGGACTCGCACTTCCAGTTCCCTTCAAGGAGTGAGTCCAGAACTTCACCTCTCTGAAATGCCTCTGTCATAGAAGCAGCACAAACTTCACAGGCATCTAGCATCTGGATGATATTAATTACCTCCATGTTTATTAAGAGCCCCATTAAACTTGACTCTAACCAACAGCACAGTTGGCTCCCTGGGTTAAATCCACACTAAATATTCAATTACACACAGCACAGGCAGAATCGTTTTTGGCACGGATTAGTTCCCTTGTCCTGTGAAGGCACTTTTCCAGCTGAATAATAATAGTGTCTTTTAATCGTGTGGTATCTTCCTCTTGAGAGATTTTAAGCCAGAAGATCTCCCCAGAGGGAGACAGAAACTGGGTGTCAGCATCTCCATTTTGTAGTTGCATGAACTCAGTAAAGAGATCTGGCACTCGCCAGCGAAGCCAGAATCCTACTTCTCTTTCAGGGCCCAGCTCAAATGCTCTCCTCTTTGAAGAGTTTTCAGCTCCCTTGTCACAATTTTCCTGCAGGACGCGGAACTGAAAGAAGCTGAAAGAAACAACGGAGCCCTCTTTGTGTACAGAGAGCCCTGTGATGGATGGTTGGCCTGCATTCACTCACTCGATCTCCCCCAACGCCCCCAAGGGAGTGTTTCCACGTCACAATTGAGGAAATAGAGACATCAAGAAGTTGAGAGACGGGTCTTGGATTGCACAGCTAAGAAGTATCAGGGTCAGGATTCAAAGCCAGGCCTCTGAGCTCATTGTCTTAACCACACACAATCCTGGCCCATTTGATCTTTCATGCAACAAGTATTTATTGAGCACCTACTGTATACCCAGGGCTTGCTAGGAGTATAGTACTTGCTAGGGATGCAGTACTTGCTAGGGATGCTAAGAGTATAATACTTGCTAGGGATGCAGGAAAACATTGTTCGTCCCTGTCTAGCAGGGAAGACAAATTTAAAATCCTTCTGCAAACAATTATTTAATTACACATCGGTCATCAGGCAATGTTAGCAGAACACAACTCAACTGGATAAGACACTTAGCGGGGGGAGGGGGGAAGAAATGTGGTGCCTGGATGGCTCCTTCTGTTCTGTAATTCAGGGATCAGTCAACTCTTCCTTTTTTTTTTTTTTTTTTTTTTTTTTTAGATTCTGTAGCTGAGCAACACCTAAAGATGCCCACAATTGCTTTGGGAATATCCACAGCTCACTTCCCTTTCCTAATCACACCTTTCCCAGCTGTAAAATGGGAATGAAAAATAACAAACGACTGGAAGCAACCTAAATACCCATCAACAGGGGACCGTTTACATAAATGATGTGCATTTACACCATGGGCTATGCAACTATTAAGAAGCATGAAACAACCAGAAATGCTGGAGATGGTTGGCTAAGACATCACTGAGTGAAAGAATAAGGTACAGGATGGTGGGTACGGAATGCTGTCAATTGTGTACATAAAAAGGGAGATAAAGGAACATGTTTATCTGTGCAAGCAAGGGCTACCCCAGCAAAGATGCACAAGAAACAGGTAATAGGCCACGCCCCCTGCCCCCCTGCTCCCCATCCACCTACCAGGCAGGGGACCCGGACACCAGGGGTCATGGGGAGACCTCCTCCTAATGTGTGCTGTTTTTACCTTTTGAATTTTGCACTCTGCAGGTAACTTCTTGAAAGCTAAATTAATCAATTAAAAAAAAAAGTAATACAACACTTTGATGGGAACACAGACTCAGTCAAATAGCCCTGCTCACGTTCCCCCACCTCGAGATGCTATTGTTGGTCTCGGGTCAGACTTGGCAGCCCTGGGAAGAGCTACAACAATTAGAATACATGTTACTCCTAATGAGACCAGGTAGGAATAAGGACCAAACAGAGAAGCAAAGAGGAGAATGAAGGAGGAAAAGAGGAGAGAAACAAAGAGGACATGCATAAAGAGAATGACCCCGACTGAGAGAAAATCACAATTACTCTAGTGCCACTGAGACCCCAAGGCAGTTGTGCTACCTGCTTCTTTCTAGCCAGTTGCCAGGTTGCCATGGTAATGTAATGGCCTGTGAAAAGCTTATTTATGATTCTGAAAAGATTAAAAAAAAAAACACACACACACACACACAGCAGGCTGCAGATAGGCAGCAAGGAGCGCGAGGGTTCCTGTGTAAAAGGAGGCATCGGGGTGACCATCTTGGGGATTGAGGCCCCCTCCTTGAAAACTGGCGGGGCTGGCCTAGAGCAGGGGGTTGCAAACATGAGCATGTATCCAGATCACCCGGAGGGCTAGTTAAAACGCAGATTGCTGAGCCCATCCCCAGAGATCCTAATTCAATAGGTCTGGGGTGGGGCATTTCTAACAAGTTCCCAGGAGATATGAATACTGTTGTTTGGGGACTGTATTTACATTTACAGAACCACCATCCTAAAAGATCTGTAAAGACGCCTGGGGCGCTCAGTTGGTTAAGCATCTGCCTATGTCTCAGGTCATGATCCCAGGGTCCTGGGATCCAGTTCTGCATCAGGCTCCCTGCTTGGTGGGGCGTTTATTTCTTCCTCTGCTCCTACCCCTACTTGTGCTCTCTCTCTATATATCTAATAATTGAAATAAAATCTTAAAAAAAAAAAAAAAAAGACCTCGGGGCGCCTGGGTGGCTCAGTGGGTTAAAGCCTCTGCCTTCAGCTCAGGTCATGTTCTCAGGGTCCTGGGATTGAGCCCTGCATCGGGCTCTCTGCTCAGCAGGGAGCCTGCTTCCCCCTCTCTCTCTCTGCCTGCCTCTCTGCCTACTTGTGTTCTCTCTCTCTGTGTCAAATAAATAAATAAAATCTTTAAAAAAAAAAAAAAGACCTCTCCAACTCAGGATTCCAGGAGCTGTGGGCTCCAGCTCCTGCTCGCCCTGAGCACATCCATCATCTCCGTCGGCTCCTCGGTTAACTAAGCAGCTACAATATCCCAAAGGATGGCCCAACACAGGTTGCAAGGTAGCTCAAAGCACCTAGCGGGCCAAGAACTTACAGGGCAGTTTCCAAGGCAGAGGCCAACACCTCATACAAGCAATTGCATGGGAAGATTGGCTGGCATTCCAGCCGTCTTTGCCAGAACTCTCTCGTGGGGCTAATTAACTGGGTGAGATAGCCGACAGGTGCCGCTGGGCCAGAGGAAAGGCAGCTGCCACTCAAGACAGAGACTGAGCAAGGGCCAGGGCTGGTTGGGGAGGATTTGAAAATGACGGAAGCCAAATCTCCAGGCACTATAATTTACCACGTGGGATTCTGACTCCCCACGGAAACGGAGACAGGAAGACAAATCCAAACACCTAACCCCATCCAACACCCAGAGCATGCTGAGTGAGAAAGCTCATGGCCAGGGTGGAAGGCAGCATTGATGACAAGTACTTCCCAATTCAGGATTTCTTATACATTCAACAAATATTTATAGAGCACTGACGATGCACCAGACACTATGCTAGGTGACCGACACACGGGCGGTGAGCCAGAAGTGGCCCCTGACCTCATGGAGTCTACGTTTAAGCGGAAAGAGACAGACATTACTCAAAGAATCATCTGATTTAATTGTGCTGTGGTTCTGTAAGTGAATGGTCGTGTTCTTAGGAAATAATCCTTAAACATTTAGGGGTAAGGGCAAGATGCCTACAACTTTTTCTCAAGTACTTAAAAAAATAACAATCACATATATATTAGCTATACATGTAGTTTGTATATATAACTTACATAATCTATCATACACACAGAGAAACAGAGCGAAAATAATAAACCAAATGTGACAAAATGTTAACAAGCATTGATTCCGGACCAAGAGTCTATGGGAGTTCTTTGTATTCCTCCTGCAACTTTTCTAAAAGCATGAACTTATTTCAAGAAATTTTGTTTTTTTAATTTTTTAAAAGATTTTATTTATTTGACAGAGAGAGAAACGGCGAGAGAGGGAACACAAGCAGAGGTGGAGGGAGAGGGAGAAGCAGGCTTCCCGTTGAGCAGGGAGCAGAGTGTGGGGCTCGATCCCAGGACCCTGGGACCATGACCCGAGCCGAAGGCAGACGCTTAATGATGGAGCCACCGGGTGCCCCTAGGTCAAGAAATTTTAAAAAGGGTCACAAAACTACTTGGAAATTGTAACAGTGGTGAGTGCTATTTTTTTTTTTTTAAGTACATAATGGTGGGGGTGCCTGGGTGGCTCAGTCGGTTGGGCATCTGCCTTTGGCTCCAGTCATGATCTCTGGGTCCTGGGATCGAGCCCTGTATCGTGCTCCCTGCTCAGTGGCAAGTCTCCCTCTGTGATCTCTCTTGCTCTCACTCTCAGATAAATAAATCTTAAAAAAAAAAAAACAAATCTCTCAAAAACCTTTAAAAAATAATAAAGTACATAATGGTGTAAGGACTTAAAAATGGAGTGGTTTGTCTTAGATAGGGAGGTCAAGGAGGGCTTCATGAAAGCAGAGGGTTTGAGTACAGTCTGAGCCGAAGCTGACCAGGAGAAGAGAGCTGCCTTCCAGACAGAGGACAGGGCTCCAGCAGAAACCCTGTCATGGGAAAGAGAGAGCACATTGGAGGAACTAAGAAAATGGGACACAGGCCCCTGGAGCGAGGGCTGCCACACCCTCTCCTTCTCAGCATGGCCCTTGTGGGTGAGGAGCTGGGGCAGGCTTTCAGAAAAGGGGCTGCTCTTCTGGCCCAGGGAGGGACCCGAATTTATTCCTAGTCTTCCTCTGGCCCCCCTCTGCCCTCGGTTCTCAGGACTCTGCTCGAATGCGGCACACCAGGCCAAGGCCCAGGATGCCAGGAACGTGTGGCCCCATGATGGGACAGCTTCTCACCACCAATTGCCTTTAGGGCCATCTTGGCCCCCAACCCCTGGTTGCCATTCATCAGCCCCTTTACCTGCCATAGAGAGAACAGTGGGCTGTCCCTTAAACTTATTTCTACCGTGTGCTCCTTGAACCTCAGGCAGCGGGCTCCATCTGTGTTGCTTCCATCTGCGCGTCACCCACCACTGGTTTCCCGAGAGCGCCCACGGAGCCACCTCTTGGATTTCCTTCTGGGGGGTGGGGGTCAGCCCAGTGCGACCCTGGGTAACTGGGAAGCACGGATCTGAGTAATAAACGCTCGGTGTCTCCATGGCTTTGCTCAACTAAGTCATCCAAACGTTTTGCTGATACCGGGTAACATCGCACCAAATCCCAAAGCCCAGGGCATGAGGGACATTTCATTAGGTGTTCTCTGGGCTAGAGAATTCGGAACTTGAAGGGGATGTTGAGATCTGGTGGTCTCACACCCTCACGTTCGTTGCAGAGCAGCTCAGAGAAGGGAAGTAACTTGTCCAAGGTCCCAGAGCAACTCTGTAGAGGAGCTGTGCCCAGAATCCAGGTTTCCTGATGCCGAGCAGAAGGGCAGAGTCCAGTCAGTAAGCCAGTTAATAAACAATCTGCAGGACCTCCCAGGAGGCCAGCATTCTGAACGGCCGCAGAGCGGTCCTCTGCTTTGAAGCGAGCAAGCCAGAGAGCCTTGGTGGGAAGCGAGCCCCGGAACTGTCTTGTTGCATTTTGCAACTACTCGTTGTGTTATTTTTAATGTTTGGTTTCAGTTTAGACCCGCTTCCTATTTCACATTTATGACTAAAGGCCTTCGGGCGAGGAAAAGGGAAGTCAGAAAGAAGATTCTTTCCTTTTGTACTCTGCAAATCTTTCCAGACCATTTTTTCCCCCCCTTTATAACATTTCCTTCCCAGGGCCCTGACCAGCTTCTCAAATCTGCATTTCCAATCCCCTGTTCGCCTTCTTTGTAATTATCTTGGGAAAATTTAAATTCCTTATCGTGGCTTTGTGACAATACCGGCTCAAGATAAGCAAGTCGGACTTCTGTTCTGAGGTCTTGTCAAATCGCCCTCAGTAGGTTCACTTAATGGGAATTATTGTCAGATTTCTTTAAGTGTGATAATGGTATCGTGACTATGTTCAAGAAAGAGCCCTTATCTTTCTGAGATTATATGCTTAAATATTTATGGGTGCAATGATAAGAGGTCTAAGATTTGCTTCAAAATATGCTAGTGGGAAAAGGCAAAGGAAATACGACTCCCTTAATATACTGTTTTCTACCACCTCTCACTTGCAAGTTCTTTTTTTTTTTTTTTAAGATTTTATTTATTTGAAAGAGAGAGAGAGATCACAAGTAGACAGAAAAGCAGGCAGAGAGAGGGGGAAGCAGGTTCCCCGCCGAGCAGAGAGCCCAATGCGGGGCTCGATCCCAGGACCCTGAGATCATGACCTGAGCCGAAGGCAGAGGCTTCACCCACTGAGCCACCCAGGCGCCCTCTAGTTATCTTCTTGACCACTGTTTCTGATTCTGCTGCCACATGCCCCGAAGTGTGCTTCTCTCGAAGATCCCACCCCGGCTCCACAGCTCTGATCACCCTCTCACGGGCCCCTGGCCTAGCTCCAAGCTCCAGACTGGATCCAGCTGCCTGTTACCTGCTTTCTTCTGGAAGTCCCTTGAGACCTAAAAACTCCCCGCATGTAAATCAGAGCTCATTGCTCCTCCCACACCTGCTCCCCAGGAGTACCCAGTACCCAACCGCCCCTCAGGCCCCGAGCCCCCTCAGGCCCCGAGCCGGAAACATGAGCTCATTCCCGACACCTCCTCGTCCTTCACCTCCTTTGTCCTTTCTACCCCAGGCCCAGTGGTCCCATCTTCCTGAGTCCTCTCCAATCCAGCCCCAGGTGCTCCCCACCACCTCCTTGGTGGGTCTTGGCTCAGGCCCTCAGAAACACAGTCCTGATGGGCTGTCAAAGCTTTCTAGCCAGGCTCCCTCCCTGCACCCTCTCCGGGCTGCTGGCTCAAAAGCCTCTCCTGGGGCTCTCTCCACTGAGAAGAGAAAAGGCCCACATTCCTAAGCATGGTATTTGACACTCTGCACAGCTGGGCCTTCACGCATTGTTCCAGAATCATTTTCTGTATTTCCTGCCAATGAAGTTGCATGCCTGGGTTTCTCAGACTGTGTTCTCTCACACCCGCATCAGCACCCCCCCCCCCCAGGCCCTGGTTAAACATGCGGAATCTGTGGGGCACCTGGGTGGCTCGGTCAGTTAAGTGTCCTACTCTTGATCTCGGTTCAGGTCTTGAGCTCACGGTCATGAACTCGAGTCCCGCGCTGCGCTCCACGCTGGGTGTGCATGGAGCCTAGTTAAAAAAAAAAGCAGACCCCTGAACCCGACCCCCAGACCACTGAACGTGAGGACCCAGGTCCGATGCACGCAAAGGCCCGAGGACCCACGCTCTAGCCACACCAGCCAACCTGTCACGCACTGATCGTGCCTCCCAGCCTCTGCTCATGCTGTAGTAAGGCTTCCGTCCCTTCTCCTCACGGCTCAGCTTAAATGTCACCTCCTCTGCCACCCTTGCTTTGCCCTGGCCGAGCAGACTCCCTGCTCACTCTGCCCCTTTAGCACGCGGCACACATCTCTCTCAAAGGCCGTAGGTATCGCGCCGTAGATCCGTTTGCAGGCCGGCCTTCCTAGATAGAAGGAAATCCCCACCAAAGCAAGTCCACAGAACGCCTGGGGCCCCCAAGCCAGGGAACGGCCCACCGCAAACACCGGAGAAAGAGCTCTTGATTGGGATTGGATCTTACCGTTTCTTGGTTCCTGGCTACCAAACGTGATGCTTAGCACCCAGCGGGCATAATTACATTGCCGTCTGATGGATGAATTATCAAAGGATGGATGAAAGCCTGAATGAATGATGAAATATGCAAATAAATTAATGACGAATTTTCATCACTGATTAATATTCTGAAATGCTCGTGGCATGCCCGAGTCTATTTCTAACCTGAAGAAGGATGTGGGAATTGGGTCAGATGTGAGCCTGGGACTTTTTGGTTCCAGACTTACTGGTGAAACCAACAAAGTTCTGATGTTAATAAGAAATGTCACTATCCCCAGCCACGCCAAATGTGCGTGAAAAGTGCAATGCCGCCTTTGACACCGGCCATGGGAAATCCTCTGATTACATTCATCACTCCACCTCACAGGAGTCCCCACTGATACTGCTCAAAGGGAAACCTGATACCTGTTGTGAGGAGCTAGCAGATCAGCCTTACAAGGCTGAGGATGGGGGCGGGGCAAGGGGGGGCGGGGTAGCATTGCTCAGCGGGCACGAGGGCCCGGCTCCCCCATTCACTATCTGAATGAGATCGGAGAGTTACCCAATGGCTCCAACACTGAAATGTGGCCCCTTCATGCTCCCGATCCTTAAGGTTATTGGATGAGATCGTGTATGTTACATGATAAGCACGAAGTAAGTATTGAGAGATATTCCAGCTCTACCGCTGTGATCTAGGACAACTGGCTTCCTATAAGGGATCGGGTGGGGATGAATGGGGCTGACCCAGGGGCGAGAGTGACAGGAGTTAGGCAGGAAGCCAGGTGTTGGCCATGGATTAGGGGTGGATTCTGGGGTTTAGGGGAGAGTCCCAGCCCCAAGGGTGGGGCTGGGTGTGGAGGCTGATCCGCATTCCTCAGGTGGCCTCGTGTTCAGGGACCAGATGACACGGAGTGGGGAAAGGTCAGGCGGATGTGACCAGACTGGAAACTTCGACCGTGGAGAGAAACCAGTGACTCTGCTTCCGGTCTTTGTCCCTGACTCTAGAGCCCAGGTTTGCTGCCTCCAGGGCTCACGGAACTCCATTGGAGAAGTGACGCCACAACCTGGCCCTGACACTGGGCACCCAGTTCAGATGGGAAACTAGAAACTGGAGTCCCAGACAGGCTATGGGTTTTTCCTATACAGTCAAATAATGGGAACTTCCTCCAGCTGTGTCTGCAGGTCTCTTTGTCACTAAGCTCCTCCAACTCAGATTCCAAGGGAGAAGGGGCCTCCTGCCGGAGAGATGCCCCCTCCTCTGTTGTTGCCTGATGAGCCAGGCTGGAGGAAGCCTCCAAATGGTGGGTTTTTTCCCCTGGGCTTTCTCCTGGGGATCCTGGGGCAGGGGCTGAATTTGCAGAACACACAGCTCCCCTAACTGGAAACATAGCTGAGAACCCAGAACAGGAACTGGACAGAGAAAGACAGGCGGCCCGTGTGGCTGAGGAGGGGGCGGCCTGAAAGACAAAACTGACCCGGACCCTTCCTTGGGGCTCCTGGATTTCATCGCAAACAAAACCCAGCCCTGGGCAGCCTCCCGCGTTTGTAGGGAAGCCTGACATTCCCAATGACTGGGGAACAGCGACGCCTCCTGGCTGCCTGAAGTAGCAGCCCTCCTCCCTGTTTAGAGAACCACGGGGCCTTCAGAGATGGTCTTAGGCCCCTGACGCCTTTAAAAACCTGGAATAAAGAGGATTTGGCCTCTGATTGAGTCAGTCTGCGGTGGAGCCCGAGTTTCTGCATTTCTAACAAGCTCCCCGGAGATACTGATACTGCTGGTCTAGGAACCGCACCTAGATTAGAAAGCTTTATGTATCTCAGTTATATCTCAATAAGGCTAGGAAAAGAAAGCTTTAGGGGTTAAAATATTCATCGGGTCTGAGTGTCTCAGGAAGGGAGACATTTTCACATATAAAATCAGTAACCACAGGGCAAGGCCTGGAGGGAGGAATAGGGTGTGGGAAGTCTTCTTGGAGAGGTGGGATCCAAGGCAGTCTTTTAAGGCTGGTCAGGGGGCTCCTGGGTGGCTCAGTCAGTTATGTGTCTGCCTTGGGCTCAGGCCATGATTCTGGGGTCCTGGGAGGGTGCCCCCCACATTGCATTGGGCTCCCTGCTCAGCGGGGAGTCTGCTACTCCCTCTCCCGCTGCCCCTCCCCCTGGCTCGTGCTCTCTCAAATGAATAAATAAACTATTTAAAAAATAAAATAAAATAAGGGCTGGTCAGATCTCCACTGGGGAGAGCTTGCCTCAGGGATCAGCTGGGGACAGCCTTCCTGGGCCATCGTGCCTGACACCCACACTGCCTCTACCAACCCAAAAAACCAACCTGGTTAACACTCATAACTACCTTGGGGCAGGCCCAAAGATTCCAAGCAAGGGGAATGTTTAAAATACTTAAGGGAATGACATTTCTAAGGAACCCAGAATTGCTTAATTGATTTGTTAAATGCAATCTACTTCACCTTTCTAAAAAAGCTCTCCTAATGACCTTCCCAAATGCAGACTTTTCCAGAAAGAGATGAACTTCTGATAGTTATTGGATCACCAACCAATCACAGGCACTTCTCCTTGGGTAAGATACGAAGTGGGGAGGAAAGACCCTATGCGCCCCATTTTACAGAAGAGGAAACTGAGGCTCAGGGAAGTCAGGTGACTTTGCCTGAGGTCACTACCTTGGTCCCTCACCCTGACATAGCCCTCATGAGCATTCATGTGACATCTGCTGCTGCTGATTCCATAAAATCAGGCTAGAAGGCACACTGGGTGGGGAGTGTCAAGGGAAGCTGGGAGTCTGGGGTCCAGGCCTCCCCTTCCCGGCACACTGGCCTGGGGCTGGGAATGCTGCCATCATCCAGGGAGGGCAATGAAAGCAGCTTTTACAAAGCAGGGTCTGAGGCCCTCAAACAGGCCCCCTTTGTCCACTTCCTCTGCCCCTCTCCCTCCCCTCCATGCCCCTATCCCCCCCACCCCCCAACTACCCGGGCCCACCGCCTTCAGCGTCGCCCTGCTTGAATGGCTGGCTCCAACACACTGGAAATTTGCAACACAAATGCATGGCCTGTCTCTCCCAGCGGAGCCTCTCTGCCCCAGCCTTTTGGGGCCTTTTAGAGCCTGCCTTTCTCTTGGGCGCTTTCTTTCCACAGCTCAAGTCCCCAGCCCCTAGCGCAGGCCCGATCGCTAATTAACTCTGGGTTAAAACCCATCCTGGGAAGAAAGCCGGGTGGCGGGTGGCGTTCCCACCGCCTCTCAGAGGATAAGGACGGGACGGCGGCTGCGGGAGGCGGTGGAGGGGGCTGGGCTCTCACTCCCCAGGCTCTTTCCGGCTTCCCTCAACCTCTGCAACCCCCTCGCCCCCGGGGGTTGAGAAGGTACTGCAAAGGAAGCCCACCATCCCAGAGGGCTCCCAGTCTCCTCACCACCA
The DNA here is from genome assembly GCA_028533885.1 of Nasua narica. NCBI lineage: Eukaryota > Metazoa > Chordata > Mammalia > Carnivora > Procyonidae > Nasua > Nasua narica. The sequence goes on along the minus strand of CM052811.1, from coordinate 102,119,189 downwards.
CCCTGCCCAGCTTTCGGAGCTCTGACCCTTAAGACCTCCCAAAACAACCGCCTCTTGCCACGTGTATCCGACACTGTCCGAGAGTGCTCGGATCCTTACAAGCTGCCCTTTCTGGGTGGGCAGATGATATCGCCCCCAGTGTACAGATGCGATAACCAAGGCCCAGAGAGATTAAACCTCTCGCCCAGAATCACAGTCTGCAAGTGGCAGAGCTGAGTTTCCAGTCCAAATCCACTTGCCTCCCAGGCTCATGCTTCTCTCTGCTCCAGTCTGATGCTCTCCCAGCTTTGCCGCGACTTCTCCCTTCTCTCCATTCTGGGAACATTTCAGCACGTGTCTGTCCCTGGATCTCCCTGCCTGAGGTAATTACTCGGCTTTTCACGTGGCAGCCCCCTGCAGCTCTCCGAAGACAAGCGCAGGCCATTTTCCTCGGAGCCCCCAAGGAAATGCCCATCCCCCTCCCCTAAGGTTAGAAATAGGACCAGACCTTCGGAGACAGGCGGAACACCCCGTGCAGGGAGCTCGGTGGGGGCTTGATTCAGTGCTTCCGAGGTGTTTGTGGGATAGAGAAAGGCTCCTTTCAGAAGCGCCTGGGGAGCTCTCCATAGCTGCTGGCAGGAATGTAAATGGCACGGCCACTTTGGGAAATCCTTTGGCAGTTTCTTTAGAAAACAAACCACTCACTTCCCATGTGACCCAGCAGTGCCACGCCTGGATAACCACCCAAGAGCAACAGAAGCGCAAGTTCGTACAAAGTCTTGCACACGAGTGTTCATAGTGGCATTTTTTCATAATAGCCCCTGAATAAAGGGAAATCGACCTAAATGTCCATCACACGTAAACAAGCTGTGAGACTTCCGGACAACGGAATGTCACTGAGCCGTAGAGCGGAAAGGGCCGCGGACACTTGGATCAACACGAACCAATCTCAGAAACGAGAGGGTGAGTGGAAGAAGCCTGACGCCAAAGACTACATACTATATGACACCATAATTCAGATGAACTTTCTAGCAACCGAAAAACCTATAGAGGCGGGAGGCAGATCAGTGGTTGTCTGAGGCTGGGGTTGGAGTGGGAATGGATAGCAGACGGGCTAAAGGGAGCTCGTGGGGTGACACAGCTATTCTAAACAAGCTTGTGTGATGGTGACGTCATTTTATAAACTTACGAAAACTAGGGACAGCTGAGTGGCTCGGTTGGTTGGGCGTCTGCCTTCAGCTCAGGTCATGATCCCAGAGTCCCGGGATCGAGCCCCGCATCGGGCTCCTTGCTCACCGGGGAGCCTGCTTCCCCCTCTGCCTGCCTTTCCCCTTGCTTGTGCTTGTGCTCTCTCTCTCTGACAAAAAAATAAAATAAAAATCTTAAAAAAAAAAAACTTACAAAAGCTCGTCAAACCATAGACATCAAACAAGTGCCTTTCACGGTGTGTGAATTATACTTCAATAAAACTGCTGAAAGTTCTTTAAAAAAGAGTAGAAGAGGGGCGCCTGGATGGCTCGGTGGGTTGGGGCCTCTGCCTTCGGCTGGGGTCATGGTCTCAGGGTCCTCTGCTCAGCAGGGGGCCTGCTTCCCCCTCTCTCTCTCTGCCAGCCTCTCTGCCTGCTTGTGATCTCTCTCTCTCTCTCTGTCAAGTGGATGGGTGAAATCTTTAGAAAGGAAAAAGAAGGGGAAAAAAAGATAGAAGAAGAACTGGAAGGCCAAGGAAGATCCTTAGGAGAATATTCGCCTGGCGCAGGGCACTGAATTTGGAATCGAGAAAGCTCTGGTCACATCCTGGCTCTCCCCCGTCCAGCTGGGTGACTGTGGACGAGTGGGTCACCCCTCTGTGCCTCTGCTTTCTCGCTTTGTTACAACTACAATAATAACAAGGGTAAGAGCTCAGTCTTGGCGCTCACTCTAGAGCAGGCCCGTACCCGAAGTGCATATTTAACCCTCGCCCAAAAGCCTGATGAGTTGAGCCCTATCATTCTCATGTTCCAGGTGAGAAAACTGAGAACAGGCCTGAAGCCCTCAGTACAATGCCTAGCCAGTGGCCGAGCTCCAGCTAAGGCTGAATGCCGATCCTTGTGGCTTCTCCAGCCTGTGCCAGTCATCTGCTCTCTGGGCTGGCGTGTACTCTAGCTGCTCACCTTGGTGTGGTCCCCACCTTGCATTCCCTGAGATAACCCTACTGTATTGGGGGGGCTCCCAACTGCTCCGTCCGCCCACTCTTAGTCCCACTTTGTGTCCAGTGGGGCTCAGTCCCTGCCCCTGTGGGAAACATTCTATGTGTGCTCTGGGCCGAGAACATGGCTCAGTGCAGGCTGAGGAGAAAGATCACAAAATACTGTGAGGAGGCTCCTTCAGAAACTACCAGTTTCCCCCGAGGGGCCGCCAAAGGGAGTCTTCACTTCCCCCTCTTCACCCAGAGCAGTCTCATGTTTTATTTTTGTTTTATTATTTTTTAAAGATTTTATTTATTCATTTGACACAGAGAGAGATCACAAGCAGGCAGGGCGGGGGGGAAGCAGGCTCCCTACTGAGCAGAGAGCCCGATGCGGGGCTCGATCCCAGGACCCTGAGATCATGACCTGAGCCGAAGGCAGAGGCTTTAACCCACTGAGCCATGCAGGCGCCCCCAGTCTCATGTTTTAAATCTGCTTTATGTACTGCACTTCCACAGAGGATTTCTGAAAAGGGGCACTTGGGTGACTCAGGGTGTCAAACCCCCGACTCTGGATTTCGGGTCAGGTCATGATCTCAGGATCCTGCTTGTCCTCTTCTCCCTCTGCCCCTCCCTCCACTCGCACACTGGTGCACACTCTCTCTCTCTCTCTCTCAAATACATAAATCTTTAAAAAAGAAGAGGCAGATTTCCAAAGTACGGTCTATGCCACTTTTTTTTTTTTTTTTTTTTTAAGTTTGAAAGCCGCGGTTGGAGGCCTGGAGGGTAGACGTAACTTGCTGAGGGTCAGAGAGGTCGTGAGGGACAGACCCAGAAGGGGCGGTGGCTGAAGCTTAGAACTCCTTGCTCCTTCCACTCCTCCTCCCAGCAGCCGCGGGGGAGACGGGCGCCCTGGCCTCACACGCTTTGATAGCATTCTTGAGGATTCTTTAGCTCCAGGCTTGGGAAAATCTGGAAACAGAGCAACCCTCCCAAGGTTTGCCAACGCTTTCCTCTCACGTCACACATTCCGAGGCAGCTCCCCGTGTGCGGCTGCCTCGACACCTGGCCGTGGGTGCTCCCCGGGCTCCTGCCTCTGATAGCCTGTGACCACAGCAGGTAGAGATCGAATAAGGCGAAATCTTGACAATTGGAGGAGATAACAAACAGTGCTCTTCGCCAAGGAGCTACCCTAACATGAAATAAAGTTGCACGCGGCCAAAACAAAATTATATCAACTTTTTAAAAGGCACATTTAACTTGGAGAGTATGTGAACCCTCGGTGTTTCCCTGGGATGATTACCCCAATTACTAGAGAAGCAGTATTTTATTCTCCATTCACCTCAGAACAAGATCAGGACTTTGTGCTCTGGCCATTTCCGCTGGGATAAAGGGAAAGTTCCATGCAAGTCTTCATTTGCAAAGGGGAAAACCTCTTTCCCCCATTAGGATTTGTCAGTGTGATGCTAAAAACGGTCCTTTGGTGGACTTGTGGGTAATTGATTCTCTGACGCGGATGACGCTTAGGAAAATGAAGGTATAAATGATGGGAGCGCCTCGCAGCCACCGAGCAAACGCCGAGCCCGGGGTCCGGGGAGCTGGAGCAGCGTCTCACAGCGGAGGGACACCTGCCACATCGGAGGTGAGAGAGGGTGGCCCTGGGGGGCTGGGCTGGATGGGGTGAGAAGGTGGACCTTCTCACCAACTCAGAGAAACCAAGAGGGCCAAGAGAGCCACCACCATCCTCTTTGCCTGTGGACTAGTGAGTACATTCAGGCCCCCGGTTAGGGGCTCTGGAACATGCTTTGGATGGTTGGCGCCATGTTGAGGCTGTCTCAGATCAGTGGATCAATCTTGGAGAAGAGGCAGGCAGGCAGACAGACGAGCTCCCGGTGTCCGTTGGGAGTGGACGAGGTCTCGGCTCCCCTTCACGGGTGTGCAGGCAGACGTCTGGGGCAAGACATGAGCTGGCTAGAGTCACCCGTCAACAACAGGGTTCTGCCATGGGTCGGAAAAGAGCCAAGTGGCTGTGCAAATCAATACTGCCCATCTATCGCTCCGAACCCATTCAACATAATTGCCTGGAAATTGGTAACGTTTTGCTTTCTTGCTCAATGGAAGCTGCGCTCCTTACTCAAGGTTTCAGATGCGATTATCTGCCCTTGGAGCAAGCGCTCCGTTACCCCCACGCTTGTCTCTTGACCCATGCTTGGATGGTCCGATGTATTCGTGTCTTTCACCATAAGCCGCCTCAAACCTTTTCTGGAAGGAGGTGGGGGTGTCCCTCTTCTGAGTGACAATTCAAGATGCTTCCTCGTTAAAAACTTAGCTCTCCTTCCGTTTGGAATGTTATTGTTGAAAAGGTTTATAAACTGGATCAGGAGGTCAGTGCTTCAACATTCTTAAGTTACAACAGCAGAATGTTTAGGAAAGGGAAAGAAGATTTTCTTCCTCGGGGTTCAAAAGTGGGCACTCGAGACCTGACCTCTGTCGTTAGCTGAAGTTGCATCTGCAGGAGTCTCGTAGCATCCTTGGCACAGAGGCTGGAAAGAGGTGCCGGCGATTGCAGGTCAAGTGCCCGTTTATCTCGAATCCAGATGACCTCAAATAGATCTAACCACAGAATTCATTTGTAAACACTGTGGAAAGCTGATACTCCCAGTGATAGATGATAAACCTTAAAATGCCTTTGGAGCCATCAAGGAGTCATTGATGATGCTCTTGGATTTGTGCTTCACTTAATTCCCTGGAATTCTGTCTCTGTAGACTGCTCAGTGACACAAGCTCTACTCTTATGGACCATAAGTGAGGTCATTCTTGTTTCCCAACTCTGTCCAGTTCAATTTTGCAACACCGTGGATTAGGTTCTCCGAGCCCAGAGGTTGTGATGGTGTCTGGACCCATCCCTGGGCGCATGGTTTGTAGCAAAGTTTGTGCCCCTTGGTTGTCCAGACTAGACGGTTGCTCAGCTCCGTTCCGAATAAGCCGGGGGTTACGGGATTTGCTATGCTTGCCCCCTAAAATCCGCCCTCCTATCCGGTTATTTTCAACTCCCTGAACCCCTGGATGTGCATAGGAAAGGCACCGACTAGGCAGGTGTTCCTATTTGTCTCCCTTTCTTTCTTCCCTGGAGACCCCATGACAAAGAACAAAAGCTTTCCTTTTTTTGCCAGAACTGCTTCCCATGCGCAGGTGATGAATTGTGCAGGGACCATGAATAGGGAGCGCTGTGAATGGGGTATTGTATCTGGGAGGCAAGCCTGCTGGCCTGGGGACTGTGAGGCCATTCTGAAGTGCCCACTCCGAAACTAATTTGATGGAAGACCATGGAAAAAGGCCCCTTTCCCTCTCGGGGCTTGTTTCCTTGGCTGTAAAATGAAGACCGTGATACCCGCTCCAGAGGGCTAGCTTGAGGGTGGGCCGTGCGGGCCAGAGGGGTGTTGGGGCCGGGGAGTGCAGGAGAAGGTGCAGGAGGTGGGGAGGCCATGGGAGAGCTTAAGCCAAGAGCAGGGGTTTGGGCTTTGCTCTGGAGGAGTAGACAAGCAGGGGAATAAGCAGGGGAATCTGAACAAGGGGAATGAAGTGATGAGGGGCCCAGGTGCCCCGGTCTTTAAAAGATCAGCAGCAAAGAAAGCAAGAAAGTCCAGGCTGCAGCCAGCAGACAGAGAAAGTAGGGCTCCTGTCAAGGGGCCCTCCTCACCTCCAAAGATCTTCGTGCTTAGGAAAGTTCATTGCTCAAGAGGCAGATTGGACCAGGACAGGAGAAAGGAGGCCAGATGTGATATGGTCTGACGAGTAGGACAGAAGACTCCTCCTTCTGGGGAGCAAAGAAGTCAGATGCGAAGCCTTCTGTCATGTGAACGAAGGAGCAGAAGCTGCTGGTGGCCCAGCAGGTGGATGTGGGCGAAAGGCGGGGGGCAGATGCCACACTCTCATCCTTTCTCTAGCCCTAGTCCTTACAGGAAGAGTAGAAGCTCAACACACCTTTGCAGGACAAGGGGCTTTGCATTTGACACGATGAGAAAAACCTTCCCAACAAGAAGAGCTGGCTGGGAATAGTACATCCTGATTTGGAGAGAGCTCGCTCCCTGTCACTCACTGGCAGACAGCGTTTGAGCAGGAACTGGAGGATTGCCGGTGGCAGGAGGCAGTGGTGGGGGTGCACACCAAGGAGGGGCTGCTCCCTCCAGCTCTGGAGGTGCAGGGTCTCAGGTTGCTCTGAGCCGTCTCTGCAGATGCTCCCCTGGGTCTCAGGGTGTGCCTGGGTTAGCCAAGACCTTGGCGTCTGGTAGAAGGGACGTGACACCCCAAGAGGGCAGATGAGCCGAGAAAAGGAAAGATGATTCCGCCAGGGCTGTCTCTGCCTGCTGGAAGTTAAATTCTTCAACAGGATAGGAGAGAAAATGAAAGACACAGGGTGATGTTGGGAAAGGAGGGGTTCCTGCTCTTCTCTGGACTGGCTGGGCCTCTGCGTGGGCCTATAGCCCCATGGAGTGGGCTGAGGAGGGGGCATGGGAAGTGGGGAGACCCAATTCCAAGGTAGCTGAGTCACCCCAGCTTCCCTGCGAGCAGGTCTGAGTTGCCAGGCAAGGCTCGGCCCTCGGCTGAGGCGGCCCTTTCCCGCGCTGCCTGCCTACCCCCGCGCTCCCCCTTGAGCACGGTGTCAGCAGGCCCCAATTAAGGGTAATCACATGATCTATTAGATGACTCTGTCGCACTGGCTCCCCAGGCTCCCTGGTTTCTTCCAAGGCTAAAACTCTTCTGCGGAATGGAAACGTCTGGAGGAAGACGTACAGCTTTCCCTTCCCCCTGACTTCACACATAACACAATAGGACGGGAGTCCTGTCCCCTGTGTGGCTCTGATATGATGTCATGGTAGGAAGTGTTTTGGAGAATTCCTCATGTTCCAGGCTATTCTTATCTCCTCGAACACTGACAAGGACCCTATGCAGTCGGTCTAATAGACTCCATTTTATGGATAGGGAAACTGAGGCCCAGGGAGGAGAAGCTGCTTGTCCTGGGACACACAACTAGTGACGGTAGAACCCAGCTGTGAACTGAGATTTGTGGGACTCAGAGCCTGAGCTGTGGGCCCTGCTCACGGCTGTCGGTGCCACAGTGGGTGGTGACTTAAGCGACAGGGAAAGGTACCCCCATCCCTTGCTGAGGCCTGAATTCCACCTACAATGCCTTACAGCAAGGGGCAGTTTCCCCAATATCATGAATTTTCCATTCGAAACCGTGGGGTCAGCAGGGTAGCTTATCATGCCCATTTTACAGATGCAGAAAAGGAGGTCACAGCTCATGACTAGCAAAAGGAAGACTTGAACCCAGGTCTGTCTGACTTCCAGAGTCTGGGTCCTTTTTCCTACCTCACAGCCTCCAAAGGACAAGGACTAAGGTTTGTGTAGAACCAAGCCCAGGCTGGGCCCCACCAGCAAAGAGCATCCCCATGGCTATGGCTACGATTGACCTTCTCCTTCTATCATTTTCCAGGGGTCACCACAAGGGTGAAGGATGCTGCTCTGGGTGTTCTTCCTGGTGATCCTCACCCTCAGCAGTGGCTCCCACTCTTTCCCACCGTCCTTGCCACTCAGGTAAGCAGTCTACCCCCAGAGCCTATGTCCCAATGTCCCCAAACCATCCCTGCAACCCAATGAGGGATGACTTAGGGGATGCAGAATAGAGCCCTAAGCTGGCCCCCAGTCAACTCCTCAGCAACCCCCCCACTGCCCATCTCTGGGAGCGGGGCAGACCCTGAGCTCCAGAGAAGGTTCCTGCCCTGGGTCCTATCCTCTCTGGGGGTGAAAAGGATGACGGGCAGAAGGACCTTACAGGGACAGGGTGAGTACAGCTCCCATTTCCTCGCCTGGCCCTGCCACCCTGCCCCTGACCTCTGACTCCTTCCATATAGAATCCCTCGGTATGCAGACGCCATCTTCACCAATAGCTACCGGAAAGTTCTGGGCCAGCTGTCCGCCCGCAAGCTGCTGCAAGACATCATGAGCCGCCAGCAGGGGTAAGCAGACAGCCTGGGGATTTTTCCTCACATCTCGATGCATCAGAGGGTGGAGGGACTTTTGGTCCCTCCCCTTGCACAGCATCTATCGCTTCCGGATTTGCCTTACCAGGAGGGCCGTAATGTGAAGCCCCAGCTTACCTCTACCTACAAAATGACTGCTGAACACCAACTCTGTGCTTCTCCCCATGCGAGGCTCCCATAGTCATAATACTGACGGTGGTTACCATTTGATCATGATTCTGTGCAAGAAACCAAGGCTCTGCCCTGGGACATTTCCGTGCCCTTAGGACAGTGCTGGACTTGCAAATATCAGCTGTTACTCTTAGTTTCTTACCTGTAACACCCTATGAAGTACGTGCTGTCTACTCCCATCTCATAACGCAGTTAATAGCGTCTAAAGGACACACGCCGAATAGTGGCAGGGCTAGGATCCAAAGAGCCTGACATCACAGCCTGTACATTTTTTTATTTTAGAAAATTTTCATACTTACAGAAAAGTTGCAGCAGTAATACAATGGACTTCCACATCCCCTCCCCTGCCTTCAACAATTACTACTGTTTTATCACATTTGCTGACACACCCATACAAACACGGGTGCAGGTTGTTGTTATTTTGCTGAATCGTCTGAGAGTAAACCGCAGTCATCACAACCCTTTACCCTTAAATACTCCTGCATGGTGCCCGCTAACAGCTAACAAAAGAACATTCTCAGACATAATCACAGCGTAATTAGCACTTAGTGTGCATGTATTCATCTCACTAGTTTTTCCCAAATGTCCTTTGTAGCAATTTTTAAGGTTCCTGATTCAGGATCCAATCCAGGATCGTGGGTTCCATGTAATAGCCTTGTCTCTTTAGTTTCTTTTACTCTGGACAGTTCTTGAGTCTTTCATGACATTGACATTTTGTATTCGTAAAAGCCAACTATTCTTTATAGAACGTCCCTCATGTTGGATTTGCCTGATGTTACGTCGTGATTAGACTCCGGTTACACCTTCCTAGCAGTGATATTGGGTCCTTCTTGGTGCACCATATCAGGAGGCATGTGGTGTCCATCTGTCCGATTATTGGTGATGGTAACTTTAGTTGCTTGGCTAACGTGATGTCCGCCAGCTCTCTCCTCCGTCAAGTTAATATTTCCCCCTTATAATTAATAAGAAATCTGTGGGGAGATACTTTGCAAATACAGGTTTCACAGCCCGCGCTCTTCCCTACTAAGTGCCTTTCTCAATGCTGCTGAATCTAATTCAGTTGGGTGGAGGAGTCCACACCAGATTTTGGAAAAGGCATAGGGACCCATATCTTTTGTTTACTTTGCCCTGGCCTTTCCCAGGCTTCTCCACATCCCACCCAAAGAGCAACCTCAACTGTTGCTCTTTTTCTAATCTACTAGAGAGAGAACCCGGGAGCAAGGAGTGAAGGCACGGCTGAGCCGCCAGGTGGACGGTGTGTGGGCAGGCGCAAAGCCAACGGCACTGGAGAGCATCCTGGCGGCCATGTTGCAGAAGCGCGGGTAGGAGTACGTGTGTGCGCATGCGTGTGTGTGGTCAGGGACCTCGGAGGCTTCCCTCCCCGTGGGCTGCCGGGAAAAGGAAAGAATCTCCATGCAACCGCCTTGGGCTCTGCCAGGCAAACTGGGAGCAAGGTCCCTCCTTACATTCAACTGGAGGAAGGGGAGAAAATGCACGCCGGAGACTGGATCTTATCTTCTGTTGAGTCTCCAGCGTCAAGCAAGAGGCCAGCCTCAGCGTCTATGTACGAAATTGTTACATACTCAGAAATGTCGGGATAGAACCCAGGAGCCTGAATTTTAACCAGTGTCCCAGGGGATTCTGATGCGGGTGGTCTGACAGGCACACCCTGGAGCCCTTGGTAAGTTCCCCAAACCATAAAACCCAGGAAAGGCCAGCCCCTCCCAACACCCTCAGGCGGACTAGCACCTGGCAGCACTCCTAGGTGACAGTCATTCCTCCTGTCACTGACCTTCAAGGTCCCACTGGGTGTCAGGGAAGATCAGGAATGAGAGCTCTCGTCTTACAGAGGAGGGAAACTGAGGTAAAGAAGGGGCAGCAGCTGGCCCCAAGACCTGTGTGCTTCCCTTCTTCACCTGGAGCTGCACTTCACAAAGTTTCCTAGGGATGACATGACTGTTTGTGGAGAAACTCTGCGGTATTTTCGAGGCTGGTTTGAAACTGTGAGCACAAACGTGTCCCAGCACGGCTCCGCCAGTCACTTCTGCACCAACCTATTAAGCAAAGCCTGTTCCCAACAGAGCTCTCCATGTGCTCCCTCACCTTCTTCTCAACCTAATTAGACACCAAGAGCCCAGAGATCTCACCAACTACAGCCCTGTGGAGACACAAGCAGCAGGCAGATGGGCAGGCTGCAGGAGGGGTGAGAACCAGCCGGGGAGGCACACAGCAAGCCGGCTTCCTTGTTTCCCCCTTTGTGGAGGAAGGAGGAGCTCCAATCACCTCTAAGGTCCCTAAGACTAGAATTCTAGGAATAATGCCTCCCCCTCCCCAGCCGTTCACAGTGGGATTAGGTCATCATTCATGGGCTTTATGGCTCCTGCCAGGCCCCAGTGGGGTAGGGGGGAGTGGCCCCAGGGAAGGCCAAAGTCCCAAGAAAGCAGGCTTTGTTCCTGTAGGTTAAAAGCCAGAGACTTCCCAGAGCCACAGAACAGGTCGGAAGGGGTCTGGAGGCTGCTCCAGCCATTGTTCCCCCTCCAGTTTAAGGGCTGAAAATCCTAGCATCTCCTGGGGGAGGGAGGATGCTGGATGCTAAGGAAACAACAGAAGAATGAGTTCTTACACCTTGATCATCAGAGGAGAATGATTTGGAAGATGGCCCATTTGTACACCCACCACACTTTATGTCCACCTCATGGCCCTGTGAGGAATTGAGCTTCAGAAGTACCTGTCCTCCCCTCCCTGGAAAGACGTCCCATGGCTACTGTGGCCAGGCTCTGGGTGGAGGGCGCAGCAGTGGTGAGGACAACAAGGGTCCCTGCGCTCATGGAATTTACTTCCGCACTGCCACACTGAGGCAGACAGAAATTAAGTAAGCACCTGAACGGCGGATTATTTAATCTGTGATAAATGGCACCTGAACGGCGGATTATTTAATCTGTGATAAATGGTAAGAGATGTAAGGGGTGTGGTTGAACGTATGTGCGGGAAGGAATGAGCTAACCCAACTCTGTCTGGGGGTTAGAGGTGGCTCCTGCAAGGGGAAGTAGTTGGCCCAGGACGTCAGTGGGAGTGGGTTGGCAGAGCTGGGGCTAGGACTGAGTTCGCTCTGCTGGAATGCATGAGATCCTTCCCTTCTTCCTACGTTGCCTCTTTTGGAACCTAGACCGCTCATCCTGACCCTGGAGTACCTATCGCCCTAGTTCCGGGTGTCTTGGCCAAACTCACCCTAGCTTCAGTTTCCTCAACTGAGCTTTATCTTTCTTTCTGCAACAGGAATTTCCGAGGATGAAGATGAGACTTGTGTTTTATGCTACCCGCAGCTAAAACACAACCATATCCAGTGAACCCTATTGAATCTCTGACCCACTTTTTCCATCATAAATACAATAAAATTCCCCCATACTGGTCTGCATCTCAATTTCCTTTTCTCTCCAGCCTAATTTTTTTTTAATGTGTTTTACATAGTAACATTTCCCAAAGAGGCATTACAAGGTATACTGCCAAAAATAGATAACATTTATCAAATAGTACTCGGAGTGACAGCCCGGCAGCTTGGTGCATAGAATCTCATACCCTCCTCACACGGCCTCCTGGGAGGTATTGGTGTACTCATTTCACAGACAAAGCACTGAGGCTCAGGAAAGGTAACTGAACTGCCAAGGTCACTGCTGATAAGTGAGAGAATTGGGATTCAAACCCAGGTAGGCCAGCTCAGAAACGTGCTCTTCACCATATCCGTCAACTCTGGGCCAAAGTCATCCTTCAACCACTAGCTACTTGTACGTCTATGAGCAGTATCATTTATTCATTCAACAAATATTTATAGAGTACCCGCCAGGTGCCAGGCCCTGTTCTAGGGACTGGAAATACAACTGTGAGCAAAGAGGCAAAGCCCCTGATGTCATAGACCTTATATTCTAATGAGGGGAAAGAATAATAAAAACAAGTAAATATGGAATATGTGAGATGGTGGCAGTTGCCAAGGAGAAAGATTTAAGGGACCGGAGAGTACAGGAGGGCATTTTTGTAGCTATCACCCATACATGTGGCATGCTGTGGTCAGGGAAGGCCTCAATGAGAGGGTGCCATTCAAGCAAGGGCCTGAAGGAAGAGAGGGGGTTGGCTATGTATCTGGGCCAAAAACATTCCAAGCAGAGTGAAAACCTAACACAAAGGCCCTGAGGCAAGAACCCGGAAGGAGCAAGAGTAAGGAGGCCCGCGCGCAGCTAGCTGGAACATTGTGAGGGTACAAGGAGAAGGAGGCTGAGGTGGAGCGGGAGGCCAGCTCACGGGGAGCCTCAGAGGCCATGGCGAGGACTTGGGATCTCGCTCTTGGCAAGACAGGAGTCGTCACAGAGTTTAAATGGAAGAATGACATGATCTGATTTGCACTTTAAGTCACTCTGAGAACGGGTTGAGTTCTGGACACTTTCTTAGGGGAGCACTGATTTGCTGATGGATAGGGTATGGGGATTGGAGTGAAGTCGGGAATGATTCCAAAGCTTTTGGCCCGAGCAGCTGGAAGGGTAGAGTAGCCATTTAGGAGCTTTGAAAGAGGATAATTAGGAGTTGAGGGCAGAATTAGGAGTTTGGGTTTGGGGGGGTGGCTCACTTGGTTGGACATCTGACTTTCAGCTCAGGCCATAATCCTAGAGTCTTGGGAATGAGTCCCATGTCGGGCTTCCTGCTCAGAGGACAGCCTGCTTCTCCCTCTGCCTCTGAAGCTCCCCCTGCTTGTGCTCTTTCTCTCTCTCAAATAAATAACATCTTTGGGGGGGAAAAAGGAGTTTGGGTTTGGACCGGTTGAGTCTGAGATGTCTCTTAACGGTCCAAGTGAGGAAGCTGTGGAGGCACTGGCGTATGTAAGTCTGGAGTCCGGAGGGAGATCCAGGCAGCCAGTTCGGTCTCGAAAGTCAGGGGAGTAGGCGAGATCACCAAAGAACAGAAAGCATAGAGAAGAGGTCCAAGGACTTACCCCAGGAGATTCCCTACATTTAAAGTTTTGCAGAAAGATGAGCCAGTGAAAGAGACTAAGAAGGAGCGGGCAGTGAGATGACAGGAAAAGTACAAAAGAGAGGCATTCCGGAAGCCCACCAAAGACAGGGTTTCAAGAAGGGAGTGATCCAGTGTACCAAATGCACTTGATGGGTCAAGGCAGTTGAGAAATGGCCAAGGAAGTGACCATGGGAGCCCTGATGACTTTGACAAGAACAAACTGGGTGTAGTGACTACAGTAAATTCCAGAGCAAATGCTAGGAGAGGAGCCAGCACTGGTGGGTATAGACCTGGCTGTCCAATATGGTGGCCAGCAGCTACTGAGCACTTGAGCCCGAGTGGACACACACTTGAAATGTGTCCTGTATAAGCTGAGATGTGCTTTAAGTACAAAATAGACATTGATTTCAAAGTATGAAAAAAGAATACAAAATACCAGCATTTTTTTATATTGATCATATATTAAAATATCTTAGATGTATTAGGTTAAACATAAGACATGAACATTAATTTCATCTGTTTTTTTCATTTTTTACTAAATCTTTCCTTTTTTAATTTTAAAATTATTGTTCTTAGTATTATTTTTAAGGATTTTACTTATTCATGTATTTGTCAGAGAGAGAGAGAGAGAGAGCACAAGCAGGGGGAGTGGCAGGCAGAGGGAGAAGCAGGCTCCCTGCCGAGCAAGAAGCCCCATGCGGGACTCCATCCCAGAACCCTGGGATCATGACCTGAGCCGAAGGCAAACGCTTAACCAACTAAGTCACCCAGACGTCCCAAATGTCTTTCTTTTCATTAAAAAACAAAAACAGAAAAAGCAAAACCCACAAGAAACTTCTATTTTTATTTATTTATTTAAGTAATCCGTGTACCCAACATAGGGCTTAAACTCACAACCCTGAGATCAGAGTCACATGCTCCCCTGAGCGAGCCAGTTGCCCGTCTTTTTTTTTTTTTTTTTTTTTTTTTTTACTTTTTTATGGTGGTTAGTAGGAAACTTACTTCAAAAGATTTTATTTATTTTGAGAGAGGGAGAGTAAGGGCAGAAGCCAAGGGAGAGAATCCTTAAGCAGGCTCTGCACTCAGAGCGTGGAGCCCAATACAGGGTTCCACCTGACTTCCTGAGATCATGCTCTGAGCTGAGAGTCAAATGCTTAACCGACTGAGCAACCCAGGCGCCCCTGGTTTTAGAAATTTTAAAATCACCCGTGCGGGTTGCATTCTATCTCTACGAGATAGTCCCGGTAGAGAGAATTCTTTTGCAGTTTTGCTGTAACCGGAGGCAGAGAATGGAAGCCACTGGCCACAGGTGACTGTGTCAGTGATTATAGATTTTTCTATTCCGGGACCATTTCACCGGGGCAGACACCTCCGCACATGACCTGACCTCTCCGCGGCTCTTAGAATCCATGAACTTTTGGTGGGGTAGGGTGGAGGATCAAACTCTTCTATGTTTTGCTTTGAGTAATAATGGTCACACCAGTGTCATTAGCTATAACCATTCATCGAGCTGTTACACTTAAAGATTTGTGCATTTTGCTCTAACTAAATTAAACAACAACTAGGAAAATCTGGATGAGACCTCTGTTTTGATTAGAAGTGCAGGAAGAATCGCAGCATTCTAGAGTTGCTGAGGACCCCCGAGATAGCGGCCCCACCCCGGTCCCCATGCAGCCAGGGACCTAAAGCGCTGGCCCGGGGGGGGGGGGGGGGGGGGGGGGGGGGGGGGGGGCGGCGGGCAGGTCTCCTGTCTCCCTGCACCAGAGCTGTAAAGCCAGCTTGATGCTTCACGGGGTTTAGACCACCTGCTCTCTCTGGGAGCCCCCAGGATACCCTCCAAGAAAGAATGTCAAGTGTGAGAAAGGCTCTGCAGGGGGCCACTGTGGCCTCGAGGCCATACCAACAATGGGGGACAAAAGCCCCCTCCAGAGGTGAAGGTTGGCCATTGAGGGCTGGCAAAGCACTTCAACCGAGGTGGTGGGGGGCGGGGGAGAACCCGCAGAGGAAGACACACAAAGGAGGAAGCTGCTGGATGGTGGACTGGCCACGGTCAGCCCAGAAGCCCCCTCCCTCTCCCAGACCCGCCTGCTCATCTCTTTCCTCCACCCCGACAAAAGCAAAAACGGAGGTCGCTCCCAACTTCCAATTAGTTTTTCAAATGAAATAATGACCCCGGGGACCCACTGCTACTTGTGCTTTTGGAAGGGAATGCGATTATAAAGGAAAAAAAAAATCCCCGCGCTTTATCACCATTAACAACACTAATGGCGTTGTGAAAGACTTCACCCCTCCCCGAAGAGGGGCTGGGAGCTTCTTGTTCCCGTGGGGGTCCTACTTAAGACCGAGTGCTGTTTTTTCCCCTAAAGAAATGCTCTAATCAATGGGGGACTTGTCGCTTTTAATGATAATCCTTTATGTTTGTATTAACTTCAAGTTCACAAAGAGGCTTCCCGTGCATTGCTCCATTTGCTCCCTCCCACAGCCCCCTGGAAACAGGCTGGTGCAGGGCTGGCCTCACGGAGGGGTGGGAGGTCGGGTGCCCTGGCGGTGGGGGGGGGGGGGCGCTGCTGGGAACTGATTCCTGATTCTAAGGCAGGGCTCTGGTGTGGTTTCAAGTCAAGACTCCAGGACCCTTGGGAAATTCGAGCTGGAGAATCAGGTGAATCCAACAATCAAACACCGTGCACTTGGTACAGATGGCTCACTATGCTCCTCCCAACACACAGGAAGGAACAGTGATGACCGTATCTACGCTGATCCAACACTGAGTCAATGAGGAGGGCCAGGCACTTCGGTTAAGTGTTTTGGGCATGACCTCATTTAATCCTTATAAATCCCTTTGAGGTATTAGCCCCATTTT
>CM052811.1:102034999-102102473 GCA_028533885.1 Nasua narica | reverse complement strand
CCCCGAATTCCCTGCCAACATCCAGAGGTTCCCAGGTACACTAAAATGTGTGTGCTCCGAAACGCCCGTGCGGAGAGGACAGCATGCGTGTGAAGGACAAGGAGCTGAAAGGGGAGCGGCTCCCAAGCCGCCGTCCTGGCTAAGAAGTTAACCCTCTACCGAGCTCATCAAATCAATGTCTGTGCTCAGATCCAAAGCACTCAGCTACCAGAGACCTTCCTTTAAAATCCTAGGTCCCAACCTCTGGAAGTCCCGAACGTCCCCATGCTCAAGCATCTTTCCTTTCTCTCAAGCAGTGTGATTTGGGGTAGCAGCAGCGCGAGGGTAGACTATCTAAGCAGCAAGAAAAACAATCAATCCAGAGTTATTTTAAAGAATTAAAGAGCTCAATATTTAGCAGAAAGGACTCAAAAGTGAAATCTCAGAGCAACTCTAATTCAGGACAAAACCAGTTGGGTATGTCAGGGAATGGGGGTGGGGACAAGGGACTGACTACCCAGGGGAACTTTCTCGAGTGTGGAAAAAGTCTATGTCTTGACTGAGGTGGTATTTACATGACTGAGTAAATTTGTCGAGATTCACAGACTGTACACAAACTGTACACAAAAAGGGTGAATTTTACCAGATATAAATTAGACCTCAATTAAACCTACAAAAACAAAACCAAGACAAATGTGGTCTTTCTGTGCTGAGGATTAGCTGTGCCAGCTTATGCTCACACATCAGTGAAAAGGCTCTACATCCGATGCTTTTGTTGACCTCTCCGATTTGCAGAGGATTAAAAATCAGATGGCTCCGCTGCTTTGGCGGGGAAAGCCATTTCCAAGGCAAGGGATCAGGGAGCCTAAACGAAAACTCAAATACCTCCCCTTCTCTTTGTTGGCCTAGTGCAGGTGTCAGCAAATGATGCCGCAAGGGCCAAGCCCAGCCCATCACCTGTTTCTGTAAGTTAAAGTTTAATGGGGGGGGGGGGGGACACCTGGGTGGCTCAGTTAAGCGTGTGACTCTTGGTTTTGGGTCAGGTCACAATCTCAGGGTCACAGGATCGAGCCCCAAATCGGGCTCCTCGCTCATGGTGGAGTCTGCTGTCCCTCTCCCTCCCCTTCTGCCTCGCCCCCAGCTAGTGTGCGCATGCACACATGTGCACACGCTCTCTCTCAAATAATAAAATCTTTTAAAAAATAAAGTTTTATTGGAACACGGCCACACTCACTTGCTTACACAGTCTACGGCTGCTTTCGCATAGCAGTGGCGGAGTTGAGCAGCCGCAACAGAGGCCATATGGTCTGCCAAGCCTAAAATACTATCTTTGCAGAAAACTTCTGCTGATCCCTAGTCTAGATGAGCAGATCAATGAAGCAGACACTCCCTTTCCTTCCCTCCCCTTCCCCTTGCCTCCACTTCCAACCTCACACCAGGATTATACCTAGAGAATGGGTGATCTTTCACTTGACATTTTAGCCACACAGGGAGTAGCCCTGAACTACATCTCGAGTTTTAGGAACCAGTGCTCTGATGCTGGCTTTGGGTTATGGCCAACAGTCCGTAACTGAGCCTCACCAAACTATAGTGCTTGGCCCAAGCAAAGACTAGTGTTACAAAAAAGCCTAAAAACAGTGACAAGGTGTGCCAGGATTTGCCATGGGACCATCATTTCAGGAATTTAGGTGTTCTGAATGGGGTCCCCATTCAAAAAGTCCAAGGTTGCATCTGTCTTACCCTGCACTCCGCTCTCCTATAAGCACAGAGAAACACAGGGCTGCTGTCTACAAAGCACCCCAGGCATGTAAGGGAGGATGGAGTCTAATGTAGTCAATGCCAGGTCAAACTTACCCCATCAGTCGGACTAACTCAGGGAGCTTTGACTTTTGCTCTGGTCCAGTCATAAGCTGGTCCAGCAAGTTGGAAAGTGGCCCCAGAATTCAGCTATGACTTGGGGAAGGTGGGGAGGAACGAGCGGGCTGAAAATCAGATAAACGACTGACATGCACGAGGTGGGCAAGATGGGAAAGGGGCCCTGCTTCTGGGATGAGTCCACCCTTCATTTTTACCGTAGTGTCCTATATTTTGCCAATCTACTGCTCTGCTCTGCAGCGATCCTGCCAAAGGAAAGAGGGTTTGAGAATCAAGAAAGGACAGTGGGAAGAGAAATAAGCTTGAGAAAAGAAATAGCAGCATACACCCAACCAGGGCTTCTGTTAGGGTCAATGATTTCCCAAGTGACTGAGTTTGTTCTAGGACTTACGAAGACAGCAACAGAAGAGTGAACTTTAACTTTCTGTATGGGGGTGTGTGTGTGTGTGTGTGCGTGCACGCATGCGAGTGTGTGTGCGCGTGCTGGAGAGGGGATGAGAACCAGAGTCTCTCTCCTCAGAAAAACGTACATAATTTTAGGATTCCAGATTAGGAACTCCTGCTAAGCAGGATCTAAATCTACCTCACCTTCCCCTTGATTCTGTTCATCTTGTGTGGGCAACTTCCAGAAAAGAGAGAACTCCACAGAGTGCAGCTTTCGGCTCCCTGGGGCCTGGGCTGGCTGCTGCCAGGGAACGGGGCTCTGCTTAGAAAAAAACAGCTGAATCCCTGGCTCCTGCTCAGACGCAGAGCACAGGTGCCAAATGAAGGCTGCTGGAGGGGCAGAGAAACGAAGCAGCTGCCGCGGCCGGGGCTCAGGGAAGCTCTGGAGGAACGCGGATGACTCAAGGGAAGTGAGGGAGCACGTCGGGACCGGTCTCCACGGTGAGGCACTCAGAAAGCTCACGACGGAGACTGGAGCGGGGCTGAGACACGCGGCTCTTCCGCCAGCTAACGGTCTCGGGGAAAGGCTCTCTGATCTGACCAATTTAATTGGCAGCCGTGCTGGAGGGCACACTATTAAGTTCGATTCTTACAGCAAATGTCTTGGAGAGGAGAAAGCAGGGCACATCTGAAGCTGTTAACTTCCAAAGGTGAAAGCAACTCTGACCTTTTCTTATCGACCTTTACGTGGCTGAAATCACCCAAGTTCTGATAAAGTCAAATCAATGAGAAACATCTATCTGACATTTAAATTGGCCTTTCACCCAGGTCCGACAGTCAAGCTGCCGGCAAAAGGCCGCCACCGTGTTGAGATCTGACCATTTGTGCGAACCTGAGGTTGTCTGGCTGTGGAGGGCGTGGTGGAGGCTACTGAGCAGGGCTCCCGGCCGGAGGTCTCTCGAAACCTGCGGCAGTTTGGGGGTGAAGGCGGGGCTGGGAAGCCACGGACCTCACACTGAGGAGGAAAAGCTCCGTGAGTCCGCTAGGGGTGACAAAGGAGTCCCTCTCCGGGGCCTGGGAGGAGGGCAGCAGAGGAGTCTCTGTGGCAGGAGAGAACATTTCTATACCAGCCAGCACGCGACCAACAACCTTCTGTCACACGTGTTCTAATCCATTTTAATCTTCATAAAGAAATTATTTTCTTCTCTTATTCTAATGTGTCAGGGCATAAATCATTGTGGTTTTAATACATTTAAAGCTGATCACCAAGGCCCTTTCTGGACTTAAAAAGGCAGGATTAAGGTGTCACACTTGTCCCCAAGGATCCGAATCATTCTCCCACAAGCCCTTGTTCAAAGAGCTGGGTGAGCAGAGCTGACAAAAATATTTCTCATCCCACATGGAGTCCCTGGCCCCTCCCCAGCCTTACCTCTTGATTGCCTGCTGGGCTAGCATTCGATTGCCAGCCAGAAACGTCACACTGCCCAAGATGGCCAGGTACTTCAGGGTCTGGAACATGTTGAGCTGAGTCCAATAGACGTACATAAGCCCCAGCATCGCTGAAGGAACAGATGTCATGACAGCCAATTAAGTGCAACAGTGACAATGGCCTGGGGCAGAGGACAGTTAGGAACAGTAACTGCTGGATTCTGAAGAAGTCTCGCTTTCTAGACCAGCTGGTTTTATTCCTTTTATCCGATGCCAAAAAATAAGTAACTCAATATACTTACCTTGGCTACCAAAAAACCCAGAGGTAAAAATCAGACCTTAGCACCTCAGCTACTTTTAACTGTCTTGTTCCATGTTCCAGCTCACGTCTGTTTTATCGTAGGTTTTATTTTTATTTTTTTGGTTTTTTTTTTTTTAAACATGACTGTCCTGTTATAGTCAGGATTCATTTGACTTTTCAAACCCTGAACAAAAGCATGCAGGATTAAATAAATGAGTAATTTCCTTTCTGTTACAAAAAATGATTAAGGGTATTTTGCCAGTGTGACTAGGAAGGGAAGGAAGGACCACTGGAGAGGAAGGTCAGTGAAAAGGGCTCAGGTCTGGGCACTGGGAACCCTGGGGTCTAGTCCAGGCTCTGCCCTTCCCAGCCGCTTCCATTTCTCTGGGCCGACATTCTCTCACTTGTCAAACGGGGATCATAATTCCTGCCTTGGGCACCCCCATCGGGGGGTTGTGATGAAAATCAAATGAGGGAATGTGCACAAAAAGCACTCTGGCAAGCAAAGTCATGGCTCTAAACAAATTTATATTCAGGTTTTGTTCTCAGTTTGACTCGGGAGGGCTATCACTCAAAGCCAGTAACTGGGCTGGAGAGAAAGGTCATCCTGTCGATTTTGCCCAGAAGGATGACGGATGAACTACAGCAGGGGTTCTTAACCATTTCTGAGGCCACGGACCACTGTGAGAATCTGACCGAAGTCACGGACTCCCTCTTTCCCCCGAAAAACACAGACACACAATGGCCTAGAATTTCAAGTGATTCATCTGTGGAGCCCCACGGACTCTACACACTGTTGACACACAGAGGGTTACTCCTCAAAGAGTCAACGAGGTCAGAAAAGAATACTGAAGTCTCGGGGCGCCTGAGTGGCTCATTTGGTTAGTGTCTGCCTTTGGCTCAGGATCGAGTCCAGGGTCCTGGGATCAAGCCCTGTGTTGGGCTCCCTGCTCGGCAGGAGAGTCTGCTTCTCCCTCTCCTTCTGCCCCTGCTCGTGTGCTCTTTCTCTCTCAAAAAAAATCTTAAAAAAAAAAAAAATCTTAAAAAAAAAAAAAAAGGATATAGAGGTCTCAGTGAAATGCAAGGCACCCAAAATCCAACAGGGGCAAACGTCTCTGAAATGCTCAGCTGATTTGTGAATTTACTGCCCTGTTATGTTTAGGTATGAAGTTCTCAAGAGAACAATGCAGAACAGTGTGTGCAATTGTGGAAGAAATTGTTTTCTATTACTGTCCAGACATAGCCGCCAGCGAATGTGAAGATCGATACGGTGGGGGAAACATAACCTTTGGAAACTGCATTAATGCTCTTCATCCAGGAAGATGGCTCAATGTAAAGATACGATAAGTGAGTGATCTCTGGAAATGAACGAGGCTATTAGGTAGGGGTAAATGGCCCGCCAACGGCAGCCTAGCACAATGAAACCCAATATAATGAAAGCTGTTCTAAGTGATGGACCAAACAGGTTTATCATCATATTAACTGTCCTAAAAGGCCAGGAGGAAGAGGGAAATGTTATGCTATTAAGTCATTATAGTTAATAGGTTGTGGGTCTACTTAACAGGGCTTTCGCGTGGGCAGGCAAAATGTCAGAGGAGGTTAAATGGAATTAGCAGCCAGGGGTGCTTACCAGCATGTCCCAGGTGAAAGATGATCGTGCTTGGAGCAAAAGTGAAGTTGGAGACATTGGCACCAATCCGGATCCACTGAACGATGGGGAGAAATAAATTAAAAAGACATTAGAACTTGAAAGGGAAGGCAACACATGCCGAGTCAATGCTAATCCAACGAACAGCCCCAAGGGCTTAAAAGTTCGTGCATACTTGAAGGACGGGAAATTTTTCCAAGTGACAATCACCCTATTATAAGTCCTCAGGAAAAAATTGTTCCTTTTCTCTTTAGAAAGACATTCCAACACCTGCTTTCCAATGTGCTTGGGTAACTCAAACCTGAACAGCCTTTTTAATGACAGCAAACTCTTCTCTTTTAAAGCAGGTGAGAGCACGAAGCCGAAAGGTCAGAGACTGCAATTATGATGAAGTCACTGGCACTCGGCCCAATTCCTCTAAATACGGGTAAGATAAGCCCCCTGGCAGCTGGCGGGGGGTGCACGCTCTTTCTCCCAGTTCTGTGCCTTTTGGAATTCTGATCACTCAAATATGAGAACAGGGGCGCCTACCCAACGTCGGGTTGCTGAAAGATCGTGCCGTGCCTTCCAGATTTAGACTGACCAACAATTCCTTTACTGAAATCAATGAATGAATTAGGAACCCAGGCAAGTAACTTCCCAAAAGTAAGCGCTAATGAGTTTTCCACACAGTTCTCAAAATTCTCTGAACTTTTGAGGATACGCATCTCATAATTTTTAAAGAGAGACAAAGAAAAAAAATTGGTAAAAAAAAAATTCAAACAGTACATTAAAATATAAAAATTTCCTTCCTTTATAGTCCCTAAAAGGTCCTCTCCTGGGAGGTGACCGACACTAACAGAAAATGTGTTTTTAAGGTTTTACACCAAGAGGCTCATACAAACATACTATCCTACCCCTGACCTGCTTCGCTCAGTGGGGCAACCTGGCAATCTTGTCATATCAGCATATAAATCTATCCATTCTTTTAATAAACTTGCATATTATCCCATTATATGATGGACCATAATTTATTTAACACTAGCTTTATATGAGAACTCTCGGTTGTTTATAGTTCTAGGCTCTAAATGCTGAAATCCGCAGCCTCCGTACCGTTTTTATATAGCTATCGGCATGGTCCTTGCTCTTTGCACACTTGACCTCATCTGAACACTCCTACAGAGCATCCCAGTCCATGTACTTTTATCGTTTTTAGCGGCTGTAAGGTACTTTCTCATGCCCCTTGTTAATGGATCGGTTTATTTGGCTGTTCCCCCATCGAGGGGAATTTTAGTTATTCTAAAATTTTTTGACCATCGGTTCAGGTCACAGCTGCCGGACCCCTTTGGAGCCGTGCGGAGGCCCGAGCACAAAGCCTCCTTTAGAACGGCTACATCTGCTGGGTCTGCCGCCAGGCACACGCTGCCCACGCTAATTACAGCTACTCACCAGAGCAAAGAGCAGGAGCAAGGGCGACAGGATCAGGGCGGTGAATGTATTGGACACCACCGTGGGGGGCCTCTTCTCAGGCTCTCGGAACAGGTGCTGCCGAGAGAAGACATACCAAGAATGTTCAAGAATGTGCCCTTCCCAGCAGGGGCTGCCGTGTAAACCAGGGACCAAAATGCCAATGACACTCAAGCCAAATTGCTTCCCCGAGGCCACACCCTCCTGGCAGGGATCGGACACTTGGCCTTTTGCCTCTCGGCAACGCGGGCTTCGTATCCCTGAGCTCTTACACCAGTGCCGGCTCAGTACTTGGCCAACCCTCTTCTTCCCTCAAAGACTCATTGCCATTTAGAGGTTAGAAAAGAAAACCCATCCAGTGGCATTTGCCTCATGTCAAAGAGGGTGCCTCTGGGGGGGGGGCCCTGGGTGGCTCAGTCAGTTTAGCATTTGATTTCAGCTTAGGTCATGATCTCAGGGTCCTGGGATCGACCCCTGTGTTGGGCTCCCCACTCAGCGGGGAGTCTACTTGTCCCTCTGCCCTTCCCCGCACTCGTGCTCTCTCTCTCAAATAAAAATCTTAACCAAAACAAAAAGAGGGTGCCCAGGTATATGGATGGTTTCGGTGACAGTCATCCAAGGCAGGACTCTGCATTTCATGCTTCTGGGTTCCCAGGGTGGCCCTCTCATATCCTGCTGCCCCACTTAAGTAACCTCACTCTCCTTGAGCCTCACTGTGGATGGTTCCAACCATAACTCACCCCTTCTGCATCCAGCCCATGACTCTAAGGAAGCCCTAAATCAACTTTCTCCCTTCCTTGTTCTGCCCGTTTTCTGGAATTGAACCAGAAAGCTGGGCAAGCATTGCTCTTTATTTTTTTATTGTTTTTTTTGTTTATTTTTTTTCTTTGCTTTATTTTTTTTTTTTCTGAGAAACTCTACATGGAGATCTTCGGGAAGCTCATCTAGATAGTGTCACCTAGCAAAAGCAGTGATGGACTGGGAGTCCAGAGACTTCTATCTAGACCCAAGTAAAGGGGCAAGTTGCTTTACCAACTCTTTGCCTCAATTTCTAGCTGGAAAGCTGGGGGTGGGAGGGCAATGGCCATCCTATTAGGCTTGGAAGGAGGCTGTAAGGACCAAATGCAATAGGGCATCTGACTATACTTTTTAAGCGCTGACACATCCAAATTTAACTTTTTTTCAGACTTTCTTCCAATGCATAGACCTGAGCCCGTCTGTCCTTGTCAATGTCTGGCCAACCCAGCTCCATGATGAGGCAGCTTCACTTGGGAGTCCTGTTCCCAAATCTTCCCCACGGCTCCCCTTTGCTGTCGCCGAGTCCGCGCTACAACTCGGTCAGCACCCTTCGTCATCACGGCCACACCCTCTAGCATTTCACTGCATTGTAGAATCTTAAACAATGCTCTATCAACACTAGGAGGATTTCCAAAAAGAATCCTACTACGACACCCTTTGGGCCCTAGTCCAGTCCTTTTGTTAGCGAAAAAGAAGTAAGTAGTCTGCCTGAAACATTTCGACATTAATTCATATGTGGTATGAATAGCTTCCACATTACTACGGTAGGATTGTTTCTCATGACTGCAGAATAGCGCACCGAGTACATCCACCTCCGTTTCCTTAACCAGTGGCTCGAACTGCCTAATGATTACTAGCTTTATTTTGTTTTGTTTATGCTTATTTTGTAAAATGTTTTAGAACCTTTTCAAAGCCTTTCTTTTCTTTTTGGTTACTTTTTTTTTTTTTTTTTTAAGATTTTATTTATTTGACAGACACACACACAGCGAGAGCAGAAACATAAGCAGGGGGATTGGGAGAGGGGGAAGCAGGCTTCCCGCCGAACAGAGGGCCCGATGTGGGGCTCAATCCCAGGACCCTGGGATCGTGACCTGAGGCGAAGGCAGACGCTTAACGACCGAGCCACCTGGGCGCTCCTGGTTACCTATTTTGATCCTCACCGCAGTCCTGTGAGCTGAAGCTGGGCGGAGATGCTAACTATGTGCAGGGAAGGTGAATCTCTGGGGAGAGGACTGGCTAGGGAAGGAAAGCTCTGTCCTCCTGCCCAGGTGAGTTTTCCACTGAGAGGCCCCAACAGCCCTGATTTCTGCAGGAGCAGAGGAAGAAAGCCAAACGCACCTATGCTGTAGCTCTCAAGCAGCCAGCTTAAGGCTAAATCTTCTGGGTGCTTTAGGAAAGACAGCCTCTGATTTTGTGTCCAGCTATCTGCTTTCGGGGAGCTGGACACTGGGTTCTGAGTCTGTTTCTTCAAGCTCTAGGATGGGACTATCCTAATTCACAGGGTGGCGAAGCCCACACTATAAAATATCGTACGAACAGGCTAAGGAAGAAGCCAGAGCCGCAGCCCCGGCATTTACTGCCCACGTCACCTTTCCCCTCCATGTTCAGTGGAGGAGTCCCTAGGCTTCTTATACCTGAATTTCCTGTTTGGGGGTGAAAAGGTTCTTGGACAGGACAGTCGATGGAGCATCTTCTTCAGGGAACTTGATGACCACGTCAGCCTAAAAAAGCAAGGGCAGTTTTGAAAGGCACAGGGCAGGGAAGGGGTTGGAACTCGTCAGCAGGGTAGCAGCCCCTAACTCGTTTCTGGGACCATCACTGAAAATAGCTGCAAGCAGTCCAATCACTTCTGATCCATTAGCTGACAAATTGGGGCTGTAAAAATTTCAAGAACAAAACAAGTATTTGTTGGAAATGCTTTTTAGAGCAAGAGTTCCAATTTTCTACTGGCCTGGTGAGCCCCACAGAGTTGCTTAATACAAAAACCGCAGCTGGTGTTCAGGCTGTTACAGCTGCAATCAGAAACTGCTTGGTGTCCCTGGGAAGTGTGATTTAGTCACAGGGGAAAAAAAAAGAAAGAAAGAAAGAAAGAAAGAAAAGAAAATGTGCTCTTGTACAAAAAACAGCCCAAAGTCCAGGAGAAGAAAGCTGTTTGGCTACAACGCAAAGAGATGCAGCCGCCCCTTCGTCTTGCAGAGGGAGTGCCCACCATTCCAGGCCTGTGGTCTGGCCTCGGCTACCTTTCCAACCGCCTCCTGCCCTTGACCAGACGCAGGTACCCCAGCAAAACGGACCCACTCAGGTCTCACCGAAAGCACCTTCTGCAGGCTGTTCCCCAATGACCATTCCACAGCCCCCAGACACTATTCTGATAAACCCTGCGATTCCTCAACCCCTGGCTCGAATGTGGTCTTTCACGTTCGTCTCTCTTCACACCAAGCAAAGGTGAGCTACGTAGGTGAGAAGCAGTTGGTAAACTGTACACAGCAGGCAAATGCTGGTTAATAGTTTATGAGCATCGGGCATATTCCAGAACTCACTATCCCAAACCATCCTGAATTATAACAATTCGAGTCTTACCCTCTCCTGCACCGTATCTCAAAGACAGGGGCCTTCATTTCTTACATCTTTGGATTCCCCTATAGCATTTTGCTATATAATGAAAACCTCCTTCGAGTCTAACTTTCGAGAAATTCGCTAGGACCCACGAGGGCAAACTTAGGCTTCCGTGCACTTGCTCAGTCACTACTTGCCAAGCACGTGCTAGGTGCCAGGCCCCGTGCACACACCTCAGACCTCTAGTGCAAAACAGCACGGCCCGTCCCCTCACCAGGTCCATTTACTACCCTGCACAGGCGAGGCTGGGGGAAAAAGAGCGGTCTCTGTGGGGGGCACAGCCACTCTTGTCTCGGTCAAGGAGCATCTGGGCACATACCACATTCCAAAGGATGGGGTTCTTCAAAGTGGCATCTCCGATGATCAGATAGAGCGTGTAGGTGCCAGATGCGGAGTCGAATTCGATCTTTCTCTCCGAGGTATCCAGTTCGAACTTGTACACGTTCTTGCTGTCCGGCTCCGCAACAAACACTACTTCCTGGCCAGTCTTCTGGTTATGGAGCCGGACAAATGTCTGGATAGAAGAGTACTACAATCTTTAATCCGATCATTTCAAAACTCCCTCTGTGCCCAACACTGAATGGACAAGGCAACAGACCGTTGGCTCTCTTGTCACAGTGGGAGCTCTGGGATCTGCCAGAGCTGCCCAAGCGAGAGGAAGGGGTGGTCATCCCACTCTCGTTACCAGCTCGGAGAGCAGAGCTCGCTTTTTGTTAGCGTAAGAAATTTCACTTAGGGGTCCGGCCAATTCTCAACTACTTGGAGGCTGAATGCCCAGTTTGTGGATGATTTAAGCTCTCTGCTGCTGCTGCAATTTCTTCTTCCTGCCAGCCTTTTGGCCACTTTGCTGCCCAATTAACTTCTTCACCAGAGGGTGAAAGAAGGGAAATGAGGTGGAACTGTAGGAGGCCCATTTTCAATTTCCTAGTGCCTCCAGCTAAAGATTTAGTGGAAGAGGCTTGGGGATTGATAGCACGGCAGAGTTCTGACTGAGCGCGGCAGCCCGGAGTCACGGAGAGAGCCCAGGCTCGGAAGACAGGCAGATTTGGTTCCACTGCTTACTGGGCGAGCATGTTACTTAACCTCCTCGGGCCTCGAGCTCTTCATCTTTACGAGAGAAAGATGGTGGCGTATGTGTGTCAAGATTCACAATGATGAATGTGAAGCATTTAGTGCCGGGCCTGGTATAATGCTAGCTAATCAACAAACGGTAGCTGAGATTCTCGTCAGTGCGATGGTGCAAGTCTAATCACCTTATCCCGCCAGTGGCACGAGAAATTAAGGCTTCGGCATATTAGAACTGCAGCAAAATTTAACACCCGCAGAGCTTTTCTCTCAGGTGTTTCAAAAATAAAAAATTGAACAAGACAGATAGATTGGTTCCATTTAACAGATCACAAGGCATGAGGATTAAAAGAGTTGCCCTGGTCACCAATGCAGCGCTGGATCCACGGGGAAAAAATGTAAATCTCATTTGTTACTTTACACCTGGGCAACAAAGAACGACCATCAAAGTATTTAGGGAAAGGGCCCAGAGATGTGAGGCACCCTGACTACGGCAGCCCTGGCCAAGAATGGGATTTAGGAGCTCAGATGCCTGATCTTCCGCTTGCCACAGCCAAGGGCAGGCGGCAGCCGGGCTCACCTGCAAAATACCGGCTCCACCTGGGAGGTCTCTAGGCCATGGTTGCAAAGTAAAATCGTGGGTGAGACAAGTATTCAGTTAAAGTCACACTTCCTCACTAACTCTCCCTGTCCCAGCCCTAATCCCACCAATTTAGTCTCATGATCTCTTCTCTTCACATTCTTTCTTCCCTTGTGCTGTTTCGCTGGCAAACGTCATTCTGAAAAGGAGCTGGGAAATGCTAAGAGGCTTAACTGCTCTGAGTCAGTGAGCCATGGCTAAGTGCCCTGACTGAGCTTTCTGGAGCTCTCTGGAGCTGGGGGGATGTGGGGAGCAGGGAAGATGAGCAGAGAAGAGCCAGGGCGGTGGTCCCGGGGGCAGCCACTCTGGGACCTGGGCACATGCGTAGCAGTTATAGCTACAAGAAACAAAGTGAGGGGCGCCTGGGTGGCTCAGTCAGTTAAGTGGCTGCCTTCGGCTCAGGTCATGATCTCAGTGTTCTGGGATCAAGTCCCGAATCAGGCTCCCTGCTACGTGGGGTAGTCTGCTTCTCCTCCTGCCTACAGCTCCCCCTGCTTGTGCTTGTTCTCTCTCTCTCTCTCTCCCTTTCTCTCTGACAAATAAATAAATAAAATCTTAAAAAAAAAAAAAAAGAAACAGAAAGCAATAAGGTTTCCAAGTAAATCCACTCACGTCAGTCATCTGCTTTGAAGCTATCTCTCGGCAGGAACTCGAATCTGCTAGCTCTTGTCAAGTATCCCTAAAAAGCACCTAAACCAAGGCCACCAGTTCCCATGCTCTTTCCTGTCTTTCAGCAAAGTATTTACCTGAATTTCCCTTTCTAATACTGCCATGGATGGGGGAAGGGTGGAGAGCAGTTATTCTCAGTCAAGGGGGAATGGCAGAGGCTGGGGAGAAGATCTCTGAGAAGACAAGGGGCCATATTAGATTCTCTGGGGAAAGAGTCTGATTTGAAAAGCTTTTAAATAATAATCATCATTATTTTACATATGGAAAACAAAAATGAAAGCAATTGCTTTCATAATACAAAGTAGGCATGAGTTAAAAAGGGCCATTCTTCAGATTCCCACAAAACCATCCACTACGGTCTGAACAAAACGCTTTGGGCCTACTGCCTAGGTTTTCCTTTTTCAAAATTATTTCAATCTGTTTTGTTTTGTTTTGTTTTCCCCCAGAAAGAAAAAAGCCTCAATTAAGTGTTAATCTGCCTTAAACCTATCTTCTCGATACCAGCTGATCCTTTAAAAAGAACCGTGTCTTCCACGTTCAGGGTTACAGCCGGTACTCAAGGGGACGGTGTGGGAGAATGTGAGGGACCATCAGGGTCCACAGGGAAGACCCGGAGGCAGGAATCGGGACTGTCTACACCATGCCAACGACTCTGGTGTGCGTTAATGTCACAGACTGAGAGGCGCCTGGGCTTCTTCCTGACCTGGTGAGGGGTGAGTTCGGCACCGGTGTTCACATCTACCAGCTGGAAGAACAGAGCAAAGTTCTGGTGGCTGTCTGCGATGAATGTGCCCTTGGCTTTCGCTGGGTAGGTCACCCTGAAAGAGACATGTACACAGCAAGTCTTCAGGGAGGATCCGCAGATCGCTGAGAACAGAATAAAAACAAAGGGCACTTCACTGCCTAATCCTCCCTCTCCCACTGAAACACTTTCCTGCCGCGGACAGACAGGAGGACAGAGGCTGTTTGTGGCCGGAGGATGAGAAAGGCACAGAATAAACTCCCCTCGGGGTCTGGGGCAACGCTACATTCAGACGCTCCAGGCTTTCACCTCAAGGACCTAATGATGTCAGCTCCACCACGTCAGGGACCAGCGGGGCGCACGCACGCAAATGGAGCGGAGAGCCGGGCGGCAAGACCTCGACCGCCACGACAAGTCATCACGGCCGTGACGTCGGCAGTTATGCGTGAGCGAGGCTGGGACGTGAGGGGGTAGGAGACGCAAAACAAAGAAGGGCATTCATCTCTTTTTCTTTTTTTAATGTTGTATTTTTTCCTGGACATGGTTTCAATGTATTTTTCTGCCAGAAATTGTGCTTTTAGAGTCATTTTCTCAAAAGGCAGACTTGATGAAAAAGCTGTTCTTTTCACAGCCATCTCCTGGGATGGCAGGGGAAGATGGCCAGGGGAAAAACAAGCCAAACGGTTACAGAGCTCACACCTGGCTATATTTTACATTTAGGCTTTATATTTACTTATGAGTAAAACCAACTCTTCATCCATATAGAGGATTAAACTTTGCAAAGCACTCTCACAGATATTACTTCAGTGGACTCTCAACAGTGCTCTCATCACCAATGTCACTGAAAATAACTAAGCCCTTTTGTAGGACTTAAAAGGACTGAATGCTTAGCTTCTAGGCTCTGGCTAACAGCTACAGTCCTCATAATGGCCCAGAGGGTTCACCTTCCTTCTCTGGCAGCTATAGCCACCTAGCTAAGTAAAGTCGGGGTCCGAACTACACCCAGAGGTCTAGATGGGCCCCCCAAAAACAAGGATCTGGGGGAGAGGGCTGACAAATAGGCTTCACACAGTGCCCTGGACCCCCTCTCACACTGCCAATGGCTACCTAGAAGTTTGTGTTAAAAAAGATTCTGAGTACAGCAGGAGCTATGACTGGTCAGCGATGCCTTCCACAAACCTGAGAAAGGAAATCACAGGCCCCGTACTAGGGATCTGCCATCTCAACTCTAAGGACCTCTGAGGCCTCCAACCCATTTCAGACCCACCGCAAGCCAGAGAGAGTTGCCATGAGGCCACTAAAAGCAGATTCAGGACTATGAAGATAAAGAGATTATACCAAAATATAAACACACTGCTTCCTTCATTGACAAAGACAGCCCATATAGACAGCCCCCCAGACCTGCCAGGATGCTGCCCGGCACAAGGGCCAGCGAAACTGGAGCCTCTGTAGCGGCGGGTGCGAGCCGGGTCACTGCTGACGCAGGAACGGGGCTCCGTGCCCGGGCACGCTCCTCTCAGCGCAAGCCTGGGCCCTCCCCGTGCCGAGAAGGCGCCCCACCTACCGGGTGGTTTTGGGTGCGATGCTCTGATCCTTGTCCACGGTGGAGAGATCAACGTTCGTGATGCCGACTTCAGTGGAGATCTTGACTCGCAGCTAGAGCGACACATACAAGAAAATCACCAGGAATTAACAGGCATAGCTAAATTTTCCTCACAGAGATGATCCTCGGATGGAAATCTTCAACGATCTTAGTAAAACTGCCTCAGCCAGGTAGGATTTCCACCTGTCCTCTCACCAAGGCATAAAAGAAACTCCTCGATTCTTACCCCTTCTTCCCTTCTTTGGCTTTGGATGGTATATACTAAGAGAGGAAAACAAAATTGATTTTTTTCGTGTGCCCTTTAAAATAAATAAGGGGGAAAACCTGTAAGCAATAACCTTCAAATAATCCAAATCAACAAAAACTCAATTCTAAGGACGGCTGTTGTTTGCTACGTGAAAGACTTCATACACGGATTTTATAACGACAATTTCATTTAATCCTCACAACTGTCTAAGGCAGTGCTCTTTGAGGTGAAGAAATTAAAGATGAAAAAGATAAAGCCACTCGCTCGGGTTTAGCTGGCTAGTATTCGAACTTGGGCACTCTGACTCAGTGTCCATGCTCTCAGGTACCTCGCCATCCAGCTTCCTCCCATCAACGCTTAACCCCTCCAATACCAGGCAGTACTGGAGGCCTGCCCACAAAGCCCTACGACGCCACAGCTCTCACCGGCACCGTTTGCCAGGTACTCTCGCTTTTCCCTCTGAGCGCGTAGTAGAGTCGTACTTCCCCGACCGCTGGCCGGGGTGTGGCCGCATGACTTGCTTTGCGCAGTGAAATGTGAGCACTCTGAATGGAAGCTTTAAGAGTCAGTGTGCGGGGGCGCCTGGGTGGCTCAGTGGTTAAAGCCTCTGCCTTCAGCTCAAGTCATGATCTCAGGGTCCTGGGATCAAGCCCCACATCGGGCTCTCTGCTCGGCGGAGAGCCTGCTTCCCCCCCCCCCCCCACCGCCTGCCTCTGTGCCTACCTATGATCCCCCCCCCTCTGTCAAATAAATAAATAAAATCTTAAAAAAAAAAAAGAGTCAGTCTGTGATTGTCTCCTTTTCTCTGACATGCACATAGACGATGTACAGAAAGAGGTTTGCTCCTTCAGCCTGGGCCCTGGAGTAAGGACAGCATGAAGCCGAGACTCTAGCTGACACACTAAGGTACTTGCATGGGTAAAAAACAAACTTCTGCTGTTCTAAGCTACTGAGACTTGGAGTTTGATAGAAGCACAAACCAGTCCATCTTGACTGTTAGTGTTTGAATTCTATGCATGCCCTATAAACACTTTCACAAAGAGGAGCTAGCCAACACAATGAACAAGAACTTTTAAAAAATTAGATTAAGTGTAAAATTCCAAGAGGCAAAAAAAAAAAAAAAAAAAAAAAAATCCAAGAGGCAGGAAACATTCTGAAAGTCTATTCATGGGAAATTTTTAAATCTAAGTTTTAATGTGCAAATTATAAAAACCCAAGGCACTTATGTGCAAACATATTCATAAGACTTCCAAATATTTGATAAGCTTGAATGTAATGCTTAAGGAAATCCTTGCCAAATCCACTGGTTTATAGTCTAAGTCAGGATCAAGGAACAGAGATAGAGGGCCAGGCAAATAATTGAAGGATAGGTTTAGCATATTAGCTTTAGCGTATGAAGGATAGTATTTAGCGTAGCTAAAATGCACTATCAAGGTGGGACAGCCTCAAATCAAGGGCAAAGAAGAAAAATTAAAAAGGGATAAAGATAGCTACCAAGTAATTTCTTTTAATAGCCTTCTCTCCTACCTCCGTAATAACCATTTTGTGACAACGGCCTCAATTATCAGATTAAATAGAAGTATTCTCTTTTACTTAAACAACAACAACAAAAAACCCTGAAATGTACGAGTTATTACCAGAGGCCGTAAGGAGGATTATTACCTCCTGCTTTTGAATATACAGCCATCTATTGGCAGAATTATATTCAGCAGCACTGCCTGTCACTAAGTCTAGGCAACTGGGTGAATCGCGGTGGTAGGGAAGGGAAATAGATGACCTTCAAGTTGAATAAATCCCCAAGGGAGGAGCTGGGGGGCCTCTCCCTCAGCTCTTCCGGCTCTGTGCTGAGCAAACAGCTTTACGACTCATAGAGGGTTCAGAACCAGAGCAAACTCTGCTATATAAAACCCAATGTGGAGAGGCACTGACACCCTCTGAAGAAAAACTAGACTGGAAGGCTCAAGCAAAGAAGCAGCCCAAGAGCTGTGATTAGGCTACTGATTTTTAGCAAGATACCCCACTAAGATCACCTTCCCTACACCCCCTGGGGGCATCTGGAGCACCCAGATGCAGGGGATATACAGGGATGGCAAGATACACTTCCTGGCCTACAGGGAAGCACAGATGCAAAGCTAAACTAACAAACCAGGCTGCTGCTTTAACGGAGTGATGTTCCAAGTGCTAAAAAAGCACAGGAGAAGGAACTGTGACCTAAGTCGGCCTGGGGGTGGCCCTGCGTCAGGGAGCAAGAAATCTGTAGCAGGAAGGTTCAGCAGTCCTTCTGTTTGGGGAGAGGTAGGAGTTGGTAATATTCCATGCTATGGAAACAATCTGTCTTCACAGTTAACTACTCTGCAGTCTTCATCAACATTAACCAGATAATTCCTTCTTCGCTTCTTTGACTCATTCTCTTAATGGCTCACTCATTTAATTTGTAAATGTGATCTTAAAATCACTGCCCCACCTAAATGTCCATAAACAGAAGACTAGTTACATGAATACACTATGAATCACCATGGAATAATTTAAAAAGACAAGGTAGATGTCTATGGACAGATACAGAGATATTATCACCGACTTCTGAATTTTGAATACACAGCCATCCATTGATGGCGCTCTCTGTCATGGAGTCTAGGCAATTGGGTGAATTACTGCAGGGGAGTGGCAGAGGGTTGGGGAGGGTGGAGTTGGGTGGGGAGGGGTGTGGAGTTGGGGGGAGGCCATCAAGTTGAAAAGACCCCAGAGGGGAAAGCTGGGAGCTCTACTTTGTGAAAAGAGCAAAAAATACAGCTGTTTATAGAAAAATCTCTTCTGTGTAAACAAGAAAGGATATGCACACATTTATTAATATACACATCCTCCTCTTTCTTAAAATGTACACAGTTAATGGTTAGATTCCTCTGAGGAGAGGAGCTGGACTGAAGGGATGAGAAGGTTCTTACATTTCATTATATACCTTTTTGCACTTTGAATTTTTTTAAACTACATGCATATTTTACTTTTTTTTTGAAAAAAAAAAAAAAAAAGATTATCTGAGCAATGAGACTGTGTGCCCTATACTTTCTTCTCCATAAACATTTTGTATTAAAAAGCACCACCCCATAAATATGATTTTAAAAATAATACTCTTCCTTTCTGTAGATGGGTATATACAGACAGATGTTTAAAGACTCGTGTAAGGCTCTGAATGTATCCTCATTATAACGACAGAAAAGCCATCAACTTCCTGGGTTTTTACTTAGGATCCTGACTATATTTCAACAAGAACATGGTTGCTAAGGTCTGCTAATCAAGATTCAAACTGTGTGTTTGTTCTAAAGACATCATAAGCATTCCCAGACAATACAGACGCATGGATGACAAAAGGGCAAATCGCAGTGAACTCAAGTCATCGTGGGTTTGCTCTCAGCCCTCATTCTAAAAGGCTCCCTAAGTTAAAGCTTTCTTTGTTGCAGAGAAACACTGTAGGGCTGTTCTTGAATAGGGAATAGTTTAAAACAAGTCCTTCTGCTCCTAAAATCTTACTATAAATGGGTCTCTGGAAACACTGAAAAGAAAAGCGTTTTTATGCTACTCTTTTAAAGCAAATTGAGAAACAAAAATTATTATAACTTTTTTCAAAGCCACGCTTTAAAGAATTCAGAGTAAGATCCCAGTGGGTTAGCTGCTTCTTTCACACTAACACTTTAGGATTAGTTTTTATAATAGGAAAGGGACTTGTTTAGTCACTTTAAATGCAGCTAAGCCTGCTTTACACTGAATCATACTAGTCTTTTCTTTGCCTGTGCTGCATACCACATACACCTCAAAAAATGTTTTAACACCAGGAAATGCAGTCTTTCTGCTGAGAGTAATAACCCCCTGTTTAGCTCATTACTGTCAAAAATGATGGTGCATTAGGGGCAATTAATGCTAATGACAGCTTCGAAAACCATGTTTCCCGTGACAGCAAGTCCAATGTCAATGAATGCTATTACAGGCCTTCCACACCAAACCACCGTTAATGCACTCTGACCAATGTCAAGCATCTCTCAGGAGAGTAAACAGGACCTGCTGACCCGCTCTGAAGCTCTAAGTGTGACTATTACTGAAATTACAAAGTAAAGTTGCATATGTGACAGAGGTCAGAACACACACACACACACACACACACACACGCACACACGCATAAAGCTGAAACATAATGAAGAAGGAGAGATTTTGTAATGCTTACTTCATCACCGTGAAGGAGAAGGACAGCAGTGGCCTCAGTTGGCACTTATTATCATTGCATGAATAATAGTTATTAGCCATTTCTGCTACTTTGCACTTAGGTAATTTTTCCAACAATCACAGAAACACTTGGACAAACACCAGATTTGAAGTTAAAAAAAAAAAACCAAGCTGTTACAGTAACCAAGACAGCATAGCATTGGTATAAGGATAAAAATACAGGTTAATGGAATACAACTACAAGCCTAGTAGTTAACCCTTGCCTCTATGGTCAACTGATTTTTGATGCCAAGACAATTCTATAGGGAAAGAATCTTCAATCTTTTGTTGAAGTTCTTCAACAAAAGGTGCTGGGATTTCCACATGCGTAAGAAGGAAGTGAGACCCCTCCCTCACACCACATACAAAAACTAACTCAAAATCAATTAGGAACCTAATGTTAGAGCTAAAGCTGTACGAGGAGTAAATCTTCATAACCTTGGATTAGGCAATGGTTTCCTAGATATGGCACTTTAAGCAGAAGCAATGAAAGAGAAATAAAGACTGAACCTTGTCAAAAAAAATTTTTTTAAGATTTTATTTATTTGACAGAGAGAGAGAGAGAGAGAGAGAGAGCACAAGTAGGCAGAGGTAGGCAGAGAGAGGGGCAAGCAGGCTCTCCGCCGAGCAGAGCCCGACACGGGGCTCGATCCCAGGGCCCCAAGATCATGACCCGAGCTGAAGGCAGAGGCTTAAACCACTGAGCCACCCAGGCGCCCCTGAACCTTGTCAAAATTAAAACAAATCATGTATCTGTTAAAAAACTTATACCCAGAATATATTAAGAACTCTTAAAACTCAGTAACATAAAAAGACAAACGAGTTAACAAAAAGGGGAAATAAGAGGTATACAAATTGGAAAGGAAGAAATAAAAAGAAAAAAATGTTTTAATGGGCAAAGGATATACAAAGATATACAAATGACTAATAAGCACACGAAAAGATGCTCAGTATCGTTATCCATCAGGGAAATCCAAATCAAAATTTCAATGAGAGGATGCCTGGGTGGCTCAGTTGGTTGGGCAACTGCCTTTGGCTCAGGTCATGATTCTGGAGTCCCAGGATCGAGTCCCGCATCAGGCTCCCTGCTCAACGGGGAGTCTGCTTCTCCCCCTGACCTCCTCCCCTCTCATGCTCTCTCCCAATCTCTCTCTCAAATAAATAAATAAATAAAATCTTTAAAAAAAAAAATTTCAATGAGAGACCACTTCCCACCCACGTACAATGGCCAGAATGAAAAGAAAAAGAATAAGTGTTGGTTAGGATGTACAGAAATTGGAGCTCTTATATATTACTACTAGAAATGTAAAATGGTGCAACTTCTTTGCAAAACAGTTTGTCAGTTCCTCAAAATGTTAAACATAGAGTTTATCATATAATCCAGCATTCCACTGCTAGGCACATATCTCATATAACCGAAAACAGATGTTCTAACAAAAATGTGTACATGAATGTTCACAGCAGCATTATGTATAAGAGCCAAAAAAGTAGAAAAACTCCAAATGTCCATCAACTAATGAACTGATAAACAAAATGGTATACCTACACGATGGAATAATACTCAGCCATAAAAGGAATAAAGTACTCATACATGCTACAACATAAATTAAGCTGAAAAATATCATGCTAATTAAAAAGGCCAGACACAAAATGCTACATAGTATATGATACCATTTATATGAATGTCCCAAATAGGCAAACCATAGAGTCAAAAAGTAGAGTACTAATTGTCAGTACTGGAAAGAGGATATATTGCTATAGAATAAGGAATGTCTACTACAGACACGGGATTATTTTCTGGGGTGATTAATGTGTTCTGGAATTTGATAGTGGTGATGGTTACAAAACTCTGTAAATTTACTAAAAAAAATCCACTAGGGACCTAGGTGACTCAGTCGGTTAAGTGGCCGACTCTTGGTTTCAGCTCAGGTCATGATCTTAGGGTGGTGAGATCAAGCCCCATGTCAGGCTTGGCGTTCAGCATGGAGTCTCCTTGAGATTCTCTCTCCTGTAACCTCTGCCCCTTATCCTGCATGTGCATGCGTGCTCTCTCCCCCCCTCTCTAAAATAAATAAATAAATCTTGAAAAAAATATATACTAAAAACACTGAATTTTATATATATATATTCTTTTTAAAAAAAGATTATTTATTTATTTATTTATTAGAGAGAGAGAGACTGAGAATGAGAGGAGAGAAGGTCAGAGGGAGAAGCAGACTTCCCGCAGAGCCAGGAGTCCGATATGGGACTCGATCCCCGGACTCCGGGATCATGACCTGAGCCGAAGACAGTCGCTTAACCAACTAAGCCACCCAGGTGCCCCTGAATTATATATATTTTAATGGGTATGTGAATCATATCCTCAATAAAGTTGTCATTAAAAAAAAAAAAACAACAAAGCCCAAGATATTTTGTGTAGGATAAAAAGCTCACTCTTCAAAGATGAGTTACCATAGTTCTAAGAGCCCAGGAATGTAGGGAAACATCTTTATAACACTCCATCCTTTTCTTCTAAAATGGTCTGCGATGGAGACTAAGCACTGAAAAAATAAGGTTTGGTCTCCACTCACAGGGAGTTCCCAGTCCAGTGAAAAAGCAACACATATATGCAAACAATGGTAATACAAATCAATAAGAACAATTATCAACAGGATATAAAATACTATAGCAACAAAAGTAAACCTTAAGTATATTGAAGCCCTAAATATAAATATAGGGAGAAAAAATCCTTAAAAACTGTTAGAAGAAAATATTGGAGATTATCTTCATCACCTTGGAGCAGCATAGGACATTTTAAAAATATAAAAAGCACAAACAACCTAGGCAAAACACTTTTAAATAGGGCTTCACTGAAAATAACTTTTGTGCATCAAAAGATGCCATACAGCAATACTGAGGGAAGCTATCTGATGCTTATTAACTAAGGGTTAGTTTCCAGAACATCAACAGCTTCCAAAATTAAGAGAAAAACAGACAAAAAATAGACAACAATTCACAGAAAAAGGCAAAACTAAAAGGCCAATAAACACAAGGAAAAAAATGCTCAATCTCACTAGTAACCAAGGAAAAACATTAAAACAAGACATCATTTTGGAGTGCCCAGCTGGCTCAGTTGGTGGAACAAGGGATTCTTGATCTCAGGGTCATAAGTTCAAGACCCCCATTAGGGGCAGACATTACTAAAAAAATAAAACTTAAAAAGAAAAAACAGACACCACTTCATATCCATCAAATTATCAAAAATTCATAATAGCAAATAGTGGTAAGAATATGAAGAGAAAAGCAATTTGGCAATACCCAATAAAGCTGGAAGCTAAATGCAACTTATGATCCCACAACTACACTCCGGATAAACAAACAAAATGTGCACAAGGAAACACAGGCTAAGATGTTCACAGCCGCACTGTTTGTAATAGTGGAAATCTAAATGTCCACCAACAGGAAACAAATTAAAAATTTGATTCATTCATAAAAGGAAGCCAATTTTATGACAGTTATCCATGGAATGCATATTTCTAGTTCTACAGGCATAAATGGGGCTGTCATAAAATTAACACTGAATGAGAACAAGCAAATTGCAAAAGGATGCATACAACATAATATACAAATTTTGAGAAGATGCGAATCAATGCATTATATTGTTTAAAAATACGTATATGTGTAACGATATAGAAATATCTTTAAAAAAGGTGGGGGATATAAAATAAATAATCAAAATGTTGGGATATGAAGGAGATGAATGGCTGGCAGGCACATGAGGATTCATTAAATTCTTTTCTGTATGTTTGAAATAGTCCATACTAAAAAAATAAAATATAAAGTTCTATGGGAGCATAGATGAAGGAGCAACATTTGAACCAGACCTTCCAGGATAAGTAGTTGAGCCTATGAGCAAGGGAGGGGAAGAGCCTTTCCTACAGAGGGAAGCAAGAGTTGAGATCCAAAGATATGTGCACAGAAAGCACGTTTGAGAGTCTGTTTGTAGCCAAGAGCAGCTAGCACTGAGATGAGGACGGGCCCGCCCCGAAAAGCAAGTGCACACGCCTCGTGGAGGACCTTCTAACCTGTTCTCAGGAGTGCAGACCTCACTCACAGGCAATAGGGAACCAAAGAAATGTTAAACGCGGGGAACGTGATTTTATCATGTTAGTGGCACTTAGGGAAAATTAAACGGAAGGGGCAGAAATTGAAGACAATGAAACTACAGTTGACTCTTGAACAATGGGGTGGGTGGGGAGCGCCGACTCCCACCCAGTGCAACTGAAAATTCATGTATAACTTTTGACGCCTCCAAACCTTAACTACTAATAGCCTATTGTTGACCAGGAGCCTTACTGATAACATGGTGGATAAACATTTATTTTGTATATTATACATATCGTATACTATATTCTTACGATAAAGCGAGAAATAAGAAAATGTCATTAAGAAAACCATAAGAGGGGTGCCTGGTTGGCTTAGTCAGTTAAGCATCTGCTTTCAGCTCAGGTCATGATCCCAGAGTCCTGGGATCGAGTCCCAAATTAGGCTCCCTGCTCAATGGAGAGCCTGCTTCTCCCTCTCCCTCTGCTATGTGTGCTTACTTGCTCTCTGTCAAATAAATAAATAAAATCTTAGAAAAAAAAGAAAACCATAAGAAAGAGAAAATACATTTAACAGTACTGTACTGTATTTGTCAAAAAAATCTGCACGGAAGTGGACCTAGGCAGTTCAGACCCTCGTTGTTCAAGGGCCAGCTGTAGTTGGAAACTCCCTTACCAGACTTGATAGAGAATATAGGGCTCTACCCAACTGCGAACACAGGGACTGAAGAACAAAGGGCTCGTGCAAAAGCCATTCAAAAGTGGAATCAACAGGACTTGGTGACTGACTGGAAGCCAGAAGTGGAAAGAAAGAAGAGGTTAAGAACGACTGCGTCCTGGGGCGCCTGGATGGTTCACTGGTTTAAGCGTCTGCCTTCAGCTCAGGTCCTGATCCCATGGTCCTAGGATTGAGCCCCACGACAGGCTCCTTGCTCGTCGAGGAGCCTGCTTCTCTGTCCTCCTCTGCCCCACCCTCTCACTCCCTGCTCTTGCTCTCTCTCTCAAATAAATCAAATCTCAAAAAAATAAAAGTTTTGTAACTTTTTAAACTAAAAAAAAAAAGTGTCTTATGGGTATGGCACTTAAAGTGGATATGCTGTCATTAGGACTGTAAAGGTAGGGGCGCCTGGGTGGCTCAGTAGGTTGAGCCTCTGCCTTCGGCTCAGGTCATGATCCCAGGGTCCTGGGATCAAGCCTCAAATCGGGCTTCCTGCTCAGCAGGAAGCCCGCTTCTCCCTCTCCCATTCCCCCTGCTTGTGTTCCTTTTCTCACTGTCTCTCTGTGTCAAATAAATACAAATCTTTTTTTTTTTTTAAAGATTTTATTTATTTATTTGACAGAGAGGAGAGAGATCACAAGTAGGCAGAGAGGCAGGCAGAGAGAGAGTAGGAAGCAGGCTCCCTGCCGAGCAGGGAGCAGAGAGCCCACACGGGACTCGATCCCTGGACCCTGAGATCATGACCTGAGCTGAAGGCAGAGGCCTTTAGCCTCTGAGCCAGCCAGGCGCCCCAATAAACACAAATCTTAAAAAAAAAAAAAAAAGACTGTAAAGGTAGAAGGAAGAAAAGGTTTCAGGAAAAAAAAAATTAAAAAAAAAGAAAGAATGAAAGAAAGAAAAGTCTGCCTTTTAATGGGTTCGGTTGCAAATAAGGACCCTTAATGAGGAAAGCCAAAATTCAAAGAATCTAGATTTTAAAGGTTCAAAGTGCACACTACAATAGTTTCTATCCAAATTTTGTGTTAGTGGATGGACTAGGATCAGAAGTCTCATGCCCAAAAAGGTCGGACATGAAGTAGGGAAGAGGCAGAGATGAGAGTTCCAAAAAATATCTTCCTTTCCGACAAATTTTGAATATAAGTGTTTAATCTACCTATGCTAAGTAATGTCCCACTTTTGAAAAGGTCAAACTTTTCAGCTGCCTTGTCCTTTCATTAAAACAAAGTAAGTGTCATAGGAGCCAACTTGAGGAGCTTTCTAAAGGTCAAATCTGGGATAATGTGAGCAACAAAATAAATGATGATAGTAAAGATCATAACTACAGAGTAAAATAAACTTCCATGAGCCCAAAGTGTTATAAATAATTGAATAAATAAATAAATGAAGACAGGGTCAGGAGAGGGATAGCTTTTTCTTACAACAGAATTCTAATTAATAAATGTAGACAGAATGAAGGGAAGAAAAAATCACCTTTTGGCAGTCAACCTATTACTAACGGTTGCAGGCAAGACCATCAAGATATTTGCAGACTCAATTACAAAGCAGAAAACAGCAACTTTATAGGGAGAAACCCAGCAGGTACCACCTTAATCAAGTGATCAAGGTTAACATTTATACCAACAATGAGACATATCAACATCATATACTTCCTAAGAAGATGCACTGAGAGGTACAGAGCATCACTTTTGGAGTGTTCTTGCAAAAAAACTCGTGGCCTGAATTTAATTTTGAGGAATTCAAAATGTAAAGTGAGGAGCACTCTACAAGCTAAACAAAGAGTACTTCCAGAGTACAAAGGTCACGAAAGAAACTATACTATAGGGGCGCCTGGGTGGCTCAGTCATTAAGTGTCTGCCTTTGACTCAGGTCATGGTCCCAGAGTCCTGGGATTGGGCCCTGCATCAGGCTCCCTGCTCAGCGGGAAGCCTGCTTCTCCCTCTCCCACTCCCTCTGCTTCTGTTCCCTCTCTCAGTGTCTGTCTTGCCGTGTCAAATAAATAAATAAAATCTTTAAAAAAAAAACAACACCTCTTTAAAAAACTATACTATAAATGAGAGGAGGTGAAAGGAACATGTGACCCTAAGTTGTACCTCAGATCAGAATAGGGACATTGGTAGGATATAACTAGTGAAATTTGAATTAAGGTCTATAAATTAGTTAATAGTATTGCATCATGTTAAAGGGCATTCCTGATGCTACTATACTTGGTTAAGTCCATTCCTACAAAGCATCAGATAAATGAGGTATAATTTTCCATCCTTAAAACCTAAAAACTTGGGGCACCTCATGGCTCAGTTCATTAAGTCTCTGCCTTCGGCTCAGGTCATGGTCTCAGGGTCCTGGGATTGAGCCCCGAGTCAGGCTCTCTGCTCAGTAGGAAGTCTGCTTCTCCCTCTGTATGCTCACTCTTTCTTTCTTGCTATCAGAAATAAATAAATGAATAATCTTATTTTTATTTTTTTAAAGATTTTATTTATTTATTTGACAGAGAGAGATCACAAGTAGGCAGAGGCAGGCAGAGAGAAGGGGAAGCAGGCTCCCTGCTGAGCAGAGAGCAGGATGCAGGGCTTAATCCCAAGACCCTGGGATCACGATCTGAGCCGAAGGCACAGGCTTTAACCCACTGATCTACCTAGTCACCCCTGAAAAATCTTTTCAAAAAAAAGTTTAAAAACATGTTAAAAAAAGAACTAAAAACTTCAATAATTTACATGAAAATTCTTCTTACCATTTTTGCAACTTAAGATCAAAATTATTTCAAAACGAAAAAAATGAAAAAAGTTTTATAAAAGAAAAACAAGGGGTGACTGGCTGACTTAGTCGGTGGAATGTGTAACTCTTGATTGTGGGGTTGTGAATTTGAGCTCCTTGTTGGGCACAGGATTTAATTAAAAAAATAAAGATTAAAATAAATTTTGAAAAAAGTGAGTGGTAAATAATACCTGAATAGTGAAGAAAAGAGTTCTTCCAAATAGCATAGATTTAATTATATAGGAAAGGCCCAGGACCCCTCCAAGTTCCCCTCATCCAACAGAATGCAGCCATTAATTAAGTAGATACAGCAAAGACGCGGCAAAAGCACTGAGTAATGACAGCTGAAGGGAGTGATATCGTACAAAGGCCAGCAGCTGCTGGAGCTGCACACAGCGTTGCAGCCTCTAGGCAGGCTGTATAGTCACCGGAGCACGCTAACTGAACTCATCATGCTGGGCAGGGAATCGACCCAAGAACAGGCTGGACGACCTTGGACAAGTTACACCACCCCTTTGAGCCTCTTCTGTGCAATGAAGATGGCTTTATCTGTGTCTTCGGGTTGTTGTAAGACAAAAATAACGTAAGCAAAAGCACAGAACTAGGCTTCTCCTATCACAGGCCTTCAATAAAGGGTTCATACTGATGATTCTAATTCAGAATAAGAAATGGTTAAACCATACCCCATAGTTTAAGGAAGCAGGAAAACATGGAAGTCATCTTAAATAAACTATGAAAAAGGTTAAAATGAAAGCCACAGTGCCTGAAGGGGGATACTCCAATTAGGTGGGAAAACCACTAATGAAATACCTCACTCCCCAAGTATCTGATTAAATGAGGCATAGTCTGCCATCCTTAGAACCACTTTGGATTTTCAATACAACTAGAGTCAGCTAAACATCTGAAACACAATTCATTACGAAACTTACTGATTTTCAGGCAACTCTCTCAGGTCCCCTCCCTCCTTGAGAGCTTTTTACTATCACTTTGT
This sequence comes from Nasua narica, assembly GCA_028533885.1. Classification (NCBI taxonomy): domain Eukaryota; kingdom Metazoa; phylum Chordata; class Mammalia; order Carnivora; family Procyonidae; genus Nasua; species Nasua narica. Next base: position 102,074,239 of record CM052811.1, on the reverse strand, counting down.
TATCACTCAATAAACTTGCTTTGCTGCCCACCCCCCAAAAAAGAAACTTACTAATTATCTTTACCCAGAGAGCCTCGCTACAGTATGTCTCTGGATGCTTTTTGTCACCTAATTAGTATCAGGCACTTTTCAAAATCTATCAAGACCTATCACACAAAACATCATAATAAGAATACTTATGTCTCAGTGAAATTATAGGTGATTTTTATTTAGAAAACTTCCTAAATTTTACGTGAGATACTAAATCATACTAGAAAATGAGTAATTTATAAATGAAACTCACTTTGATCAAGTTCTCGGCAAAGCGTAGTTTAAACCTACCCTTCTCTTAACATATTCACATTAACTTGGCTGTAAAATGAAGTCAATATACCAGACGATTAATCCTGTGTGCCTACTTGGTCATTTCCTTGGATTTAACGGGGATGACAAGAAGAGCACTTACCTCGACACTATTTGCAATGTAACGGTTGTCGCCTTCAACTTTGACAGAGAAGTCATAATAACCACTGGAAAATTTGACATTCATGAAGTTTAGTTCAAAAACATCCCTGTTAAGAATGACAGCGGGGTTAGCAAGAACTCACACAGCAAAGTTGTGAATGTAGCAGATGGGCCGCGCGTGGCCCTCCCTGAGACAAGCCAGGGTTAGGCCACGTCTTCACCTTTCAACTTCCCACCCACTTGGGCAACCTCCTGCTCAATCACAGATTATGATATGGGCAAAACTTCAGAGAGATCTACAACGACCTCCTCTTTCAAGTCTCTAAAGTCTTCCTTCCTTTGTTTCCTCCTCTCTGCTCCTAAAATTCCACCCCCCTCGGGTAGACTGCCACAATTAAATGCAAAACAGTCTACAGCACGATCCCTATTATGTTTAAAAAAGACACACGGAGAGAGTAGAAATGTTCAAAAAGGATGGTGTACAGCAGTATAATTGCAGGCAATTTTTGATATTATTTCTACTTTCCTGTGTTTTGTGAATTTCCTAAAAATGACAGATCTTACTTTTATGAAAATACCAATAACTTTTATTTTAAAGGGGGAAAAAAGTAGAGAATTAACTCTAACTACATAGCGAAATCCCAAATGTCTTTTACCATTGCACTCATCATTCCCAAAAATGATTTTGCTTTTTAATTTGACATATTGTCTGTGTATCTTTTTCATTCTCTAAGAAATGAATATTCTTGGGGCACCTGGCTGGCTCAGTCAGTGGAGCATATGACCATTTTTTTTTTAGCATGCAGCTCTTAATCTCATGGTCTGGGGGTCAAGCCCCATATTACATCTAAAGCTTACTTAAAATTAAAAAAAAAATTAAAAAAAAAAAAAAGAAATGCATATTCTCTCTAAAACTCAAGAGCTCCTAGTCTCATTAGCTTATCAACTTAACACTTAACAAAGTCTCATACAAAAATTGATTCTTAATTCTTTTAAAATTTCCATAATATGCAACCATTAAAAATAAGACTAACGGAGCATTTTGGTGGCTCAGTCGGTTAAGTGTCTGCCTTTGGCTCAAGTCACGATCCTAGGATCCTGGGATCAAGCCCTATTCTTGGGCTCTCTCTCTGCACTCACCACCCGCGGCTTACCCCCTCCCCGCCCATTCTGTTCTCTCTCTCAAATAAATAAATAAAAACTCATATCCTTCAAAAATAAGCTCAGGACTTACCCAACAGGGGTAAAAGATGTCTTCTGGAGGACAATGGCTCTGGAAGCAACAGATTTAGCATGTTCTAGTTTAACAGTGGCCTGAGTCAGAGGCTGAGATAGAACATTGGTGACCTGCAACTAGAAATAAGTTTTAAAATTATCCGTAGCAACAAAGGCCAAAGGAGTACAAAATTTTGTTTCTGGGGTGCTTTATACATAGGGAGCCGGCTCTGCAGGGGAAGAGACACTTTATTTCAAGACATCTTCACTGACTTTGGTCTACGATCTATCAGAAATCAGACACAGAAAATACCAGGAGACTGGTAATGGGACAGATTATAAAATGTTAGAGGTAGGGAGGATCTTAAAGATGATCGTGTCCAACACTCATTCTTCAGATGAGGATGGGCGCTTTACATATCCCCTCCTTTATCAATCATCCAAGATAGCCGGCCTAATCTCTTCAGATGAAGAAACTTAGGCCACGTGGCCGGTTTAGTTGGGCTAGGACTCAAACCCAGCCCAGCTAGCTACTTTGCTATTAGTCTAGCCATTACTTCTACTACTTTGCTCTCTTAGCCGCCCCATCCCGACTCACAGTGAACTATGTGAATTAGGTATTTCTGAGGGGGTGTGAGTGTAAGCATCAAGAGGAGAGGCAATTTTGTGAGGCAAACGTGATAACCACTCCACTACGGAAATGAGGAGAGTCCATTTTGAAGGAAAGGGCACTTCTTCAGGAGAATATTTAAAGAGGCCACCACAGTAGAACTGATAGAACTGTCCTGTGTGGAACCCCAATGTTCAGACATAAACAAAATGCTAATTTCTGATGAAGCTGTTAGCTTCTCACTGATTTCCAAACAATAGCAACAAATGCCTCATTTGAGATGAAAACTCCAAGGTACTCAAGATCTGTGCATTTCCTCTGTTCAGAGAATCACCATAAAAAAGCAGTTTCTGCTTGCTGCTAAGCGAGAGGGAGGGACGTGCTATGAAGAAGCAGAAAGACAAACTGCCAACCGCAGGAGGAAGAGATCTGGTGTTAACAACTGTAAGTAGCAGAATTACTGGGGAATTTAAAAAGGGGTCTTTAGGGCGCCTGGGTAGCTCAATGGGTTAAGCCTCTGCCTTAGGCTCAGGTCATGATCTCAGGGTCCTGGGATGGAGCCCCACATCCCACTCTCTACTCGGCAGGGAGCCTGCTTCCCCCTTTCTCTCTGCCTGACTCTGCCTACCTTTGATGTCTCTCCCTGTCAAATAAATAAATAAAATTTTTTAAAAACCCTTTATTTAAATAATAATAATAATAATAATAATAATAATAATAATAATAAAAGAATAATGATGTTGGGGCACCTGGGTGGCTCAGTGGGTTAAACCTCTGCCTTTGGATCAGGTCATGATCTCAAGATCCTGGGATCCGCATCGGGCTCTCTGCTTGGCAGGGAGCCTGCTTCCCTCTCTCTGCCTACTTGTGATCTCTCTCCTCTCTGTCAAATAAATAAATAAAACCTTAAAAAAATAAATTTCAAAAAGATAAAAAATAAAAATAAAATAAAATAAAAAATAAAAAGGGGTCTTTAAATAATATATTTAGAAAGTTCTGGTAATGGAAAATGCTTTTTAGAAGCAAGACTCCTCTACACATTTAGTGTCACAACCCCAGAAATACAATTTTCTTCCATTTAATTTCTCAAAAGACTGCCAATAAAAAAATCTTCCAGAGGGGTGGAAAAAAAAAACACCTTTTCTGGATTGATTTGAAGTGTTTTGTGACTAGTTCATCCAGGGGTCATATCCCCAATTCCAGGCTCAGGGAAATGAGCCTTGCTCTACATTTAATGGCTATGTCCTCAGTTGGGGGTGGGGGTGGTTACAATTAGATTTCCACCAGTCCTCAGATTTCTGAGAGCCTTCCACTGGGAACAAAGATCAGGGCCACACAGTTTGGACATGGAAGTCATACCCGAAGGATAGCCTGCTCCTGCGTGTCGGAAGGAAAGCCCTCGGGCACGACCACAACTGGCACGTGATAGCGATTCTGAGAGAGCGCAGCGGCAGCAGAGGCCACGCTGAAGGCTTCTGAGAGTGACTCAAAGTTCTTCTTGCTGAAGATGGCATTCATGAGTTGGATGACCTGATCCTGAAAGGGAAATGCAACTTGAGATCCTCCTCTGGCAGGAACGTGGGAGAGCCAACCCTCGCTCCCCACTGGCTCAAGTCATTCCTCATCTGTTTCTAGGTGTTTGCATGGAGGATCTTTCTGCCATTAATCCAATCTGGTAGAGGGGGTGGAAAGCAAATAGTCTGTATTTAAGATTAAAACCTGGGTTTGGTTGTTTTCTCCATCCTCCGGTTCGAACTGAAATTCACCCTTTTGTCAACTGTTTATCGAATGCTTCCTGTACAAACACAAGGTACCTTTGGAGAACTACTGAGGTAGGGAAGAATATTATTACAAAATACATTTACAATAACTTTATATCCCAGATTACTATATGTGCCATGCACTGTGACAGATGCTTTCATGCATGAACCCAAATCTTGACCAAATCCCTGAAAAGATTGATATTATCAATGTTTTCCAAATGAGGAAAATGAGGTTAAAAGGTTAAGTAACTCCTACAAGTTATAACAGGAAAAGAAAAAAGGAGAAAAAAAAAAAAAAGGCAAGACCAAAATTCACATGTAAGTCTATCTGTCTCCTCCCAGAAGAAAATATATTCTTTCCTAATTCCTCTCACCCTCCCACCTAAGCTAACTTCCCTCCCGAACCCCCTCTGAGCAGTACACGGAGTTAAGTCTGAATTCACAAGACCAAACCTTATAGCCAAAATGTACATTAGAAAGAAACTAAAATAACTTTCCATTAAGCACTAATGGGCTGTTTAGAGAAGAAAACTAAAAGCAGTTTTTTTTAAAAAAGTGGAACCTAAAAGGCATTATTAAAATTCTGAAGGTTGTTTGCTTAAGAGGAAACATTTTCCACTTCAATCAGTTTTGTTTTTTAAAACCTCCAATCTCACAAAAGAGCTCCCTTGTTCCCGACAGTGTTATTCACAGTCGACATGAAATAATTTTCTTTAATTGTACCAATTACATTTTTCCATCACGAGGCTATTGACATGTTAAAATGGGTGACTGTTCACCAGAATGGTTATATCAAAAGCAGTGACAGCAAAATTACTCCATCCAAATACCTGGTTAGCAGAAGCCTGGGAATAAAGCAAGAAAGAGCTTAAGTTGTGTATGTAGAATATCACCCATTCATCTACTGTGCTGTGTATAGGAGAGTTCCTAAATGATTTGTACTGTAAGACCCACATTCCTGCAGTTCACTCATAATAGAAATTAAGAGAGCTATGTTATCTCCAGATCGTCTATACTTAGGACGAACCAAAGAAAACAGGAGAATGCTAATACATGAATAAATTATTAGGTTATATCCTCCAGAGGAAATATAAAATCAATTCAAATTACCCAAGACAGATCATTAATTACTATTTACTTGAAGAAACTCAGCACGGAACTCAAAATGCATAAAAGAAATCAAAGTTCTAACCTGGAACCCAAATCTCTCCTAAAATTAAAACAACAGTAGCTTGTCTTTTAAATCCTTTAGCTCAAGGGTTGGTAACCTTCTCACAAACAAGGGGAACAAAGAGGGTCCCACTCAAAAAGACTTCCCACACACATTCCAACTAAAGGTTCTTTCAGGTTAACAAGCTCCTCTTGGGGCGGGGGTGGGGGGGAGCCCACAAAGAAAAGAAGAAAAAGAACTCAGTCTTGGTAGATGTCTAGTAGACACACATGCCTCTCAGAGAACCCTGTCAATCAGCAAAGATTAATTAAGATTTAGCCATTGCCAAGGATGAGGTGCAAGGGAGGAGAACAGGGCACTTCTCAAGAGGAGGAGGGTTTGCCTGGGCCACCGACGTGGAAATCACTCAGGAAAGAAGCGGTAGGGAATACCAGAAGAGAGAGAGGGGAAACTAGTGTAATACACGTGGCCTTCTGGTCACCGCCTCATGACGTACCCTCCCCCATTTAAAGCACATGTAACAAAGCAAATGTAACAACACGTGCGAAGGCGAGAGCCTGAAGCACGGGGAGACCTGGCTTAGGGGCATCGCTACTACCTATTACCTGTGTGTCCCCACACGTCACGTTGCCACTCTACAGAGGGACCAAGTCTGACTGAGCATATTACTCCAATTTCCTCTGGCGATCAAATGAGCCACACACAGAAATGCTTTATAAACTGTAAAATGTTGTAAGACAAAAACAATAAAACCATACAATTTACGTGTCTATTCCACAGATAACCAATTTCTTGAGGACAGGCATTACATCTGTTCCTCATTTTCAATGCCTAACCCCAGATACCACGTGACTACACCCCAAGCTCAACTCAACACCCCCTTTGAAAAAAGCTGTTCTTAGCAGATAAAGTCAACAACCTCTTTGGGTTTCATGCCCGGGCATGGTTAGGTACCTCCTTAATGGATGGCTCCGTGCCCACGTGGTCCATGAGCTTGTAGGTGGCAGCCACAAATAAGGCTGTTGTTTCCAGTCCTTCTTCAAACTGGAGATACACGCCTCCCAGTTCATCGAGGCGAGCAACGAGATCCTGTCACAACACAATGGAAGCAGGCTGGAGGTCAAGTGATCATGGAATGAGATGTGCAAACCACGGTCACCCATGCAGATGGTTTTGAGGAATCTCACTCTAAATCTGGAGAACCCCTCAGTCATTGAGTCCTTTGTCCAACAAGATGCGGCGGCAGAGACTAAAGTATACCCCATGGGCACCTGGAGAGACAGTGTCGTCTGCGGCCCCGGGAGCACCCCCTTCCCTGACCCCTGGTACTCAAACCCAAGCCCCGGAGTCAGGGCACTGAAGACACCAGGCTGCAGGGCACCCGGGAAGCATGGGGACAGATGGATTCCATGGCCATCCAGCTGGATACAGCCTACAGAGCAGAACATTGCTCTTTCTTATTCGGTGCTCTAAAGGACAGACAGAGACATGCTCCTCTCCTGGGCAAAAAGAGAAGGCAGCGAACGTGCCTGTGGGGCACCCAGTGAGGACACAGGGTGGACTGCCTGTCATCACCGACTATGTCGTCCATGAGAGCACTCTCTGAGCAGCGGGAGGTCCTAGGCAAAGGAAGGGATCAAGTCATAATAAAAACACAGTGACCATTTGCTGAGCACTTACTATGAACCAGGTACTTTAGGACCTCACTTGCTCCTACAACACCATATAAGGAATTGGCTCAGGGACATGAAATAATTTGTCTGAGATTACAAAGTAATAAGTAGCAGAAAAAAACACGTGAATTTCAGGTTTGTTAGGCTCTAAAATCTGTGGACTATGAACCTATACCAACAAAGGGCTGGAAAAGTAATTTGTTACTTAATTGATGGTGTAACTATCCTCCGCTAACGAATAACCCTCGGGACATATTGCTCTCATACAAAGAACATAAGTGCGCCATGGGTATGAAAAGAAACATCATTGGTCAATATAAGTCATGCCTGTCTATCTGCAAGACTCTTCTGAAGGGTTTCAAAGATAGGAGCTGGGAAATTCATTTGGCAAAATAAATTCACACCTCAATCTCCTCCACGATGCTCCTCAAGTCAGCCTGCTGGGACAGGTGGGATGCTGTCTGCAGAGCCTGGACCGTTCTGGAAGATAAAGAGCAGAACCCCAGTGAATGTCAAGTCTTAAAGTCTTATCTCCTTTCATCTGCTCCCTCCTTCCCAGGGAATGCTTTCAGGAATATCCCCTCCTGTTCTTTAGAAGTATAAGACAGTCTCAGCCGTGACGGAGCTTAATTACAACCCGGCGGAGAAAGGCCGCTACATTACAAAGATCCTAACAGCAGGAAAAGCCAATCCAGGCAACGTGACCTGAAGTAAGGACTGTGGGCACAGAGAAGAGACAGAGCCCAACTTCACCCTCCTCTGGAAATCTGTTTTGTTCCTAGTGGCATCACACACAGAACAGTGAATAAGACTCACTCAGGTTTAGAAGAATTAGGCTCTTTCGGAAGAAAAGAACTCAATTCAGCTGAGGGTATTGGGCAACTCCATGTCGCACAAGGCACTGTGCTAGGCAGAACTTAGCTGCCTGTGAACTTTCTACTTTTCTCACTCTAAGACCAAAGAAATATTCAGAATCCACATTTGCAGACTGTTGGGTAGAATTTGGAGCAACTTTTCTGAAACCAGATCCATGTGCTACGAACAGGAAGCCTCCAGTAAACACGTGCTGGCTGTTTAATACTCGTGCCATCCTCCTGCTGGGAGACCTGAAAGTAACTTACCCTTCACACATTAAATACGATAAAAGGAATATGGTTCTGAAACCAGAATTTATTCTCTTTTTCTTTCCCTACCATTTATTTCTGATTATAAAAGCACATATTTGTCAAAAATAAAATTCCTTTAACATCTACCCCTAAAAGATAAGTCTTTTCCAACTTATTGACTTAATCATATAATGTATATGCTTTTCTGTATGAGTACATATAAGCGTACTTCACTCTTATGAACCATGGCATAGTACTGGACTGCTTGGATGTACAATTTACTCCCTGATTCTCTCGCTGACACACATTTATGTTGTACTCGGTCATACAGAGCTGCAACAGGCCTTATTCATTGGTCTATTTTTAAATCGAAGTGAAATTTACATAAGAAAATTAACCATTTGAAAAGTGAACAATGCAGTGGTATTTAGTATGTATCTCACCACCTCTGTGTAGTTCCAAAATGTTCCTATCTGTTTTCAAAAGAAAACCCTGTAGCCATTGAGCAGCTTCTTCCCAGCTTAACGGGCACAGCCCCTGGAACCCCCAATCTGCATCTGGGTCTCTGGATTCACCTACTCTCTGGACAGTTCATATAAATGGGATCATACGCTGTGTAACCTGGTCTGGCTCCTTTCGCTTCGCTTCATGTGTTCAAGGCTCACTTACATTGTGGCGTGTATCAGTACTCCATCCTTTTTATGGCTGGTGCATTTAGTTGCATCCACTGATGAACATGTTTCTATAAGACAAACTTTGAGGGTAGAATGTGGTAGGTGCGCACACATAAGATTTTTTTAATTAGAGCCTACTCTCCTGGTGCAGATAACTTGGAAAATAGAAATGGTGGTTTTCTGGGTGGAATGGAGAAAGCAAAGGAACCCCTGGCGGTTAAGCAACTGCTGCTCACTCCATAATGGTCCCTTATTTCCCAAAAGGTGACCGGGCCTTTGTGTAAAACCACCACTTGTCCATCGAGTTGTCATGTTGGGGAGTGGAGAGAGAATCTGTCTGCTTCCATTGAGATCATAACCAACCATTTAGACTCCCTCTGTGGAAAACTAATCCTGCTAAGATGACAAGCTAGAAAACAGAGAAGTTGCACTCCATGGGCAGGGAAGCCCCAAGCATACAAAGATTATAAAAGCACACATGTGATGCTTGTTGTTAAAACGCACTGGAGAAAATGAAACCTGAACTTCCAAACAAGATAAAAATCCCACATCTGCCCATGATAAATGCTGAGCCCAAAAAGGCTGGTAAGATAGCCAAGAAAGAACTTTTCAATTAAGATATCATTTTTCTCTTTAAACGAGTGAATGTCATGCTGGTAACAACTTTAGAAGTTTTTAAGAATGAAATTAATCCACTTAGCTTTTGAAAAGTTTTGCCACTGGCTTTAATTACTTACTCTCCAGTCGGCAATTTCTTTCCCTCTGGAGTACTGTATTCAAACTGTATTCAAACTGTATTCAAACACTAAGAAAGCTGATCTTGTCTTGCTAATATACAGCAGATGCTTTAAAGAAATTGGGTTATGAGAGACCACGATGGCATCTTTTCAGATGGTTCATTCAAACCTACAATTTTTTTTCTCCATTCTGGACAAGTTTCTGAACATTCATATCCTAGAATAAGTCCACTTAAATGTAGAAGGTCCATTTAGAAGTCCTAATTTATATCAGATTTCCTTCAACAGGATAAGGGCAAGTTGGTAGTAATGTTATAAATGGCATCCTGCTAGTTTGATCTTTGCAATAATCGTATGAGACAAACATCACTGTCCCCATTTTACACATGAAAACACTGAGGTGTAGGGCGATTAAACAGCCTGCTCATGGTTGCAGAGAATTTAAGTAGAAGGATCTGGATTTGAACACAGTTCTTTCCGATCCCAAGCATGTGTTCTTTCTACCTGCAAGCTTTCTTCAAGAGACTAGAAACATCAAAGTATAGTTTCAGCCTTTATTAACTCTTTGTGGGGCACCTACCATGCCCCACACTGTGTGAGAACCATAAATAGAGAAGCTTACAATCTAATATAGAAATGACTACAGTATAACCAAGGAAGTAACCGGCTTCCTAAGACAGGGACCTAGGAAGGAAGAGCTCGAGAGGAGTTTTGTTGCATGCCCACTAAGAACCAGGCACTGCACTAGATTCTTCACATGCATTATCTCATTTAATCCTGACATGTGTTCTATGATGTAAGGATTATTGGTCTCCTTTTACAGATGAGGCTCAGGAAGGTTAGTAACTAACTCAAAGTCACATGGTAAGGAAGGAATAGAGCTGGTGTTCAAACTAACTAACTAACTAACTCCACAATGGATATACTCTCTTTGTACTTTTTCCTGTTCTGGGATTTTGAGGAAGGAGACTTTCTTTTTTGCTTGAAAGGAAATGGAAAGATTCTGTTGTAGAAGGTGGCATCAGATTGAGGTACTGACAGCAATATCATGACATGAGACTAGGGATCTCACTAGGGATCCTTGGGGATCTCCCCCAAGAGATTATGAGAGATCAAAATAATGTGACCTAAAACCGAAGGAGAGCAGGGTCAAGTACCGGGCAAAGTGTATACAAAACGTCAGCGTTAGGAAAGGTAGCCCCAAAGTCACTGATGCCTGACCACGCGAAAATGAGGAGGGTGTAAATGACACAGAGAATGTAACTGACTATGAGCCCTGCCCTTAAAGCTTCCAGTTTAGAAACATCGATTTGGCTAAAAAACTTCGATCTTACTTAGCCAAAACAATCCCCTCCCCCCCCCGAGAAAACCTGGTAAACAACTGAACTATTCTGCAACAGGGAATCTGTGTCACCAAGCTCTTGCTAAACAATTAACAGGAGGCCAGGCGCTCCACCCTTTCTCGAGGGTTGCAACTGAATGGGGGACACAAACAAGCAAAAAAAAATACATACACCGTTTTAAATGAGGAGTTTCGGTGTTAAAGAGAAAAAACTACATATACTAACACTTTTAAGTTTAGTCAACATCCTCAAGTCAGTGACAACATTTCAGTTCATAACAAAGAGGAAAATTGCTCAGAGTTCCTTTCTATAAGGGGCTTCTCCTTCACCCAAGCCTTTGGCAGAGCAGTAGAGTCTGATTTCTAGAATGCTCCCCGCTCTGGGCTCCCAGGACTCCCACCAGATGCCGTCTCTCTTCAAGGGATCCCATAAGCCCTCTTACGGTGCACAGCCCCCACTGCCAACCGCTCCCCGTGCTCAATAGAAGATGTATGTGGCTCGCTGGCCTCACTCCCCCTCAGTTATCCCCTAACCCTGGCTGCGGCGTTTATGCGATGCCTCAGTGTTGCGAGGAACACAGTATCCAGGTGAGCCCACCGGGACAGGGACCTTGCCCGCCTGGGTTCAATACTGCGTCTGCAGCGCCTGGCAGAGCACACACCTCATACGAGGTGCCCAGAAAAGACTTGCTGAACCAGGGCATGAACCTTCTCGGGACAGTCTCCGCCACAAATGGAGCCTGAGACGCGCTCGACACGACGACTTACGCTAACACAGTCTCCTCCTTGCTGAGGCGAGCAGTAAGGGCAGCAAGTGCTTCTTGGGAAGCCAAAGGAAGGCCAAAGCCACTGAGGGCGGCCACGGCATGGTAGATCTGGGTAACGGATGAGTCCTCGCTGACAGCTGCCAGGAGCAGATCTTTGGTCTCGTTTGAAATGGAGATCTAAGAAAGGATTGGCAGACACTGAGTTTTAGAACAGGTGTTGGCCGTTTGTGGCGAACAACACGGGGAGTAACCGCCCAAGCCACTCCACCCAGCGGCACACGATCGTTCCCCACCGGCCCCTCGGACGCCGGAATTCAGTGTCTGCAGGAATGCCGCACAACACTGGTGAAAAGATTCTGGCAAGTCAGTTTTCTACTTATACGGCTCCCCTCTGTTCAAAAAAATGGATTTCCAGAACTCTGGTATGAGGGCCATTCGTCTTTTACTTTGAACATTTTTAAACATTAAAGGGAGATGGAAAGAAAAATCAAGGCTTCCCAGAAGAGAGGCAACTATAGGAGAAAGTTATTTAAAAGCCACGAAAAGTGAAAACTCGGGGAAAAAATAAACATTTTCTTAAGAAAAATTAAATCCTAAGACTGGAATTTCCACCCACACTAATGGATTCTCATTGTTAAAAAAAAAAATTAATCTCTCACAACCCTCCCTCTTTAAAAAAAACACTGTATGGTTTAAAAGTAAATATAAATGCAGAAGCTAGACTCACCTCGCATCCCGAGAGGGCCTGGCTGGACTGAGCAGCATAGAAAAGGGAGTCCACATTGCTCGGATCAAGGTTGGACTTAATGAAGGTGCACGCTTTCTAAATAGGGGTGGAAAGTCAGTGGTAAGTGGTGATACACACAGAGACTGGGAGAGTGTACATGCTTTTCGATGACAACATTCCACGCAACCTAGGAGGGCTTAAAGTATAAGCTGTGTAAGATTTCATGTTTTAAGCAGGTATTTTCCACAGGACACTGTACTACACAAAATTGCTGAGTTCATGCCAAAAACAACAAACCTCAGATACTTTAGTCCTTCTGAACCCCAGAAAAAAGAGAAAGAAACCACTTCCACTGACCACCTGCTCTATCCATAACCTGTGCTGGGCGTTTATGATGTTCTTCCTTTTAATGAACACATAAGAACCCTGTGGTAGATATTATCATTCTCATTTAACAGAAAAAGAAACTGAGGCTCAGAGTAGTAAGTTACCTGGTGAAGGTGACAAAGCTAAGTGTCTCCTCTGATTCTAACTGTACTGGGCTCTCCACTTAGATGTCTCCAAAGCTAAGTCAGGTTCGACACATCTAACATGAGCTTGAAACCTTCTATTTCTTCACCTGGACTTTCCAGCTTGTGTATAGGCATCACCACGTACCCAGCTACCTGAGGAAACCTAGGAATCATTCTTGACTTTTCCTTACCCTACAGGCCTAGTGAGCTGACCTCCCTTCTCATTTTTCAAACCCAACCCCCACTCTCTGGCTTCTCTCAAGGCCTTATTTCAGGCACTTGCCCTCTCTCACCTAGATTGTTACAATCATCTCCTAAGTGGTCTCCATGGTCTCCATTCTACATACTGACTGCTCAAGGGTGATCTTTACAAAATAGAAATGCAACCATGTTACTTTGCTATCAAAACCCTTGGGTAGTTCCTTATTATCCTCAGAACAAGATTCCAAGTTTCTGATACAGCATAAAATGCCCTCGCAACTGACATTCACTTTCAGTGCCATCACCACACCACCTCCAAATCCCAAATCTTACCCTCCAACCTACTGTGGCGACCAAAAGACACTAGGATCCCACCTCGGTATGTGCGTGACCCTGCTATTCCCGCCACTGAGAGCACCTGTCCATTGTCCCTCCCATCTGCCAAACCAGCTCCTATCTGCATCTCCGTTCAGAGGTCACCTCTACCAGAAAGTCTTCAGTGACATTCACCACAAGTTAGGCCAGGTGCCTTCCCTCCAGAGTGCTCCCCCACAGCACTTACCGTAAGGTACTACCTCCTCCTGTGACCAGTTACCTAAGAGCAAAGGCTTTGATGAACCCCAATCACAGTGCCTGCCACAAAGTAGGCACATTATAAAACCCATACTATTCGTATCAAACTCCAAGAAATATTATTTAATAGTTCACTCACTAAATATTTTGATTGAGGTAACATAAAATCCACCTACTCATAACTAAATGGCAATGAAATAGTTAAAAGTGGGTGCTTCTGAGTAGGACAGGGTGTAGGGCAAGGTGGGCCACATAATAGGTTGCTGCTTTCTACCACCTGCTGTGCTGTATTATCTAATGTTTTACTGTGTGCATGTGCTACTTTAACCAAAAATCTATTTTTAAATTTTATGAATAAAATTTAAACAGCAGTCTCAAAACAAATGAGTTTCAACCAAAAGTTCTAAAGAGACCAAAGAGGGATGTCTGGGTGACTCAGTCGGTTAAGCGTCTGCCTTTGGCTTGGGTCATGATCCCAGGGTCCTGGGACCAAGTCCTGAATTGGCGGGCTCCCTGCTCAGCGGGGAGCCTGTTCTCCCTCTTCCTGCTGCTCCCCATGCTTGTGCTCTTTCTCTCTCTGACAGATAAATAAATAAAGTCTGAAAGAAAGAAAGAAAGAAAGAAAGAAAGAAAGAAAGAAAGAAAGAAAGAAAGAAAGACTCAAAGAAAGAAATACTTCGCACTGCACAAATTAGGAAGAAGAAAAAGAAGAAAACAATCTAGTCAAGGAACCTTTCAGCAGAATGTGGGTAAGCTTATGACATGTGCTTTGTCGCCATCTGGTGTTTAACTATAGAACAGCAGCAACCAAGACCCCCAAACAAGGATTATGGTTTAGGGTTAGGGTTAGGACTTAAAATGTGTCAATACTGCTCTAAGTGCTTTATGTGCATTTCTCATTATGCATTAGGTCCTCCTATTATCTTAAGTTTACAGACAAGAAAACTGAGGCATCAGAGAGGCAGAGTGACTTATCCAAGGTCACTCAGCTCTTAACGGAGGAGCTGGAATTCAAACCCTGGCAGCCTGGCTCCATACTGAGCTATACAACCTCTGATTTGTCCTGGAAGAAAACCAGCAACATGTCAATTCTAATTCTTTGCCCAGACAAATCAAGGTAAAGTATGAGGAGTCAGTGGCTTCACAATGTCAACTTGGTTTTAACAGCAGCAGCAGAAGGGAGAGAAGACCCCGGGAGATACACCCTGGACACTCAGTAAGCCCACCCAGTGCTTAGGGCTCAGCTGGTCACTGTGACTTTGACTTCAGTTGTCCTCATTACAGACTCATCTTCCCAAATGAAGCCTGCAAACCACCCCCTACATGTCCATTCCCCATTTGCTCCTCTCCACCTTTCTGTGCCCTCTATTAAGACTCCAATTATCTAGGGGATGCCTAGGTGGCTCAGTTGGTTGAGCAGCTGCCTTCGGCTCAGGTCATGATCCCAGCGTCCTGGGATTGAGTCCCGCATCGGGCTCCTTGCTCGGCAGGGAGCCTGCTCCTCTCTCTCTGCCTCTGCCTGCCTCTCTGCCTCCTTGTGTTCTCTCTGTTAAATGAATAAATAAAATCTTAAAAAAAAAAAAAAAGACTCCAATTATCTAAACATCCTCCTGAGCGAAGACCATCAGTGCTTTTCTCTACCCATTCTTCCCTACAGTTCCCCGAACGGAATCAGGAGCCAAGAAAAGACAGTGAAATTCCTCTCAACTACCCTTACCTCTCCCTTATTTCCTCCATTAACGTCTCCCGACTAGTCTTAACTCCTCTCACATCACGCTCTATAATCTCGCCGGACTTTGTTACAGCGTCGTGCTGTTGACGCATACCCAGACGAGAGCCCCCACACCAGGTCCTTTGTAACTGGGCCCACCTTTTTCATACGCACTTCTTACCACACTTCCCCCCACGCCTCTGCTCCAGCCGCCCCGCACAACCGACCCACTGCCCCCCAACACGCAACAAGCACGGTTAAGCCTCCAGGTTTAGTACAGGCTCTTCTCTCCATCTGGAAGCCCAGTCACCGTGTCAGTTCAACTTCTCTCTTTCAACTAGTAACTCCTGACATGTTAACAAAATTCAAGACTTCTTTTAAAATAAACTTTCCTTGATCCGCACCCCCCCCCCCATCTGCTACTTTCTTTCTCTACCGGTGAATCACCAAATTGGAAAAGCCAAAGCATACTTTTCAGTACTCCCTCCCCCAACACTGGACAGAACTGGTCACTTCCTCATTCTGAAATATTCTCTCCCTTCCCTTCCAGGATTCCCCTGCACTCTCCTGGCTCTCGTCCCACTCTTAGCTGCTCCATAGTTCCATCGTCTTCTGACCATCAACCCTGGAGTTTTTCAGCTCCTGGGCCCACTTCTCACCCATCCCCTCTCCCTAGGCAATCTCATTCACACCCGCGGCTTCTACAGAACCTCTATGCAGATCGTCTCAGAGTTGCACTCCCGGCCCAGACTTCTCTCAATGGCCACTTACATGACTCAAAGGCACTTCAACCTCAACATGTTTAAGACCAAATTCATGATCTTGCCCACACAAACCTAATTCTCCTTCTGTGTTCCTATCTTACAGAATGGTCCAACCATCCACCTGTGCAGCAGAAGTTGGAAGTCTGGGTGTTCTCTTTTGCACCCTTTCTGCATTCAGTCCTGCCCCATATTCCCCTGCCAAAGGCTGTCCTCTACAGAACAGGAGAGAAACCTCTCCAAAATGAAAATGGATCCTGATACTTGCTGCTTAAAATGAACTGCTCTTTAGAGAAAAAGCAAACATTTTCCTGTGGCTGCCAAGGCACTGAGATTTAGCCCCCACCTTCCCTCCAGGCTCCACTCCTCTCTCTCTCTCTCTCTCTCTCTGCTCCACATGCAGCCTCCTCTCAGTCTCTCAAATATAATCTGCTCCCTGCCTGCACAGGACCCTTGCACCTGCCATTCATACTGTCTGAAGTTCCTTCCCTCCCCTGTCTCCCAGTTAACTTCTACTTTCCCTTTAGAACTCAGATCAATCATACCTTCCTTCACTTAGTAAACAGCTACTGAGGGCCTACCACATGCCAGGTGCTACTCTAGGCACTGGAGATGCACAAACAAAGAAAATGAACAAAGTCCCTGCCCTCAAGAAGCTATAATTTAGGAGGATACAGAGTGAGATTTAGGTTCAGAGATTTCCTTGGGAAAGCCATCCCTGACCAGGTCAAAGTCCCCTATATATCCCCTATATACACCATATATCTCACCTTCATAAAACTTGACATTGTTACAAATATTCATACATCTATTTGATTATATGACCAATGCCAATCTCCACTATTAGAGTATAGGTTCCAGGAGGGCAGAGGCTCTCTCTCACTGTTCAACACTGAATCCCCAGCGCCTAGCACAGAGCAGGAACTCACTAAGTATCTGTGGAGTGACTGACTCAGCTGTGCAGCGGCCAGTACAGACCACAACCCCCCTGTCCAAGGTCTGGGCTTAGAGTGAGCTTTCTCAGCAGACAGGGTGAGCACTGCTCCCTCTGCTGGACTCTCACAGGCATGTGTCTGGGACTTTCCACGAACAAGGCGTCCCTTCGCACGCAGCACCTGGTCTCATTACCACAGTCCCCGTCTTTCACTGGGTAATGAGCTGTCGTCTTCTCTGCACTTAGCAGAACGCCTGGCACATAGCAGATACTCCATAAATAACTCTGCTGGGGGGAATGTCTGACTGCCTCCTGTCCCCGGCAACCAGCTGAGTACCTGGCCCTCAGCAAGCCCTCAGTACTTGTTGAATGGTACAAATATACTGACCTTCATAAGCGCTCACCATGTGCCAGACACTGAGCTAAGCACTTTATACTTGCCATGTCATTTAGTCCCCATAACAAGCCTGTAAGACAGTTATCACCATCCCCTTTACAGACAGGGAAAGTGTATGACTGACAACCCGAATACACTGCCTAAAGTTCACTGATTTCAGCTGCTCGGATGCTACATCACAATTTTTGCCTTCGTATTTTTAGTATAATGAAGAAAACTCCTGCCGTTCTTCTTAAATCTTAGAGAAAGCTAACCAATGATATCTATAAAATCACCATTTTCATGTGCTTATGGTTTTTATTTTTTTTTAAAAGATTCTATTTATTTATTTGACAGAGGGAGAGAGATGAAAAGCAGGCAGAGGGAGAGAGGGAAGCAGTCTCCCCACTGAGCAGAAAGCCCGACGTGGGGCTCGATCCCAGGACCGTGTGATCACAACCTGAGCCGAAGGCAGAGGCTTTAACTCACTGAGCCACCCAGGCGCCCCTACTTATTTTTATTTTTTTATTTTTTTAAAGATTTTATTTATTTATTTATTAGGAAAGAGAGAGTGAGAGAGAGCAGGTCAGAGTGAGAAGCGGACCCCCCATGGAGCTGGGAGCCCGATGTGGGACTCGATCCCGGGACTCCGGGACCATGACCTGAGCCGAAGGCAGTCGCTCAACCAAGTGCGCCACCCAGGGGCCCCTGCTTATGGTTTTTAAATATACGTGTACAGTACTTGACTATTAAAACAAAAGATGTTCACTCTTTATAACACCTAAAAATCAACTCTCATCCCACGGCTAGAACAGCTTCCTAATCTCATCTTCTTATTAAAGCCCTATCCCTCTTGGTTTTGCTACTAAAATCTCTGTGGCAGAATAACCAAAATCTCCCCTAAGGATCTATCTGTGAGAGCAACCAGTTCAGTACGCCTCACAGGACCGGAGTTCCCTCCGCGCAGCTGAAAGTAACAACGGGGCAGGGCACGTACGACCACCCGGAAGGGGCAGTAATGGAGACTGTCCTCAATGGATTGATTTAGTGTGCACATCCAGTAAGGCAATTCGATCATTTGAAACTTCCATACGACTCTCTCCCTTCCATTGCTTATCACACACACATTACACAATCACCACAGCACACTCCATAAGTGACTCGAAGAGTGAAGTATGTGATTAACCCATTTATTTTCTGATCAACAGGCACATTTGAGAGCTTCCATTTCTAATAAGCTAACATTTACAATTCATTCAACAACTATTTGTTGAACACCCTGTGTTTATTAGACACCAAGCAGTGGGGAAGACAGTTTGAAAAAAAATGTCAATCAACATATATTAACCCTATTACTACAGAGAAGAGCTGAGAGCTAATACTTAGTACCTACTCACTATATGCCGGCACTGTGCTAACCACCCTATTATACATCACCCGTAAGCTGACTATTATTATTATTATTATTATTATTATTATTATTATCTCTATCTTACAGATGAGAAAAATAGATTTCGAAAGGTTCAGTAAGCTGCACATGTCACTCGGTTGTATAGTTCTGAAGTCAAGATCTCGAGGCCGAGTAGTCTGACTTCAGAGTCTGTTTTATAAACATAAAGCCAAAGCTGGCCCGATCATGCAATTACCCGACCACATTGCACTGCAGCTGCCTGGATCGCCTCAGTCTGTATCTTCAGCCCTGATCAATGTCCCTTCAAACTCAGGACATCAGCAGGGAACACCTCCAGGAGTATGTGTTCAACCTAAATGCATGTGGAACTCCCAATCATGAAGACAGTGAAAAAAGCACTGTTTGAACTAATGTGAGAGCAGCTCACTCCTCCATGATCCCTCCTAGACTGAATCCTACAGTTCCATGGAAATTTGAAAATGACCAGGAGAAATCGCTCTTCCTATATTCAAATCCACCCAAATTCAACCTTAACCTAATATTCCAATTTTATCTCCTATACCTCACAATTCAAAACCTCTACGAGTCAAGGCTGCTCCAGTCTATGTCTCCCAGTTCCCTCTCGTCCCCAGGCGCCCCCTCCCCAGACACTGCAGCCTTTTGTACATTTCAGTCTCTGTGCCAGGCATTGTCTGAACTCACCTAAATAAGTTATAAACAGAAGCAAAACTTTTAAAATATTGATGATGATAATAATAACGACCACTTGAAGGGTCTTTCATGGGCCAATCACTTACTTAGCATAATATGATTTCACTTTATCTTTACAATGATCCAGCGAGGAAGGCATCATAACTCCCCTTTTACAGAGGTGGAACCAGAATCAAAAACTTGGGCAAGGGGTGCCACCAAGGGGTTATGCGCCTGCCTTCTGCTCAGGTCATACTCCCAGGGGCCTAGGATTGAGCCCTTATCAGGTTCCCTGCTAAGTGGAGAATCTGCCTCTCCTTCTCCTTCTGACTCTCCCCACTGCCCTGGCTCAAGCTCTCTCTCACTCACTCTCTCTCTCTCTCTCTCTCGCTCACTCGCTCTGCACTCTCTTTCCAATAAATAAAATAAAATCTTTAAAAACAAACAAACTTGGGCTCACTAGCGCTGATGCCTGCAAAGCACTCTTTCTTTGCAGTGAAACTAATTTCACTAAGGAGGTACATCCCCTCCAGGATTTATAACAGGGTAATCCCAAGGAAAAGTCTATTTCCTTAATACAGCCAAACACAGGAAGGAAATAGTAGGCAGGAAGAAGAGACAGCTGTCAGGAAGAAATCTGAATGAGTGTGGACCTCATACAGCAAGGATTAGCAAATTTTCTGCAAAGGACCACAGAGTAAATATTTTAGGTTTATGGGCCAGTCTCTTAAGTAACTATTCAACTCTACCTCCAAAGTGCAAAAGCAGCCACAGTCAATATATAAATGAGTGGGCATGGCTGTGTTCCAATAAAACTTTATTTATAAAAACAGGCTTTAAGCTGGATTTGACTCTGGGGACCATAGTTTTATCAAAAGTTCTGCCATATGATATTCAGATGATGGCCGGCAGACATCAGGCAAATTATTTAACCTCTCTGAGCTTCCATTTCCTCCTCTATTACAGGATAATATTTCTGACTACATAGAATTAAGACAATTAACACAATTATCCACCGTACCCAGCATATACAAGGCATTCAATAAATCAACAGTGATTACTGATTCTAGTCTGGAGCAGGAAATGTAAAAGTAAGCCTAAGACATCAGAAACTCAGACTGTTGGATCGCATAAAAACAAACAAAAAATATACACAGAAAGACATTTTGGCCCATTGGCCAAAATGGGACATTCTGGGCATCAAAAGGAATAACAATTGTTATTGTATGTCAACTATACTTCAAAAAAGAAAAAAAAAAAAAGAGTAACAGCTGCCATGGATTGCAAAACATTAACTGGGACTACCAGTTCTGGCCATGGCAGAATTAAAGGTATTGAACTTACCCTCCTGCCATAAATAACTATAAAACTGAAAAAATATATGAAGTTGAGACACTGGACAAGAGACAGTATAAGGCTGTGATACTCAAAAGAAAGTAAAAAGTGTGAAATGATAACACAAATGATGGGAGTTTAAATAGAAATACATTGTTATAAGGTTCTTTCATTATTTGTGACATAGTGAAATAATTCAAAGTGCACTTGTGATAAATTCAAATGCATATTACAATCTCTAGAGCAACTCTAAAAAAATAAGTAGAGCTAAAAACCAACAGAAGAGATCAAATGGAATAATAAAAAATTATTCAATCTAAGACAGGAAAGGAAGAAAAAAAAATAGCTAGACAAATAAAAAACAAATAACAAGATAGTAGACTTAAACCCTACAGTACAGTTACATTAAACATAAATAGATTAAACTCCCCAATTAAAAGATAGAGATTGTCAGACTGGATTAAAAATAAAAAACAAGGGGCGCCTGGGTGGCTCAGTTGGTTGAGCAACTGCCTTCGGCTCAGGTCATGATCCAGGAGTCCCGAGATTGAGTCCCACATCGGGCTCCCAGCTCCATGGGGAGTACGCTTCTCACTCTGACCTTCTCCCTTCTCATGCTCTCTCTCATTCTCTCTCTTTCCTAATAAAATAAATAAACAAAATCTTTAAAAAAATAAAAATAAAACTAAAAAAAAAAATAAAAAACAAAAAACAAGTCCCTACTATACATCGTTTACAAGAGATAGGTTAATCTGACAATACCCAAATCCACTGATTCAACTTTATCATAACTAAAAGTGAAATAACCAGATATCATGCTCCAATGACGGGAAGTACACACCACGACCTATGAAATAGTTCTGCCAAGAAAATGGACCTGAATATAATTAAGCCTCAAGAGCTAACCATCAGTTTATAGGATTATAAAAGATAGGAAGTATGTTCAAAAACAGCATGAGGGGCACCTAGGTGGCTCAGGAGGCTAAGTGTCTGCTTTCAGCTTAGGTGATGATCCTGGGGTCCTGGGATGAGCTCCACATTGGGCTCCCTGCTGAGCAGGGAGAGTGCTTCTCCTTCTCCCTCTGCCCCTTCCCCCTGCTCATGCTCTCTCTCTCTTTCAAATAAATTTTTTTAAAAACTTAAAAAAAAAACACAAACAGCCAGCATGAGGATGCTATTAATCAAAGGCAGAATATGGATCTTCTCCAGGATAAGTGATCCGGCTTGTTCTACAAATAAAAGGTATTGGTTGTGGGGGAGGAGGGGAGACAGAAACTGTTATAGAGGAAAAGGGTCTTTAAAAGCAGAAGAGGTCAGAGATTTGAAGAGTAAGAACTCAACACATGTCATTACTGATTTAAATGGGGAGGGGACAAGGTAAGAAAAAATGTGGGTAGCCGTGAGGAACAGAGAGCAGCCTTTGGTTGGCAGCCCACAAGAAAATGGAGATCCCAGACTTACAACCACAAGGAACTGCAGGCATTCTGTTAACCACCCGAAGGAGAGACTGAAGCAGATTCTTCCCCAGAACCTCCAGATAAGAGCCCAGTCTGGCCAACACCATCATTTTGATCTTCTGGGACACTAACTAGGGAGCCCTGCCAAGACTGCCTGGACTTCTGACCACAGAACCCTCAGGTAATAAATGAGTGCTATTTTAAATAACTAAACATATGGTCATTTGTTATGCAGCCATAGAAAACTAATACATAGGGGCACCTGGGTGGCTCAGTCAGTTAAGTGGCCGACTCATGGTTTGGGCTCAGGTCATGATCTCAGGGTCGTGAGATTGAGCCCTGCAATGGGCTCCACACTTAGCATAAGTCTACTTGAGACTCTCTCCCTTTACCCCTTCCCCCACTCATGTTCTCTTTCTCTAAAATAAATAAATAAATCTTGAAAAAAAGAAAACTAATACACAAGGCTTATACAGGAAACCTGGCCTTAACCTCTCTGCCCTAGTTGTCCATGCTACTGTAATGAATAAAATGTAAATTCACTTAAGACTGAACATTTTCCAGGGTGCCTGGGTGGCTCAGTCAGTTAAGCATCTCCCTTTGGCTCACGTCATGATCTCAGGGTCCTGGGATGTTGCCCCACATCAGGCTCCCTGCTCAGCGGGGAGTCTGCTTCTCCCTCTTCCTCCGCCCCTACCCCCTGCTTGTGTGCACTCACACTCTCTCTCTTAAATAAATAGATAAAAATCTCTAAAAACAAAAAACAAAAAACTGAACTTTTTCCTAAAGCCAGGAAAAGTTTTAGTTGTGATGCATTTTCCTCATCAAAGGTCCAAAAAGTATATCAAAACTGCCTGATGCAGTGACTGTCAGTGTTTAGTAAAAATTAATGCCGTATCTTGAACTCCTTTATTATTTATAAGTCACATATACAGGGCACTTAACAAGTATATGTGGTACTATACAGTCTAACTTAGAACTATAGCAATAGTTTCTTTTTTTTCTTTTTTTTTTTTTAAAGATTTTATTTATTTGACAGAGAGAGAAAAATCACAAGTAGGCAGAGAGGCAGGCAGAGGGAGAGGTGGAAGCAGGCTCCCCGCTGAGCAGAGACCCTGATGTGGGGCTCGATCCCAGGACCCTGAGATTATGACCTGAGCCGAAGACAGAGGCTTTAACCCACCGAGCCACTCAGGCGCCCCTATAGCAATAGTTTCTATAGGCAAAATTTAAGTAATAATAAAAAGTAAAGTTATTCTACTAAAACACCTGGCACGGTCCTAAACATACATTAGGCATTAAAAGAGAAAAACATCTGTCAGACTGAAGTAAGTATTTATATATTAGATTGGGTCATCCTCAAATGAGCAAGAGCTCTGAAGTACAAACAAGGAACACAGTTAAGGGAAGATGCCAAGACAAAAGTAGCCTTACCTTTGTATCTGGCACCTGGGCACCAAGGCTGCTGAGTCCCACAATGGAGTAGAAAGCAGATTCCAAACTCGTGAAAGGGCGATCCAGTGAGGCTTTCAGTCTCTCCACATCTGGTTTCGTGAGGTAGTGAGTGGGCGTCAGGGCCTGGGTGCTGGCTATGATTGTCAGGGCCAACAGGAAGACAGTGCTTGAACCTTGGGGGGAAATGACTATTAAACACAATCCAAATGATTCCAAAGTTCTATATACAGTTCCAATGATGGTGTGCACCAAGGTCTGGGAACCAAATCTTGCGAGGAAGGGGAGTCAACTGGGAGGTTTAACTGGGAGAGAAGTCCTGGGAAAATGGTGGGCACTGTCTTCATCCACCTGAAAGACAGTCTTCCCAGTAGCCTGTGTCACTATTTCCCATTTCAAATGTTTGTAACTCCTATTCCTCTAAGACAGGCCCAATCCTGAATCCCCACCATGGCCTCACCTGCCTCTCACCAGATCTCCTCCCTCACTCACTCCTCTCTCCATCTGTGGCTCTCTGGACCCCTCTATGTTCCTCTAACAGGTCATGTTCTACCCCACCCAGCACTTTTTCATGCTTTCCCTTACTTCAACTTGCACCTTTTTTTTTACTCTCTGATTTCAGTTCAAGTATCTCTTCCTCAGGAAGTCTCCCCAACAGCCCTTCCTTGGGTTAGGTCCCCAGTACTATAAAGTACTGAAAAATGTGACCTCTGAGGCCAGGTTTAAACCCTAGCTTTGCCCAGGTGCCCCAGTGGCTCAGTCAGTCGGTTCAGCGTCGACTCTTGGTTTGGTCATGATCTTGGGGTTGAGAATGAGCCCCCCATCACACTCTGCACTGGATATGAAGTCTGCTTGCATACTCTCTAAACAAATACATACACACTTTGAAAATCAATCAATCAATCAATCCTAGTTCTGCCTTTTATTAGCAATATGGCTGTGAGAGTTACAATGTGGCCAGTCCGTCCTCAGTTTCGTCAAGTGTAAAGTGGGATAATAATAGTACCTACCTCAGGGGTGTAATGAGGATTACACGAGTTAACAGAGAAAGATCTTAGAACAGTGAATAGCTTATAATAAGAGCTACATGTTAGCTACTTCTATTATCAACCCTATGGTTGTTGCTATATTCATGCACAGCAACCTGAACTTCTAGTCTTTTTCAGAACTGTAATTCATAGTGTAATGTCTGATTCCTCTGCCAAACTGTTAAGTTCCATGAGGATAAACGGTTTCTTCTGTACATCCCAGTATTTCCAAATATTAAACATTCCTTGGAATGTAGCAGTACTGAATTAATCTTTGCTAAATAAGTGGCAAGAAAAATTCATCCTTGTCTATTGTGCTCCAGGAGACAGGAAGCAGTTACGAGTGCTACATTCTATGGGCTGCTTCATGAACTGACTGCCATCCAATTAACACAACAGTATCCACCCCCCCCACCTTATCCATACTCTCCACGGTTTCAGTTACCTACGTTCATCCACAGTCCAGTACTGTCGGGTCAGTAGTAGCCTAATGCCACATCACAATGCCTACATCATTCACCTTACTTCGTCTCAACATGCAGATATTTTATCACGTAGGCAACTCTATCAAGAAGGGTGAGTACGAGATATTTTGAGAAACCACACTCGCATGACTTTTATTACAGTATGTTCTTTCATTATTAGTTATCGTTGTTAATCTTACTGTGCCTAACTTGTAAAATAAACTTTATCATAATTATGTATGTATAGAAAAAAACCACAGTATATGTAAGGGTTCAGTACTATCCACAGTTTTAGGCATTCATTGGGGATTTTGGAAAGTAAGCCCTGCAGATAAGGGAGTACTACTGTAATCACAAGGTTAATGGTAATGGTCCTAAATCCTCTGCCCATAGTGTCAAATTTAGTTTGAACTAGAATCCCTCAAGAAAGGCATTATTAGAGGGCGCTTGGCAGGCTCAGTTGGTGAAGCATGTGAATCTTGATCTCGGGATGTGAATTTGAGCCCCACATTGGGCAAAGATTACTTTTTTTTTTTTTAAAGATTTTATTTATTTATTAGAGAGAGAGAGAGACTGAGAATGAGAGGGGAGAAGGTCAGAGGGAGAAGCAGACTTCCCGCAGAGCCGGGAGTCCGATATGGGACTCGATCCCGGGACTCCGGGATCATGACCTGAGCCGAAGGCAGTCGCTTAACCAACTGAGCCACCCAGGCGCCCTGCAAAGATTACTTTTTAAAAAAGGGCATCATTATATCTATTTTACAAATAAGAAAACTGAGAATGAGAGTACCTTACAAACAATTTTGGACTCAAACTCAAATCTAACTATACAGTTTGCACACCCCTATTTTTGGAGATTGTTGTAGAAACAATGCTATACCTACATTAGCAATAACTCAGAATTGTTCTTCTATGAAGGCTAGTTCTATTTAAACCCTGTATGAGTTAAAACCTAAAGAATGTGGAAATTCTTTTTAAAACACTAGAAAGGGATCTATAGTGTGGAGTATTTAATGATAAAATCACTGAATGCTTACCAAGCACTATTTTTGGTATTAAAAATAAAGCAGGAAACATAAGTAAAAAAAGAAAACAACAAAAAACCCAAACCTCATGAAGCCTACATTCTAGTTGGAAAAGAAAAATACCATACAACACAATTAAGAAACATTATTTATGGGGCATCTGGGTGGCTCGGTCGGTTAGGTGTCTGCCGTCAGCTCAGGTCATGATCTTGGGGTCCTAGAATGGAGCCCTACATTGGGCTCCCTGTTCAGCAGGAGCCTCCTTCTCCCTCTCCTTCTGCCCCACCTCCCTCTCATGCTATCTCTCGTGCTCTCTCTTGTGCTCTCATAAATAAAATATTTTAAAAAAATCATTACCACGTTAGAAGGTGAAAGTGCTATGGAGAAAAATACAGCACAGAAGAGATATCTGAGAAAAGCTACATTTTATTTTTTTTTAAAGATTTAATTTACTTATTTAGAGAGAGAACACACACAGGCAGGGGAGAAGCAAAGGGAGAGGAAGAAGCAGGCTCTCTACAAAGCAGGGAGCCCAATGCGGGGCTCGATCCCAGGACACTGGGATCACGATCTAAGCCAAAGGCAGACACCTAACAGATTGAGCCACCCAGGAGCCCCAGAACTATAAAAGATATTTTGGGGGAAACTATCCCAAGAAGAAAAGCCAACTGCAAACACCCTGTATATATGGTATTCTTTGACATTAGCAAAGAGTAAAGTATAGCTAGAGTGGCATAAGCAAACGATGAAAAGTACAGAAGAGGTGACAGAGGTAGCAGAAACCAAATATGAAGGGCCTTTTAAACCTTTGTAGGGACTCTCACTTATACTGAGATGGCACCCACTAGAAAGTTCTGAGGAGTGATTTCACTTACAATGTAACGGGATCTCTGTGTTGAGACTAGGCAGGAGAAAGAACCTAAAGAGGGGCACCAGTTAGTAATAATCCAAGTAAAAAGATGATAATGGTCACACCCAAAGTGATAGCAGTAGAGGTGAGAAGTGGTCAGAGTTTGGCTAAAATTCAAGGTCAAAGCCAGAACTGCTAAAGAATAGAAAAATATAAGAAAAAGAGGAGGCAAGATACTAATGCCGAATTCCCAGTGCCTTGTGTACATGCATGTACTCAATATATTAAGATTTAGTAAATGACAACTGGCATTTTCCCAACTAGCCTATAAATTCACCTAACACAGCATCTGTGTCAAAATTCTAATCTTCCCACCTCGAATTAATAGTGACAATATTTTTGTCTAAAATTTGAGCACTTAACATGTGTGGGATATGCCCATACTATGCTAAGTAGCTGGCATGCATCGACTCATTAAATCTTCGCAACATCCAAGTCAGTGTAGCTTACATACCAAGAAATTGAGACTCACTAGGAGTTACCTGCCCTAACACACATAACTGAGAATCAAAATGCAGGCAGTTTGAATCCAGTTTGTTTTTAACCATTCTATTACCCTCAACTTTTAAAAAAAATGGAGCAATGTGGGAGCCTGGGTAGCTCAGTGGGTTAAAGCCTCTGCCTCTGGCTCAGGTCATGATCTCAGGGGTCCTGGGATCGAGCCCAGCAGGGAGCCTGCTTCCTCCTCTCTGTCTCTCTGCCTACTTAGATCTCTGTCAAAAAAATAAAATCTTTAAAAAAAAAAAAAAAATGGAGCAATGACCCACTGTCTTATGCACTGTTATCTTGGGCAAGTTACTTTTCTTCTTCGAAATTTTGTCTTCCTATCTGTCAAACGTACATAATAGTATACGTTCCCCAAGCCGCGGTGAGAATGCTGGAGAGTCCATCGCGCACAGTGCTCAGTAACTAGTAATGCAGTTAACTTTATTGATGCTTGCTTAGTGCCATGCACTACTCTCAACTATGCACGGGACTCAACTCATTTAATACAGCAATTTATGCGGTAGAAAATGTGACTGACCTAGTTTACAGATCAGAAACTTAGGTGCAGAGGGGTTAAGGAACTTGGACTGGGTCACATAACGAATACTTGGCACACTACAAGTTTGCACCAGGAGAATCTAACTTCAGAATTTATACTCTAAGCTCCCAGAGAGGTGAGTGATTTACTTGCTCCTTTTTACTAAAAAAGAAGTCACGGACATGGCCAAAAGCTTACTCTTAGGCCACCCTGCCCTGGAGACGCCGCGAGTCCAATGAATGAGTGAAGCCAGACCTAAGGTTAACCGCGGCCGTCGGCTGGTCCTCGGGGGCACCCGTAGCTCCGCGCCGCACTGGCACCTACCCCACCTCCATTCGCCCGCAGTCCCACCCGCTCGGAAGCCCTCCGTCACACACTCGACCCCAAAAGAGCCCGAGCCTGAGCCCATGCCCCTGCCTCTTCCCCACAGGGGAAGAGGCTCCCGCGTGGCCGGCTCCCGAGTGGCGAGCACTAGCCTCCCGCGGGCAACGGCCCAATCGCCACGGCGTGCCGGCCGCGGGGCCCCGTCGTCGAGCCATGCACAACGCCTCACCCGGCGACGCCATTCCTCCGAGCAGGTCCCACCAGGGCCCGAGCCGCAGGCTGACTTCCGCTCGGGAAAGTGGCTCCAAGAGCGCGCCGGAGGGGACGCCAGGGACTCGCGGCAGGCTGCGCGTGCTGGGATGGGATCTAGGCACAGGTCAGTCCCCACCGTCCCACTGCCGGTCCCAGCAGGCCGCGACCCAGATTCCAGTTCCCGCGCGCACAGGGCGCCGCAGTTCTTGCGTAAGGCCCGCCTCCCCACCCCTCCCCCGCGACCTGGACCACTTGGAACCGGCCACCTCGCAACGGTCCTAATCCGGTGCTACCAGTTCGCGGTTGGACTAAACTTCGGGGTGGGCCCGAAACGGGGCCTCCGCTGATTGGCCGACAGCGTTGATTGGCCGATGGTGCCGTCACTCAGTCGTATCTCAGCAGCCCGGCCAATTTTAAAGAAATCGGAAGGGTCCAGTGAGGAAGGGCAAGTCATGCTCCAAGGTTTGGGTTTTTTTTTTGTTCGTTGTTTTTTTTTTTTCTTTCTCTTTAGGAAATTAGAGCAATTTCCTCCAAAGATTGTTTCGATTGTTAATAACTGACCTAATGAGTGATGTTTTCGTTGATTTGCAAAGCATTGCTGTGGAGTTAGATAACTTTGAGGAGCATATTAGCCCAATTTTACAGAAGTAGCAGGGTCAAATATAGAAGTGACAAAAAAAAAATAGAAATGACTCATGAGATGAAAACAGCTTGGCTTGTTTTAAAATAAGAAGAATCCAGTAATTAAAAAAAAAAAAAGGAAGCGACTTATCTAGGAACTCCATAATAACTAACTCCAATTATTGGCGTTTATGGGATATCCCAACAGTGTACTAAGCACTCTAGTACGTTATTTTATTTATTCTTTATCACCATTCTGTGAGGTTTGTACTGTGTTACTCCCATTTTATAGAGAAAGAAACTAAAAGATTTGAACCCAGACAGGCTGACCCCATAATCTATGCTTTTAACTCTTACTAACATATAAAATATGCACAATATGGTAAATCTTATTATTTGTGTCCCAGAGGTTATTAACCCAGATAGGGGAGAGTGAGTTCTTTCTGTCTGCTATTGTGCTATTCAGTAAAGTAGATACTAGCTGTATGTGGATATCTGAATTTGAGTTTAAATTAATTAAAATTTTAAAACTCCATTCCTCAGTAGTGCTAGCCACATTTCAAGAGCTCAGTGGCCACATATGGCTACTGGATATCATTGTGGACAGCACAGAATTATAGAACATTTCCAATATCACAGAAAGTTCTGTTGGATGGTGCTGATACAGAATACATAAAAAAAAAAACTCTTCCAGAGTTCCTGAATGGAGCAATAGGTTGAGCCTGGGACTCTTGGTTTCAGCTCCATTCATGATATCAGGATCCTGATCTCAGGGTTCCCACTCATTGTGGAGTCTGCTTGAGACTCTCTCTCCCTCTCCCTCTGCCCCTTGGCTCTTCTCCCTCTCCCCCCCCCCCACCAAATAAGTAAATCTTTAAAAAAAACAACTCTTCCAACTCAATAATAAGACAACTACTGTTGTACTGAAGCCATCTCATACTGGCTTGCAAGAGTCATGAAATTTAGCAAGGGGGTTGCTGGGGTCACTCAGTTGGTTGAGCATCTTGGTGTCAGCTCAGGTCATGATCTTGGGGTCATAGAATTGAGCACCACGTAGGGCTCCAGGCTTAGGGTGGAGCCTATTTGGGATTCTTTCCCCTTTTCTCTTGCTCCCCTTCTGGTCCTCCCCCTGCTCCCACTCTCCCTCTAAAAACAAATAAATAAAATCTTTAAATTTAGCAAGAATTTTGCAAATTATTTAGAAAAATTAAATTATATACACTTATAATGAAATAAAGTCTATTGAAAACCACTTCATTTCATTATTATTTTACTACATTTTACCATCTTGTATGCTTTTGTGGTTGCTCATATCTATTGCGTCTTTATGGTGGAAATATTATATGGTGGTGTGCTATTGCACCTCTTTTTCCAAAGTAATATCAGTAGCTTGATTTTGGCTACAATGGGAGTATTTACACCATAGAATCAGCAAATGCTACATACCAGGGCTTGATTTTTTTGCTTTGTTAAGTCTAAACTTAATGATGGAGAAGTGTTAATAAAGATTAAATTTAGAAGTGTGTCATGCCTATAGGTTTTACATTGCAAATAGCCCCAAAACTTGTGGAAATATCATTCTAGTGTTTGAAAACTATTATCCAACTCAGAGAAGTCACTTCTGAAGTTTCGGTTACATCTTACTCGTTAATGTAAATGAAAATATCAACCAGTATTCACTTAAAAACTACACGTAGAAAGTCTGTTTTAAACATTTACCAGCGTACCACTGCAGACAACTCAGTAAAAAACACAGGCAAAAGACTTGAATAGGCACTTCATCAAGGTATACGTAGTGCAGATAAGCACATGAAAAGATAATCAACATCATTACATATTGATTGCATTGTATATTAAGTCCCCAGGAGATTTTGCTATACATCCACTGAAATTGTTAATATAAAAAAGACCAATAATACCAAATGCTGGCAAGGATGTGGAACAACTGGAACTCGCATATGCTGCTGGTGGAAATGGAGAATGGTGCAATCAGATTGGAAAACAGATTTGTAGCTTTTTAAATAGCCAGTTATATGACCTACTGCATGACCCAGCCATTCTCCTTTTAGAGGATTTGTTTGTTTGGTTTGTTGGTTGTTTAAAGATTTTATTTATTTACTTGAGAGGGAGAGGGAATGTGAGAATGAGCAGGAGGAGGGGCAGAGGGATATTACTCC
Source organism: Nasua narica (assembly GCA_028533885.1). Taxonomy (NCBI): domain Eukaryota; kingdom Metazoa; phylum Chordata; class Mammalia; order Carnivora; family Procyonidae; genus Nasua; species Nasua narica. Next base: position 102,042,772 of record CM052811.1, on the reverse strand, counting down.
CTGATGAACAGGGAGCCTGACTCAAGGCCCCATCACAGGCCCCCGGGATCATGATCTGAGCCCAAAGTAGATGCTTAACTGACTGAACTACCCAGGTGCCCGAGTTTGTTTGTTTTTAATTAACTAGTTCTTTTAATTATTAAAGAAATATAAGTACACAGGAAGAAGCTCAAACTTTATTGGTTTGGGTTTTTTCCCCAAATCGTTTTATTTACTGTTGACTAAATGAAAAAACAATATTTATAAACATACATAAAGAAAAAAGAATGATACAGTGAAATTGTGTACTTGCCATCCTATTAAGGAAAAAATAGGGTTGCCTGAGTGGCCCAGTCAGTTAAGCATCCAACTCTTGATTTCAGCTCAGTTCTTGCTCTGATGGTTGTGAGTTCAAAGCCCATGTTGGGCTCCACACTGGGAGTGGAGCCTACTTTAAAAAAAAAAAAAAGGAACCTTACCATAATTTTTAATTCCTCTTTCTAGTCTTACCCATTCCACCCACTTTCTCCCCGCTCAGAGATCCCCATCCTGCGGGTTATAGGTTATATTGTTTCCTTGCTTTTCTTCATAGTTTTTCTGTGTATGTTTATAACGCCAAACAGTATTTGTTTGCTTTTGCAAATTTCTTAACTTTATATAAATGGAATTTGCTACATATTTTTTCTGTGACTTTCTTTTTTCTCTCAACATTGTAAGTTTTATCTGCATTGCTGTGCATGGCTAGAACTCATTCATTTTCAGTACTGTAGAGTACTGTATTGGATAATTACCACAGTTTATTCTGCTGTTGGTGGGCCATGGGGTGTCTCTAGGTTTTTGCTATGATGATGACTGCTGTGAAGATTCTTGCATATATTCCTAATGCACATGGGTAAAAGTTTAACTGAAATACATTTCTAGGAGAGAAGTAGTGAGTCGTGGTAGAGGCACCTTTGCAACTTCACTAGATAATGCCAATTTATTTCCAAAATGGTTGTACCAATTTACACTACAACTGTGATTTGTAAGAGTTCTCTACTCCACATCTTTGTCAATATTTGCTATTCATGCCAGTAAAGAAATTCAGGCAACATAAAAGTTTAAAAACTAAATTTTTCTCTCAACAGTTCCACTTTTGAATACTTTTGAATACCTAAAGTTTTTCTACACGTATCCCAACATTTGTATGTGTCTGTGTGTCTGTATGTGTACACACACAGTTTACACACATTGCTTGACAACTTGCTCTTTCATTCATTAATATATGCTAAGCATTCAGCAAATAGAGGTCTATCCACTCACTCAACCAGAATTTATTGAGATTACCGTGCACCAGGCATTCTAGTCTCTTAGAATACATTCATTTACAAAGCAACCACCAATCTCTGCCTTCATGGAGCGTACATTTTAGCAGGAGGAAATAGATGATGAACAATATCATAAATAGGTGAATGATGTATTAGAAGGTATTGTGTGTTATAGAAACAAGAAAAAGTAGGAAAGGATAACAGGAATTGGAGGGAGGGATGTTCTACCTGAGTTTCTTGCAACAGCAGCATAGTATTTCTTACCTATCTGTTCATGCCCCATGAGGCTGACATTTCAACCATGACCACGTAGTCAGTTTTGTCCCTTCATGTAGACAGCTCGTAGTCTGATAGGAGACAGTCAGCAAATACAAATGAACTTGATAATTATAGGTAACGGTTAAATACTATGGGAAAAAATAAGAAAAGAACTATGGAACTGGGGTAGGGAGAGGCTGCCTAATCTAGACTGACGAGCAGTAAATGCTTCTCTGAGAAGGTGACATTTAAGCTTTCTCGCAAGTGATGAGACAAAAGCAGTCCTCAAATACTAATATTTTTTTGACAAACCATAAGAGACACTTTATTACAGAAAACAAACTGAGGTTTGGTGGAGGGGAGGTGGGTGGGGGGATGGCGTAACTGGGTGATGGGCATTAAGGAGGGCACCTGATGGAATGAGTGCTGGTTGTTATATGCAGCTCTGAACTCTACCTCTGAAATTAATAATACACTATATGTTAATTTACTGATTTTAAATTAAATAAATAAATAAAATGCAAATATTTCTAATCCCCTCTTCATTCCTAGGATCTGTAGTCGAGAAGAAGTATTGACCCCTTGTGTTTCTGACAATGATTCAGGAAGTGTGGATTTGCAGCTGAGCAACTTAGAGAATATTAAAAAAGACCCAAGTAGCCTTGAACTTACAGGTAAAAGGGGGAAAAGATTTTTTTTTTTTAAGGCAGGAAGGGAGATGGAGAAAGGGGATTCTCTGTTCGAGTCAAGTTGCTGGATGGGAGCCCTCAATTAGACTATGACAATGAATTTGGTCCCTGAATTTAAGACCTTGGAATATGTTTGGCACAATGAGATAAAATATATTAATCTAGACATATAAGAAACGGAGGTAGATAATCCTACAGACTTGCACATAGTCTAAGTGCTAGAAGGATTCTGAGAAGGGAAAGATGGTTGTGGGTGGACCCTTGATTGGGCTACAGAATATCCATCTTTTCATTTATTCTGTAAGCATTTACCGAGTACCAGTTGTTGAATATACAGCAGTGAACAAGACTGATATGGTCCTTGCCCTCACAGAATTTGCTAAAAAGGATCAAAATAAGTAAACAGATATTAAATAAAGTAATTACAAATTGTCGTTAATACTATGAAAGAATTATATGAGGGGCTGAGACAAAAAATAAGGGGGACCCTATTTTAAGCCATGGTGGTCAGGGAACACCTATCTAAGCTGATGCTGGTGAAACCTAAAGGAGGCCTTAAGGACGTGAAAGAGAAACGCACATGAGAAGGGAGGTGGATCTAACAGCACGTGCACAAGACAGGAAAGACTATTTGAGGATCTACATTTCTCATATCTACACTCATTCAACAAACATTTTTTGATATCCTACTATGCCATAAACATGGATCTAGCTGCTGGAGATTTAGTAATGAATAGAATAGGCACAGAGTACTCGTGGATAAATGATTAGAACTCAGTTTAATATGGGTGTTGGGGGGGTAGGGAGCAAATATAAAGAGGCTTTTTAGCAGCTAGGAGGACACTTGGTCAAAATGGGCAAAGAGGAGATTCAAGAAAGCATCCTGGAGCAGTGCCCTGAAGGACGAGTAGGAGTTAGCTAGGCACACTAACTTGATAAAGGTCATATAATTAATATGGGTAGAGCCAGGATTCAAACTAATCTCAGACTGAGATGTAAAGTCCATGCTCTTAACCATTGTGCTATAGCTCAGTCTTAAAAGTTTTTGTAGCTTAGGAGGGCCTTAGAGAACACCGGATTTGTAAATTGGGAAGACTGAGACTTGGAGAGCGGAAGGGACTTCGTCAAGGTCGCAGAGCAGATAGTAAGACTGAGACCAGGGCATGTCTATCCTGACATCTGATGGATCTCCCCATTATGATGTAGAACTCTACGTAGTACAGATATGTCATCCGCTCTGTTTCTTTCGGTATTAGACTCCGACCTCTCTGACATCGCTGGACTCTCTTGGGAATCGCTCACAGATAGCTTCAGGCACCTGACCCAAAAGGGCGCCCTCAGTGAAGCCATTGTTGAGAGGCTGATCCGATCTATCCGGGAGGTTTTCGATGGTGAGCTACAGGTATGCATAGGCAATCATACTGAGTCATCCAACTTATTCCTCCATTTTAACAGATATTTTAAACATTTATGATTTCTTTATCATACAGATCATTGATATTATAGACTATAAAATTTATGTTTATCTTTATATTTTTATATTAAACATTTATATATGTTTATAGATTGTACTTATATTTATGCTTCGGTTTACAAAAACTATAAAATTCCTATTAAAAGAAAGAAAAGAAAAATGAGTCTTCCCTAATCCACTCTCCTGAGATAACTGTTAACATTTTAGTATATATATTTTCAGATTTTTTCTTCTGTACATACAAATGCATATAATTATAGAAAAATAAACATTAGAGATGGTGGGAGGAAAAAAGTTTTCTGGGTGAATAGCTTTGGATCTATATTACCCTACTTAATACAGTATTCTGTTGTTTAGTAAAACATTCATTCATTCGTTTATTCTGCGAGAGCACATAAGAGAACAATTTATTTTTTTTAAAGATTTGTTTATTTATTTGACACAGAGAGAGATCACAAGAGATCACAGAGAGAGAGATCACTCCTACCTCCTTTGCCTAGCTAACTCCTACTCATCCTTCAGGGCACTGCTCCAGGATGCCTTTCTTGAATCTCCTCTTTGCCCATTTTGACCAAGTATCCTCCTAACTGCTAAAAAGCCTCTTTATATTTGCTCCCTACCCCCCCATCACCCATATTAAACTGAGTTCCAATCATTTATCCACAAGTACTCTGTGCCTGTTCTATTCATTACTAAATCTCCAGCAGCTAGATCCACGTTTATGGCATAGGAGGATATCAAAAAATGTTTGTTGAATGAGTGTAGATATGAGAAATGTAGATCCTCAAATAGTCTTGTGACTATTTGTGATCTCTCTCTCTCTCTCCGCTGAGCAGAGAGCCCGATGCGGGGCTCAATCCTAGGACCCTGAGATCATGACCTGAGCAGAAGGCAGAGGCCTACCCCTCTGCCACAAGTGCCAGCCTACCAGATGCACCCAACTTACCAGGTGCCCCAAGAACAACTTCTCTTAACCTGGGGGCAAAGGAAGGCATTTGTGAGGAAAGAACCCTTGAGATCAGATCTGAGGAATGAATAGGAGAAACTAAGAGAAGTTAGAATTAGAGGAAGTATTCTAGAAATAAGGCATTGTCTGTGTAACAACCTTGGGGCAGAAAGGAGCAGAGCACGTTTGATGAACTCACAGAAACCTGGTATGTTTTAATGATAGTGATGAAGGCGTCTGTCCTTCGTCAACAGACATTTAGGTTGTTTCCATATCTTGGCTATTGTGAATAATGTTGCAGTGAACATGGGAGTGCAGATAACTCTTTCAGATCCAGATTTCATTTCCTTTGAATATATATACGCAGATATTTCTAGTTTGGGAAAACTTATCAAACTTTACATTTTCTCTGTGTATAATGCTAATAAAAATTTTTGGAAAAAACACTTAAAGCCAAAATGTGGTCTTCCCTTTTGACTCAGACTTTTCTTTACGCTCCATGTCAGCAGGACTTTATAAAGCATTTCTTTGTAATAAAGGGTGGGGATTGCTGCAGTTAATAGAAAAAAAGAGAAAATCCATTCCCTGCTTTGACCTGAATACACAACCAGGCGGGAAAATAGATGAATAAGAAGGTGGTTTTGTCAGAGTATCACAATACCATGATAGCAATATATACATGCTTTATGGATACTCTTAGGAAGGGTACCCAGTGTTGCTTCAGGAGAAAATGCATTCTTCTAGTCTTAAAAGATATAAATATTTTAGTCAGTAAGCAAAGTAGGTATTTGAGAATTCAGTAGGTGCAAAGTCCCAGAACCAAGATAGGGCAGCATAAGAATTAATCTGTCTAAAGCTCAGACTGCTGCGGGGCAAGGAGGAGATGAATTTGGAGAGGTTAGCTGGGGTCACATTGAGAGGGCCTTGATCTCCGTGGGTGCTATTGACAGATACTTTGGTAGGGAGTTACCTGATCAAGTTTGCACTTGATGAAGGTGAATCTGGTGATAGCTAGGGGAATAGATTGGAGGGGGGCAAAACTGGAGCAGGGAAACTCAATGTTAATTGTTACATTAATGTAGATGAGAAAGAATTAGGCCATGAAGTCAGCTTCTGGTTGTATATATCGCTGCTTGCTGTCCGGAGAGCTTATACCCGGTTATAATATCTATAGGCTGGGAGGGAAAGATGAAAAGAAATTTTCCCAAGATTGTGGAATTATTGACAGCTTTTATTGTCTTCTTCATATTTTATTTTTTTCCAAGTTTCTGTGATAAATAAATACTGCTTTCATAATCAGAAAAAGAATAATACAAAAGATTTTACTCTTCGAATAAAAACTTGCCTTTTAATAGGGAATCTTAAAGACTCCAAATAATCTTTAATGACATCAAGAGATCTAGAAGTAACAGTCAAAGTCACCTTTAGGAAGTTTAATCAGACAGCACTGTATAGACAGGTTGAGTAGGTAGGGAAGCAAAGATTAAAGTTGGAGAGAGCCATCATGGAACAGTTAGTAATCCAGGATTTCATCTAGCTGAGAGGAAAAATGAAGTCCCAAACCCAGGCAGAGCAAGTGGACAAGGAGTTCCATTCCTCTGTAATTTATTCATTCCTTGTAACAAAAGACCTGAGGGCGCCAGGGTGTCTCAGTCAGTTAAACGTCTGCCTTCAGCTCAGGTGATGATCCTGGAGTCCCAGGATTGAGTCCCGTATCGGCCTCCCTGCTCAGTGGAGAGTCTGCTTCTCCCTCTGACCCTGCCCTCTCTTATGCTCTCTCTCTCTCACTCTCTGTCTCTCAAATAAGTAAATAAAATCTTTAAATAAATAAATAAAAGACCAAAGACTAGTTTGAATGAGATGTCAGATATTTAGAACATTACAAGAAACTTCTCAAAAACCCTCTACAATCATCAAATGAGATTGTAATACATAATTGTATTTTTATCATTTTTCCACAAATGCAGACTGAACTTGAGAAGCTGACATTCCTACAATCTTTGTCTTCTCTCAGCCGAACTTTACCTTACGAAGAAACCACAGAATCATTCGTTCACAACCACATAGCAGACATTGTGCGTATCCTAAATGTAAGTATTGTGACCTTATCACAAATTATCAGGACCATACAAATTCAGTGACTTGACTAACAGATATTTTAGTGGCTTCACATATATTATCAATTTCCTAGCCGTCTTCTTCTATCAGTATCTGTGCATGGAAGAGAAATACTCAGGAGTACTCCACAAATATAATTACCCCTGAAAACCAACTAAAAGATGAGTAGAAAGGAGAGAAACAGCATGTAAATTTCTCAGTAAGGACAATGCTGCAGTCTCGTTAATGAAGCCGTAGTCGTGAGGCAAACTCTGTAATCCAGTGCCAAGGTTCAGGTTGCCAGCTGTGCCTCTTTCCCGCTATGTGACTTTGGGAATCTCTGCAACTTCTCAGTGCCTCAGCTTCATCTACAAAATAGGAATAGCTGTATCCTTCACAGAGCTGTTGAGAGTATTAAATAAAAAGGAAACATAAGCCATGTAGCATGATACCTAACACATAATTTACATTTGAGAAACATGATTATATTCTTTTTATTATATTTATACTTAACTCCAGCCACAATCTGCCACTGTCTCATTCATTCCTTATTAAGGAATTAATATTCTCATTCATATTCTCATTCATGCCTTATTAAGTGCCTGACCATTCCAGGCAGTGTCTGGGCTGCAAGTTGAGGCTACAAAGATAAGACAGGATCCCTGTTCCTCAAACCAAGCAAGGTGTAATCAAATGTCACAGGGACCATGACAGAAGTTTAAACAGGTATAGTAAGGGTACAGAGGAGTAAGTGAGAAGTCAATTCCATTTCAAAAGATCTGGAAGGACTTTACAAAGAAAGTGATGCATTTAAGCAAGTATTTAACTTTTTGATGCTTTATTTTTCTCATCTGTGAAATGTCCCTTTCAATTTCTCCAAAGCTTTAAAATTCTGAACCTGAGATTTCTTATATACTCCAGGAAAATGAGCAGTTTTTTCCCAATCCACAGATCTATAAGGCTGATTAAACCAATGATTAGTTTTCAGAACTGAAGGCTAACCAGCCAACAGGTTTATTAAGC